>JAOTPV010000004.1:2400000-3000000 GCA_028011355.1 Lentinula aciculospora | reverse complement strand
GCTCTACGTTGACCTCATTCTCGCTCTTCTTCTGTGAGCTTCTTCAAGGCATTGGCCTTCGTCTTCGCGATGTTCTCCTCGACTATCCGTTCTGCTTCCCGCTTCTTCGCGGCCTGCTTCTCTTCCTCGAGCTTCCTCTCTTCCTCGAGTCTTTTCTTCTCTGCCTCACGCTCCGCCTCACGAGCAGCCTCTTCTTCCAACCTCTGCATCTCCTCCTTGAAGGCGACTTCCTGTGCTTCGACCTCGAGTTGATGAAGGCGGGATCGTTCCGCTTGCTCACGAACGAGGCGTGCTCGTCGTTCTTGTACGGTTTCTGTGGCGGTAACGGTGAAAGACATCATATAGTGATGAGGACTTAGGAAAAAAACAGAGAAAACCTTCGCGTTTTATATGCATTCTCTCGTTGAGGGCAGGTTCGACTCTGAATTTTTCGTTTACCTCGATCATAACTCGTGTGGCACTTTGAAAATTTACTTTTCTTTTTTACTTTTCCATTTTATCTAATTTTAGATTCATCAATCATTAACAATCGTATAGGCTTTCGAGGGCGAAAGCCTAAGAGGGGGATACTGTTATATCTATGCAAGCTAAGTCTTTACGAAGCTTTGCGAACTATTCCGCTACTTAGATATTACTTATAACCTTTAACCACTACGCAATTACTTCGCGAAGGAATTCCAATGCGAAGCATTTACTTTTATCTCTTATCATCCTTATCGGATTTACACTATCCCTTTTATATCCCTTCCTTTGTTCTTTACTTATGAGCTAGCCAATTCGGGCATGGCATCGCTTCGCGATCCTGATTTACCTTTAGTATAAAGCTACGGTATCGAATAGGTAGTTCTTCAGTTTAAATATCAACCTTGATAGCACTTCGATAGTGATACCAATTAATCCTCTCTATCTGTATCATCGCTTTAAACCTCCTCGCTGTCAGTACGTTCCGCGATAGTCATCGCGAACGGAACACGTTTACTTTCTTCTCTTACGGACACGCGAAGTGTCGAGGGCTCTACTAATAGTGGAGTCAAGGTCCGACTACTTAGTCTAGGATTGTTTTACCTCGCAAAGTATTTTACTTCATATTTTCCTGCGATCATCCCGTGATCATTCCCGACGATCCCTTTGTGCACAATCATAACAGAGTCAAGGTCCGACTACATAGTTTAGGATCATTTACCTCGCAAAGCAATTCTCTTCGCCATTTCCCGTGATTACCCCGTGACCCTTTCCAATGATCCCTTTGTGCACAATCTTAACAACAGCGCGGGAAACCAATAGAAAGAAATATAAGGATATGGAAAGATATGGAAAGATGTGGATCATTATGGAGCATTATGGAAAGAAGTAAAAGAATCCAGGAATAGTGAGAAGAAACAAAGAAGGGAATGTAGGAAAAATGAAGTAGGTACCCATATCACATGTAGCATGTCACAACAACATCCAACAATTCCTGGGATTCTGCAACTTCTTCAGACAATTCATTCGTGGGTTTAGTCTTGTAACAAAACCGCTAACACAACTCACAGGGAATGGAACCTGGAAGTGGGAAAGGCAACAGGAGGAAGCATTTGGTGAGCTCAAGAAGAGGATTTGTGAGGAAGTAGTCCTCTTAATTCCTCATAACCATGGGAGGTTCTGAGTGGAAGCTGACTCATCCAATTATGCTAATGGCACTGTCTTATCCCAGTTTGTTGACAACAGGTGGCATCCAATTGCCTTTTGTTCCCATTCCCTTAATGGGGTTGAGCGTAATTATGAAATCTATGACAAGGAACTCATGGCAATTATTGATTCACTTGACAACTGGCAACAATACTTGCTAGGCATGGAGGAGCAGATTGAGATTTTCATGGATCACGCAAACCTCCAGTACTTCAAGAAACTGCAGAAGCTTAATTGATGACAAGTGCATTGGGTACTGGAATTAGTGGAGTATAATTTTGATCTTGTTCACAAGCCTGGTAAATTGATGACAAAAGCTGATGCCCTGTCGAGGTTGACAGGTCTTGAGATGGGGGACAAGGACAATGAGAACATTGTTCTCCTGAAAGCAGAACTTTTCATTCATGCTCTTGACCTATTGGCTCCTGAAGATCTCTTGCTATTGGAGATTCGGAGAAGTAGAAACCAAGTAGATCAACTCATACAGGACGCCCTAGCTGCCAAAGACCCTGAGTGGACTGAAAATGACAAAGCTATTACATGGAAGGGACATGTTTATGTACCAAAAAACCACATACTCCAGTCCAAAGTAATCACTCAGTACCATGACATGCTGCTAGCAGGACATCATGGACAGTATAAAACCACCGAACTGATCACTGGTGGCCGGGAGTTACAAGAGACACCAGGAAATGCGTTGAAGGTTGTGAAAAATGCCAAGCTATGACAGCTCATCATACCAAACCATTGGGACGACTACATCCACACTCAGTACCAATGGAGCCTTGGCAGATAATCAGTACTGACATGATAGGGGATTTGCTGGAGTTGGGAGGTTACAATGCCATATTGGTGTTTGTCAATCAATTTTCCAAGAGACTACAGCTAGTTCCGTCACATACTACAGTTACATTAGAAGGAATGGCGAAAATCTACCATGATCATATCTTTTCCATTCACGGTATACCACGGAAAATCATTCATGATCAAGGACCCCAATATCATTCCTGATTCATGAAGGAACTTTACTGCCTACTAGGGATCAAAGTGAACTACATTACGGCATACCATCCCCAGACTAATGGCCAGACTGAATGAACAAACCAGGAGATCAAACATTATCTCCATCTATTTGTTAATTATCATCAGAACAACTGGCACAAATGGCTACCACTTGCAGAGTTCACCTACAACAATTGAGTACATTCCATGACGAACATTTCTCTCTTCTATGCTGACAACGGCAGACATCCCTATAAAGGCATGGCACCTCAAATAACTTTGGACAACCCCACAGCACAGGTGTTTGCAGATGGAATGAAGAAGGTTCGAGAGGAAGTTGGAGCATCCTTAGGGAAGACCAATGAGGATACAAAGAAATACTATGACAAGAAGAGAAAAGTGGGAGTGGAGTACAAGCCAGGAGACAAGGTTTGGCTCAAGGGAACTAATTTGTTGACAGACCAGCCAATGAAGAAGTTAGGTGACAAACAATTTGGACCATTTATGGTTCAGAAGAAGATAGGTGCTAGCTCCTATAAACTAGATATCCCTTCTGCATGGAAATGTATTCATAACATTTTCAATGAAGTCCTCTCTCCTTACAAGGAACCACAATTCCCATCTCAACCATAAAACACCCAACCACCTCCCGTCATCATAGGAGAAGAAGAAGAGTTCGAAGTCAAAGAAATCCTTGATTCCTGGAAGGTAGGAAGGGGAATCAAATACAAAGTCTGATTGTGAGGGTATGGTCCACATGAGGACACTTGGGAACCTCGCTCCAACATCACACATTCCTCTGATTTGTTGAAGGAATTTCACAATAAAAACCCAACCAAACCCAAGCCTGCTACTCTAAATTGACTTGAAATCCTTATTTCCTTATTTCCCACCAAATTATTCCAACACATGCCAAAGCCAGACACCAAAATAACACCACCCCAATTACCCTCCGAAAATTTTGTTCAACAACAGGCACTTTGTGGAAGTCGCGCCCTAGGGAGGGGGTAATGTTATGAAAGCATCTATTTTCTATTATTCTTTTTCTTTTCTTTTCTTACCTAATCACTAAAGTGCTTGCACCAGTGCTCATTACATTTTCATTTACATCTAGATTACATGTGTTGACCTTATTGTTCTTGCATTGTTGTTTCACCAATGGACAACTCTCTTGTGCTTGTCATTTTGTTGACAGGGCATCATCATTATTGTCCCACAATCACATTTCTTTTATATTGCCTTATTGTTTACTCACCAAATACCTACAGCTTTACTTATGGATATGAGAGGCTCTTATTGTATATCCTCACAGTTACAGGGCAAGATACTTTTCACAATTTCATATCCCATATGTATATAAGACTTAGTATTTTGTAGTTATATTCCTTAGCTATATTCTCATCTATTCTCCTTAGTAGCTAGACTAGTATTGGGTTGTTTTATTCATCCTCATTGCTTTTTTGTCCTCTTGCTCATTGACTATTGTGGGATGCCTGGTTGTCTCTTGTGAGAGCTAGCGGGTCACTGACACTCTATTCTTCTGTCAGCAACTCACTAGCTTTCACAAATGATAACCAGGCATCACATAATAGTTGATGAGTGTTATATGTATGTAAATCAAGTTATTCCATGATTCTGCAATACAATTACCTCCTTCACAAACAGTTCCCACACCAAGGAATCTTTCATTATCTTTCCTCATCATTATCCAATGAGTTACTATCCCTTTTATATTCTTCCTTTGTTCTTTACTCTACAAGTTAGTCTATTCGGAGTTAGTATTGCTTTGTGATGCTTATTTAATGCATAGTATAAAGCTATGGTATTAAATTGTTATATCTATGCAAGCTAAGTCTCTACGAGGCTTTGTGATCCATTACACTACTTAGATATATCACTTATATTCTGTTACCACTATGCAATTACTTCGCGAAGGAATTCTGATGCAAAGTACTTACTTGTTATCTCTTCTCATCCTTATTGGATTCACACTATTCCTTTTCCTTGTTCTTTACTTACTCGCTAACCCATTCAGGCATGGCATTGCTTTGTGTGTCACGAAATGTCCTTTTTCATTATTCTTTTTCATTTCATTTATTTACTTACCTAATTACCAAAGCACTTACACCAGCACTCATTATATTTTCATTTCCATCTAGATTACATGCGTTAACCTTATTGTTCTCGCGTTGTCATTTCATCTAGGTGTGACTCTCTCATGCCTGTCAGATCATTGACAGGATGACATCACTATCATTCCGCATCCATGCTTCTTTTTATATTGCCTTATTGTTTGCTCACTGAATACTTACAGCTTTACTTATGGATATGAGCGACTCTTATTGTATATCCTCATGGTTACGGCGCAAGATACTTCTCATGACTTCATATCCCATACATATATAAGACTTGGTATTTTGTAGTTATATTCCTTAGCTCTATTCTTGTCTATCCTCCTCAGTAGCTAGACTTGTAGTTGGGTTGTCTTATTCTCATCGCATTTCCATCCTCTTGCTCATCATTCATCATGTGATGCCTGGTTATCTCTTGTGAGAGCTAGCAAGTCGCTGACATTGTGATCCTGACTTACCTCTAATATAAAGCTATGGTATTGAATAGTTAGTTCCTCAGTTTAAATATCAACCTTGATAGCACTTTGATAGTGATACCAATTAATCAACTATCAATATCATTGTTTTAACATCCTTACTGTCAGTACATTCCACAAAGGTCATCACAAATGGAACACATTTACTTTCTTCTATATTGGAAACACAAAGTGTCAAGGACTCTACTAATAGTGGAGTCAAGGTCTGACTACCTAGTTTAGGATCATCTTACCTTGCAGAGTAATTCTCTTCACTATCTCCCACAATTAACCCCACGACCCATTTCCAATGATCCATCAGTGCATGATCATAACACAAATAGGTAGGTCTGTAGTTTTAATATCAACTTAGATCTGCCCATCTTCGTATTATGGATGTTCACTCCCTGTGATACATTCTCAACACTGCTCTGATGTTCTGCAAAGCAACCTCCACAAACTGATGCTGCTACTACCCTTCACCATTGGACCATTGACATGTGAGGGCACTACCAATAGTAGTGTCAATGTCCAACTACCTCTCCGAAACTCTGTGAATTGTTCCTCCCTTTGCAAGGGAATTATTCCCTTGCATTCCCATACAATTCCGTGATTATATTGCAATTGTTCCGTGATTCCGGATTTGCATGATCTTAACAAGATGAGAATAGAGCTAAAGAATATAACTATGAAATATCCTATCTTATGTATGTATGGTAAATGAAGTCATGAGAAGTATCTCACACCATAACCATGAGGATATATAATATGAGTCACTCATATCCATAAGTAAAGCTGTCGGTATACAGTGAGTAGACAATAAGGCAATATAAAAGAATAGAAAAAAAGTGATTTTGTAACAGTGCTGAATTACATCATGCTTAGGTTTGTGCTTGTGCCTGTGCTTGCTTATGTCACTCTGTTGCCTCTGCCCTTGTCACTACAAGGTTGATTGAGGGATTTGGGATCAAAAGCACATTACAGGCTAATATATACATGATATCAAATTTGTCAAACTCCAGACTATTTCTAGACCCTTCAGCTTTCTTCAGTTCCCTGCAGTTGCTCCCAGCTTTTTTTTTCTTGTCATTCTCTAGATTTTCCCAGAGTAGATTTTCACTGGGGCCTTGTCATGAAGTGAGCCACCCCTATCATTTTCCTTTCTTTATGATACACCATCCGAGCTCTCCTACCTACAATAATCATTCCGGAACCTTCCATTCCATTCTATCAGTTCTGTTCCACTCCTTGTGCCTGAGCTATACAGTATTACATCATAATTCCCACACTCCGCCTTGTATATATAAGCCAGCCCCCACAGCCTGGTCCCTTATCTTGACCTCTTTGTCATTGGGACAGGTATGTCTTTTACCTACTTACTTGTATTTATTATCAATATAACTTTGTCATTGGGACCAGTATCTGCCCGCTTCCGCTCAAGTCTCCACTCCGCTCCGCCACCATCATCACCTCTTTGTGACATTAGGTCAAGATCCCCTACTGCACCGATAGCCTACCGATTAGGTTATCCTTGCAGGCTCTGCCTTCACCATGTCTACAGACGCTGCCGCACCAAGCCTGCCTGCCCAAGCTATTGACTGCTCAGCCTATCCACACGCTTTTGACACTAAAGACCAAACTCACATCCACAGCAGCGAAAGCAATTCCTGGGCTGACTGCAGTTCTCAACCCTGTCCAAACGCCGTTGCCAACTCCATCAGTAAAGAAGAGAATCTTTCTGATGGTACCATGATCACACCCATCCTAACCCCTGCTCCAACTGTACCCCCACCCACTATGTCAGCCCCTGAAGTCAACACCAATCAGCTCATGGCACAGCTCATTGAGCAGGTGGCCCAGCTCACAGCCAACCTCCACAAAGCCTCAGCCAAGTCCAGTATGAATAAGCCTGAGTGTCAGCGACTCGCTAGCTCTCACAAGAGACAACCAGGCATCACACGATAGACGATGAGCAAGAGGATGAAAAAGCAAAAGAGGATGGATAAAACAACCCAACTACAAGTCTAGCTACCGAGGAGAATAGACGAGAATAGAGCTAAGGAATATAACTACCAAATATCTAGTCTTATATACAAAATGGGATATGAAACCGTGAGAGACGTCTCGCACCGTAACCGTGAGGACCTACAATAAGAGTCGCTCGTATCCATAAGTAAAGCTGTAGGTATTCGGTGAGTAAACAATAAGGCAATATAAAAAGAAGCATGGAGGCGGAACAATAATGACGTCGTCCTGTCAATGAACTGACAGGCACGAGAGAGTCGCGCCTAAGTGAAACGACAACGCGAGAACAATAAGGTTGACGCGTGTAACCTAAATGATAATGAAAATATAATAAGCGCTAGTGTAAGCGCTTTGGTGATTAGATAAGTAAAGAAAAGAAAAAGAATAATAAAAGAAAAGAATAATGGAAAAAGATCGATTCATGACATTACCCCCTCCCTAGAGCGCGAGTTCCACGAAGCGCTTGTCGTCTAACAAAATTTTCGGAGGGTAATTGTGAGGGTGTATTTTCGGTATCTGGCGGAGGCATAGGGCGGAATAACTCGGTAGGGAACAAGGAAATAGGGATTTCGAGTCGACTCAGGGTAGCGGGTTTGGGTTTGTTCGGGTTTTTATCATGGAATTCCTTCAACAAATCGGAGGAATGGGTGATGTTGGACCGAGGTTCCCAAGTGTCTTCATGTGGTCCGTAACCTCGCCACCTGACCTTGTACTTGATCCCTTTTCCTACCTTTCGTGAATCGAGAATCTCCTCGACTTCGAATTCCTCTTCTTCTCCTATGACGACAGGAGGTGGACGAGTGTTTCGTGGTTGAGAGGGAAATTGCGGTTCTCTATAGGGAGTGAGAAGGACTTCGTTGAAAACGTTATGGATACGTTTCCACGTAGAGGGAATATCTAGTTTATAGGAACTAGCACCTATCTTCTTCTGAACTGTAAACGGTCCAAACCGTTTATCTCCTAACTTTTTCATCGGCTGGTCTGTCGATAAGTTAGTTCCCTCAAGCCAGACCTTATCACCTGGCTTGTACTCTATTCCAACTCTTCGCTTTCGGTCATAAAACTTCTTCATGTCCTCGTTGGCCTTTCCTAAGGCCGCTCCTACTTCGTCTCGAACCTTCCTCATTCCATCTGCAAACGCCTGTGCTGTGGGGTTGTTCGAAGTCATTTGAGGTGCCGTGCCTTTATAGGGATGTCTACCGTTGTCAGCATAGAATGGGGAAACCTTCGTCGCAGAGTGTACTCGATCGTTATAGGCAAATTCTGCAAGCGGTAACCACTCATGCCAGTCATTTTGATGATAACTAATGAACAAACGGAGATAATGTTCTATCTCCTGATTTGTTCGTTCTGTCTGGCCGTTGGTCTGTGGGTGATACGCCGTGGTGTAGTTTGCTTCTATTCCTAAAAGACGGTAGAGTTCCTTCATGAAACGAGAATGATATTGTGGTCCTCGATCATGTACTATTTTTCGTGGAATGCCGTGGATAGAAAAAATACGATCCCGATAGATTTTTGCCATTCCCTCTGATGTGACTGTAGTGTGCGACGGAACAAGTCGTAGTCTTTTGGAAAAATGATCGATAAACACCGATATGGCGTTATATCCTCCCGATTCCAGTAGTTCCCCTATCATATCGGTACCGATTATTTGCCATGGTTCAATCGGTACCGCATGTGGATGAAGTTGTCCTACTGGTTTGTACGACGTGACTTTGTCGCCTGGCATTTCTCGCAACCTTCTACATATTTCCCTGCATCTCGTGTCACCCCTGGCCACCAGTAGTCCCGAGTAATCAACTCCGTAGTTTTGTACTGTCCTGGATGTCCCGCTAGTGGTGTATCGTGGTACTGAGTGATTATTTTGGACCGGAGTAGGCGGTTTTTCGGTACATAAACACGCCCTTTCCAGGTAATGACTTTGTCGGTCTCAGTCCACTCTGGATTTTTCGCAGCGAGGGCATCCTGTACAGTTCGGTCTACTTGGTTTCTACTCTTTCGGATCTCTGATAACAGGAGATCTTCGGGAGCCGATAGGTCGAGAGCTTGAATAAAAAGTTCCGGTTTCAGGAGAACGATGTTCTCGTTGTCCTTGTCCCCCGTCTCAAGACCTGTCATCCTCGACAGGGCGTCAGCTTTCGTCATCGATTTACCAGGTTTGTGAACGAGATCGAAATTATACTCCGCTAATTCCAATACCCAGCGCGCTTGTCGTCGGTTGAGTTTCTGCGGCTTCTTGAAGTACTGGAGGTTTGCGTGATCCGTATAAATTTCAACCTGTTCCTCCGCACCTAGTAAATATTGCCTCCAATCGTCGAGAGAGTCCATAATTGCCATAAGTTCTTTGTCGTAAATCTCGTAATTATGCTCAACCTCATTGAGGGAACGAGAACGAAAGGCAATAGGATACCATCTACCATCAACGAACTGGGACAAAACGGCGCCATTAGCATAATCGGACGAGTCAGCTTCCACCCTGAATTTCCCGTGGTTACGAGGAATCAACAAAACGACTTCCTCACAAATACGGCGTTTCAGCTCCTCGAACGCCTCCTCTTGACCTTTCTCCCACTTCCAAGTCCCATTTCCCGTGAGCTGTGTTAGTGGCTTTGCTACCAGGCTGAACCCACGAATGAATCGCCGGAAGAAGTTGCAGAATCCTAGAAACTGCTGGACGTCGCGCTTCTTTCGTGGAGTAATCCATTCTCGAACGGATTGAACTTTCTTGGGATCCATGCAAATAGTTCCGTTACCAATGATAATACCGAGGTAGTCGATAACCGGTTTTTCGAAAGAACACTTTTCGGGTTTAAGGAACAACTTGTGTTCCCGTAGAATGTCGAGTACTTGTTCTACGATTTGTCGATGTTCTTCTATACCGTCGGTAAAAATCAGTATGTCGTCCATGTAAACAATAACATGACCTTTATTGATGAGGTCTCGCAGGATGTGGTTCATGAAACCTTGGAACGTCGCAGGAGAGTTGGTGAGTCCGAAGAACATGACGGTCGGTTCAAATAACCCCTGGTTAGTTCGAAAAGCCGCTTTCCATTCGTCACCTTCCTTTATGCGGATGTTGTTGAATCCCCATCTGATATCCATCTTCGTGAAGATTTTAGCGCCTTTTAAACGATCGATTAGCTCCTGAATGAGAGGAAGTGGATACCAGTTTTTAACCGTCATCTCGTTCAGTTTACGATAATCTTGTACTGGTCGTAAGGTACCATCTTTCTTTTTAACGAAGAAGAAGGGAGACGCCATCTGCGAAGTCGAAGGTCTGATTTGTCCAGTTCGAAGGTTCTCTTCGAGAAACTTATCGAGCGCCTCTTGTTCCTTTGGATTCAGTGGATATACTTTACAATCTAAAGGTTTAGAACTTGGCGTTAGGTCGATAGCGTGGTCCCAAGGACGTCGTTGTGGCAGTTGGTTGAATTCCTTCTGGCTGAAAACATCGGGGTACTTTTTGATGTAGGGCTTGGAAGTGTCGAACTCTTGGGCTGTTTCCTCTCTGGCTTGTTTTTCCGTCCACTTCCTCGACTGTACCTGCTCGTGAACATACCTGTCCCAGTCAAACAGGAAAAGCTGTTCGCCTTCCTGTAATGCCACTCTAGAATGGGTATCCTCTGGTGTCCAAAAGTGTGGGTTGTAACCGCATCTTGTTGGACACCTGTCAAAGGTTAGTTCAGACGTATTCCAGTCGATACTCGGGTTGTGGTGTCGTAGCCAGTCTAGTCCTAGAAAGATATTATTCTTTCCTAGACTTACTACTCCGAATTAGATGATCTCTGAATGATCACCGATGGTCATCCGGATCTCGACGTACTTGTCTATTGAGCCGGAATCATTGAGTGTACCGTCTGCATTGTAGACAGGGGTTTTGATCGGTAAGTCTTCCGTAACAAGGTTGTGCCATTTGACGAATTCTGAGTCGATACAGGAACCAGTAGCTCCACTGTCAAGGAGTCCTTCTGTGACGATTTGTCGAGCATCTTCCAGTGTTTCGAGTATTGCTGGGAGTCTCAGACTTTTGCCGCGTGTCCCACGAACATAACTCCTTTTGTTTTTGAGACTCCGGATGGCGGTGACTGCTGTTTTCCAGTTCCGTTTTCGTATGTCCATGACGGTTTCTTCCGAGGCTTCTTTCTCCCGGGAAAAGGGCATCCAAGTTCATAATAATCCCACTGCTCTCGGGATCTGATCTTCTCTAACTCTCTGAGTTAGCCATTCAGCAGTGTTAGGTTCGTACCGTATAGGTTTTTCGGTTTTTTCGGTTTTGTGGATGAAGGTGGAGGCGTTTTTCTGTTTAGTACCTGTACTGATTACATAGTCAACGCCATTATCAACAAACTCCGAAATGTCCATGTGTGAAGGCTCCTGCAGACCTATATCTACTGCGGAGCCTTTGGAAAACACAAATCGTTAATAAAGTCCGTACGTTCCTGTTCACTCATATTCAACATAATACCTCTGACTACCGCCTTTCTCTTGTGCGGGCAGTTCCTGCTCATGTGGCCTGGCTCGCCACAGTTGAAGCACAAACGCTTCTCTCTCGCTTGGTCGATGTCCATCGGCCTGCCCGTTCCTCCGAACGTGGTGCCGGTAGCATCTCTTCTCGGTGCCGCCGAATATTCTGCCTTCGGAGCTACTTTCGGCTCCTGTCGGTTCTGTTGAGTGGACGACTGTCCACGACTCTGTCCCTGTGGGTTAGCGTTCCACCACCCCACATACCCGTAACCTCTCTTCTGTTCGGCCCACTGCCGCCTTACATTGTCAGCCCCTGTGACTACCTTCTTCAACTCCTTGTAGTCTTCAAAGGGCTCCGTTCGTCCTTTGATGATGTCGTAGAGAAGGGTGTGATCGACCGCCCTCTCCGCTAGGGTAAGGACGTGTGACTCGTCCTTCTTGTACCCGGCATCCTTCAACAACAATTCAAACTCTTTGAAAAAGTCGCTGGCCGAGGACTTCCCCTGTCGGATATAGGTTAGTTTATCACGGGCCTCTTTCTCCTTTGCGACATTCGTGAACTCCCTGTCCATGTCGTCAATTAACTGCTTCCCCGTAATATCCCACGTCCCTCTGTCGATATCAAAATGGTCATCCGAGTAGACCTGAGCCCATTCATCGGCTTTTCCTCCGACCAGGAAGGACATGATGATGGTCGTGACTCGGTGGGAGTTGTTGACCTGCTTTGTCTCCGTCAGTTCGGAGACGTAAGCCATCATTCGTCGTCGCCATGGCCGGTAGGTGGCGGGGTCGCCATCGTAGTTTCCTGGTGTATTGACAAACACCCGGCGTGGACTAGAAGTGACAGCAGCGACTTCTGCTGGGTCGGGCGCATGTATTGACCGGTCAGTCATGTTGAGTTATAGTAGGGGAGAAGATGAGCGTGTTTGGTAAAAATGAAAATGTGTAACGTATCGAGAAAACTAGTTTCCAACGGTGTGTTGAATCCTAGGCAAGTTTGTAAAAGTTTTGTTGTGACGGGTGGTATGTGGTAGAAGCTCTATTCTTCTGTCAGCGACTCGCTAGCTCTCACAAGAGACAACCAGGCGTCACACGATAGATGATGAGCAAGAGGATGAAAAAGCAAAAGAGGATGGATAAAACAACCCAACTACAAGTCTAGCTACCGAGGAGAATAGACGAGAATAGAGCTAAGGAATATAACTACCAAATATCTAGTATTATATACAAAATGGGATATGAAACCGTGAGAGACGTCTCGCACCGTAACCGTGAGGACCTACAATAAGAGTCGCTCGTATCCATAAGTAAAGCTGTAGGTATTCGGTGAGTAAACAATAAGGCAATATAAAAAGAAGCATGGAGGCGGAACAATAATGACGTCGTCCTGTCAATGAACTGACAGGCACGAGAGAGTCGCGCCTAAGTGAAACGACAACGCGAGAACAATAAGGTTGACGCGTGTAACCTAAATGATAATGAAAATATAATAAGCGCTAGTGTAAGCGCTTTGGTGATTAGATAAGTAAAGAAAAGAAAAAGAATAATAAAAGAAAAGAATAATGGAAAAAGATCGATTCATGACACTGAGCTCTTCAAAGGCTCGAGTAGTGCGGAAGCCCATCACTTCATTGCTCAGTATCAAAGCTGGGCAATGGACCAACCAGATTTGAGCAACAACAAAGGAAGGCTGATCAAGGCAGCACTAGGATTCTTCTCAGGCAAGGCTGCTGACTGGGCCACACCATACCTCCTAGAATTCAGCCATAACCAACAACCCTTCAATGGACAATGGGAAGACTTCAAAACAGCCTTCACCCTCCGATTTGAATCCATTGACGCAGGTATGGAGGCCCGGAATGCAATCCAGCATCTCAGGCAGGCAAAAGGTCAAACGGTAGCGGAATTTGCACAGAATTTTGTCATGACATGCTACACAGTATACAGTACCTACTTTATTTCCCCTACATCCCCTCGTTTCTTTATCCTTGTTATGGTTTGGATCTGTCCACACTCTGCCATACCTTTCTACATCATTCCATATCCTTCTATCAACTTCCCGCGCTGTCGCTTACTCATCGAGACTCTTGTATATATAGTACTGTAGCTGACATCTAGTTCCCCATCTTGACCTCTTGGTCTTTGGAACTAGGTTAGTACTTGTATCTTCGTTTACACTCAATATACTCACTTGGTCTTTGGAACTAGTTTTCCTTGTGCGACCCTAGTGATTGGCCCCTGCGCTATCACTGCTGTCTTGATCATTTTATCTTTCAGCCTTCGTGTGTGGTGTTAGCCCCACCCCTCACTTCGGTTTGTGCTTCGAGCCTGTGCTTTCTCTGTGCTCTGCCCCATCATCACCACATTAGGTCAAGATCTCTACTCGTACCATCAGCCTCTCCAACTGATCCTACGAGGAGTGGAAATCGGACTTACCCGGTTCTCCACCTTCCATTGCCATTACGCCTTCATTTACACCAGACATCAATTGTTCAGGATTTCAGCATGCATTTGATACTCAAGATCAGTGCGACGTTCACTCTAAATACAATCCAGATGAAGAACGTGACACTTGGTTTGACTGCGACGAAAACCCTTGTCCCAATCAATACCGCAACCCTGCCCCCATTGCTCCAAGCGATTCAGAAAGCGGACGATTCATAACCATCCCCAGAATTCCAAGCCAAGTTCCAAGCCGGGTTGGTAGACTTTCAAACCCTACCAGTGCTGTCCCATCCACTAGAGCCTCTCCTGTGCTTATTCCCACTGCTATCCCAGAACCTGAGCTAGAAACTGAAGCCGACCCTGTTGCACCATCCCCAGAGCCTATTGTCATCGATATCTCAGTCACACCAGAACCATTATCCCCATCTCCTGAACCCATCCCTGTCGAAACCACTCTCATCATGGCCCATCCTCCTACCACCCAAGACCTTGCCGTGCTAATTCAACAACTTGCAACACAACAGATGGCGCTACAAATGGCAGTAGCCAGTATTGCTAACAACATAAGCACCAATAAAGGTGTTAGCAAACCCCAGACGTACAATGGGAAGCACAGTGATGACGCAAGACGCTTCATTGCCACTTTTGAACTCTGGGCTCAGGGGATCCGTTCCCTTAGTGATGAACAAGAGAGAATCAAATCGGCTATCTCATACCTGGATGGTGATGCTGCCATCTGGGCTACTCCCACCTCGGAGAATATCAGTCAGGTCACTCGAGCAGTTGCTTCAGGACTACCAGCTCCTGCCCTCCTCTACCCAACCTGGGCTGATTTCGCTGGTGCCTTTAGGCAACAGTTTGAAACAGCGGACCCGGTGGTGGAGGCCAAACGTGTTCTCAAAAGTCTTTGGCAAGGGAGGGACCATGTGGCAACATATGCTGTCACCTTCAAGCAGTACGCTAGCAGGACGGGATATTCGGATGCCGACCTCCGAGATCGTTTCTATGACCATCTCTCGAAGCAAATCAAGGACGGATTGGTCAACTCTCAGGCCAATACAGATTTTATGCACAATCTGATTAGTGAAGCAATTCGGATCGACAACCGACAGAATGAATGTGCCAATGAGGAAGGGAAACAATACTCCCAGAGCACTCCCAGCTTCGGCTCCTATACCCCCACTCCCTTCGTCCCGGCGCGCGATCCAAATGCAATGGAGGTAGATGCCACCTCTATGGGATGATCTGCCAAGGACTACCGTAGGGCCATGGCAGGCAGATGTTATGGATGCAGGTCCAAAGAACACCATAAGGCGGACGGACACCACGAACGTGATATCTGCAATCACTGTGGGCTAACCGGTCACCTGGCGGCTGTCTGCCGTAGGAAGTTCTTAGGACTCCCAAAACCCCTCCCTTGTTCTGCAGCTGCTACCTCAATGGTTGCTGAGCCTTCCACTTCCATTGCTGCTGCAACACCTGCCCCTGCGACGGACTTCACGAAGATCCTTCAGATGCTCACTGCAGGACAAAAGGAGTTGGCAGAGCAGATGGCAGAGCTGCATTTGAATTTTTAAAGTGGGAACCCGCCACAGCTGCCGCCTGGTTCCCTAGTCTGTATTCTTCCTCTACTTCTACCTACGCATCTATACCCTCATGTACCATTGGCTCCGCTCAATCTAGTGACATTTCTCACTTCCGTGTTCCAATTAAGTTGCAAGGCAGATTCAAGAATACAAACAGTGCAGCAATGATAGACTCTGGCGCCACAGGTCTCTTCATTCATGAACGTTTTGTGAAACAACATCGAATCCTCCCTCATCGTCTCCATCAGCCCATTGCCGTCTATAACATCGACGGATCTCCTAACACTGCAGGACAGATCACACATTCTGTACGTCTACTGTACACCATAGACCAAAACCAACCCCAGATCCTTGAATACCTTGTCACCAACCTCGGTTCTGAAAACATCATCCTTGGACTCCCTTGGCTCTGAAAGGTCAACCCAGACATTGACTGGAGAGAAGGGTGACTGGCTATCACCCGCCCTAGAAAAGTCCCATCTCCCATGACCATTGAGGAAGTCCCCAAACCCAAGGAGAGTAATGTGGGAGGAACCACAGAGCGCATTGTAGAAGCAAACCCAGATGGGGGCCCCACGTCCACCCCACATGTTCACTTCTCCACCCCGGAGTCTGACAACCAATCCCGACTGCCCAAAGAAACACCTCCCAGACCCGACCCAGAGATACATGAGTACACTGAAAGCACACCTCTGTATCAACTGATAGGCAACAGGAAGCGAAGAAGAGCGTTACTTCGAGCAGGAATCATTGGCCATACATCAGAAGAACTATGGTGTTCCGCAGGGTACACATATTCACAACAACTGGAAGAGGCCACCTACAAAGAGAAGCCAATTAAATCTTTCGAAGAGATGGTCCCCTCGGCATATTGGAAACATGCAAAGGTCTTCTCCGAGAAGGAATCAGAATGACTACTGGAGCATAAACCTTGGGATCATGCCATAGACCTGAAACCCGACGCTCCTGAAACTATGCGCACCAAAATCTACCCGATGTCTCCAAATGAGCAGGAAGAGCTTGACTGATTCTTGGAAGAGAATCTACGCAAAGGTTACATTCGCCCTTCCAAATCCCCATTGGCATCACCTGTCTTCTTTGTCAAAAAGAAGGATGGTAAACTTCGATTTGTTCAGGACTACCAGCGGCTCAATGAATACATGGTAAAAAATTGATACCCACTCCCTCTCGTTACAGACATTGTCAGTCGACTGCGCAAAGCCAAGCTCTTCTCCAAAATGGATGTTCGCTGGGGGTACAACAATGTGTGAGTTAAAGAGGGCGATGAATGGAAGTGAGCATTTGCCACAAACCGAGGACTCTTCAAGCCCCTTGTTATGTTCTTTGGTCTGACAAACTCGCCAGCTACGTTCCAGGCCCTCATGAATTCCATATTTGCTGACCTCACTGCTGCTGGGAAGGTGGCTGCTTACCTGGATGACATCCTAGTTTTCACAGAAACTGTCGAGGAACATTGCATGGTAGTCAATGACGTTCTTGCACGCCTCAGCCAATACGACCTGTACTTGCAGCCAGAGAAATGTGAATTTGAACAGTCTTCCATTGAATACCTAGGTCTAGTGATCAGTGAAGGAGAAGTGCAAATGGACCCAGTCAAAATAGAGGCGGTCAGAAGCTGGCAGGCACCTACAACGCTACGTGATCTTCGAGGTTTCCTAGGATTTGCTAACTTCTATCAGAGATTCATTGAAGGTTTTGCAAAGAAAGCACGACCTTTGAATGACCTCACCCGCAAAGATACCAAATGGAACTGGGGATCCCTACAGCAGGAAGCTTTTGAATCATTAAGGGATGCCTTCACCTCTGCACCAATCCTCACACTATGGGATCCATCAAAACCAAGCCGGATTGAAGTGGATGCATCAGGCTTCGCCACTGGAGGTACTCTCTCGCAACTACAGGAGGATGGACTCTGGCACCCAGTCACTTATTGTTCCTCCTCCATGGATCCAGCTGAGCGGAACTACGAAAGCTACAACCGAGAAATGCTAGCCATTATCAAAGCATTGAAAGACTGGAGAAGCTTCTTGGAAGGATCCCCAGAACCGTTCGATATCATGACTGATCACCGGAATCTGGAATACTGGAAAACAGCCCAAGACCTCAGTCATTGACAAGCACAATGGTCACTATGGCTCTCCCAGTTTGACTTCCGTCTTAAGCACCGCCCTGGTAAAGCAAATACTCAAGTAGACGCACTTTCACATATGGTGCAGCACCAAGTCACAGATGCAGAGGACAACAAGGAGCAAATTGTACTGAAACCAGAGCATTTCCTTAATGCAGCGATAATGGTCCTTCTTCACAACCCCCTCCTTGACCGCATTCGACAGATCAGTGAACGAGAGGCCGAAGTACTAAACGGTCTGAAAGGCATCAAGGCACCCCAGAGTCTTACAGGCAGTCTAGTCGAGTGGAGAGAGGAAAGCGGCTTGGTTTACTACCGCAACAAAGTCTACGTACCACCAGATAGCGTGCTACGGAAAACAATCCTGCAACAATGTCACGACACCCCCACCACAGGTCACCCCGGTATGCATGGCACCCTAGAACTAGTCAGTAGACTCTACTGGTGGCCTGGAATGTGCTCATTTGTAGACAAGTACGTCGATGGATGTGACCACTGCCAGTGCAAATGCCTGAACCCCCACCATCCCTCTCCTCTTCAACCTCTTCCCATACCGGAAGGACCCTGGCAGGACATTGGTGTGGATCTCATTGGGGAACTACCTATGACACAGGACAGCCACAATGCTATCATCACCTTCGTGGACCACTACACAAAGATGGTTCACTGTTTCCCCTGCACCACTGAGATAACAGCAGAAGGAGTAGCAGATTTCTTTTATAAAGAAATTTTCCGCTTACACGGCCTACCCCGTTGATTCATCTCTGACAGAGGACCCCAATTTGCAGCAGACGTTATGTGACAGCTACTGGAGCGACTTGGAATTGACTCCTCCCTGACCACAGCCTATCACCCCAAGACAAATGGACAGACGGAACGTGCTAACCAGGAAATCGAACGCTACATTCACATGTATGTAAGCCGCCGACAGGACCACTGGGACCTCTTAATCCCCACTGCCGAGTTTGTCATGAACACTCGTATCCACTCTGCACACAGCCACTCCCCCTTCGAAACACTTTACGGTTATACCCCAGAGTTCACCATTCCAAACGGCGTCGAGACAAAATACCCATCCATTGAATGCCGACTAGAACTGCTACAGCATGCATGTGAGGATGCAGAAGCAGCACTATGGATGAGCAAAGAGCGCATCAGAGAGGGAGCAAAGGGAAAAGTACAGGAATTCGAAGTAGGACAACCGGTTTGGTTATCCTTGAGCAAATTAAAGGTGCGGCAAAAGAACCAAAAACTGGGGAGCAAACGCCTAGGTCCATTCAAAGTTGCAGAGAAAACGGGTCCACTCACGTACCGGTTAAACCTACCCACCTGGATGAAGATCCATGACAACATCCATACCAACCGCCTGACCCCCTGGAAAGGAAATGACGTTAACGGAGTTGAACCACCACTACCAGAACCCGAAATCATGGAGGGAGAGGAGTTCTATGATGTAGACATGGTCCTGGACAGCCGGGTCTTTGGACGGTGGAAAAAGCTGCAATTCCTGGTAAAGTGGAAAGGGTATGACGAGGGACACAACAGTTGGGAGCACGAAGAAAACTTAGTGGGCACAAGTGACGATGCAATTGCAGATTTTTATACAAGACACCCAAACACACGATGAGGAATTTCAGCGGCCATCTTCCACTCCTTGCCCTGGCAACCCTACGAAAACTTTACAGAAATAGTCACTGGGACATTGACTGTAGAAGGGGGGTAATGTCGTGACATGCTACACAGTATACGGTACCTACTTTATTTCCCCTACATCCCCTCGTTTCTTTATCCTTGTTATGGTTTGGATCTGTCCACACTCTGCCATACCTTTCTACATCATTCCATATCCTTCTATCAACTTCCCGCGCTGTCGCTTACTCATCGAGACTCTTGTATATATAGTACTGTAGCTGACATCTAGTTCCCCATCTTGACCTCTTGGTCTTTGGAACTAGGTTAGTACTTGTATCTTCGTTTACACTCAATATACTCACTTGGTCTTTGGAACTAGTTTTCCTTGTGCGACCCTAGTGATTGGCCCCTGCGCTATCACTGCTGTCTTGATCATTTTATCTTTCAGCCTTCGTGTGTGGTGTTAGCCCCACCCCTCACTTCGGTTTGTGCTTCGAGCCTGTGCTTTCTCTGTGCTCTCCCCCATCGTCACCACAAATTTCAAGGACATTGGTGATTGGACCGGACTTTCAGACGTCGACCTGTGAGAACGCTTCCATAGCGGCCTCAACCCAGAGATCCGACAAAATCTCATTGTGGTCAATATAGCCCAGGGACTAGCTCCCACCCTGGAGGAGGCTATTAGGCAAGCAATTTCAGTGGATGTGTTCCTGCATGATCCCACCATGACAGGTCACAATCCAGGCACCTCCCATATCTCCTCCCCCCCTGCCAACTCCCATGCTATGGATGTCGATGCCACACACACTAGTGGTAACAGCAGAGAAAGCTTCGTGGCTCAGATGAGAGGAAGGTGTTATGGGTGTGGCTCACAGAGTCACGAAAAGAGGAACTGCTCATACAAAGAGACCGTTTGCGGCTACTGTGGACGATGAGGCCACCTAGAATCAGTCTGCCAAGACAAGTTCAAGTTCATGGGTCTAGAATGTGGCCGGGGTAAGCGCCAACAACCCTGCCATCAACAAGTCTCTGCTTCCTCTTTGACACCCTTCACCCTCTTCCCCAATGAACCCGTCCAAATTGCCGCTTCCACTCCAGCCCCCACTGCTCCGTCCCCACTTACGCCTGACCTCTCCACCCAGATTGCCCAGCTCCAGGAGCTCCTTAACAGAGCCAATGCCATGGCCCCAGCACCAGGTTCTCAGGAGGGTTTTTAAAGCAGGTGCCCGTCTCGGCTGCATCGAGAGTACCTGTAAACCAGTTTGCTATACATTCCACATCTGCGTATGATTCTCTTCCATCCTGTAAAATATCTACTATTTCGGAATTGAACTCCAATTCATCTCACTTCCAAATTAACGCAAAACTAAGAGGAAGAAATCACAGTATAGCAACTGCAGCCATGGTTGATTCTGGAGCCACTGCTCTATTTTTGAACCAAGAATTTGTCACCCGCCACCGTGTAAGGACCTTCCCACTCAGGAAACCCATTGGCATCTTTAACATTGATGAGTCTGCTAACCGAGCAAGGCAGATCACACACTTTGCACGTCTAGCCCTGACTGTTGATAACCAAGAATGGTGGACAGACTTGCTAGTAACTAATCTGGGAAGCAAAGACCTAATCTTAGGACTCCCCTGGCTACATAAGGCCAATCCAGATATTGACTGGGAGAAAGGACGACTCACAGTCAGATCACAACAAACAAGGATAGAGGAGGTGGAAGAGCAAGACACAGCAGAGGAAATTGAAACTGTTATCACCCCCAAACCACTGTCAGCGACTCGCTAGTTCTCACAAGAGACAACCAGGCGTCACACGATAGACGATGAGCAAGAGGATGAAAAAGCAAAAGGCGGATAGATAAAACAACCCAACTACAAGTCTAGCTACCGAGGAGAATAGACAAGAATAGAGCTAAGGAATATAACTACCAAATATCTAGTCTTATATACAAAATGGGATATGAAACCGTGAGAGACGTCTCGCACCGTAACCGTGAGGACCTACAATAAGAGTCGCTCGTATCCATAAGTAAAGCTGTAGGTATTCGGTGAGTAAACAATAAGGCAATATAAAAAGAAGCATGGAGGTGGAACAATAATGACGTCGTCCTGTCAATGAACTGACAGGCACGAGAGAGTCGCGCCTAAGTGAAACGACAACGCGAGAACAATAAGGTTGACGCGTGTAACCTAAATGATAATGAAAATATAATAAGCACTAGTGTAAGCGCTTTGGTGATTAGATAAGTAAAGAAAAGAAAAAGAATAATAAAAGAAAAGAATAATGGAAAAAGATCGATTCATGACAACCACCACTTGACACACTGGATGAGGAGACAGAAGAGTCGCCCATACACCGCATTCGAGCAAACTGACGAACCCGACGTGCATGGGTGAAGTCAGGAATCTTACACGAACAAACAGAGGAGGTCTGGTGTGCTGCAGGGTTCACCTACTCCCAACAGCTAGCAGAACAGGCCCACAAAACAAAACCCATGAAAACCTTTGAAGAAATGATCCCAGAACCCTACCGCGATTTCGAAAAAGTATTCTCCGAAACTGCTTCAGAGCGCCTCCCTGACCACCAACCCTGGGATCATGCCATTGAATTGATCCCAGGTGCACCAGAAACCATGCGCACAAAAGTCTATCCAATGTCATTGAATGAACAAGGTGAACTTGACCGCTTTCTGGATGACAACCTCCGAAAAGGCTACATTCGCCCCTCGAAGTCGCCACTGTCTTCACCTGTCTTCTTCATAAAGAAGAAGGATGGAAAACTCCGTTTTGTACAGGACTACAGGAAACTTAACCAAGTAACCCTGAAGAACCATTATCCCCTCCCATTGGTTGCTGACATTGTTAGCCGTCTGCAGGGGGCACGGTATTTCACCAAATTTGACGTCAGATGGGGCTATAACAATGTTTGGATTAAAGAGGGTGACGAGTGGAAAGCTGCCTTTGCAACCAACCGAGGGTTGTTTGAACCCAGCATAATGTTCTTTGGTCTCACCAACTCCCCAGCCACTTTCCAAGCACTCATGAACTCCATCTTTTCAGACCTAGTGGCGGCAGGGAAAGTAGCAGTCTACCTAGATGATATTCTCATCTTCACCAACAAAATACCAGAACATCGGCGGATAGTAAGAGAGGTACTCAAACGGCTAGAGAAACATGACCTCTACCTATGACCCGAGAAGTGTGAATTCGAGGAGCTCCAGATCAAATACCTAGGACTAGTGATATCAGAAGGTGAAGTGAGCATGGACCCGGTAAAAGTAGCTGCGGTTCACGACTGGCCTATCCCAAAGAATCTGCGAGAGCTATGGGGATTCTTAGGTTTTGCTAACTTCTACCGCCGATTCATATGGAACTTTGCCTGCATAGCACACCCTCTGAACGACCTGACCAAGAAAGACTCAGGCTTCAGTTGGGGGACACACCAGCAACAAGCATTCGACACCCTAAGGGAAGCATTTATCACAGCACCGGTACTGGCACTCTGGGACCCTAATAGGCTCACACAACTCGAGGTGGATGCATCTGTCAGAGGTCGATGTCGACACACAAAACCACAAGTGGCTAAGTGTCTCAGACGTCTCAGAGAAGAAACCCAGAAGTCAAGTTGAATAACGAAGCTAAGGTCACTACAAGACCTTAGCTGACCTTATATACAAAAGTACGAATCTAATCTACAATAGAGTCGTTGGTCAAACGCTATGATGAACAAGTCCATGATAGATACGAGCACAGATGCTAACCAAGTATAAGTAATCAAGAGGATGTCAGCAGCGGGTCGTAACCGAGTACGGGACCCGATGAGTAACGTAGAATGCGTAAAGGAAAACGAAGAACTAGAATATCCAGACGCCCAGTCACAGGACACAAGTGCCCTACGACAGGCGCCTACGCACTAAGAGTTACTCGTAGTGTTAGTCGTTTCTGACAGCATCAGGCTTTGCTACGGGAGGAGCTCTAATGCAGAAACAAGACAATGGCCAGTGGCACCCAGTAGCATTTTGATCAGCCTCCATGCAACCAGCCAAACGAAACTATGAAATTTACGACCGAGAGATGCTCGCCATCATCGAAGCATTAAAGGACTGGAGAAGCTTCCTGGAAGGTTCACCACAACCATTCGAGATCCTCACTGATCATGCAAACCTGGAATTCTGGTGCTCTGCTCAGGACCTTAGTAGACGGCAGGCACAATGGGCACTATGGCTGTCCCGCTTCGATTTCCAACTCACTCACCGGCCGGGCAAGTCCAACACTCAGGCAGACGCTCTCTCTTGCATGGCAGCACATCAAGTTTTGGATAGCGAAGATAATCGACAACAGATCGTCCTGAAACCAGCCCATTTTATGCAAGTGGCAGCAACCTCATTACAGAATCCACTGGAGGACCGTATCCGACAGGCATCTCAGAAGGAGGCCCAAGTACTGGAAGGACTGGAAGAGCTTAGGAGAAGCGGTCTCAAATGCTTGGCCAATGGGATAGCAGAATGGGAAGAAGACAACGGACTAGTGTACCACCGAGGGAGGGTATACGTCCCACCAGATGATGACCTGCAGAAAGAAATACTCAAACAATGCCATGACAACCCCTCTGCTGGCCAACCTGGACTTCACAATACCCTTGACCTCATCAGTACCCACTTTTGGTGGCCCACCCTGCGATCCTTTGTAGAAAAATATGTTGAAGGATGTGAGACTTGTGCTAGGAAGAAGATACAGAGACACCCACGAGCAGTAACACTACCCCTAGACGTCCCAGCAGGCTTGTGGGAAGAAGTGGGAGTTGACCTGATCACACAGCTGCCCAACTCGCAAGGGTACGATGTGATTCTAGTCTGCACTGACCTCTATGGTAAACAAATCCATGCAATTCCTTGTACAACCTCAATCACAGCAGCAGGGGTGGCCGACATCTACTATCACGAAATTTTTCGCCTCCATGGCCTTCCCCTCCACTTTGTATCAGACCAGGGACCCCAGTTTGCAGCAAAACTCATGCGATCACTACTCTCCCGCCTAGGAATCAAATCAAACCTCACCTCCGGATACCACCCCCAAGCAAATGGACAGACTGAACGGGCAAACCAAGAAGTTGAAAAGTACCTCAGGCTCTATGTGGGACGCTGTCAGGATGACTGGGTAGAACACCTGCCCATGGTGGAATTTGTGATTAACTCCTGCACCCACTCAGCACTGGGAACTGTCGTGACATGCCATACAGGATACGGTACTTACTTCGTTTTCTCCTACATTCCCTCTTTCCTTTACCTTTGTGACTACCTGAATCCTTCTCCATGTTTCCATATCCTTTTATTTCCTTCCATCACATTCCAGACACTTCTATTGGCTTCCCGCGCTGTCGCTTGCTCATCCGAACCCTTGTATATATAGTACAGTAGCTGACACCTAGTTCCCCATCTTGACCTCTTGGTCTTTGGAACTAGGTTAGTACCTGTATCATCGTTTACCTTCAATATACTTACTTGGTCTTTGGAACTAGTTTTCCTTGTGCGACCCTAGTGATTGGCCCTGTGCTATCACTGCTGTCTTGATCACTATATCTTTCAGCCTTCATGTGTGGTGCTAGCCCCACCCCTCACTTCGGCTTGTGCTTTGAGCCTGTGCCTTCTCCGTGCTTTCCCCCTTTGTCACCACAGGAATGTCCCCTTTCGAACTCACATATGGTTACCTGCCTCTATTCAACATTCCAGTGGGACAACGGAGTGGGATTCTGGCGGTGGATGATCACATCCAGATACTGCGAGATGCACAACAGGATGCTGGGGTGGCACTGCACCTGGGGAAAAGACAGCAAAAGGAAAACTACGAACGGGGAAAACAAAAGGCACATCAGTTCCAAGTTGGAGATCAGGTCTGGCTAAGTGCAGAAGACATCAAGCTTCAACTTTCCAGTGAGAAACTGGGGGATCGACAGCTAGGACCATATGCAATTTTGGAGAAGGTTGGCCCTTTGGACTACTGTTTAGACCTCCCACTGTCGCTAGACCGCATCCACCCTGTGTTCCATGTCGATAAACTGTACCCTTGGAGAGGGAACTCTGTCAATGGCAAAATTGCAACACCACCGGAACCAGTATACCTAGAGGATGAGGATGAGCCAGAGTATGAAGTCGAGGACATCTTGGATAGTCAGATTAGGTGGAAGAAATTAGAGTACTTGGTAAAGTGGAAAGGCTACAATGCAGGACACAACTCCTGGGAACCTGCACCAAATCTTGAACACGCCCCTACAACTATCCGAAAATTCCACAAAAAGCACCCCCAGGCGGCAAAAGCTTGACCATTGAGGGCAATGGTCATAAGGAGGGGGGTAATGTCATGAAGTGAGCCACTCCTATCATTTTCCTTTCTTTATGATACACCATCTGAGCTCTCCTACCTACAATAATCATTCCGGAACCTTCCATTCCATTCTATCAGTTCCGTTCCATTCCTTGTGCCTGAGCTATACAGTATTACATCATAATTCCCACACTCCGCCTTGTATATATAAGCCAGCCCCCACAGCCTGGTCCCTTATCTTGACCTCTTTGTCATTGGGACCAGGTATGTCTTTTACCTACTTACTTGTATTTATTATCAATATAACTTTGTCATTGGGACTGTCATGAAGTGAGCCCACCCCCTATCATTTTCCTTTCTTTACGATACACCATCCAAGCCCTCCTACCTACAATAATCATTCCGGAACATTCCATTCCATTCTATTAGTTCCATTCCTTGTGCCGGAGCTATACAGTATTACCTCATAGTTCCCACGCTCCACCTTGTATATATAAGCCAGCCCCCACAACCTGGTCCCTTATCTTGACCTAATGTCACAAAGAGGTGACGACGGTGGCGGAGCGGAGCGGAGACTTAGGCGAAAGCGGACACTGGTCCCAACGACAAAGTTATATTGATAGTAAATACAAGTAAGTAAGTTCAAGACATACCTGGTCCCAACGACAAAGAGGTCAAGATAAGGGACCAGGTTGTGGGGGCTGGCTTATATATACAAGGTGGAGCGTGGGAACTATGAGGTAATACTGTATAGCTCCGGCACAAGGAATGGAACTAATAGAATGGAATGGAATGTTCCGGAATGATTATTGTAGGTAGGAGGGCTTGGATGGTGTATCGTAAAGAAAGGAAAATGATAGGGGGTGGGCTCACTTCATGACAGGGACCAGTATCTGCCCGCTTCCGCTCAAGTCTCCGCTCTGCTCCGCCACCGTCGTCACCTCTTTGTGACAGGCCTTGACTTGTTGAATATTCTTACTTGATCTTAGTATTGATATTGACCTTACCCAAAGTAATAATAATAATGCCCAAAGGAGAGTTACAAGGCCCCATCCCCCACCAACTATGAGATGAGATAAAATGAAATGATGAGATGATGAGATTAGTGTAGGCTGAGGGTGGATTTCTAAGCTAAGCTAAGCACTTTGAAAAGAGTTATAGAGGATGGGGGATAAGTGGGTAAAAAGTAAATTTTGACAGAAGTATGTAAAAAAAGGTACGTAAAAAAAGGAGGTATGTAAAAAAGGTGTTTTTGAAAACAAGATTTAAAAAGATAAAGAATGGACAAGTCCGGAATCGAACCGGAGACCTTTCGCAAAGCACGTTATACAATTATCCAAATCCGCGGAAGGCATTTTGGAAAATTGCGAAGCGAACGCGATAACATGCCCATATTGAATATGATTTTTTATAAGTTGTTATCTTTACTTTTTTTGAATAAGTAAACACTAATTCCCACACCTCCCCGAATCCCCCGAGTCCCGCCGGAGACCCGGAGACCTTTATCTAATCACCATTGTAGTTACCTTTTTTTTGTGTTTTCGCTTTTCTCATGAGCCATAGTAGGCGCAGTAGTATCATCACCACCAGCATAAGCCACGCCACTAGCAGCAGCACCATTAGTACTAACACCAGTACTAGTAGTAGTATCCTAACTACAACATCAACAATTCTAACTTCGACTTTAACTTCGACACTTTTCTCTACCTTCTCTACCACCAACAGCTTTAGCTCCAACTCTACTACCCTCGGACTCAGAATCAATGCCCATTCAGCATATCTAATGGATAACTTATTCGCTATAGTGTTCGGGCTTTGTTTGAGAGTTTTTTTGGGGGTTGTCGGAGGAGGAGAAGGAGATGGATTAGAAGATGGACTAGATGAGTTGGGACTAGGAGAATACGATGCAAAAGCGTATCTGTCTTCCTCCAGGTCTCCGTCGTCCCCATTTTTATACTCCTCCTCCTCCTCCTCCTCTTACTCTCCTTCCACCTGGAATTCATATTATTCGTTAAAAACGACAACACCTCTGATTGGTTTATGGGAAGGTATTGTTTTGTGGCATTTTATTAATCAACGCCACTCTCAGCGTACTCACTCTCGCTCTGGATCCTCTCGAACCTCCAGAGCTACCTCTGGATCCTACTCCTCCTACACGCCCTGGATAGGCTACGCCCTAAGAATGGGTATAGACTTTATAGTCACAGGAAATATTCAAAGAACGATTTTGGTTGTGGTTTGGACTGCGTTGGGGACGATTTTGATGGATGTTGGGGTTGGGGTTTGGGAGGATTCTGGGGGAAGCAGAGGAGGAAGGGGGTTCAGTTTCGGAGGAAGGAGAGAAAGACGAAGAGGAATCTGGAGAGGTTGGCAAAGTCTTTGGAGAAACGTTAAAAGAGATGTGAAAGGTATATCAAGGAGAATGCCTAGGATACCCATTCCCATGAGCATACCGGGATTGGATAGACAAAGAACAGTTAGGTTCGTACCAGAAGAATCAAGAAATTGGACTTCTAGAACGTCCGCAACCTCTCGTACTTCTCCAACGTCGTCCTCATCGTCTGTCGTAGTTCCTCCGGAATCTCAATCTAGACAGTCCGGGGAACCTAGGGTGTCCAGCACATCTCCGACACCCTCTATCGTTTCTACACCAACGACAGTTACTACTTCTGCTGCTTCTACTACTTCTTCTATGACTACTTCTACTACGACGACGACGATGCGGGCGAGGACCTCTAGGTATATTGGTACTCCCGGTCCTGGACCTGCTCCAACGCCAACTCTTAACCCAACACCTGCTCCTACTCTTAGCACAACCCACAAACCGCACGTCCTCGTCCCAGGTCATTTCATGCGCGATTCCGAAACAGAAACAGAATTCACCGCGTTATCAATGCCGATCACAGCAAGGAGGAGTAGGAGGAACAAGTACACTTCGACTTTAACGAATCAGTCTGCTAATCCAACTCCTTCCAATAACTCTTCTGCCTCTGCATCTGGGTTAACAACAGATACCGAGTTACTAGGAACTTCTCGTGGCTCGACGTATTCGTTGTTCCCTCTAGGGTCGGATAGAACGAAGAGGTCGACCAGAACGAATTCGAGGAAAAGAGAAGCGAGGTTGACGGAATCCGAGTCTGAGTCTGACGCCGATGAGGACGAGGACGAAGGGGATAAGGATAGGCATGGAGGGCGAGTTGTCGGAGAGATGGAACGAAGGGAAGGACACGATGGCGATGGTTCTTCTACAGAAACAGAAGCACCAACACCAACACTAACACCAATGCCAACACCAATACCAGACGCAGGCACATTGAGAGATATATCGATTTTGGAAGAAGAGAATCAGAGTACATCTGTTCCTACAGCTGCTGTTATTCCAACTCACACCCAAATCGATTCCGACTCTCTCTCAACTCTTCCTATTCTTCCTACTCTTCCTATTCTTCCTACTCTTCCTATTCTTCCTACTCTTCCTATTCTTCCTACACTTCAAACCCTCTCTACCATTCAAACCCAAACCGACTCCACCCCTCTCCCATCCGTTGATCAAGTCCCCGATATCCCAGACGTAGACATCGACGAAAGCAGTTGGGAAAAAATCGATAGGCATAGTTTGTTTAGGCCTCTTCCGGTGAGGAAATCGAAATCCAAAGCCAAGTTGGAGTTGGTCGAGACCGAGACTCAGAACGAGGACAAAGACGAGGCCGAGACTAAGAAAGGAGACGAGGCCCAGGACGGGACCAACACCGAGACTAAGAACGGCTTTGAGGATGGAGACGATGGGACTAGGAGCGAGTTTACCGTTAAAGAAAAGGAAAAAGGGAAGGGAAATAAGGGAAAAGGAAAAGCCAAGTCTATATCAATGACAGAGCCTAAACCTTCTGATCTTTCCAACCCTTCGAATTCTCCTTCGAATCCTCTTCAAAATCCTCCAAGTTTACCACCCAAAGATCTCGAAGACCCTATCATCCCCATCATCCCTACCAAAAATCCCGTCCCCACAAAATTCCCGTTTATTTCTTCCTCTTCTTCGAAACCCGAAAAAACAGTATCCGAACCTGGATGGTTTAATTCCATCGGTGATTTGGTTGGTAAGAAAAGTAAGACTTATGGGAGTACGGTTACTACGGGAGGAACAGGAGGGATAGGAGGAACAACTGGAGGGACTACAGGGAAGAAAGCGAAATCCGTGGTATCAGCTGCTGGATCTTCCGTAGGTGGGATCACAGATCCTCTGTATTCGTTTATGAAAGCACGGTCGCCGCTGGGTGGGAATGGCAACGGGGATAAGGACGAGAAGGCCCTGAAGGATGATAAGAGGGATGGGAGTGGAGGGAACGACGAGAAAGAGAACGAAGGGAAGGACCGTTCCCCACCACCAACATTCTCCCAAATATACCCAGATGGTGCTCCCGATATTTATACTTCTTCAGCTTTACCAGAACCACAGGTCGTACCAGGTGAGAGTTATATTGATGTTTTACCAGCCTTACCAGTTCGTGGGGATATTGATATTGATATTGATATTTTACCAGGAGAGGGTGCAGGAGCTACGGGAACCCCGGCTACTGCCACAGGAGCTACGGGAGCTACGACTTCAAAAACAGTACGGTCTGTGAAAGCACGTTCTACGGTTTCTGGGTCTTTTGAAGATGAGAAAAAGGAGAAGAAAGATGGTGACAGAACAGAAGACAAGGACATGGACGGGGAGAAAGAGAACAAGGAAGTGGAAGGTGACAAAGAAAATGATACCGACTCCTCCTCCTCCTCCTCCTCTTTCCACTTCCCATCAGACACCGCTCCTGCATCTGAAAAATTAACCGTTTCGTTAGAATTAGTGAGGAGGATTGATTTGTTGAGGAAGGGTCTTTTCGAAAAGAAGAGGGAGAAGGAGCAGGAAGAGGGGAAGGCGGATACGGAAGAAGCTGATGATGGAAAACAAACAAAAAAACAGATACGAAAATTAGAGAAGAGGTTTAAGAGGGTTGTTTTGGGTGTTGGAGGTGGTGATGGTGGTATGTTATTATTTCTTTCTTTATCCATCTTCTCTCCTCTTTCCCCTTACTCATATACCCATATACTCTTCTCTAGACCCAGCCAACAAATCAACCAAACTCGACATCCCCGGCAACACTTTCAATCTAAAAATCGTTGAGAAAATGGAAGAGAGGTTATGGGTGTTAGGTGTAGAGAATGTGTTAGGTGTGGAGAAAAATGTAGGGACGAAGGATACGAAGGGAGTAGGGAAGGTTGAACAGCAACCAAAACTCGAAATTATAATCTCAAAAGGAACAAAAGCAAAATCTATAAAAGAAGCTATTGTTGGGGCGTTGAAAAAGTGAGTGCTGTTTCTGTTGATTGTAGTGCTGTTGTTGATTGTGTTGTTGTCATGGTGCTTTTTTTTTTTTTACTTTGCTTTCTCTTCCTACTAGGTACGACCTCACTTACGCCGAAGACCCCAACAATGGCCGGATTTTAAATGTTACTGTTCCGTTTGGGTCTGTGTTCGGGGAGGGTTAGAGTCTGAGTTTGGTGGGGAGGAGAGTTAGGAACGTTAGGAGGAAATTTTACGAAGGCTATGAAGACTATGAAGACTTGGAAGATAGGAATCCACCAAATTCACGAAAGCATGAAACCTAGGGAATCTAGGAAATTTAGGAATATCATGAGACCTACGAAATCATCTATTTCTAGATCTCACTATGTCTGCGTGCTTCTACATCTACGTATATCTATATCTGCAGAGCTCTACTTTCACAGAGGTTCTACGTATCTCTACGTACTCTGCTATCTACTATCTACATCTGTTGTTATGTGTCGATTTGTTTTGTTTTACTTTGTCTTGTTCTGCGTTCTGTCCTACGTCCCGTTCTGTTATATTTTGTTACGTTCTCTATTTACAACTATGTATATCACAAAATGTGTTCTTGTCTGTTATGTTCTACTAACAACCTAGTACCGTTGCACTATACCAACCACTTCCCAAATCCAAGCCTAAATCCAGAACTAAACCCAAATCCGAACTCATCCTCGAACATAACTCATACTCATCACCTCCCTATCATCCGAACACAACCGCGCCCATTCAAGTGCCAGTCGGTAGACATACGCTGGAGAGTCAGTCGTCAATCAATCGTCAACTAGGAATCGAGAATGCGTAAATGCGTAAGTGAGAGATTAGGGATAAAGGGAATATGGGAAATGCGTAAGTAGGAAAGAGACAATGTGTAAGTGGGGAGTTGGAAGTGTTTGGAAGATTTCAAATTCAGAGAGAGAGAGAGGAAAAAAAACAAAAACCAAATACCAGAAACCAAAAACCAAAAACCAAAAAACATAAAACGAAAGGAAACAAAAAAAACAAAGCAAAAAGAAAAAGTAAAAAGAAACCGAAACGAACCTTCCATATCAACCGTTCTCCCAATCGTCTTCTTCCATTGTTTTCCTGCTAGTGCAATTCGATGAAGACGTGCGTCGCCGTCTGGGGCGCCTGAGATCATGGTATTTCGTCTTCTCGTTCTTCTTGGATATGATGTGGACGTGGGTGTGGATGTATATGATTTAGACTCCGATGTGGAGTTACTAGGGCCACCTCCACCTCCACCTCCCCTCCTGAGTCCTACTATAACATTGCAGCGCAAGGAAAGCGGACGGAGGGATTTAGCAAAGAAGAGGATACATAGAAGAGGATATAGTAATTGACTCACCATCATTGCCACCGTCGTCGTCTTCGTCTTCGTTGTAAACCTGTTCATTACCATCACCGTAGTCGTCACTATCATTGTCACCTTCGTAGTCGTAGGTGTCGCTGTCGTTATAAACCTGCTCAACCACCTCACCCGGTATCCCAGAAAAATATGCAAAGATATTATATATCTCTTCGTACCCTGCTGATAGAGGGATGTAATGTAACCTATAATCAACAAACGTTATAAGCTATCAGCTACAGGTTCAAAATCCTAACTAGATAACCACTCACCAAGGTTCTATCCAATCCCCAAAAAACTCTTCGTATACTGTACTTTTGATAGGAACACTATCGGATGCGAGGAATGCCATGAATCGACCTGAATAGGACATTCCGTCGATGTCGAGGAGGTATTTGTATTTCCAATGGTGTCCTGTTTGTGTTGAATGGAGGAAAGGAGAGGGAGAAGGAAGGGAAGGAAGGAAGAAGGAAGGGAGGAAGGGAAGGAAAGTGATAAGGGGAAGGAAAAGAGATCATTCTTCATTTAAATAACCGTTTCAAGTTTGAAAAGAGATAAAATATGAACGATGAACGATGCATCGATGAATACAATCAATCAATGAAGCGCCTTAACTCACCGAGAGGAACCCCTTCATCGAACCTATAATCGTTCAACAGCTTCTTCAATCCACCAGGATATTGACCCGGGCTGGTAGCTTGCATGAAAGCTATATCCATAATCCCTTTGTTCAATGTGGAATATGGAACAGACAGGTGATAAAGGCCGCCATCATGATAGGCATCGAATCCGGTGATCTCGACTCCCTGGACGAGTGCATTGAAGTCACTTGCTTCCCGTGTTTGGCTATACGGAACTCGGTCTGCTTGAGGTAATTGTATTATTGATATCCCTTTGGATGGTATTGACTCGGACAACCTATTCGATGAAATAGCTATGAACTGAAGGAGATAGCAAAATGGAGATATGAAGAAGGAGGAGGAAAAGAAGGAGAAGAGTGTCGATAACGATAACGACGCCAAAAACGATGATGAACCTGGTGATTTAGATTGGGATGTGAATGGACTTGAAATAGCCGGCAGGATCCATATATCTGCCATTCCTTTCCTATCCCAATCACCCAAATCCCTCACAGCTCTATGTCTTTGATACATCGGAGCAAACCCTGCTGGCTCGTTCCCTCCTCCAGTCGTTGCCCCCCGCCAGAAGATTTTGTTGAGTTTGTGAAGAGAATTCGAGTCATTACCATTAGTGGCATCGTTTTCTACTGTATCCCAAGCAACCTCGTCCTTATCAACCTCCCTCAACTCGCCTTTCTCCGCGTCCCAGCCATATGTGTACCGTGCAGTCGATCCATAGTAGTAATGCGATGGGATCTAATAACACAAAATCCGTTTATCAGAAACTTCGAAATAGAGTCATGTATGTACCGACTGACCTTGATATCCGAAAACCCACTTGCCCTCGCAGGACTCATCACGGGATATAGCTCCCCCAAAGTCCTCCAATCACTGAAAAAATGACCTTGGGTGTAATGGAGATGCGGATCGTCGCAGAATGATTGATCGTGGTATGGGGTATTGGGGGAAAAGGTGAATTGTGGTGTTGTTGAGGTTGGTAAGGATAGTAATTCTCGGCTAGTCGTAATCGAGCCGTCACTGTGTTTCTGTAATTTAGATTGAGGATTCGTAGGGTCGAACGGATGATAAGGATCGTAAGGGTTTGAGGGATCGTTATCACGATAGGCTTTGAGCATTGGATGTATGGAAGGGAGACCATTATCCATTGTATACATACCACTTCTCACACTACTAAAATGTCTCCTCGCCTTAGTATTTGGTGGACATGTCCGTCTCCATGCATCCCAGACATTGCCTTCACCTTTCCAGTCAGGTTTAAACGAGGCAAGGGGATCTACACGCGTGTTGTTATTGTTGTCGTTGTTGTTGTTATTAACGCTATCTGCATGTGGTAGAAAAGCCGAAATGAGGAAGATTCAGTAAGAACAATTCAAAGGAGACAAATTTTGACGAGAACTCACCACCCGTTGTCGAACTGTTTTCTTGTCTTTTCTCCCAAGGAACGATAACGCGCCCTTCAGCTTTTGCGTTGATAGGAAAATCCATGTCAGGCAGCTACCCAAAGCGAAAACCATCCGTTCAAAACTTTTGAAGAGAATAACAGAAACGAAACAATGACTCAGAATAAGCCTTGAAGCTAAGTCGTGTTTTCATGGAAAATCCTGGGAAGTGACAGAAAACGCACATGCCATGCGTTTTTAAGCGACATCGCTTTCGTTTGTTCAAATTTTAATCCTTATCCTTTCCCCATCATGTCTGCGCCGAAAAGATTTAGTGCTCGGATTAAAGCCAAACATGGAGCACAATCAACCTCCGGAGATGCGAATGTAGCGACGACACAAAGCGAAGGAGGTTCTGAGGTTTCTATTACGCCTATTCCAGAACGCGAAGAGGGATCATCTAAAGGATCAGACGGCGCTGTGCCTTCGAAAGACCAGTTGAGAACCTCCCTGGATGCTGCACTACGCGATGGACTCCACATCGCTCCTCGATCTTCCATCAACACTGATAACGAATTACCTCCACACTCTCCATCCCATCCGTTGAGTAATGACCTTCATAATGTTGGAAATGCTAAGTCCGAGTGGGTTTTCCCATTTCGAGATCGTGAAGTCCCGAGGACGCCCCGCCAAACAGCTTCGGATTCAGCTCTTCTACACAACACTCCTTCAGCAAATCATAGCCAATCGTATGGTGGAGCTCTTTCTTCTAGGGAGAGACATAAGGTAGAGGAAGCGAACAAGTATCTCCGGAATGATTTACACGATGTTCGAATCCTATCCGCTAAGGAATGGGCGCTCAATGGTTTGAACCTGGACCTTGACCAGGATAAATACCGGTTGACCGCTCCCGTCAAAAGTAAATTCGATAACTATTGTCAAGTAGTGGATAAAGCAAAGAACGAGAGGGACAAGGATTTATATCCTGCATTCGTCGATTTGCTCAACTCTATTTCGAATGGGGAGGAGGAGGACAACATTATCTTCTATAAGCAGGATCCTGTTCCTGTGCGGGGATCACATGTAATGCAGGTTCCCGATATGGATGCAGTTTTCCAGGAGCTCATCGATAAGGAAAAGACTTCGAATCCGCCTAGCGATGGGAAAATTGCATGGGGACATCTTTGCACGATCGTGGAAGGGAAGCTGGAGAAAGGGAAGATGGTTTTGGCTGAATGTGAGGCTTGCACCTTTTGTTCGCTTTCAGAGTATTGTTTTGATTACATTCTGCAGTTGGCAGAGATAAAAACAAACATAAAGTACATTACAATAAACGCCAAAACCGAGGCAAAGGTTTGGATTGTCCACTAAATCTTTTTTTTTTTAATCATGCTCAGTTTTCCGTACATCAGACGCAGAAGAAAAGGTGACCGGACGATCATCCGCGACGAGACGAAAGAACGTTTCTCAAGTCGAGCCTGAGGCCGTTAGTCGTAATGTCGAATCTGTCCTAGCATCTATTACCAGTGACGTTCAACCTGGTAGGTCTTGCACAAACTTTCACCGATGCCTGTGACACTTACTGGGTCATTGGTATAAAAGTCAATCATAAGACCGGCTTGCTAGGACCTGATAGACTGCAAGCCGCTGTTCCCCGACTCGACCCGTTCGGTGCGAGGATGCAGGTTGCCGGCTATGCTCGTGATGTACTCTCTCACGGGATCATAAGATCTCACGTGATCGTATTCCTGGTTGATTCTAAACTAGTTCGAGGGATTTTCTACGACCGTTCGGTAGCTATCACCCAAACTTTCTTGTGATCCTGTACTAACCATTTATTTTGACAGGGTATCTTTGAATCTGCAGTGCGTCTTTGTTGTTACTTTGTCTCCATATGAGCGTTGACCGTTGTTCAGGTATTGAACCTCGCCATTAAATCTGACCAACTTATTTTCGCGAAAATGATCAAGCAAATGCGCGCTCTACCCCCAGAAGGACTTGGAATTGTCCCGAACTTGGATGCTACTTTCATGAAAGATCGCAAGAGCCTTCGCTCAGCGGAAGAAATGCCACAGTACGCTGCAGCTGACGGGCCTCCATCCAACGAGATCTTTGAGTGGTCTGAAGGATCACTGTTCGATATACCCTACAAGAACAAAACAATTCGCACCGTTCGTGTCAAGCGGGTTCTATTTCGCTCCAATGGCATTATCGGCCGGGGCACTATAGTCATGCGGGTGGTGTGTAATCATTGCAACGGTAAATGCGATTGGTGCGGGAAGAAGCTCATTCTCAAGCTGAGCTTCCCTGCAAAAAACTCGAGTTTCTGAACAGACGTTCATGGATCGCTGCAGAGAGCTGGCCCAAGGAGACCATGCATGGGTCCTCAACCATTTACCTCACATCTACTGGACATTCGATATGCAGTACAGTGAAAGTACGCCACAGGCCAATTTCAAGAAAAAGTTCAAAGATGATTATGAGATGCGCCTGATGCGAGGCTCGATTCAGGAGGAATTGCGGCCGCTTTCGAGTTTAACGACTGCAACTGGATGTGCTCAAGTATTCTATGATGTTGTACAATGTGAGTTTCATTGATCATCGTTCATCTCCTCTCATGGATCATGATTCCAGGTCATCATTGGGCTTGGAAATATCCTCAGATTCTCCATCGTGATATCAGCCAAGGGAATATCCTAGTCCGTGAAAAGAATGGGGAGATATATGGAGTTCTGAACGATTGGGATCTCGCGATATGGTTGAACGATCAGCGTGATGGGCCGACATCCAAGTTTCGAACTGGCACAAAGCCCTACATGGCCCGCGAACAACATGGGATCGAGTGGGAAGGTCCGCATCGGTTCCGCCATGATCTGGAGTCGGTATTCTATGTCATTCTACTTCTCGTTTGCCTCTACTTTAGTCCTAAAGTGAAGGTCGTAAAACCTGCTACCGGAGGGTTCATGTACGAGGAATGGCATAAACAAGACGATCAGTTTCTTCGGGGGGAAAAAGGAAATGTCTTGCATGATGCGAATTGGGAACCTTCTGTGACGCCCTTCTTTTGCGGATTCGCTTTGTGGCTTACTACCCTTCGACGCGCTCTTCGTCGAGGTTTCGCTCGTCTGGCTGATCATAAGGAGGCAATGGAAGAAGCACTCGAGCGTGACCAGGAGATGCCGTCCTTCGACTATGATACGCTAGACAACTATTTCTCATACGAGAAGGTTGTTTCCGTTATGCATCGTTACGACGATGAAGAGCTCAAAACAAGGGGTTCTGAATGGCGAAAGACACTTTTGGGCCTGCCGGATCTTTAAGATTTGGGTTTCGTCCTTCCCATTGTTTATCTTCCCTCCTACATTGTGTCATATCCACATTCAAACACCGTCCGTATAAATTGTATTGTATCCTCAGTCTGCGTTCAATCTTCCATGTCCATGCGTACTTTCACGTATTTGCTTCACCGACAGATTATTTTCGATTGATGACTTGACATCGCTGAGACCGGAAAGACAGGTCGGTTTTGGGCACTAAATGTGTTGAATTTGGCTTGACTGTTCCACCCTTATGTTCTCTACGACACTGATTTCTGACATGCTGCTTGAAGGTTAAGGAGCTTCAGTTAAAAAAATTATAGTAAATTGCTCGAAAATGAGAAAAGCGAAAACACAAAAAAAAGGTAACTACAATGGTGATTAGATAAAGGTCTCTGGGTCTCCGGCGGGACTCGGGGGATTCGGGGAGGTGTGGGAATTAGTGTTTACTTATTCAAAAAAAATAAAGATAACAACTTATAAAAAATCATATTCAATATGGGCATGTAGTGTAGGAGTTATCGCGTTCGCTTCGCAATTTTCCAAAATGCCTTCCGCGGATTTGGATAATTGTATAACGTGCTTTGCGAAAGGTCTCCGGTTCGATTCCGAACTTGTCCATTCTTTATCTTTTTAAATCTTGTTTTCAAAAACACCTTTTTTACATACCTCCTTTTTTTAAGTACCTTTTTTTACATACTTCTGTCAAAATTTACTTTTTACCCACTTATCCCCCATCCTCTATAACTCTTTTCAAAGTGCTTAGCTTAGCTTAGAAATCCACCCTCAGCCTACACTAATCTCATCATCTCATCATTTCATTTTATCTCATCTCATAGTTGGTGGGGGATGGGGCCTTGTAACTCTCCTTTGGGCATTATTATTATTACTTTGGGTAAGGTCAATATCAATACTAAGATCAAGTAAGAATATTCAACAAGTCAAGGCCTGTCACAAAGAGGTGACAACGGTGGCGGAGTGGAGCGGAGACTTGAGCGGAAGCGGGCAGATACTGGTCCCAATGACAAAGTTATATTGATAATAAATACAAGTAAGTAGGTAAAAGACATACCTGGTCCCAATGACAAAGAGGTCAAGATAAGGGACCAGGCTGTGGGGGCTGGCTTATATATACAAGGCGGAGTGTGGGAATTATGATGTAATACTGTATAGCTCAGGCACAAGGAATGGAATGGAAGGTTCCGGAATGATTATTGTAGGTAGGAGAGCTCGGATGGTGTATCATAAAGAAAGGAAAATGATAGGGGTGGCTCACTTCATGACATTACCCCCCTCCTTATGACCATTGCCCTCAATGGTCAAGCTTTTGCCACCTGGGGGTGCTTTTTGTGGAATTTTCGGATAGTTGTAGGGGCATGTTCAAGATTTGGTGCAGGTTCCCAGGAGTTGTGTCCTGCATTGTAGCCTTTCCACTTTACCAAGTACTCTAATTTCTTCCACCTAATCTGACTATCCAAGATGTCCTCAACTTCATACTCTGGCTCATCCTCATCCTCTAGGTATACTGGTTCCGGTGGTGTTGCAATTTTGCCATTGACGGAGTTCCCTCTCCAAGGGTACAGTTTATTGACATGGAACACAGGGTGGATGCAGTCTAGCGACAGTGGGAGGTCTAAACAGTAGTCCAAAGGGCCAACCTTTTCCAAAATTGCATATGGTCCTAGCTGTCGATCCCCCAGTTTCTCACTGGAAAGTTGAAGCTTGATGTCTTCTGCGCTTAGCCAGACCTGATCTCCAACTTGGAACTGATGTGCCTTTTGTTTTCCCCGTTCGTAGTTTTCCTTTTGCTGTCTTTTCCCCAGGTGCAGCGCCACCCCAGCATCCTGTTGTGCATCTCGCAGTATCTGGATGCGATCATCCACCGCCAGAATCCCACTCCGTTGTCCCACTGGAATGTTGAATAGAGGCAGGTAACCATACGTGAGTTCAAAAGGGGATGTTCCCAGTGCTGAGTGGGTGCGGGAGTTAATCACAAATTCCGCCATGTGTCACAAAGAGGTGACGACGGTGGCGGAGCGGAGCGGAGACTTGAGCGGAAGCGGACAGATACTGGTCCCAACGACAAAGTTATATTGATAATAAATACAAGTAAGTAAGTTAAAGACATACCTGGTCCCAACGACAAAGAGGTCAAGATAAGGGACCAGGTTGTGGGGGCTGGCTTATATATACAAGGTGGAGTGTGGGAACTATGAGGTAATACTGTATAGCTCAGGCACAAGGAATGGAGCAGAGCTAATAGAATGGAATGGAAGGTTCCGGAATGATTATTGTAGGTAGGAGGGCTTGGATGGTGTATCGTAAAGAAAGGAAAATGATAGGGGGCTCACTTCATGACATTACCCCCCTCCTTATGACCATTGTCCTCGATGGTCAAGCTTTTGCCGCCTGGGGATGCTTTCTGTGGAATTTTCGGACAGTGGTTGGTGCATGCTCAAGATTTTGAGCGGGTTCCCATGAGTTGTGTCCTGCGTCATATCCCTTCCACTTTACCAAGTACTCTAACCTCTTCCACCTAACCCGACTATCCAAGATGTCCTCAACTTCGTACTCTGGCTCGTCTTCATCTTCTAGGTATACTGGTTCTGGTGGTGTTGCAATTTCGCCATTGATGGTGTTCCCTCTCCAAGGGTACAGTTTATCAACGTGGAATACTGGGTGGATGCGGTCCAGTGACAGTGGGAGGTCCAGGCGGTAGTCCAGGGGACCAACCTTCTCCAAAATGGCGTAAGGTCCTAGCTGTCGATCCCCAAGTTTCTCACTGGAAAGTTGGAGCTTGATGTCTTCTGCGCTTAGCCAGACCTGATCTCCTACTTGGAACTGATGTGCCTTTCGTTTTCCTCGTTCATAGTTTTCCTTTTGCCATCTTTTTCCCAGGTGTAGAGCTGCCCCGGCATCCTGTCGCACCTCTCGAAGGATCTGAATGCGATCATCCACTGCTGGAATCCCACTTCGCTGACCAACGGGAATGTTAAATAGGGGGAGGTAGCCGTAAGTGAGCTCGAATGGGGAGATTCCAAGTGCAGAGTGGGTACGTGAGTTAATCACAAACTCCGCCATTGGCAAATGCTCTGCCCAGTCATCCTGACGACGTCCCACATACAGCCGGAGATACTTTTCGACTTCTTGGTTTGCCCGCTCGGTTTGCCCATTCGCTTGGGGGTGGTATCCCGATGTGAGATTGGATTTGATTCCCAGGCGGGAGAGTAGTGATCGCATGAGCTTTGCTGCAAACTGGGGTCCTCGGTCTGATACAAAGCGGAGGGGGAGGCCATGGAGGCGGAAAATTTCGCGGTAGTAGATGTCAGCGACACCTGCTGCTGTGATTGATGTGGTACAAGGGATTGCGTGGATTTGTTTCCCGTAGAGGTCGGTGCAGACAAGGATGGCATCGTATCCTTGTGAATTGGGCAGCTGTGTGATCAGGTCAACTCCCACTTCTTCCCACAGACCTGCTGGGACATCTAGGGGTAGTGTTACTGCTCGTGGGTGTCTCTGTATCTTTTTCCTAGCACAGGTTTCGCATCCTTCCACATACTTTTCTACAAAGGATCGCAGGGTGGGCCACCAAAAGTGGGTGCTAACGAGATCGAGGGTGTTGTGAAGTCCGGGGTGACCAGCGGAGGGGTTGTCGTGGCATTGTTTGAGTACTTCTGTCCGTAGGTCATCCTCTGGTGGGACATATACCCTACCTCGGTGGTACACCAGTCCGTTATCCTCCTCCCATTCTGCTATCCCATTGGCCAAGCGTTGGAGGCCGCTCCTCCTGAGCTCTTCCAGTCCTTCGAGTACTTGGGCCTCTCTTTGCGAGGCCTTCTGGATGCGGTCCTCTAACGGGTTCTGTAGTGAGGCTGCTGCCACTTGCATAAAGTGGGCTGGTTTCAGAACGGTCTGTTGTCGGTTGTCTTCACTGTCCAACACCTGATGCGTTGCCATGCGAGACAGAGCATCTGCCTGTGTGTTTGCCTTGCCTGGGCGGTGAGTCAGCCGGAAGTCGAATCGGGATAACCATAGTGCCCAACGCGCTTGTCGTCGGCTAAGGTCCTGTGCAGAGCGCCAGAATTCCAGGTTTGCATGGTCGGTGATGATCTCGAAGGTCTGCGGTGATCCTTCCAGGAAGCTTCTCCAGTCCTTTAGTGCTTCAATGATTGCCAGCATCTCCCGGTCATAGATTTCGTAATTTCGTTCGGCTGGTTGCATGGAGGCTGATCGAAATGCTACTGGGTGCCACTGACCATCGTCTTGTTTCTGCATTAGAGCTCCTCCTGTGGCAAAGCCTGATGCATCTACCTCGAGTTGTGTGAGCCTGTTGGGGTCCCAGAGTGCCAGTACCGGAGCTGTGACAAAAGCTTCCCTTAGGGTGTCGAATGCTTGCTGCTGATGTGTTCCCCAGTTGAAGCCTGAGTCTTTCTTGGTTAGGTCATTCAGAGGGCGTGCTATGCGGGCAAAGTTCTGTATGAATCGACGGTAAAAGTTGGCAAAACCTAAGAATCCTCGCAGCTCTCGCAGGTTCTTTGGAGTAGGCCAGTCACGAACTGCAGTCACTTTTACCGGATCCATGCGCACTTCCCCTTCTGATATCACTAGTCCCAAGTACTCGATCTGAAGCTCCTCGAACTCACATTTTTCGGGTCGTAGATAGAGGTCATGTTTCTCTAGCCGTTTTAGTACATCCCGCACTATCTGCCGGTGTTGTTGTAGCTCGTTACTGAAGATAAGGATGTCATCTAGGTACACTGCTACTTTCCCCGCTGCCACTAGGTCTGAAAAGATGGAATTCATGAGTGCTTGGAAGGTCGCTGGGGAGTTGGTGAGACCAAAGAACATTACACTGGGTTCGAATAACCCTCGGTTGGTTGCGAAAGCAGCCTTCCATTCATCACCCTCCTTAATTCGGACATTGTTGTAGCCCCATCTGACATCAAATTTGGTGAAGTACCGTGCCCCCTGCAGGCGGCTGACGATGTCAGCAACCAGTGGGAGAGGATAGCGGTTCTTTAGGGTTACTTGATTTAGTTTCCTGTAATCCTGTACAAAACGGAGCTTCCCGTCCTTCTTCTTCACAAAGAAGACAGGTGAAGACAGTGGCGATTTTGAGGGGCGAATGTAGCCTTTTCGGAGGTTGTCATCCAGAAAACGGTCGAGTTCGCCTTGTTCGTTCAATGACATTGGGTAGACTTTCGTACGCATGGTTTCGGGTGCTCCTGGGATCAGTTCAATGGCGTGATCCCAGGGTTTGTGTTCAGGGAGACGTTCTGAGGCCATTTCAGAGAATACCTTTTTGAAATCCCTATAGGGCTCTGGGATCATTTCTTCGAAGGTTTTCACGGGTTTTGCTTTGTAGGCCTGCTCCGCTAGCTGTTGGGAATATGTGAATCCTGCTGCGCACCAGACCTCTTCTGTTTGTTCGTGTAGGATGCCTGACTTCACCCATGCACGCCGGGTTTGTCGGTTGGCTCGAATGCGGTGTATCGGCGACTCATCTGCCTCCTCTTCCTCTGCTAAGTTCAGTGGGGTTTCGGGAGTGATGACTGTTTCAATTTCCTCCACAGTGTCTTGTTCTTCTACCTCCTCTATCGTTGTCCGTTGTGGTCTAACCGAGAGTCGTCCCTTCTCCCAGTCAATATCTGGATTGGCTTTACGTAGCCAGGGGAGTCCCAGGATTAGGTCTTCACTTCCCAGATTGGTTATCAGCAAATCTGTCCACCGTTCTTGGTTATCGACAGTCAGGGCTAGACGTGCAAAATGCGTAATCTGCCCTGCTCGGTTAGCAGATCCATCGATGTTAAAGACCCCAATGGGTTTCCTGAGTGGGAAGATCCTTACTTGGTGGCGGGTGACAAACTCCTGATTCAGGAATAGAGCCGTGGCTCCAGAATCAACCATGGCCGCAGTTGCTATACTGTGATTTCTTCCTCTTAATTTCGCGTTAATTCGGAAGTGTGACGAATTGGAGTTCAATTCCGAAATATTAGATATGGTACATGAGGGTAGAGAATCATATGTGGACGTAGCATGTATAGCAAATTGGTTTACGGGTACTCTCGGTGCGGCCGAGACGGGTACCCGCTTTAAAAACCCTCCTGCGAGCCTGAAGCGGGGGCCATGGCATTGGCTCTGTTCAGGAGTTCTTGGAGCTGGGCAATTTGGATGGAGAGGTCGGGGGTAGCTGGGGACTGGGCAATAGGGGCAGGAGCAGGGGCCGGAGTGGAAGCCGCAATTTGGACAGGTTCATTGGGAAAGAGAGTGAAAGGCGTTGAAGAGGAGGCTGCGACTTGTTGACGGCGGGGTTGTTGACGCTTACCCCGGCCGCGTTCTAGACCCATGAATTTATCCTGGCAGACTGACTCTAAATGACCTCGTCGCCCACAGTAGCGGCATACTGTGTCCTTGTACGAGCAGTTCCTCTTCTCATGACTCTGTGAACCACAACCGTAACACCTGCCTCTCATCTGGGCCACGAAGCTTTCTCTACTGTTGCCATTGGTATGCGTGGCATCAACGTCCATAGCATGGGAGTTGGCAGGGGGAGAGGAGATGTGAGAGGTACCCTGATTACGGCCTGTCATGGTGGGGTCATGCAGGAATACGTCTACCGAGATTGCTCGCCTGATTGCCTCCTCTAGTGTAGGGGCTAATCCCTGAGCTATGTTGACCACGATGAGATTTTGTCGAATCTCTGGGTTGAGGCCACTGTGAAAGCGTTCTCGTAGGTCGATATCTGAGAGCCCAGTTCGATCGCCGATGTCTTTGAAGTTCTGTGCAAATTCTGCTACCGTTTGACCTTTTGCTTGCCTGAGATGCTGGATTGCATTCCGGGCTTCCATGCCTGCGTCAATGGATTCGAATCGGAGGGTGAAGGCTGTTTTAAAGTCTTCCCATCGTCCATTAAACGGTTGTTGGTGATGACTGAATTCCAATAGGTATGGGGTGGCCCAATCAGCAGCCTTTCCCGAGAAGAATCCTAGAGCCGCCTTAATCAGTTTCCCTTCGTTGTCCTTCAAATCCGGTTGTTCCACTGCCCAGCTCTGATACTGGGCAATGAAGCGACGGGCTTCCGCACTACTCGAGCCTTTGAAGAGCTCGGGTTTATTCATGCTCGACTTGGCTGCAGCTCTGTGAAGGTTGGCTGTGAGCTGAGTCACCTGCTCGATAAGCTGTGCCATGAGCTGATTTGTGTTGACTTCAGAGGTCGACATAATGGATGGGGGTGCAGTGGGAGTAGGGATAAGGATGGGTGTGATCACGGTACCGTCGGAAAGGTTCTCCTCTTCACTGATGGAGTTGGCAGCAGCGTTCGGACAGGGTTGAGAACTGCAATCAGCCCAGGAGCTGCTTTTGCTGCGGTGGATGTGGGTTTGGTCTTTAGTATCAAAAGCGTGTGGGTAGGCAGAGCAGTCGATAGCTTGGGCGGGCAGGCTTGGTGCGGAGGTGTCTGTAGACGTGGTGGAAGCGGAGCCTGCAAGGATAACCTAATCGGTAGGCTATCAGTGCAGTAAGGGATCTTGACCTAATGTCACAAAGAGGTGACGACGGTGGCGGAGCGGAGCGGAGACTTGAGCGGAAGCGGACAGATACTGGTCCCAACGACAAAGTTATATTGATAATAAATACAAGTAAGTAAGTTAAAGACATACCTGGTCCCAACGACAAAGAGGTCAAGATAAGGGACCAGGTTGTGGGGGCTGGCTTATATATACAAGGTGGAGTGTGGGAACTATGAGGTAATACTGTATAGCTCAGGCACAAGGAATGGAGCAGAGCTAATAGAATGGAATGGAAGGTTCCGGAATGATTATTGTAGGTAGGAGGGCTTGGATGGTGTATCGTAAAGAAAGGAAAATGATAGGGGGCTCACTTCATGACACCATGGGCAGGTGTTCTGCCCAGTCATCCTGACAGCGTCCCACATAGAGCCTGAGGTACTTTTCGACTTCTTGGTTTGCCCGTTCAGTCTGTCCATTTGCTTGGGGGTGGTATCCGGAGGTGAGGTTTGATTTGATTCCTAGGCGGGAGAGTAGTGATCGCATGAGTTTTGCTGCAAACTGGGATCCCTGGTCTGATACAAAGCAGAGGGGAAGGCCATGGAGGTGAAAAATTTCGCGATAGTAGATGTTGGCCACCCCTGCTGCTGTGATTGAGGTTGTACAAGGAATTGCATGGATTTGTTTACCATAGAGGTCAGTGCAGACTAGAATTGCATCGTACCCTTGCGAGTTGGGCAGCTGTGTGATCAGGTCAACTCCCACTTCTTCCCACAAGCCTGCTGAGACATCTAGGGGTAGTGTTACTGCTCATGGGTGTCTCTGTATCTTCTTCCTAGCACAAGTCTCGCATCCTTCAACATATTTTTCTACAAAGGATCGCAGGGTGGGCCACCAAAAGTGGGTACTGATGAGGTCAAGGGTGGCCAGCAGAGGGGTTGTCATGGCATTGTTTGAGTATTTCTTTCTGCAGGTCATCATCTGGTGGGACATATACCCTCCCTCAGTGGTACACTAGTCCGTTGTCTTCTTCCCATTCTGCTATCCCATTGGCCAAACATTTGAGACTGCTTCTCCTAAGCTCTTCCAGTCCTTCCAGTACTTGGGCCTCCTTCTGAGATGCCTGTCGGATACGGTCCTCCAGTGGATTCTGTAATGAGGTTGCTGCCACTCGCATAAAATGGGCTGGTTTCAGGACGATCTGTTGTCGATTATCTTCGCTATCCAAAACTTGATGTGCTGCCATGCGAGAGAGAGCGTCTGCCTGAGTGTTGGACTTGCCCGGCCAGTGAGTGAGTTGGAAATCAAAGCGGGACAGCCATAGTGCCCATTGTGCCTGCCGTCTACTAAGGTCCTGAGCAGAGCACCAGAATTCCAGGTTTGCATGATCAGTGAGGATCTCGAATGGTTGTGGTGAACCTTCCAGGAAGCTTCTCCAGTCCTTTAATGCTTCGATGATGGCGAGCATCTCTCGGTCGTAAATTTCATACTTTCATTCGGCTGGTTGCATGGAGGCTGATTGAAATGCTACTGGGTGCCACTGGCCATTGTCTTGTTTCTGCATTAGAGCTCCTCCCGTAGCAAAGCCTGATGCATCCACCTCAAGTTGTGTGAGCCTATTAGGGTCCCAGAGTGCCAGTACCGGTGCTGTGATAAATGCTTCCCTTAGGGTGTCGAATGCTTGTTGCTGGTGTGTCCCCCAACTGAAGCCCGAGTCTTTCTTGGTCAGGTCATTCAGAGGGTGTGCTATGCAGGCAAAGTTCCATATGAATTGGCGGTAGAAGTTAGCAAAACCTAAGAATCCCCGTAGCTCTTGCAGATTCTTTGGGATAGGCCAGTCGCGAACCGCAGCTACTTTTACTGGGTCCATGCTCACTTCACCTTCTGATATCACTAGTCCTAGGTATTCGATCTGGAGCTCCTCGAATTCACACTTCTCGGGTCGTAGGTAGAGGTTGTGTTTCTCTAGCCGTTTGAGTACCTCTCTTACTATCCGCCGATGTTCTGGTATTTCGTTGGTGAAGATGAGAATATCATCTAGGTAGACTGCTACTTTCCCTGCCGCCACTAGGTCTGAAACAATGGAGTTCATGAGCACTTGGAAAGTGGCTGGGGAGTTGGTGAGACCAAAGAACATTACGCTGGGTTCAAACAACCCTCAGTTGGTTGCAAAGGCAGCTTTCCACTCGTCACCCTCTTTAATCCAAACATTGTTATAGCCCCATCTGACGTCAAATTTGGTGAAATACCGTGCCCCCTGCAGATGGCTAACAATGTCAGCAACCAATGGGAGGGGATAACAGTTCTTCAGGGTTACTTGGTTAAGTTTCCTGTAGTCCTGTACAAAACGGAGTTTTCCATCCTTCTTCTTTACGAAGAAGACAGATGAAGACAGTGGCGACTTCGAGGGGCGAATGTAGCCTTTTCGGAGGTTGTCATCCAGAAAGCGGTCAAGTTCACCTTGTTCATTCAATGACATTGGATAGACTTTTGTGCGCATGGTTTCTGGTGCACCTGGGATCAATTCAATGGCATGATCCCAGGGTTGGTGGTCAGGGAGGCGCTCTGAAGCAGTTTCGGAGAATACCTTTTCGAAATCGTGGTAGGGTTCTGGGACCATTTCTTCAAAGGTTTTCACGGGTTTTGTTTTGTGGGCCTGTTCCGCTAGCTGTTGGGAGTAGGTGAACCCTGCAGCACACCAGACCTCCTCTGTTTGTTTGTGTAAGATTCCTGACTTCACCCATGCATGTTGGGTTCGTCGGTTTGCTCAAATGCGGTGTATGGGCGACTCTTCTGTCTCCTCATCCAGTGTGTCAAGTGGTGGTTCAGGGGTGATAACAGTTTCAATTTCCTCTGCTGTGTCTTGCTCTTCCACCTCCTCTATCCTTGTTTGTTGTGATCTGACTGTGAGTCGTCCTTTCTCCCAGTCAATATCTGGATTGGCCTTACGTAGCCAGGGGAGTCCTAAGATTAGGTCTTCGCTTCCCAGATTAGTTACTAGCAAGTCTGTCCACCATTCTTGGTTATCAACAGTCAGGGCTAGACGTGCAAAGTGTGTGATCTGCCTTGCTCGGTTAGCAGACTCATCAATGTTAAAGATGCCAATGGGTTTCCTGAGTGGGAAGGTCCTTACACGGTGGCGGGTGACAAATTCTTGGTTCAAAAATAGAGCAGTGGCTCCAGAATCAACCATGGCTGCAGTTGCTATACTGTGATTTCTTCCTCTTAGTTTTGTGTTAATTTGGAAGTGAGATGAATTGGAGTTCAATTCCGAAATAGTAGATATTTTACAGGATGGAAGAGAATCATACGCGGATGTGGAATGTATAGCGAACTGGTTTACAGGTACTCTCGATGCAGCCGAGACGGGCACTCACTTTAAAAACCCTCCTGAGAACCTGGTGCTGGGGCCATGGCATTGGCTCTGTTAAGGAGCTCCTGGAGCTGGGCAATCTGGGTGGAGAGGTCAGGCGTAAGTGGGGACGGAGCAGTGGGGGCTGGAGTGGAAGCAGCAATTTGGACGGGTTCATTGGGGAAGAGGGTGAAGGGTGTCAAAGAGGAAGCAGAGACTTGTTGATGGCGGGGTTGTTGGCGCTTACCCCGGCCACATTCTAGACCCATGAACTTGTCTTGGCAGACTGATTCTAGGTGGCCTCATCGTCCACAGTAGCGGCAAACTGTCTCCTTGTATGAGCAGTTCCTCTTTTCGTGACTCTGCGAGCCACACCCATAACACCTTCCTCTCATCTGAGCCATGAAGCTTTCTCTGCTGTTACCACTAGTGTGCGTGGCATCGACATCCATAGCATGGGAGTTGGCAGGGGGGGAGGAGATATGGGAGGTGCCTGGATTGTGACCTGTCATGGTGGGATCATGCAGGAACACATCCACTGAAATTGCTCACCTAATAGCCTCCTCCAGGGTGGGAGCTAGTCCCTGGGCTATATTGACCACAATGAGATTTTGTCGGATCTCTGGGTTGAGGCCGCTATGGAAGCGTTCTCACAGGTTGATGTCTGAAAGTCTGGTCCGATCACCAATGTCCTTGAAATTTGTGGTGACGATGGGGGAGAGCACAGAGAAAGCACAGGCTCGAAGCACAAACTGAAGTGAGGGGTGGGGCTAACACCACACACGAAGGCTGAAAGATAAAATGATCAAGACAGCAGTGATAGCACAGGGGCCAATCACTAGGGTCGCACAAGGAAAACTAGTTCCAAAGACCAAGTGAGTATATTGAGTGTAAACAAAGATACAAGTACTAACCTAGTTCCAAAGACCAAGAGGTCAAGATGGGGAACTAGATGTCAGCTACTGTACTATATATACAAGAGTCTCAATGAGTAAGCGACAGCGCGGGAAGTTGATAGAAGGATATGGAATGATGTAGAAAGGTATGGCAGAGTGTGGACAGATCCAAACCGTAACAAGGATAAAGAAACAAGGGGATGTAGGGGAAATAAAGTAGGTACCGTATACTGTGTAGCATGTCACGACATTACCCCCCTTCTACAGTCAATGTCCCAGCGACTATTTCTGTAAAGTTTTCGTAGGGTTGCTGTCATGAAACGATCTTTTTTCATTATTCTTTTCTTTTATTATTCTTTTACTTTTCTTTTATTTACTTACCTAATCACCAAAGCGCTTACACTAGCGCTTATTATATTTTCATTATCATTTAGGTTACACGCATCAACCTTATTGTTCTCGCGTTGTCGTTTCACTTAGGCGCGACTCTCTCGTGCCTGTCAGTTCATTGACAGGACGACGTCATTATTGTTCCGCTTCCATGCTTCTTTTTATATTGCCTTATTGTTTACTCACCTAATACCTACAGCTTTACTTATGGATACGAGCGACTCTTATTGTAGATCCTCACGGTTACGGTGCGAGAAGTATCTCACGGCTTCATATCCCAATAAGTATATAAGACTTAGTATTTTGTAGTTATATTCCTTAGCTCTATTCTCGTCTATTCTCCTCGGTAGCTAGACTTGTAGTTGGGTTGTTTTATCCATCCGCTTTTTGCTTTTTCATCCTCTTGCTCATCGTCTATCGTGTGACGCCTGGTTGTCTCTTGTGAGAGCTAGCGAGTCGCTGACAGTTGCCAGGGCAAGGAGTGGAAGGTGGCCGCTGAAATTTTTCATGGTGCGTTTGGGTGTCTTGTATAAAAGTCTGCAATTGCATCGTCACTTGTGCCCACTAAGTTTTCTTCGTGCTCCCAACTGTTGTGTCCCTCGTCATACCCTTTCCACTTTACCAGGAATTGCAGCTTTTTCCACCGTCCAAAGACCCGGCTGTCCAGGACCATGTCTACATCGTAGAACTCCTCTCCCTCCACGATTTCGGGTTCTGGTAGTGGTGGTTCAGCTCCGTTAACGTCATTTCCTTTCCAGGGGGTCAGGCGGTTGGTATGGATGTTGTCGTGGATCTTCATCCAGGTCGGTAGGTTTAACCGGTACGTGAGTGGACCCGTTTTCTCTGCAACTTTGAATGGACCTAGGCGTTTGCTCCCCAGTTTTTGGTTCTTTTGCCGCACCTTTAATTTGCTCAAGGATAACCAAACCGGTTGTCCTACTTCGAATTCCTGTACTTTTCCCTTTGCTCCCTCTCTGATGCACTCTTTGCTCATCTGTAGTGCTGCTTCTGCATCCTCATGTGCATGCTGTAGCAGTTCTAGTCAGCGTTCAATGGATGGGTATTTTGTCTCGACGCCGTTTGGAATGGTGAACTCCGGGGTATAACTGTAAAGTGTTTCGAAGGGGGAGTGGCTGTGTGCGGAGTGGATATGAGCGTTCATGACAAACTCGGCAGTGGGGATTAAGAGGTCCCAGTGGTCCTGTCGGCGGCTTACATACATGTGAATGTAGCGTTCGATTTCCTGGTTAGCACGTTCCATCTGTCCATTTGTCTTGGGGTGATAGGCTGTGGTCAGGGAGGAGTCAATTCCAAGTTGCTTCAGTAGCTGTTGCATAATGTCTGCTGCAAATTGGGGTCCTCTGTCAGAGATGAATCGACGGGGTAGGCCATGTAAGCGGAAAATTTCTTTATAAAAGAAATCTGCTACTCCTTCTGCTGTTATCTCAGTGGTGCAGGGGAAACAGTGAACCATCTTTGTGTAGTGGTCCACGAAGGTGATGATAGCATTGTGGCTGTCCTGTGTCATAGGTAGTTCCCCAATGAGATCCACACCAATGTCCTGCCAGGGTCCTTCTGGTATGGGAAGAGGTTGAAGAGGAGAGGGATGGTGGGGGTTCAGGTGTTTGCGCTGGCAGTGGTCACATCCATCGACGTACTTGTCTACAAACAAGCACATTCTGGGCCACCAGTAGAGTCTACCGACTAGTTATAGGGTGCCATGCATACCGGGGTGATCTGCGGTGGGGGCATCGTGACATTGTTGCAGGATTGTTTTCCATTGCACGCTATCTGGTGGTACGTAGACTTTGTTGCAGTAGTAAACCAAGCCGTTTTCCTCTCTCCACTCGACTAGACCGCCTGTAAGACTCTGAGGTGCCTTGATGCCTTTCAGACCGTTTAGTACTTCGGCCTCTCATTCACTGATCTGTCGAATGTGGTCAAGGAGGGGGTTGTGAAGAAGGACCATTATCGCTGCATTAAGGAAATGCTCTGGTTTCAGTACGATTTGCTCCTTGTTGTCCTCTGCATCTGTGACTTGGTGCTGCACCATACGTGAAAGTGCGTCCGCTTGAGTATTTGCTTTACCAGGGTGGTGCTTAAGACGGAAGTCAAACTGGGAGAGCCATAGTGACCATTGTGCTTGTCAGCGACTGAGGTCTTGGGCTGTTTTCCAGTATTCCAGATTCCGGTGATCGGTCATGATATCGAATGGTTCTGGGGATCCTTCCAAGAAGCTTCTCCAGTCTTTCAATGCTTTGATAATGGCTAGCATTTCTCGGTTGTAGATTTCGTAGTTCCGCTCAGCTGGATCCATGGAGGAGGAACGATAAGCAACCGGGTGCCAGAGTCCATCCTCCTATAGTTGCGAGAGAGTACCTCCAGTGGCAAAGCCTGATGCATCCACTTCAATCCGGCTTGGTTTTGATGGATCCCATAGTGTGAGGATTGGTGCGGAGGTGAAGGCATCCCTTAATGATTCAAAAGCTTCCTGCTGTAGGGATCCCCAGTTCCATTTGGTATCTTTGTGGGTGAGGTCATTCAAAGGTCGTGCTTTCTTTGCAAAACCTTCGATGAATCTCTGATAGAAGTTAGCAAATCCTAGGAAACCTCGAAGATCACATAGCGTTGTAGGTGCCTGCCGGCTTCTGACCGCCTCTATTTTGACTGGGTCCATTCGCACTTCTCCTTCACTGATCACTAGACCTAGGTATTCAATGGAAGACCATTCAAATTCACATTTCTCTGGCCGCAGGTACAGGTCGTATTGGCTGAGGTGTGCAAGAATGTCGTTGACTACCATGCGATGTTCCTCGACAGTTTCTGTGAAAACTAGGATGTCATCCAGGTAAACAGCCACCTTCCCAGCAGCAGTGAGGTCAGCAAATATGGAATTCATGAGGGCCTGGAACATAGCCGGCGAGTTTGTCAGACCAAAGAACATAACAAGGGGCTCGAAAAGTCCTCGGTTTGTGGCAAATGCTCCCTTCCATTCATCGCCCTCTTTAACTTGCACATTGTTGTACCCCCAGCGAATGTCCATTTTGGAGAAGAGCTTGGCTTTGCGCAGTCAACTGACAATGTCTGTAACGAGAGGGAGTGGGTATCGATTTTTTACCATGTATTCATTGAGCCGCCGGTAGTCCTGAACAAATCGAAGTTTACCATCCTTCTTTTTGACAAAGAAGACAGGCAATGTCAATGGGGATTTGGAAGGGCAAATGTAACCTTTGCGTAGATTCTCTTCCAAGAATCAGTCAAGCTCTTCCTGCTCATTTGGAGACATTGGGTAGATTTTGGTGCGCATAGTTTCAGGAGCGTCGGGTTTCAGGTCTATGGCATGATCCCAAGGTTTATGCTCTGGTAGTCGTTCTGATTCCTTCTTGGAGAAGACCTTTGCATGTTTCCAATATGCCGAGGGGACCATCTCTTCGAAAGATTTAATTGGCTTCTCTTTGTAGGCGGCCTCTGCCAGTTGTTGTGAATATGTGTACCCTGCGGAACACCATAGTTCTTCTGACGTATGGCCAATGATTCCTGCTCGAAGTAACGCTCTTCTTTGCTTCCTGTTGCCTATCAGTTGATACAGAGGTGTGCTTTCAGTGTACCCATGTATCTCTGGGTCGGGTCTGGGAGGCGTTTCTTCGGGCAGTCGGGATTGGCCGTCAGACTCCGGGGTGGAGAAGTGAACATGTGGGGTGGACGTGGGGCCCCCATCTGGGTTTGCTTCTACAATGTGCTCTGTGGTTCCTCCCACATTACTCTCCTTGGGTTCGGGGACTTCCTCGATGGTCATGGGAGATGGGACTTTTCTAGGGCAGGTGATAGCCAGTCGCCCTTCTCTCCAGTCAATGTCTGTGGTGCCGAAGGGGGAAAGCACAGAGAAGGCACAGGCTCAAAGCACAAGCCGAAGTGAGGGGTGGGGCTAGCACCACACACGAAGGCTGAAAGATATAGTGATCAAGACGGCAGTGATAGCGCAAGGGCCAATCACTAGGGTTGCACAAGGAAAACTAGTTCCAAAGACCAAGTAAGTATATTTGAGTGTAAACAAAGATACAAGTGCTAACCTAGTTCCAAAGACCAAGAGGTCAAGATGGGGAACTAGGTGTCAACTACTGTACTATATATACAAGGGTTCAGATGAGTAAGCGACAGTGCGGGAAGCCGATAGAAGTGTCTGGAATGTGATGGAAGGTTCTGACAAGTGATAGATGGAAATAAAAGGATATGGAAACATGGAGAAGGGTTCAGGTAGTCACAAAGGTAAAGGAAAGAGGGGATGTAGGAGAAAACGAAGTAAGTACTGTATCCTGTATGGCATGTCACGACATTACCCCCCTTCTAAAGTCGATGTCCCAGTGACTATTTCCTTGAGGTTTTCATAAGGTTGCCAGGGTAAAGAGTTGAAGATGGCCGCTGAAATTTTTCGTGGTGCATTTGAGTGTTTTGCGTAAAAATCTGCGATTGCCTCGTCGCTTGTGCCCACTAAGTTTTCTTCATGTTCCCAACTGTTGTGGCCTTTGTTGTAACCCTTCCACTTTACCAGGAATTGCAACTTCTTCCACCGTCCAAAGATCCGACTGTCCAGGACCTCCTCCACGTCATAGAACTCTTCTCCCTCCACAATTTTGGGTTCCGGTGGTGGTGGCTTGATTCCATTGACTTCATTCCCTTTCCAGGGAGATAAGCGGTTGGTATGGATGTTATCGTGGATTTTCATCCAGGTAGGTAGGTGTAATCGATATGTGAGTGGGCCCATTTTCTCTGCGACTTCAAATGGACCTAGGCGTTTGCTCCCCAGTTTCTGGTTCTTTTGCCGTACTTTTAATTTGCTCAGGGATAACCAAACCGGTTGTCCTACTTCGAATTCCTGTACTTTTCCCTTTACTCCCTCTCGGATGCGCTCCTTGCTCATCCGTAGTGCTGCTTCTGCATCCTTGCGTGCATGCTGGAGCAGTTCTAGCCGACGCTCGATGGATGGGTATTTTGTCTCGACGCCATTTGGAATGGTGAACTCCGGGGTGTAACCATAAAGTGTTTCGAAGGGGGAGTGGCTGTGTGCGGAGTGGATGCGAGCATTCATGACAAACTCGGCGGTAGGAATTAAGAGGTCCCAGTCGTCCTGTCGGCGACTTATGTACATGTGAATGTAACATTTGATTTCCTGGTTGGCGCGTTCTGTCTGTCCATTCATCTCAGGGTGATATGCTGTGGTCAGGGCGGAGTCAATTCCTAGTCGCTTCAGTAGCTGGCGCATGACGTCTGCCGCGAATTGGGGTCCTCTATCAGAGATGAATCGACAAGGTAGGCCATGTAAGCGGAAGATTTCTTTATAAAAGAAATCTGCTACCCCTTCTGCAGTTATCTTGGTTGTACAGGGGAAGCAGTGAACCATCTTTGTGTAATGGTCAACAAAGGTGATGATCGCGTTATGGCCATCCTGTGTCATGGGCAGTTCCCCAATAAGATCTACACCAATGTCCTGCCAGGGTCCTTCCAGTACAGGGAGAGGTTGAAGGGGTGAAGAGTGGTGGGGGTTTAGGCGTTTGCATTGGCAGTGATCACATCCATCGATGTACTTGTCTACAAAAGAGCGCATCCCAGGCCACCAGTACAGTCTGCTGACTAGTTCCAGGGTACCATGCATCCCTGGATGACCTGTGGTAGGTGTGTCATGACAGTGTTCCAGGATTGTTTTCCTTAGCGCGGTGTCTGGTGGAACGTAGACTTTGTTATGGTAGTAAACCAAACCATTTTCTTCTCTCCACTCGGCTGGACCACTCGTGAGACTCTGGGGACCTTTGATACCTTTCAGACCATCCAGTACTTCGGCCTCTCGGTTGCTGATCTGCCAAATGCGGTCAAGGAGGGGATTGTGGAGGAGGACCATGGTTGCCGCATTAAGGAAGTGTTCCGGTTTTAGCACGATCTGTTCCCTGTTGTCCTCTGCATCTGTGACCTGGTGCTGCGCCATATGGGACAGTGCATCAGCTTGAGTGTTAGCTTTGCCTGGGCGATGTTTAAGGTGGAAATCAAACCGAGAGAGCCATAGTGCCCATCGTGCCTGTCGACAGCTGAGGTCCTGGGCTGTCTTCCAGTATTCGAGGTTCTGGTGGTCAGTTATGATTTCAAAGGGTTCCGGGGATCCTTCTAAGAAGCTTCTCCAGTCTTTCAATGCCTCGATGATGGCCAGCATTTCCCGGTCATATATTTCATAGTTTTGCTCAGCTGGATCCATGGAGGAGGAGCGATATGCGACGGGATGCCAAAGTCCATCCTCCTGTAGCTGCGAAAGTGTACCTCCAGTAGCGAAGCCTGATGCATCCACTTCAATCCGAGTTGGTTTTGATGGGTCCCATAGCATGAGGATTGGTGCCAATGTGAAGGAGTCCCTTAGGGAATCAAAGGCTTCCTGCTGTTCTGAACCCCAAGCCCATTTAGTGTCCTTGCGGGTGAGGTTGTTTAGGGGTCAAGCTTTCTTTGCAAAACCTTCAATAAATCTCCGATAGAAGTTAGCAAATCCCAGGAAGCCTCGGAGATCGCGTAGCGTTGTAGGGGCCTGCCAATTACTAACTGCCTCTATTTTGACTGGGTCCATTCGCACTTCTCCTTCACTGATTACCAAGCCTAGGTATTCGATGGAAGGTTGTTCAAACTCGCATTTCTCTGGTCGCAGATATAGGTCATATTTGCTGAGGCATGTAAGCACATCGTTGACTATACTCCGATGTTCCTCAAGAGTTTCAGTGAAAACCAGGATGTTGTCCAGATAGACGGCCACCTTCCCAGCCGCAATGAGGTCAGCAAATATGGAGTTCATGAGGGCTTGGAACATAGCGGGTGAGTTTGTTAGGCCGAAGAACATGACGAGGGGCTCAAAGAGTCCTCGATTTGTTGCAAATGCTCCCTTCCATTCGTCACCCTCTTTAATCTGCACATTGTTATACCCCCAATGAACATCCATTTTGGAGAAGACCTTGGCTTTACGTAGTTGGCTGACGATGTCTGTGATGAGGGGGAGTGGGTACCAATTTTTCACTGTGTATTCATTGAGTCGCCGGTAATCCTGCACAAATCGAAGTTTACCATCCTTCTTTTTGACAAAGAAGACAGGCGACGCCAATGGGGATTTGGAGGGATGGATGTAGCCTTTGCGCCGATTCTCTTCCAAGAACCGATCAAGCTCTTCCTGCTCATTCAGGGACATGGGGTAGATCTTGGTCCGCATGGCTTCAGGAGCGTCCGGTTTCAGATCTATGGCATGGTCCCAAGGTTTATGTTCTGGTAGTCGCTCTGATTCTTTCTCGGAGAAGACCTTTGCGTGTTTCCAGTATGACGAGGGAACCATCTCTTCAAAGGACTTCGACGGCTTCTCTTTGTAGGCAGCCTCTGCAAGTTGTTGAGAATACATGTACCCTGCAGAACACCAAAGTTCTTCTGACATATGGCCAATGATTCCAGCTCAAAGTAGTGCTCTCCTCCACTTCCTGTTGCCTACCGGTCGATACAGAGGGGTGTTTTCAGTGTATTCATGTATCTCTGGGTCAGGTGTGGGGAGTGGGAGAGCTTCTTTGGGCATTTGGGGTTGGTTGTCGGGCTCCGGAATGGAGAAGTGAACTCAGGGAGCTGCAGGGGCATCCCAGTCTGGGTTCGCTTCTACGATATGTGCAGTAGTTCCTCCCACATTGCTTTCCTTGGGTTCGGGGATTTCTTCAATGGTCATAGGGTGCGGAGCCTTTCTGGGAGGGGTGATAGCCAATCGCCCTTCTCTCCAGTCAATGTCTGGGTTGACCTTTCGGAGCCATGGAAGTCCAAGAATGATATCTTCCAAACCAAGGTTGGTGACAAGGTATTCAAGGAGCTGGGGTGGATTTTGGTCTATGGTGGACAGTAGACGTACAGAGTGTGTGATCTGTCCTGCAGTGTTAGGAGATCCATCAATGTTATAAAGAGCGATGGGATGGCGGAGCCAATGAGGGAGAATTCAATGTTGTTTCATGAAACGTTCATGAATGAAAAGACCTGTGGCACCAGAGTCTATCATTGCTGCGCTGTCAGTATTCTTGAATCTGCCTTGCAACTTAATCGGCATGCGGAAGTGAGAAACATCACTAGATTGAGCGGAACCAATTGTACACGAGGGTATAGATGCATAAGTAGAGGTAGATGAGGAATACAGACTAGGGAACCAGGCGGCAGCCGTGGCGGGTTCCCACTTTAAACATTCGAGCGCAACTCTGCCATCTGCTCTGCCAGTTCCTTCTGTCCCGCAGTGAGCATCTGAAGGATCTTTGTAAAGTCAGTGGCAGGGGCGGGTGTGGTAGCGGCAATGGAGGTAGAGGGCTCTGCAATAATAGATGTGGCAGCGGCTGAACGGGGAACGGGTCTTGAGAGTCCCAAGAACTTCCTGTGACAGACGGCTGCTAGATGACCAGTTAGTCCGCAGTGATTGCAGACATCGCGTTCATGGTGTCCATCTGCCTTTCAATGTTCTCTGGACCCACACCCATAGCATCTTCCCATCATGGATCTGTGATAGTCTTCCACTGATCATCCAGTAGTAGTGGCATCCACGTCCATTGCATTTGGATCGCGGGCCAGAACAAAGGGAGTGGGGGTGTAGGAGCTGAAGTTGGGAGTGCTTCGGGTGTATTGTTTCCCTTCTTCATCGGCGCGTTCATTCTGCCTGTTGTCAATATGAATGGCTTCATTGATCAGTGCATTCATCTGATCTGTGTTGGCCTGTGAGTTGACCAGTCCGTCTTTGATTCGCTTCGAGAGGTGATCATAGAACCAATCTCAAAGGTCAGCATCCGAGTATCCTGTCCTACTAGCATACTGTTTGAAGGTTGCGGCATATGTCGCTACCCAGTCCTTTCCCTGCCAAAGGCTTTTCAACACTCTTTTGGCCTCTACCACTGGATCTGCTGTTTCAAACCGTTGCCTAAAGGCGCCAGCGAAATCAGCCCAGGTTGGGTAGAGGAGGGCAGGAGCTGGTAGTCCTGCAGCAACAGCTCGGGCAACCTGACTGATGTTCTCTGAGGTGGGAGTAGCCCAGATAGCTGCATCACCATCCAGGTATGAGATGGCTGATTTGATTTTTTCCTGTTCATTACTGAGGGATTGGATACCTTGGGCCCATAGTTCAAAGGCCGCAATGAAGTGTCGCGCATCATCACTGCGCTTCCCATCATATGTCTGGGGTTTGCTAACACCTTTGTTGGTGCTTATGTTGTTGGCGATACTGGCTACTGCCGATTGTAGTGCCATCTGTTGTGTGGCGAGTTGTTGGATCAACACTGCAAGGTCTTGGGTGGTAGGAGGATGAGACATGATAGAGGTGTTTTCAATGGGAATGGGCTCGGGAGATGGGGATAATGGTTCTGGTGTGACTGAGATATCGATGACGATAGGCTCTGGGGATGGTGCGACAGGGTCGGCTTCAGTTTCTAGCTCAGGTTCTGGGATAGCAGTGGGAATAAGCACAGGAGAGGCTCTAGCGGATGGGACAGCACTGGTAGGGTTTGAAAGTCTACCAACCCGCCTTGGAATTCTGGGGATGGTTATGAATTGTCCGCTTTCTGAATCGCTTGGAGCGATGGGGGCAGGGTTGTGGTATCGATTGGGACAAGGGTTTTCATCGCAGTCAAACCAAGTGTCATGTTCTTTGTCTGGATTGTATTTAGAGTGAACGTCGCACTGATCTTGAGTATCAAATGCATGCTGAAATCCTGAACAATCGATGTCTGGTGTAAACAAAGGCGTAATGGCAATGGAAGGTGGAGAACTGGGTAAGTCCGATTTCCACTCCTCATAGGATCAGTTGGAGAGGCTGATGGTACGAGTAGAGATCTTGACCTAATGTGGTGACGATGGGGGAGAGCACAGAGAAAGCACAGGCTCGAAGCACAAACTGAAGTGAGGGGTGGGGCTAACACCACACACGAAGGCTGAAAGATAAAATGATCAAGACAGCAGTGATAGCACAGGGGCCAATCACTAGGGTCGCACAAGGAAAACTAGTTCCAAAGACCAAGTGAGTATATTGAGTGTAAACGAAGATACAAGTACTAACCTAGTTCCAAAGACCAAGAGGTCAAGATGGGGAACTAGATGTCAGCTACAGTACTATATATACAAGAGTCTCAATGAGTAAGCGACAGCGCGGGAAGTTGATAGAAGGATATGGAATGATGTAGAAAGGTATGGCAGAGTGTGGACAGATCCAAACTGTAACAAGGATAAAGAAACGAGGGGATGTAGGGGAAATAAAGTAGGTACCGTATACTGTGTAGCATGTCATGACAAAATTCTGTGCAAATTCCGCTACCGTTTGACCTTTTGCCTGCCTGAGATGCTGGATTGCATTCCGGGCCTCCATACCTGCATCAATGGATTCAAATCAGAGGGTGAAGGCTGTTTTGAAGTCTTCCCATCGTCCATTGAAGGGTTGTTGGTTATGGCTGAATTCTAGGAGGTACAGTGTGGCCCAGTCAGCAGCCTTGCCTGAGAAGAATCCTAGCGCTGCCTTGATCAGCTTTCCTTTGTTGTTGCTCAAATCTGGTTGTTCCATTGCCCAGCTTTGATACTGAGCAATAAAGCGACGGGCTTCCACACTACTCGAGCCTTTGAAGAGCTCAGGCTTATTCATACTGGACTTGGCTGAGGCTTTGTGGAGGTTGGCCGTGAGCTGGGCCACCTGCTCAATGAGCTGTGCCATGAGCTGATTGGTGTTGACTTCAGGGGTTGACATAGTGGGTGGGGGTACAGTTGGAGCAGGGGTTAGGATGGGTGTGATCACAGTACCATCAGAAAGATTCTCTTCTTTACTGATGGAGTTGGCAATGGCGTTTGGACAGGGTTGAGAACTGCAGTCAGCCCAGGAATTGCTTTCGCTGCTGTGGATGTGAGTTTGGTCTTTAGTGTCAAAAGCGTGTGGATAGGCTGAGCAGTCAATAGCTTGGGTGGACAGGCTTGGTGCGGCAGCGTCTGTAGACGTGGTGAAGGCGGAGCCTGCAAGGATAACCTAATCGGTAGGCTATCGGTGCAGTAGGGGATCTTGACCTAATGTCACAAAGAGGTGATGATGGTGGCAGAGTGGAGTGGAGACTTGAGCGGAAGCGGGCAGATACTGGTCCCAATGACAAAGTTATATTGATAATAAATACAAGTAAATAGGTAAAAGACATACCTGGTCCCAATGACAAAGAGGTCAAGATAAGGGACCAGGCTGTGGGGGCTGGCTTATATATACAAGGCGGAGTGTGGGAATTATGATGTAATACTGTATAGCTCAGGCACAAGGAGTGGAACGGAACTGATAGAATGGAATGGAAGGTTCCGGAATGATTATTGTAGGTAGGAGAGCTCGGATGGTGTATCATAAAGAAAGGAAAATGATAGGGGTGGCTCACTTCATGACAAGGCCCCAGTGAAAATCTACTCTGGGAAAATCTAGAGAATGACAAGAAAAAAAAAGCTGGGACCAACTGCAGGGAACTGAAGAAAGCTGAAGGATCTAGAAATAGTCTGGAGTTTGACAAATTTGATATCATGTATATATTAGCCTGTAATGTGCTTTTGATCCCAAATCCCTCAATCAACCTTGTAGTGACAAGGGCAGAGGCAACAGAGTGACATAAGCAAGCACAGGCACAAGCACAAACCTAAGCATGATGTAATTCAGCACTGTTACAAAATCACTTTTTTTCTATTCTTTTATATTGCCTTATTGTCTACTCACTGTATACCGACAGCTTTACTTATGGATATGAGTGACTCATATTATATATCCTCATGGTTATGGTGTGAGATACTTCTCATGACTTCATTTACCATACATACATAAGATAGGATATTTCATAGTTATATTCTTTAGCTCTATTCTCATCTTGTTAAGATCATGCAAATCCGGAATCACGGAACAATTGCAATATAATCACGGAATTGTATGGGAATGCAAGGGAATAATTCCCTTGCAAAGGGAGGAACAATTCACAGAGTTTCGGAGAGGTAGTTGGACATTGACACTACTATTGGTAGTGCCCTCACATGTCAATGGTCCAATGGTGAAGGGTAGTAGCAGCATCAGTTTGTGGAGGTTGCTTTGCAGAACATCAGAGCAGTGTTGAGAATGTATCACAGGGAGTGAACATCCATAATACGAAGATGGGCAGATCTAAGTTGATATTAAAACTACAGAACTACCTATTTGTGTTATGATCATGCACTGATGGATCATTGGAAATGGGTCATGGGGTTAATTGTGGGAGATAGCGAAGAGAATTACTCTGCAAGGTAAGATGATCCTAAACTAGGTAGTCAGACCTTGACTCCACTATTAGTAGAGTCCTTGACACTTTGTGTTTCCAATATAGAAGAAAGTAAATGTGTTCCATTTGTGATGACCTTTGTGGAATGTACTGACAGTAAGGATGTTAAAACAATGATATTGATAGTTGATTAATTGGTATCACTATCAAAGTGCTATCAAGGTTGATATTTAAACTGAGGAACTAACTATTCAATACCATAGCTTTATATTAGAGGTAAGTCAGGATCACAATGTCAGTGACTCGCTAGCTCTCACAAGAGATAACCAGGCATCACATGATGAATGATGAGCAAGAGGATGAAAATGCGATGAGAATAAGACAACCCAACTACAAGTCTAGCTACTGAGGAGGATAGATGAGAATAGAGCTAAGGAATATAACTACAAAATACCAAGTCTTATATACGTATGGGATATGAAGTCATGAGAAGTATCTTGCGCTGTAACCATGAGGATATACAATAAGAGTCGCTCGTATCCATAAGTAAAGCTGTAAGTATTCAGTGAGCAAACAATAAGGCAATATAAAAAGAAGCATGGATGTGGAACGATAGTGATGTCATCCTGTCAATGATCTGACAGGCATGAGAGAGTCACACCTAGATGAAATGACAACGCAAGAACAATAAGCTTAATGCATGTAATCTAGATGGAAATGAAAATATAATGAGCGCTGGTGTAAGCGCTTTGGTAATTAGGTAAGTAAATAAAAGAAAAGAAAAAGAATAATGAAAAAGGACATTTCGTGACACACAAAGCAATGCCATGCCTGAATGGGTTAGCGAGTAAGTAAAGAACAAGGAAAAGGAATAGTGTGAATCCAATAAGGATGAGAAGAGATAACAAGTAAGTACTTTGCATCAGAATTCCTTCGCGAAGTAATTGCATAGTGGTAACAGAATATAAGTGATATATCTAAGTAGCGTAATGGATCACAAAGCCTTGTAGAGACTTAGCTTGCATAGATATAACAATTTGATACCATAGCTTTATACTATGCATTAAATAAGCATCACAAAGCAATACTAACTCCGAATAGACTAACTTGTAGAGTAAAGAACAAAGGAAGAATATAAAAGGGATAGTAACTCATTGGATAATGATGAGGAAAGATAATGAAAGATTCCTTGGTGTGGGAACTGTTTGTGAAGGAGGTAATTGTATTGCAGAATCATGGAATAACTTGATTCACATACATATAACACTCATCAACTATTATGTGATGCCTGGTTATCATTTGTGAGAGCTAGTGAGTTGCTGACAGAAGAATAGAGTGTCAGTGACCCGCTAGCTCTCACAAGAGACAACCAGGCATCCCACAATAGTCAATGAGCAAGAGGACAAAAAAGCAATGAGGATGAATAAAACAACCCAATACTAGTCTAGCTACTGAGGAGAATAGATGAGAATATAGCTAAGGAATATAACTACAAAATACTAAGTCTTATATACATATGGGATATGAAATTGTGAAAAGTATCTTGCCCTGTAACTGTGAGGATATACAATAAGAGCCTCTCATATCCATAAGTAAAGCTGTAGGTATTTGGTGAGTAAACAATAAGGCAATATAAAAGAAATGTGATTGTGGGACAATAATGATGATGCCCTGTCAACAAAATGACAAGCACAAGAGAGTTGTCCATTGGTGAAACAACAATGCAAGAACAATAAGGTCGACACATGTAATCTAGATGTAAATGAAAATGTAATGAGCACTGGTGTAAGCACTTTAGTGATTAGGTAAGAAAAGAAAAGAAAAAGAATAATAGAAAATAGATGCTTTCATAACATTACCCCCTCCCTAGGGCGCGACTTCCACAAAGTGCCTGTTGTTGAACAAAATTTTCGGAGGGTAATTGGGGTGGTGTTATTTTGGTGTCTGGCTTCGGCATGTGTTGGAATAATTTGGTGGGAAATAAGGAAATAAGGATTTCAAGTCAATTTAGAGTAGCGGGCTTGGGTTTGGTTGGGTTTTTATTGTGAAATTCCTTCAACAAATCAGAGGAATGTGTGATGTTGGAGCGAGGTTCCCAAGTGTCCTCATGTGGACCATACCCTCACAATCAGACTTTGTATTTGATTCCCCTTCCTACCTTCCAGGAATCGAGGATTTCTTTGACTTCGAACTCTTCTTCTTCTCCTATGATGACGGGAGGTGGTTGGGTGTTTTATGGTTGAGATGGGAATTGTGGTTCCTTGTAAGGAGAGAGGAGGACTTCATTGAAAATGTTATGAATACGTTTCCATGTAGAAGGGATATCTAGTTTATAGGAGCTAGCACCTATCTTCTTCTGAACCATAAATGGTCCAAATTGTTTGTCACCTAACTTCTTCATTGGCTGGTCTGTCAACAAATTAGTTCCCTTGAGCCAAACCTTGTCTCCTGGCTTGTACTCCACTCCCACTTTTCTCTTCTTGTCATAGTATTTCTTTGTATCCTCATTGGCCTTCCCTAAGGATGCTCCAACTTCCTCTCGAACCTTCTTCATTCCATCTGCAAACACCTGTGCTGTGGGGTTGTCCAAAGTTATTTGAGGTGCCATGCCTTTATAGGGATGTCTGCCGTTGTCAGCATAGAAGAGAGAAATGTTCGTCATGGAATGTACTCAATTGTTGTAGGTGAACTCTGCAAGTGGTAGCCATTTGTGCCAGTTGTTCTGATGATAATTAACAAATAGATGGAGATAATGTTTGATCTCCTGGTTTGTTCATTCAGTCTGGCCATTAGTCTGGGGATGGTATGCCGTAATGTAGTTCACTTTGATCCCTAGTAGGCAGTAAAGTTCCTTCATGAATCAGGAATGATATTGGGGTCCTTGATCATGAATGATTTTCCGTGGTATACCGTGAATGGAAAAGATATGATCATGGTAGATTTTCGCCATTCCTTCTGATGTAACTGTAGTATGTGACGGAACTAGCTGTAGTCTCTTGGAAAATTGATTGACAAACACCAATATGGCATTGTAACCTCCCAACTCCGGCAAATCCCCTATCATGTCAGTACTGATTATCTGCCAAGGCTCCATTGGTACTGAGTGTGGATGTAGTCATCCCAATGGTTTGGTATGATGAGCTGTCATAGCTTGGCATTTTTCACAACCTTCAACGCATTTCCCGGTGTCTCTTGTAACTCCCGGCCACCAGTAGTCCCGTGTGATCAGTTCTGTGGTTTTATAACTGTCCATGATGTCCTGCTAGCAGCATGTCATGGTACTGAGTGATTACTTTGGACTGGAGTATGTGGTTTTTTGGTACATAAACATGTCCCTTCCATGTAATAGCTTTGTCAGTTTCAGTCCACTCAGGGTCTTTGGCAGCTAGGGCGTCCTGTATGAGTTGATCTACTTGGTTTCTACTTCTCCGAATCTCCAATAGCAAGAGATCTTCAGGAGCCAATAGGTCAAGAGCATGAATGAAAAGTTCTGCTTTCAGGAGAACAATGTTCTCATTGTCCTTGTCCCCCATCTCAAGACCTGTCAACCTCGACAGGGCATCAGCTTTTGTCATCAATTTACCAGGCTTGTGAACAAGATCAAAATTATACTCCACTAATTCCAGTACCCAATGTGTCATGAAGTGAGCCACCTCCTATTATTTTCCTTTCCTTACAATACACCACCCAAACACCCCTACCTATAATAATCATTCCAGAACCTTCCATTCTGTTCTATTAGTTCCATTCCATTCCTTGTGCCTGAGCTATACAGTATTACCTCATAGTTCCCACACTCCACCTTGTATATATAAGCCAGCCCCCACAACCTGGTCCCTTATCTTGACCTCTTTGTCATTGGGACCAGGTATGTCTTTTACTTACTTACTTGTATTTATTATCAATATAACTTTGTCGTTGGGACCAGTATCTGTCCGCCTCTGCTCAAGTCTCTGCTCCGCTCCGCCACTGTCATCACCTCTTTGTGACACAATGCACTTGTCATCAATTAAGCTTCTGCAGTTTCTTGAAGTACTGGAGGTTTGCGTGATCCATGAAAATCTCAATCTGCTCCTCCATGCCTAGCAAGTATTGTTGCCAGTTGTCAAGTGAATCAATAATTGCCATGAGTTCCTTGTCATAGATTTCATAATTACACTCAACCCCATTAAGGGAATGGGAACAAAAGGCAATTGGATGCCACCTGTTGTCAACAAACTGGGATAAGACAGTGCCATTAGCATAATTGGATGAGTCAGCTTCCACTCAGAACCTCCCATGGTTATGAGGAATTAAGAGGACTACTTCCTCACAAATCCTCTTCTTGAGCTCACCAAATGCTTCCTCCTGTTGCCTTTCCCACTTCCAGGTTCCATTCCCTGTGAGTTGTGTTAGCGGTTTTGTTACAAGACTAAACCCACGAATGAATTGTCTGAAGAAGTTGCAGAATCCCAGGAATTGTTGGATGTTGTTATGACATGCTACATGTGATATGGGTACCTACTTCATTTTTCCTACATTCCCTTCTTTCTTTCTTCTCACTATTCCTGGATTCTTTTACTTCTTTCCATAATGCTCCATAATGATCCACATCTTTCCATATCTTTCCATATCCTTATATTTCTTTCTATTGGTTTCCCGCGCTGTTGTTAAGATTGTGCACAAAGGGATCATTGGAAAGGGTCATGGGGTAATCATGGGAAATGGCAAAGAGAATTGCTTCACGAGGTAAACGATCCTAAACTATGTAGTCAGACCTTGACTCCACTATTAGTGGAGTCCTCGACACTTTGTGTTTCCGCAAGAGAAGAAAGTAAATGTGTTCCATTCGCGATGACCATCACAGAATGTACTGACAGTAGAGATGTCAAAACAATCATATGGATAAATGATTAATTGGTATCACTGTTGAAGTGCTATCACGGCTGATATTTAAACTAAGGAACTACCTATTCGATACCGCGGCTTTATACTAAAGGTAAGTCAGGATCATGAAGCGATGTCATGCCTGAATGGGTTAGCTTGTAAGTAAAGAACAAAGGAAGGGATATAAAAGGAATAGTGTGAATCTGATAAGGATGAAACGAGATAATGAGTAATTGCTTCGCATCAGAATTCCTTTGCGAAGTAATTGCATAGTGGTAAAAGGATATAAGTAATATATCTAAGTAGTGGAATGGATCGTGAAGCTTCGTAACAACTTAGCTTGCATAGATATAACAGTATCCCCCTCTTAGGCTTTTGCCCTCAAAAGCCTATGCGATTGTTGATGATTAACAAATCTAAAATTAGGTAAAATGGAAAAGTAAAAAGGAAAAGTAAAATTTTCAAAATGCCACGCGATTTATGATCAAGGTAAACAAAAAATTTTAAGTCAAACCTGCCCTCAACAATGAATGCATATAAAACACAATAGTTTTCTCTGTTTTTTCTCAAGTTCTCATCCTTCTCAACATGTCCATCACTGTCACCACTACCGAAACCATTCAAGAATGATGAGCACATCTCATTCAAGAGCAGGCGGAACATGCCCACCTTTGTCAAATCGAAATTGAGGCACAGGAGGCTGCCTTCAAGGAGGAGTTGGTGAGGTTGGAGGAAGAAGCTGCTCGTGAGGCGGAGGAGAAGAGAATTGAGGAAGAGAGAAGACTTGAGGAGGAGAGACAAGCCGCGAAGAAGAGAGAAGAAGAAAGGTTCGTCGAGGAAAGCATTGTGAAGGATAAGGCCAACACTTTGAGGAAGTTGGCTGAAGAAGAAACAAGCCGAGATCGTCGGAGGGCTCAAGCCCTCATGGAGGTACAGGAACATTGAGAGCATGCAGCTCATGCTGCATCACAAAGAACAGGAGCTACGATGAGCTCACAGGAGCCTTCCAGCTCCACACAAAAAATTTACAAGCCAGCCTCGTGGTTCGCGGTACCCCAGATGTGGAGCAAAGAGTGTTGAAGAGGAAATGATTGGTTCCTCAGGTGAGTATTATTTTTCTTCGCGATGATATAGTTGCTTAACCGAGATAGATTAGTTCTGCTCCTGACCTGGATGACGACAATGACGATGAAAATGACAAAGACGATGAACCCCCTCCTCCTACTCCTTCTCATAGCCATGAGGCCTGCGTACGATGTGTTATGCAGGGCAATACTATCAATTGTATTGCTCAACCCGGTAAACCCTGGACTCAGGCTTGTTTAGCCTGTCATCTGCAACGACAACATTGCAGTTGGTCTGGGGATAACACAGCCCATAGGTCTTGAAGGAAAAAACCCCGGGTTGATGAAACACTGTACCAAGGTCCCACGAAGCGCATCACGGAAAGGAGTTTGGTGGGAGTAGGATTCGGAGAGAAGTTGGATCTGCTCATGCAGCAGAATGAAGACATCCAGAAGCAGTTTAGCTCACTGCTGGGCTTCGCGAGCCGTGCCGCTTCCACAATGGAAGAATTGGTTTGTCTTGTTCAACAATGCCCTGGAGAGGAACAGGTAGAAGAAGACAAGGGAACTGAGGAAGAAAAAGAAGAAGAGGATGAAGAAGAAGATCAAGAGGAGAGGAAAAGGAGAAGGATTTGCAAGGGAAAATGACATGTGATGTGATTTCCGCGAAGGTTTTGTAGTAGTTAGTTGGACTTGGTAAAAGAATTTTGTATCATATAGTAGTTGTCTTTTTATTATTTTTTGTTGTTTATTGTTTTCATTTGTTTTGTTTTGTTTAATTTTATAAGTATTTGCCTTTTTTGTGTTTTTTGAAACTCATAAGGATTGGTTGGTGAAGATTTGTTAATAGTATAATGAGTGAACTTTGTTCTGTGAGGAAAGATCGCGATGGTTTTGGAAGGAAGTGGAGATCCGTTAGTTTCACGAAGAATGGATCGCAGAATTCCTTGGTGTAAAGATTTGGAATTTAGTAGGTAATGCAGTAGGTAGCACAAAATGTAATGGTGATGAATCGCGAAGGTTTCATGATGAGTTGTTTAACTAGTAAAATAAAAATTAGTATTTCCAATGAATGAGTATTAAAGAATAAGTGGTCATTAATCATGATGGTCCAGGTTTGTGAGGGTAACGAAGATGAAAAGCTGGAACCAGCTTGTCCACATGAATTTCATTCGCGGCGACCCAGGAGAACTCTTTGTCTGTACCTTCGTATCCTGCCCACCATATGTAATACTGTAGTGGACATTTTTTGTATCGACAATCCAATTTTGAATCTAATACCTCCGCAATGTTGTATTCCTCTTCGCCCTTGACTTCCACTGGAGGTGGAGGAGTTTGTTCGCAATGTGGAATCGAGTTTGGAGTATAGAGTTCGAGTTGGGATACATGGAAGACTGAGTGGATACAACTAAGGTATGAAGGGAGTTGTAACTTGTACGAGAGAGTTCCTACGTGCTCAAGAACTTTGAACGGTCCGAGATACTTCTTGGAGAACTTTGCAGTAGGTCGAGTGGTTTTTATGTGCTTTGCTAGTATGAATACCTGTGAATCAATGGGAAAACCTGGGTGATTGATACATTTTCTGTCTGCTTGCTCTTTGTATCGAGCTTGCGCATTAGTAATTTCTTCATGGAGGAAAGAATGAATCTCATCTAAATCCATTGCAAAGTCAATTGCACAATCAGAATGGATGTTGATTTCGGGTTTCACTGTAATGTTAGGATGATAACCTTTATTCGCGAAGAACAGAGTAATACCAGTGGAAGCATTCGGAGTGTTGTTGTATGCAAATTCCGTGATAGGCAGAAGCTTCACCCAATCATCCTGTTGATACGCACAATACATATGAATGTATTGTTCCAGAGTCTGGTCAACTTGTTCTGTTTGCCCATCCCCCTCAGGATGATATCCAGAGGTGAAGTGTAGTTTGATTGAGAGAGCTTCTCCTAAAGCACGAAAGAAAGCTGAAACAAATTCCGAGCCTCGGTCAGAGGTGACATGGCTAGGAACTCCATGTTTGGAGAAAACGTGATGGACGAATAATTCCACAAGCTCTTCGGATGTTATTTTGTCATGTGTCGCAATGAAAATGCCTTGTTTCAAGGCTCGATCCACGATTACTAAAAAAGCTGTATGTCCTTTAGAGTTGGGCCATTGTTCAATGAAGTCCATCAATATGGAATCCCAAGGTCAGACAGGCACTGGAAGTGATTTAAGTAGTCTGTAAGGCCTATGTCAACAAGGTTTATTGCATTGATATGCTGACTTTGTTATGATCATGCACAAAGGGATCGTCGGGAATAATCGTGGGATGATCGCGGGGAAATACGAAGTAAATTACTTCATGAGGTAAAATGATCCTACACTAAGTAGTCGGACCTTGACTCCACTATTAGTAGAGTCCTTGACACTTCACGTGTCTGCAAGAGAAGAAAGGTAAACGTGTTCCGTTCGTGATGACTATCGCGGAACATACTGACAGCAAGGATGTTAAAACGATGATACTGATAGATGATTAATTGGTATCACTATCGAAGTGCTATCAAGGTTGATATTTAAACTAAAGAACTACCTATTCAATACTGTAGCTTTATACTAAAGGTAAGTCAGGATCGCGAAGCGATGCCATGCCCGAATGGGTTAGCTCGTAAGTCAAGAACAAAGGAAGAGATATAAAAGGGATAGTGTAAATCCGATAAGGATGATAAGAGATAACGAGTAATTGCTTCACGTCGGAATTCCTTCGCGAAGTAATTGCATAGTGGTAAAAGGATATAAGTAATATCTAAGTAGCGGAATAAAACACGAAGCTTCGTAAAGACTTAGCTTGCATAGATATAACAGACTTGGGGGTGAATGCAAAATGCAGGTGTAGAAATACCAACACCAACACCAACACACACACACACACAAAACTAAGTCAAACACTAAGTTCAGAGGGGTGCAGAAAAGATATAAAATTTATTGTTTGAATCTAACTCTGTCTAGTAGAGTAGGAGTTTTGTAATAGATTTTCTTTCACAAGTTCTATAAAACTTGGGCTTGCTATGGCTAACTGGTTCCTTAATCTGACTTTGACTGAATAACTGTACTAAACTGCACTTTGAATAACTTTACTTTCTTTCTGAGTTAAAAGTACAATCTTTCTTTGTTATACAAGTCTGTCTGAATCTCAGAACTGTTTCTCTCTCTCTCTCTCTCTCTCTCTCTCTCTCTCTCTCTCTCTCTGTGCTGAAACTCTCTCCCAACTCTCTCCCTTTCTGTAGGATTAGCAGTCACTACAAAAGTGGGGGGGGAAGAAAGCTTCCATTCATTCTTGGGATTGAGCTCTTTTTATGTCCTGGGCAGAGATCTAGATCTAGGGACCTAAATTACTCCGCAGTTCTAGAATGCTCAATAGCTCCACAGCTCTAGAACATTACTATGACAACTATCAGAATTCTGGTCTGGAACCTTTCTAAACAGAAACTCATATATTCCTGTTGTGCCTATCATGTTGTCAAGTAGCAACTGATATATGATAATTTGAACAGTCTTGGACTTTCTCTACATTCCTTAGCAATCTTAGGTTAGGTTGCAGTTTTCTATAATACACATACTGTTTCTTTGAACAACAGGAAAAGCAAGATATGTACAAAGAACTGGTTTTAGTACATATATCTACTGCCTGTAACTGGGCCTTGCCACTGAGAACCCTCCCAGTTCATCTGTGGTTAACATCTGCACAAGGCAGGTATTGCACAAGGTACTGTAGACATGGTACAAAGACTCCCTGCTGGCATGTGCAAAGTTTCGGAAATTAAGGGTTTTTATGCATAGCCTGTTTTCAGGTGTATCACCATGTGATTTCTTTGCGGCACGCGAACAGTAACGGGGTCACCGTTTTCTGTGTAGAGTACTTGGTACTCAAATTCGGAGTGGTCTGGTTGACCAAGGGCGTGATGACTAGAAACCCGCGCACTAGCAGGTTGTCCTGGAGCTGGACCGAAGACATTAGCTCGACGTCGAGAATGTCCGGCTCCCGATATTGATTCCACCAACAGTGCAAAGGCTGTCATGTTTGATGTGAAAGGATTGACCATTTCCGGTTCCTCTGTTACCAACTCGTCGGACCCTCCAGTGTTGGTGCAGTTTCTTCTGCTCCTTGTATAGACCATTGTTGAAAGAAGAAAAATTGGTTGAGTAGAATGTGAAGGGTAATGAGGACAAATGTGCCAAGTGTCAGTTTAAATATACTTGTCAGTGACTCGCTAGCTCTCACAAGAGACAACCAGGCGTCACACGATAGACGATGAGCAAGAGGGTGAAAAAGCAAAAGAGGATGGATAAAACAACCCAAATACAAGTCTAGCTACCGAGGAGAATAGACGAGAATAGAGCTAAGGAATATAACTACAAAATACTAAGTCTTATATACTAATGGGATATGAAGCCATGAGAGATGTCTCGCGCCGTAACCGTGAGGATCTACAATAAGAGTCGCTCGTATCCATAAGTAAAGCTGTAGGTATTAGGTGAGTAAACAATAAGGCAATATAAAAATAAGCATGGAAGCGGAACGATAATGATGTCGTCCTGTCAATGAGCTGACAGGCATGAGAGAGTCACGCCTAAGTGAAACGACAATGCAAGAGCAATAAGGTGGACACGTGTAACCTAAATGATAATGAAAATATAATAAGCGCTAGTGTAAGCACTTTGGCAATTAGGTAAGTAAATAAAAGAAAAGAAAAGAATAATGAAAAAGAATATTTCGTGACAATACTGTTAAGATCGTGCACAAAGGGATCATCGGAAATGATCGCGGGATGATCGCAGGGAAATTATGAAGGAAAATACTTCGCGAGGTAAAACAATCCTAGACAATGTAGTCGGACCTTGACTCCACTATTAGTAGAGTCCTTGACACTTCATGTGTCCGCAAGAGAAGAAAGGTAAATGTGTTCCATTCACGATGACTGTCGTGGAATGTACTGACAAGAGGGATGTTAAAATGATGATATGGTTAAGTGATTAATTGGTATCACTATCGAAGTGCTATCAAGGTTGATATTTAAACTAAGGAACTACCTATTCGATACCGTAGCTTTATACTAAAGGTAATTCAGGATCACGAAGCAATGCCAGGCCTGAATGGGTTAGCTTGTAAGTGAAGAACAAAGGAAAGGATATAAAATGGATAGTATGAATCTGATAAGGATGATAAAAGATAATGAAGGAATGCTTTGCTTTGGAAATCCTTTGTGAAGTAAATGCATAGTGATAAAAGGATATGAGTGATATACCTAAGTCACGGAAAGGATTGCAAAGCTTTGTAAGGACTTAGCTTTTGCATAGATATAACACTCAGATCTGTCAGTGACTTGCTAGCTCCCACGAGAGACAACCAGGCATCACACAATAGTCAATGAGCAAGAGGATGAAAAAGCAATGAGGATGAATAAAACAACTGAACTACAAGTCTAGCTACCAAGGAGTATAGATGAGAATAGAGCTAAGGAATATAACTATGAGATACTAAGTCTTATATACTAATGTGATATGAAACCATGAGAACTATCTCATGCCGTAACCGTGAGGATCTACAATAAGAGTCACTCATATCCATAAGTAAGGCTGCAGGTATTCAGTGAGTTAACAATAAGGCAATATAAAAAGAAGCATGGAAGTGGAACAATAGTGATGATGTCCTGTCAATGAGCTGACAGGCATGAGAGAGTTGTGCATAGGTGAAACAACAATGCAAGAACAATAAGGTTGATGCATGTAATCTAGACAGAAATGAAAATGTAATAAGCGCTAGTGTAAGCACTTTAGTGATTAGGTAAGTTAAGATAAAAGAAAAGAATAATAGAAAATGGATGCTTTCATAACAAGATCAATCTTTTTGATGTTTTCCTACTTGCAATTTTTGCTTATATTCACACTTTTAGAGGCCAAATCATTTGATATATGATGCAAAAAAAACAAACAAACATAAATTCAGCATACATAAAACAAGTACATCAAGCACTGTTTGGAACCAAATGAAAATAAGACTCTTGCAACCATTCAACTAGCTCACTTCACTCATCCATCCCACTACCTTCACCATCTCCACCATCATTGCTGTCCATGAAATTGTCATCATCTGGCATATAATCATTGTCACCCTTGTTACCACCACCAAATTCATTGAATTCTTCATCATCTATGCCACCAGACTCACCTTCATCATCAGCATTGATACCTGCCACTTCCATTTCCTCCTCAGTTGGACACTCATACTGTGCATGTACTTCTTCACCATACTTCTTCATGAACACCTTGAGACCCATAGTTTTCCAATTGTCCTGCCAAGGGCCATGCATCTTCTCTTCTAGAGGCAAGACAACTGGTGATTCTATATATTTTGCCCAGATATGCATAGGAAGCTTGTTGAACTCATGTGGGTCAAACCAGTCAATAGGAACAGAAGGTTTTGGGAGGCCTATGAAGTTGGTCTCCTTCTGCTGTGGATGAGGAACTCTGGGAACTCTCAGATGCTGGCTCTTGGTCCTGGCTTCATATTTCTTGCACTCATCCCAATAATTGTCTGTTTCAAAATAGAGCTTGGTGACCTTTGAATTTCGCAATGGCATGGTGAGAAAATAGAATTTCCCATCCAGACTATCTTCATGATCTGAGTGGCAGCAAGGTTGTTCAAGAAGAGGCTTGATACAGTTATGCCAGCCTCGCAAAGTATGATATTTGAGATGCTCTTTACATTTCTGAAATTCATTGGTCATGTTAAGACTGGATCTGGATGATGACAATATGAGCAAATCTCAATCACCTTCTGATGCTCTTTATACACTTTATTGTAGTTCAAGTCTTCCTGGACACTCCCTTTTTTCTTTGCCTCTTTACCCATGAGCTCTCGCATGCAACCAAAGACAAAACTGCAATAGAGTTTTTGCATGAGAAGCATGTTGTTAACATAATCCTTTGTGATCCCTAAAAATCTGTTGAAAAGCAATGAGAGTTTGGTGTGTTGAAGAAAGAATTGTTAACATACTGGTATCCACCTAATGAAAATACCTGTGTGAAAGTAACAAGAGCGAGGCCTTCATGGACAAGATTGAAGTACAAAGTTGGAGTACCAAAGACATCAGGGCAGAACTGACTAAGACTGACTTCCTGCATACAGGCAAGCATCATCTTGATCTTGTCATCAGGAATTTGCGCAATCTTTGATGCTGTATCACTGCCCGCCATCTTACACTCATGATGCAAAGTTTGTAGTCTATTGAGGACATCCACAGATAATGTGCTGATTGTAGTAAGGGACTGTCTGAGCATGGCATGGGGATCATCACCAAGGGAATAGCTATGTGTAATTTAGCTATAGCAGTGACTTGAACAAAGAATGATAACCTACTTCTGTTTGAAAGCAGCAATTTCAGCCAGAGTTAGAGGATCTGGAACCATGGCAGCCTTAAAAGCACCCATGAATGCTCTAATATGAATCACAATTCCATCCTAGAGGTATCCCGGACAATTGTTAGGCAAGCAAAAAAAAAATCAAGTGAGTTGCACTCCGCACCCTTAGACGTTCAGCTCCTCCATTTGGATCCTCTTTCAAGTCCTTTCAGCCAACATGATAGATGGCATTCCCTCGTCTTTCCCTAGTTTTCCTGGATGATGAATGTTTCTGCAAGCCATCATCATCTGGCTGCTGTTGCTGAGCTGATGGTTGAGGTGGCGGTGGCAGCTGTGATGGACCTGGGCCTGATGTAGTATGTTCCTTCTTCTTCTTCTTTTTGTGCTGCTGCTGTTTGGTACCCTTACTACCATCAGCAGTGGGATCATCATCATCCTCTGCATGATGTTTCCCTTTGTTTGAGTTTGTCAAAGATGGACCTGGCTGAGATGATGAAGGTGGAGTGGGCATCTAAAAGAAGTGAATTTAGAGGCAAAGTGTAGTACACAACATGTTTCATTACTCACTATCAATCACTTTTTGAGCCTGTGCTTTCCCCTGTGCTTTCTCCCTTCATCACCACAACAACACTATACTTGTACATAGACTACAACAGCAGTGTTTCTGATGGGGGTACACTCTATTGTCTACAGTCATTGCTGCAATAAGTGTGCAACATCAAATGTGCCAAGTTACCCTTCAACATAAGTCTGTCAAGGCCCCTGTCCTCTTTCCCTGAGCTGTCACTGTCAATCTTAGATTGTTACCAGGGGCTGGGCTCAATTACCCAGCTCATCCTTCTTTAGTGTAAGGAGTGCTGCCTAATTAAATACACCCCCATTAGGTTTAATTTGCTCTCTAAGAGTATTTGTGGAATTTTCTCCTGCTGCACCTAGTTCTACTTATAGTCATTGGTCTGGTTTTACTTTGGGAGCTACTAGAGAACAGCAAACTGGGCACAAAGTATGGGTTTTAGCATGTCTAAGTAACTTCTGTAACTGTGCCTGGCCACTGAGAACCCTCACAGTTCATCTGTACAAAGTACCTAGCATACAATGTACTGTAGACTTTCCAAATCTTCCACCAGTCTGTACCTGAAAAACTCGAAACTTTACAGGCTTAGGTACAGATTATTTTTAGGTGTATCCACATTGAAGTCACTTGCTTTGTGGTGATGAAGGGAGAAAGCACAGAGGAAGCACGAGCTCAAAGCACAAACCGAGGTGGGGGTGGGGCTAGCACCACACATGAAGGCGGAAAGAAATAGTGATCAAGACAACAGTGATAGCTCAAGGGCCAATCACTAGGGTCACACAAGGAAGACTAGTTCCAAAGACCAAGTAAATATATTGAAGATAAACGATGATACAAGTACTAACCTAGTTCCAAAGACCAAGAGGTCAAGATGGGGAACTAGGTGTCAGCTTACTGTACTATATATACAAGTGTCTAGCTGAGTAAGCGACAGTGCGGGAAGTTGATAGAAGTATGCGGAACGATGTAGAAGGATGTGGAAGAATGTAGCTGGATCCAAATAGTAACAAAGATAAAGGAAGAAGGGAATATAGGAAAAATAAAGTAAGTACCGTATCCTGTGTAGCACGTCACGACATGCTTTGCCGTGATTGAGTTTATTGATTTTTTGATTGTTTTGGTCCGCGCTGAAGCAGAGGTGGACACACGAAGGTGAAATATCTATAATCCCTTCCCTCCGATAAGCCCACTGCAGTAGAATCAAAGCACGGTTACAGTGAGGATTTTACAATCATTTTTTTTGCGAGAAGAATCAGTTCATGATACGGAGTGCCAATCAGGTACAATTTTCACACGGTGCAAAGCGCATTTTATGACCTCCAGCTAGTTAGCTTACTTCCGTCAATCTGATTCCCAAGCCAGAGAACCTATTGATGGATATAGTAGCTCAAAAAATTTGTAAGATTCTTATGACTATGGTTAGTCTCATGTAATTTTGCTACCACGGTACAGAACCGCTGCACTTTTATCATCTGGAGAATTGGATGTGGATTTCATTGTTCCAGCTGGTTTCGGTGTACGCTACAAGGCTTAAAGGTGCTGTGCTGAACTATGATGGAGACAATGCTGAGTTTTATGAGTACTCAAAGAGTGGCGGAGGACAAGGAAATATCTCACATTATTGCCATCGACACTCTGGAAACGCTTAAGCTTGTTGTCATCATTGGGCATGGTAATTCCAGTCCAATAAGACTGGATAAGAACTGGATAAACGAATGCCAATTGTCCTGATTTATTTCCGATGCGGCAGGAACGTACTTTGTCTATGCTTGAGCAGGGAAAAATCCCGTAGAGATTAAGGTGTTCACTTCATTGCTAGCACTTTGCCATATGCATCTAGAGAAACAACCAACTGGAAGCACCAGTTAAGCACGGAACTACGCGAGACAGTGATATTGACTTACTATTTCTTGAGTGGTTATATGAATGGTGAAGTTGTTTTTAACAGAAGCAACAACAATGGCAATCTTAAGGCTGGAGTTGCTGGCGACCTGAATTGGGGAGAGTCCGGGAAAGAGCAACAGATTTGATGAAAATGGAGAGGGTTTGGCTGTGCAGTATCTATACCGCAAACCAAGTTTGGAGGCAAGGGGTCTTGAATAATTTCTTGAGGATTACTTCAATGAAACTTGACCGATTTGGATTGAACGATCAGTGGCAGTTGAGGCATTGTTAAATCTTGATACTTTCAAGCTTTCTGTCTTTCTGCTCCTTCGGCTAAAGAATACCACCGAGATTTAGTTCGAGTAGGTATTGCCCATACACCTGCCAATATTGTGTGATCACTAACCATTGTGATTATTCAAGGCACCAGGTAGATTTATTTGGGTACAAAGACAAGGTTGCGTACTTACAATACTGGTCATGATGACTCATGACTTAAAACATCTAGGTCCGATATTTTTGAAGTTCTTGAACCTTCCCGTTGTAGATGAGGATTTCATCGGAGGAGATTTGCTCCCGAGTCTTCTGAGGGCTATGATTATATAACTTGTATGATATTGGGTGCTCGCCACTTGGCTCAACGCTTACAACAACTAGCCCAGTGTTGTAAATATGCCAAGAAGGCTTACTTGAAGAATAAGGATATTTCTGGAAACTTCAAGTTCAAGAGAATACGTACTAGACTAATCAGATATGCACAATTTCTCATGATTTTACTGTGTCATATTGTCACAAATCTTGTGAGAAGGGGTACGATGAGAACGGATATTGAAAGGAGTTGGCAACCAGAATTTCTACTGCCCAGGATAGTAATTGTCGTTACACGGTTTGTATATTGAAATCCAAAGCACATGGGGAGGGCTGAAAGTACTGACAAGACAGATCCTCAATAGATGAAGGCAGGCAGAAAATGGGGATTCAACATTCTCGGAATCCAAATTTTTTAAGCATTTACCCGGGAAAAACTAGGAGATGAGATCGAGACCTATAAGCAGAAGATTGTACATCCCTCTTTTCACACAAGCCAAAGCAAAGCTAACAGGCCTACAATAGGTCATCCATGAGTCATATTCTACAATGTTCATGGTCGAAAAGTCGGATCTACCGCTCATCCAAAACCAATCCTTCTCCCAGCAATTGGTCTAGACGGAATATTGCATCTGGATCATGAAACTTGAATTTACGAGATAGTTCTATACACTCTAACATAGTTGTTGAAATCAGCGTAGACATAGACACCATCCCAGATTTATCCTGTGGCTCCTCACCAACGCTGATGAGTGATTCAAGGCCTGTAGAATTTGATGGTCGGCGGGATTCAACCATGCCCAATAAGAGGCGTTGGCTAACAGATAGACTCTCATAACCAAAGAACGCCAACCTCTTCAATTGTGGAAGAAGCGCACTAGGAGTACAAAGAGAAGGCCTTTGTTCAGCGGATTCTTCTCCTTACCAGTATAGTGTTTTGACAGTCTCGTCCGTGACACCACTCAGACCCAGATGCTCTACTGTTGGTATGATCCTCAACAACTTCTCGGTACTCTCGACGTCCATCGGCATGTCATTCAACGACAAGACCCGCAGGCTTTTCGGGTCTGACCGTTCAATGAACCGTAACACAGAGCTGGAGGCGTCATTTTTGCGACGCTGAGTGCGAATAATGAGGAGCATGGGAAGGGTCACGAGGTCAAGAAATTGAGCTACATGGAACATCGATGGGTTCGAGTCGGGTACGGAGAAGAGATTCAAAGTGTGAAGGCATGAATGTAGTATAGGATGCTGGTTGGGCAGTTTGGTGCTCGGCGAATGGCAGCACCTAAACATTGCCATACGGATGTTGCGCGCTCGGCGCATGATGTCAATGTTCATTGCAATTTCTGACTGTTGGTAGGCTTCACTTTTTAGATTACACTCAAACCTGATAAGTTGGTGCCAGGGAAGCGCAAAGTTGGTGGGGAAGGAAGGAATCTGTGATATAGCGAGACATTGAAGGGATGGCATGAAGCGGAAGGCATCGATAACGATATACGGGGTGATGCTGATTTCCCATTCATGCTGCGTTGGAGTGGTAGCATCTGGACTACGAGCAATAGATATGAGAAGATTCCGCAGAAGAGGAAGGGAGCCTTTCACTGAATTGGACAAGTCTTGAAGTGTTCCTACTGGAATGTATAGTACCTAAGCAATACATTGAGGGGTCTGTATCACTATGACTACAGCATCACACTCACAGCGTTATGCCAGCGATAACTTTGAGCATAGAGCATGGATAGAAGGCGATGCGTTGCATGAAGGGAGTTAACATATATTGAAATTGGACAACCTTGCGACCGAGTTAGATACAGCGACAAGAGTGACACTTGCGCAAGCTCAGCACGACGCTGATTGGCTACCGACGAGTAATGAGTCCGTAGGAATATCGATACGGACGACCACAATTCTGGAGATGACAAGGCAATTCCTCTCCAACCTCTTGATATCTGGCCTAGAGTCCAAGGTGCTTTTCCGGAGTTCAAAGAGCTTACAACCCTGAGGTCAGGAAGCCTCAAATCTGGATCATCGTCCGTCACGACCGAGTCTGGCTCAATCGAGTTGACGCTTACGCACCATTCGAATATCTCTAGAATGACTTCTCGAGGTAATCTACGTATTGGATGGAGAATCATCCGGTAAGCTTGGATGTTTGTCAAAATACGTTCTCGTTGCAATGTAAGATGAGAGATGCTTTGTTGCATGAGTTTTATCTGTGAATCCAGATCTGTCCACGCATTTTCAGCTTGAATAAGATGTCCAGCGAAGATTCGGAGTCTGGAGGACTTTCATTGTTTTCTAACAATGCTTCAATTGGAGCAGGAAGATTCGTGCTACATGTTTCTGTGGATCCGTCGTCATTATCGAGTGGATGAAAGCCACATTGTGGACAAGTAGAAGACATTGATGTTTAAGTCACGTAGAAATTGAGTTTTGCACGCTAGAATTCTTCGGTTCATAAAATCAACTTCAGCAGAAGTCTTGTACCAGAATCTCATCCTGGAAGAATCGTTCCTTACGCAAAACCAACTGTCGGTATCTGACATTGATTTAGATACCATCGCGTTCTTCTCAATCTTGAGCCCCTTCCGCTCGATGTATTGAATGATGTCTTCGTGTCCTGGCTATATTATGGTCTGCTACTGAACGGCCCAGTAATTAGAAACACCACAGCCTAAGGTAGGTGCGGAGAATTCTAAAATCTGAACAAGGTATGTATATGTGTATATGCATGATTATTGATATTACCTTCTATGAACCTCAAATACAGCAGGATCTGGAAAAAAAATAGTGCATGGGGAAAACTATCTGATCCGTTATGGAGGTCTCTTTCAGTGCTGCCTTATACATGCTAACCACGACGTGAATGTGTATTTGTTCAGCTGTGGCACCAGTTTCATGAAACCCTGAATAGAAACACCAATCTTTGTATACGCCGACCCGCCGCAGTGCCCAGAACCCCTCCCAAACTGGTAAGTTCATACTCTTTTTAAAGTTCATACTGTTTTCAGCCTACGCCCGTCTTGTCGTCTCTGAACGGAGTGCAGGCCTCAGGTCCCCTTGCGGCATTATTACTTAGATGAAAAGTTGTTCATGACTGGTATGCAAATAATGGTTCATACCAGTACAATCAGGAAAGATATTAAGTATTACGAGCTTCCTTTCCGACCCACAACATCTGATGTGACTCATGCTGACAATCTGCTCAAGGGGGTTCTACACAATAACGATGCAACTACTACATAGAATTCAGTTGTGCCTTGGATGGACAATTCCTCCGAGCCAGGGAATATTTATCAGGCCGCGGCACGCGCAAGAAATGTGGTGCCCCCCAAATACCATTGATCATGCTGGGCTAAACTCTATTACCTCGACAGAAACAGATACTTGCCTCAATGTAGATGTTCCCCTAAAATGTACTTCTCAAACGATGCTATGAATCTCCTTCTTACTTTTTGTAGTAGGATTTTGTTCAGGTCGAAATTCCGACAACCAGGCTGCCTGCTGTCGGAAAGAAACTTGATCAGTGGAGCTAGTGTGCACCTCTCAATAGTATGTTCAAAATTGTCGATCGTCAGCGGGAAGGTAAGTGGTTAGCGTAACCTCAAAATGTCGATTGTTGTATAGCATCAGCAGCCCAACTTTTGCTCTGAGCCAGACTCCTGAGGAATGATAATGCAGTCAAAGAACACTTTGTGTCAAATTATTGGAATATCCACATTTTTTCCGCTACGATATCCAACAACTACCGCTTTTTCTTAGATATGTAAGAGCATGTAAAAACCTATAATCGGTAAGTCGAAGATATATTGACTGAGAATTCTTTGCCACTGTATACGCCACTGTTATTATTACTGAATGAGATATTTCCGAGTCAGATCTGAAGTTCGGAATGTTGGATCTGCATTCAACCTGAATGAAGATATTATTTGTGAGTCAGAATGACCAATCTTTAGCTTAGGCTGGCAAATCAAGGAATCTCTTCATCGGCCAATTGTCGATTCAGACAGCCTGAGTTCTGTAGCACTACTGGACCTTGGTGGTAAATTTCATCAATAGAGAGACAGAAAGCTTGCATGTAGAAATCAACACTCCAAGACCGCTCAACGCTTTTGCATCTCTTGGTGTGCGACCTAAACTAGTTTTTTTTTTCCAACGGACCAAATGTCAGGAAATTTTCCTTAGTAACTACAGGCTTCCGAAATTGGTTGAGAGTATTACTGAGGTATAAATACTGAGTATGCCTTTCCACAAGAACCATCTCATCGCCTACTTTCAAGCTCACTTGCACATAAACTAGCCAAATCCCTTCATATTCATCATGTCTGTTGCTCTTCCCCCCGGATTTTATACAATCCGAGTTCACAACGACACCAAAACGGTGGCTAGCCCCAGTTCTGCTGGAGGCAATCTCGCCGTCAACACAAGCTCGGGCAATAAAGAGGTAAGTCAGCAACTCGTTCACATCTGCCTACTAGTAGTTTCTCGTTGTACTAAATCCCAATTTCATGTCCAACTGGCACTGACAATCCTTGTGTTTGATTTTTTGTTTTTTGTTTTTTTGTAACAGTGGCAAATCGATGGCGATGGTGTGATTACTTCGCTTTCCACCGGAAACTCTCCTGCTCAAGCGCAGACAAACAACCACCCCGCTCAACCGGGAGACAATGTGGTTGCTAACACAGGAAACCCCCTCAAGTGGATCATCTCTGGGGTGAAATAGTAAGTAAATGTGGTCAATGGCCGGCCATTCGTAGCCTCAGTGCACTTGTTCATTCCTCCCGTAGCATTTCTAGCGGCTCTTATTGGACTGGATATGTCATGATCACCGATGGAAGTAAGCTTTACTGGAATGTCGACGGAAATAGTGTAAGTTACTCACCTCTCATCTATTTATTTATAGCACTCATTGATCTGTGCGGTATTCCCCTCTTTCCAGAATATCACTGTCGATTCGAGCAGCTCCAAAGTGCAGTTCGACTTCATCGCTGCCTAGGATACACATCTAATAAGCAATTAACATGTTGTAACATTGCTTTCTATCTTCTTGTACTGTTTGTGTGTAATTATTGGGTCCATAGTTGTTCAACACAACACGATGGAACCCTTCTAGTGTATCCCAGCTGGAAATAAATCATGATTTAAAATTAGTGACCATGACTAGTCCGCTATTACCTTTACCTTACGTTCATAAAATTAGCGGAGAGGAAACGACAGCGAAGAAATGGTCGTGAGCTCGTAAAAGTTATCGCGGCACAGTTAAGGTTCAAGGTATTGGAGCAAAACGACATGCAGAGAAATACATTTATTCGAGGTGAATATCGTGTCCTCGTATCTCTTACGTTACAATAGTGAATGAACAGTTACAGTCGCGACTCGGAGTTACGTAATACTAGCCACTCAAAATTCGGGTTCTGTCCTCGAATACCAGAGCAGAGTTCGGAAAGATGAGCTCTCCGAAGCCATGTGAGCCTTGAAATGTGAGTATTAGAATGTGTAGCATTGAGGAAAATACGTTACATACCGTACGTGTTGTGGGAAGGGATGATAAGTTTTCGTTTCTCCCCGAGGCACATGAGACTATCGTCCCGACTGAAGGGGAGAGAGAGGAGAGAGAGAAAGAGGTTGGAGGGTTTGGAAGAGTCTATGGAAAAATGTCAAAAGAGATTTATAGGTTGTTGGGAGGAGCATGCTTAGAATGAGGGTACACATACCTATACTCATACCGGGATTTGGGATTGGGATTGGGATTGGATAGATAAACAATGGTTAGGTTTGTACCAGAAGAATCAAAGAGTCGGAGTTCTCCTTGAACGTCTCGAACGTCGTCATCCTCTGTGATGTCTTCATGATCTACAAATAACAAAACAGATCCGAAAATTAGAGAAGAGGTTTAAGAGGGTTGTTTGAGGTGTTGGAGGTGGTGTTGGTATGCAATCTCAACATCCCCAACAACATTCCCAATCCAGAATCGCAGTTGAGAAAATGGAAGAGAGGTTATGGGTGTTGGTTGTGACGAAGGATGTAGGGACGAAGGTTAAGGTGATAGGGAAGACGAAAGAAGAAAAATCAACCCTCGATCTCAAAAGGAACATAAGCAAAATCCATAAAAGAATCTATTGGTGGGGCCTTGAAGAAGTGAGTGCTTTGAAAAAGTAAGTGCTGTTGTTGTTGACTGTGGTGTTTTTCTTCCCCCTTCTTTTACTCCTTCCTCACTTCCTTCCCTTCCTCTCTCTCTCTATTCCTAGGTACGACCTCACTTATGTTGAAGACCCCAACAATGGTCGGATTTTTTTACTGTTCGCTTGGGTCTATGTTAGGGGAAAGTTAGGAAGAAATTTACGAAGACTAGGAATATCATGAGACCTACGAAATTATCTATATCTATATCTACGTATGTCTGCGTACTTCTACATCTACGTACTTCTACATCTGCGGAGCTCTACTTTCACAGAGGTTCTTACGGATGTTCTACACGGAGGTTTTGGTTCTACTCATCTGTACGTACTTTGCTATTCTACTTTTACCTACATATGTTATGTATCGATTTGTTTTGTTTTATTTTGTCTTGTTCTGCGTTCTGTCCTGCGTTCTGTGCTGTTATATCTTGTTATATCTTGTTATATCCTCTGTTTACAACTCAATCGACAAAATATGTTCTTGTCTGTTCTGTTCTGTTCTGTTCTACTAATTACCTAGCACCGTTACACAATACCAACTCCAAATCCATACTCAATCACTTCTCAAATCCAAACTTCGAATCCGAACTCATCCTCAAACAACATAACTCATTACCTCCCTATCATCCGAACACAATCGCGCCCATTCAAGTGCCAGTCGGTAGACGTACGCTAGAGAGTCAGTTGTTAATCGATTGTCATCGCAACGAAGCGGGAATCGGGAATGCGTGAATGCATAAATGTGTGAGTGAGAACTTGAGGATAAAGGGGTAACAGGATAAAAATACGGGAAAAATGAAATAAGAAATGCGTAAGTGGGAAACGGGAAGTGTTTTGAAGGGTTTAAAGTCAAAGAAAGCGAGAGAGAGAGAGAGAGAGAGAGAGGAAAAAAAACAAATACCAAATACCAGAAACCGAAAGCCAAAAACCACAAAACGAAAAAAAACCAAAACGAAACCAACAAAAAAAACAAAGTAAAAAGAAAAAGTAAAGAGAAACCGAAACGAACCTTCCATATCAACCGTTCTCCCAATCGTTTTCTTCCATTGTTTTCCTGCTAGTGCAATTCGATGAAGACGTGCGTCGCCGTCTGGCGCGCCTGGGATCATGGTATTTCGTCTTCTCGTTCTTCTTGGATATGATGTGGACGTGGGTGTGGATGTATATGATTTAGACTCCGATGTGGAGTTACTAGGGCCACCTCCACCTCCACCTCCCCTCCTGAGTCCTACTATAACATTGCAGCGCAAGGAAAGCGGACGGAGGGATTTAGCAAAGAAGAGGATACATAGAAGAGGATATAGTAATTGACTCACCATCATTGCCACCGTCGTCGTCTTCGTCTTCGTTGTAAACCTGTTCATTACCATCACCGTAGTCGTCACTATCATTGTCACCTTCGTAGTCGTAGGTGTCGCTGTCGTTATAAACCTGCTCAACCACCTCACCCGGTATCCCAGAAAAATATGCAAAGATATTATATATCTCTTCGTACCCTGCTGATAGAGGGATGTAATGTAACCTATAATCAACAAACGTTATAAGCTATAAGCTACAGGTTCAAAATCCTAACTAGATAACCACTCACCAAGGTTCTATCCAATCCCCAAAAAACTCTTCGTATACTGTACTTTTGATAGGAACACTATCGGAAGCGAGGAATGCCATGAATCGACCTGAATAGGACATTCCGTCGATGTCGAGGAGGTATTTGTATTTCCAATGGTGTCCTGTTTGTGTTGAATGGAGGAAAGGAGAGGGAGAAGGAAGGGAAGGAAGGAAGAAGGAAGGGAGGAAGGGAAGGAAAGTGATAAGGGGAAGGAAAAGAGATCATTCTTCATTTAAATAACCGTTTCAAGTTTGAAAAGAGATAAAATATGAACGATGAACGATGCATCGATGAATACAATCAATCAATGAAGCGCCTTAACTCACCGAGAGGAACCCCTTCATCGAACCTATAATCGTTCAACAGCTTCTTCAATCCACCAGGATATTGACCCGGGCTGGTAGCTTGCATGAAAGCTATATCCATAATCCCTTTGTTCAATGTGGAATATGGAACAGACAGGTGATAAAGGCCGCCATCATGATAGGCATCGAATCCGGTGAGCTCGACTCCCTGGACGAGTGCATTGAAGTCACTTGCTTCCCGTGTTTGGCTATACGGAACTCGGTCTGCTTGAGGTAATTGTATTATTGATATCCCTTTGGATGGTATTGACTCGGACAACCTATTCGATGAAATAGCTATGAACTGAAGGAGGTAGCAAAATGGAGATATGAAGAAGGAGGAGGAAAAGAAGGAGAAGAGTGTCGATAACGATAACGACGCCAAAAACGATGATGAACCTGGTGATTTAGATTGGGATGTGAATGGACTTGAAATAGCCGGCGGGATCCATATATCTGCCATTCCTTTCCTATCCCAATCACCCAAATCCCTCACAGCTCTATGTCTTTGATACATCGGAGCAAACCCTGCTGGCTCGTTCCCTCCTCCAGTCGTTGCCCCCCGCCAGAAGATTTTGTTGAGTTTGTGAAGAGAATTCGAGTCATTACCATTAGTGGCATCGTTTTCTACTGTATCCCAAGCAACCTCGTCCTTATCAACCTCCCTCAACTCGCCTTTCTCCGCGTCCCAGCCATATGTGTACCGTGCAGTCGATCCATAGTAGTAATGCGATGGGATCTAATAACACAAAATCCGTTTATCAGAAACTTCGAAATAGAGTCATGTATGTACCGACTGACCTTGATATCCGAAAACCCACTTGCCCTCGCAGGACTCATCACGGGATATAGCTCCCCCAAAGTCCTCCAATCACTGAAAAAATGACCTTGGGTGTAATGGAGATGCGGATCGTCGCAGAATGATTGATCGTGGTATGGGGTATTGGGGGAAAAGGTGAATTGTGGTGTTGTTGAGGTTGGTAAGGATAGTAATTCTCGGCTAGTCGTAATCGAGCCGTCACTGTGTTTCTGTAATTTAGATTGAGGATTCGTAGGGTCGAACGGATGATAAGGATCGTAAGGGTTTGAGGGATCGTTATCACGATAGGCTTTGAGCATTGGATGTATGGAAGGGAGACCATTATCCATTGTATACATACCACTTCTCACACTACTAAAATATCTCCTCGCCTTAGTATTTGGTGGACATGTCCGTCTCCATGCATCCCAGACATTGCCTTCACCTTTCCAGTCAGGTTTAAACGAGGCAAGGGGATCTACACGCGTGTTGTTATTGTTGTCGTTGTTGTTGTTATTAACGCTATCTGCATGTGGTAGAAAAGCCGAAATGAGGAAGATTCAGTAAGAACAATTCAAAGGAGACAAATTTTGACGAGAACTCACCACCCGTTGTCGAACTGTTTTCTTGTCTTTTCTCCCAAGGAACGATAACGCGCCCTTCAGCTTTTGCGTTGATAGGAAAATCCATATCAGGCAGCTACCCAAAGCGAAAATCATCCGATCAAAACTTTTGAAGACCATAACAGAAACGAAAATAGGAATAGAAATGAAAAGAAGTTGTTCAAGTACACACCTCCTTAACAAACTTCCCCAACATGCTTCTCAGCCCTTTTGCTCTCGCACTGACCTCTGTATCCACATACCCATCCGCTTGAACACTCGGAACCCCTCCTCGGATTCTAACCAAATCAATACTAGGCAGACTCGCAACAGCCGCAATCCTCTTCCTAATTTCCTGGCCACCGCCTTTCACATCATAAAACGGTTGCAAATCTCTCATCATCCCGTCATATTCATCAATCATTATAATATCATACTGTTGTGTGAACTCCCACCATTTATCGAACCCTTTGGGTGGAGACATGCAGAACCGCCGTCGATACTCTGCTACAGCTGCTTCTAGAGATTTACTCTGGCTCTCGAGTTTGGTGCGGAAGCGATTCTCGGCGACAGACATGAGTCGAGTTATGGGATGTGTAGACCAGGAGTCTTGTGTAATTGTTCTTGTTTCCGCCTCGTTAGGATCATGCGTCGCAAATTTAGATGATCCAAGAAACGGATTGGCAAGTGAGAAGAACAGACTTGGTATTGAAAAGCCAATGCAGAAGTTGGATATAACATGAGACTCGGAGCAGCCAGCGTAGTAGTGAATGACAGTGTGTACAGTCCAAAGGAACAGAAATAACAATATACATCTGAAGAAAAGCAAACGCCTGCGGCGACGAAAGGTGAAGCTCACCCTTCGTGGCTTCATGGATGAAGAAGTAGAATTCTGCAGGATAAATCTCAGCATCAGTAGGAAGTTTGTATTGATTTTATGGTAGAGTCTGATAGCTAGTAGAGCATGCAGAGCCTCACCCGGGGGTACGTGTCTATGATTCGCGCGTGTATGTGTGATGTGATACTGACTCGTACGTTGAACACGTTCGAGCTAGATACGAGTTCGAAGGGGAAAACCTGTACAAGAGAAGTTACTCAAGTCCGGTCTCTCTCTGTCAGGTGGGGGAAAAACTATCTATTTTTCTCATCAGATAGGCAAAGATGTATATCAGAAGTTACATCAATGAAACACAAGGAATGATGAAAGCCGACGGATACGTGCGATCGGACACCAAATTCGAGCAAGTCCACATAATGGACTTGCCGAGATTCTGCGCAAGCGCGTATGAAGCTCCACAGTGATAAAAGCAACGAAATCGAAGAATTTCAGTACCTTCAGTGAGAATGCACGATTGTCAGTTCATTGAATTTTTGTTTGTTTTTGGTCCGGGCTGAAGCGGGAGGTGGACACGCGAAGTGGAAATATCCATAATCCCTTTCACCCGATAAGCCCACTGCAGCATAATCCGAGTATGGTACAGGGAGGAGTATCAAAGGTAGAAGGGGCTTAGCCATAGTTTCCCGAACAAGTTGAGAGATTTTGGGAAAAAGTCAAATGAGTTCATTTCTCGGAGCGCCAATAAGGTCCAAGTTTCGCACCGTGCAAAGCGCGTTTTATGACTCCCGGCCAGTTTAGCTTACTTCCATCTATTTGATTCCCCAACCAGATAACTTATCAATGAGTACTGTCTAACTTGAATAACTTTGTCTGCATGATCCTAACGGGCTATGGCTAGTCGCCTGAAATTATCCTTTCTGCCTTTTTTCGATTGAGCATAACCTTGTTCCATAAAATTTAGCTACTACGGTACAAAACCGCTGCATTTCTTCCATCTCCAGGATTGGAATTAGAATTTATTATTCCAGCTGGAGCACACTGTAAGGTTGCAAGGTGTTTTGTTGAACTATGATGGATCAATAACGCACAACGTGCCAGTGGAACAATCTTACGTTTGAGCAGGGGAGAATTCCGTAGAGAATAATGTGATTGCTTCATTGCTAGCAATTTACTATGTATCTAGTAAAGCATATAGCTGGAAAGACTACCTAAGCAAGGGACTACGTGAAATAGTGATATAGACTTACTGTTTCTTGAGTAGTAGCTGTATGAGCGGTGAAGTTGCCCTCAACAGAAGCAACAGCAATAATAATATTAAGGCTACAGTTGCTAGCGACCTAGATTTGGGAGAGTCCGGACAAGAGCAATAGATATGATGAAAATGGAGAGGGTTTGGCTGTGCAGTATCTATACCGCAAACCAAGTTTGGAGGCAAGGGGTCTTGAATAATTTCTTGAGGATTACTTCAATGAAACTTGACCGATTTAGATCGAACGATGAGTAGCGGTTGAGGCATTGTTAAATCTTGATACGTTCAATCTTTCTGTCTTTCTGCTCCTTCGGCTGAAGAATACCACCGAGATTTAGTTCGAGTAGGTATTGCCCATACACCTGCCAATATTGTGTGATCACTAACCATTGTGATTATTCAGAGGCACCAGGTAAATTTATTTGGGTCTAAAGACAAGGTTGCGTACTTACAAGAATGGTCATTATGACTCATGACTTGGACGTCTAGGTCCGATATTTTTGAAGTTCTTGAACCTCCCTGTGTAGATGAGGATTTCATCGGAGTAGATTTACTCCCGAGTCTCCTGAGGGCTATGATTATACAACTTGGATAATATAGAGTACTCGCCACTTGGCTCAAAGCTTGCAGCAACTAGTCCAGTGTTGGAAATACGCCGAGAGGGCTTACTTGAAGAAGGAGGATATTTCCGGAAACTTTAAGTTCAAGAGAATGTGTACTGGACTGATCAGATATGCACAGTTTCCCATGACTTTACTGCATCATATTGTCACAAATCTTGTGAGAAGGGGTACGATGAGACCGGATATTGAAAGGAGTTGGCAACCAGCATTTTCACTGACCAGGATAGTAATTGTCGTTACACAGTCAGTATATTGAAATCCAAAGCACATGGCAAGGGCTGAAAGTACTGACAAGGTAGATCCTCGATAGATGAAGGCAGGCAAAAAATGGGCCCCAGTGTAAACAATAATAAATACCCAATTCTCAGAACACACCGAGATAGGTGTAAGATCTCCTATTTAAGTAGTTTACCTGTAAACAATGATAAATACCCAATCTAAGTAAGATGTATTTAGTTGTTATACAGATCAATAAAAGAAAATATAAAGTACTCACTCTCAGAACACACCGAGATAGGTGTAAGATCTGAGAGTATAAACTAACCGCTCTATCGTATTTAAGTTATACCAGTAAGTACCTGATCGAGCGGGCACAGTCCATTTGTAAATATGGAAAGTGGATGCAAGATAATTTAAAATTTACAGGGGGTAGAAAGAGATATAACAGAAACAATTAGTGGAACCTAGAGCAAGACGAGGGACTAGATTGTCCCGGATGGTCGGTCGGGGATGACTTACACGTCTCCTATCACGATCCTTCCTTCTACACCCAGAATCCGAATGTTTTGAGCATTCAGCTGGAATTTACCCGGAAAAAACCTAGGAGATGATATTGAGGCATACAGAAGATTGTACATCCCTTTTATGGTAGCAAACTGAAGCATCCACCAACTTTCCAAATGTAACATTCACGCAAGCCAAAGCAAAGCTTACAGGCCTACAATAGGTAATCCATGAGTCATATTCTACAATGTTTATGGCCGAAAAGTCGGATCTACCGCGGATCCAAAACCAATCATTCTCCCAACAATTGGTCTAAACGGAATATTACATCTGGATAGTGAAACTTGAATTTTCGAGATAGCTCTATATGCTCTAACATAGTTATTGAAGTCAGCGTACACATAGACACCATCCCAGATTCATCCTATGGCTCCTCACCGACACTGATGAGTGATTCAAGGCCCAAAGAGCTTACAGCCCTGAGGCCAGGAAGCCTCAAGTCTGGATCATCGTCTATCACAACCGAGTCAGGCTCAATCGAGTTGATGCTTACGCACCATTCAAATATCTCTAGGATGACTTCTCGAGGTAATCTACGTACTGGAAGGAGAATCATCCGGTAAGCCTGGATGTTTGTCAAAATACGTTCTCGTTGCGATGTGAGATACAAAATTTATTGCATGAGTTTTACCTGTGAATCCAAGTCTGTCGAAGCATTTTCATTTTGAATGAGAAGATGTTGTATGTCCAGCGAAGATTCAGAGTCTGGAGGACTTTCATTGTTTTATAACAATGCTTCAATTGGAGCAGGACGACTCGCGCTACATGTTTCTGTGGATCCGTTGTCATTATCGAGTGGATGAAAGCCACATTGTGGACAAGTAGAAGACATCTATGTTTAAGTCACGTAGAAATTGAGAGTTTTCGCACGCTAGAATTCTGCGAAAGTCTTGTACCGAAATTTCACCCCGGAAGGATCGTTCCTTACGCGAAATCCAACTGTCGTTATCTGACATTGATTTAGATACCAGCGCGTTCTTCTCAATCTTGAGCCCCTTCCGCTCGATGTATTGAATGATGTCTTCGTGTCCTGGCTATATTATGGTCTGCTACTGAACACCCCAGTAATTATAAACACTACAGCCTGAGGTAGGTGCGGAGAATTCCAATATCTGAGAAAGGTATGTATATGTAGGTATACGCATGGTTATTGATATTAGCTTCTATGAATTTTAAATACAGCAGGATCTGGAAAAAAATAGTGCATGGGGAAAACTATCTGATCCGTCATGGAGGTCTCTATCAGTGCTGCGTTATACATGCTAACTCTGACATGAAGATGTATTTGTTCAGCTGTGGCACAAGGTTTATGACAACTTGAATAGAAACCCCAATCTTTGTATACGCCTACCTGCCGCAGTGCCCAGAACACAAAACCCTCCCTAGACTGGTAAGTTCAAACTCTCTTCAAAGTTCATACTGTTTTCAGCCTACGCCCATCTTGTCGTTTCCGGACGGAGCGCAGGCCTTAGCTCCCCTTGGGGCATCATTACTTAGATGGAAAGTTTTTCAAGAGCCAATAACATCGATGACCCAAGGATGACTGATACATTAAAAAATCGTGAACATTTTCGCTAGAGTTGATTCCGGATGGAAACGTCGAGCGTAAGTTCTCCATTAATCGGCTTTGGGGCTTGAATGAAAACAATGGTTTATGCTCTTATGCTAGCACAATCAGGAAAAATATTAAGTGCTAGCAGCTTCCTCCTCCCCACAACAGCTGGCGTTGCCCATGCTGACAATCTGGTTGAGATTGAAAGGGGGTTCTACACAACAACGATGCAACTACATAGGATTCAGTCGTGCCTTGGATTGACAATTCTTCCGAGTCAGGGAATAATCATCAGGCCGCGGCACGCCCAAGAAATGTGGTGCCCCACAAATACCGTTGATGATGTTGAGCTAAATTCTACTACCTCAACAGAAACAGATACTTACCTCGATGTAAATATCCCCCGAAAATCTACTTCTCGAACGATACCAGGAATCTCCTTCTTAGTCTTTGTAGTAGGATTTTATTCAGGTTATTATTCCGACAAACAGGCTGCCTGCTGTCGGAAAAACTTGATCAGCGAAGCCAGTGTGCACCTCTCAATAGTGTTTTTAAAATTGTCGATGGTCAGTGGGAAGGTAAGTGGACAGCGCAACCTCAAAATGCCGATTGTATAGCATCAGCAGCCTAACCTTTAGTTTTGCTTTGAGTCAGACTCCTAAGGATTGAAAATGCAGTCAAAGAACTGTCGTGTCAAATTTATTGGAATATTCACATTTTTTCCGCTGCAATATCCAACAACTACCGCTTTTACTTAGACATACAAGAACATGTGAAAACCTATAACCGGTATGTCGAAGACATATTGACTGAGAATTCTTTGCCACTGTATACGCCACTGTTATTATTACTGAATGAGATATTTCCGAGTCAGATCTGAAGTTCGGAATGTTGGACCTGAACTCACCCTCAATGAAGATATTATTTGTGAGTCAGAATGACCAGTCTTTGGGGGTTTGCTCGTTGCATAGACCGCGGTCAACTTGCTTTGACCGGTCCATATTATTTGTGAGTCAGAATGACCAGTCTTTGGGCTCAGGCTAGTATTTCAAGGAATCTCTTCATATGCGAAGATCTCACCTCCACTATCTTGCGTGAACTCAACGGTGCGGAAGTTGGGTTGTTTGTTTTCAGTTTGAAGTATGCGCAATACACGAGTATTGAGCAGCACATGGAGATTCGGCCTGGAAATGAACGAAGGACCTAGATATGTAGCAGCAGCGCTACTTCGTGTCCCGTTGCCAATTGTAGCTTGCACCCAACCTCGCACGAATTCTGTCAAAAGAAAATGGCAATGCTGTGTAAGAGAGCTCACCAATCCCAAGCTGATATCCAGAGTTCATGTCTAGATTGAATGGGAATTTTTCACTCAGCTCAGACGTCGTTTGTATCGTTCGATTGTCGATTCCAGTTGAAAATCCTTGCAAGCTGACATCAACGATCCCATCGAAGCTGTGAACATCGGGATCAAATTGGCCAGTCGTATTGTGATGATCCGCTGGTGAAGTAAATCGTTCGTTCTACATATAGTAGAGGTGTGAGATTCAGAAGTCGAAGGTAGAAGCAGGCAACGAATGAGAGAGTTGGTAAATACCTTTCGTATGTATTTCTGCAAGCTATCCCATGACCATCCTTCGTCGTCGGTTATGTTTGCCCAGAGGTCGTAATCCTCAGAGGACCCTCTGGTGTATACCATTTGGTCTAAAATGGATCCATTCAGACAAGCTTTAGGGTCACTACTTTCCCAAAGGCCTTACTGATAGAGGTCGTTCCTCCAAGTATAAACCCTCGGGACACACTCAAAGTCCGATTATTCAAGGCAGTTTGAGGTGTGGCTTGGGAAGAATATAAAACGGTCAGGACTTGTGGCTCTTGGAGTGGAAGAGATGAGAAATATTCCTACAGGTGAAATTCCAATCCCAAGCGCTGTTGACGAGAAGGTTAACTAATCCAGGAGCAGCAACATCGAGTACTCCTTCATTCCTGAACAATACAGCATCTATGAGATGCGATCTTCGAGTCATATAAGTCAACCTACGATCCCCCTGCTTCGATGAGAAGAACAGATACATCTGGATCCTCCGTCAGACGATTGGCTATAACACCCCCACCAGCGCCAGCTGAAGGTGCAGTAAGTTAACGCAGGACAATCGTCTAACAAGTTCATCTACCTCCAACCACGACAAAATCGAACTGCTTTCCAATCAAATCATCCAATGTACTGGTCACCACTGCCGCAACATAGTGTGTTACCAATCCGAGGGCTAGCGACAAACAAAGAAAGACCATCGTTGTAATCAAAGAGCATGCGAGACGAACTCGAACTCATGATTCCAAGTCGTTTGAGACCGGAAGAGCTGGCCGCAAAGGTCCCTTCGAAAATGAGTCGCGTGAACCCATATTTCCAGATTGATAGATAACATGAATATCCAATGTGATAGTCCTTTTGTGAACAGATTTGAGCAGGATGACGACCGATTCAAGTCGGGTTCAGCATGAATCAGAGCCTGAAGAGAGGACCTCAACACAGTAAGCACTTGCCCAGTAGCAGTTCAATCGGGATGGCGCTGGAGTACTGCATATCGAATGTCCAGTAGATGTGAGGTAAATGGTTGAGGACCCATGCATGGTCTCCTTGGGCCAGCTCTCTGCAGCGATCCATGAACGTCTGCTCAGACACTCGAGTTTTTGCAGGAAAGCTCAGCTTGAGAATGAGCTTCTTCCCGCACCAATCGCATTTACCGTTGCAATGATTACACACCACCCGCATGACTATAGTGCCCCGGCCGATAATGCCATTAGAACGAAACAGAATGCGCTTAAGACGAACGGTGCGGGTTGTTTCGTTCTTGTGAAACTATGATAAGTATTCCCTCAGAGGCGCACAAGTAAGTGCAAACGACTCGTATATAAATCTACCTGTGAAACTATGATAAGTATTCCTAGGTAGGTATAAATGAATCATACTCTTCGAACATTGTAGAACTATGAACCACTCACCCTCAGAGGCACACAAGTAAGTGCAAACAACTGAGGGGAAAGTAGGCCCATCGGTATTTATAAGCAAAAGTAAAAGCTATCCCGAAACATGTCCGATTGCCCAACTAGGAGAACGGAAGTATCCCTAAACGCATCAATTGAACTAACCAGGAATGTACTCCCGACTGCTATTGGAGGCCCGTTAGCCGCAATATATTGTAGCATTTAGAATCCTGGTTAAGGACAATTCTGGTCTTATCACGAGGTCGCAAAAATAGCACGTGTGCGCTTTTTTACCTTATGCTCGTCTCTATACTATCTCCAGTCATTCAGAGCATAATACACTGTGATGAAATACAAAACCCTGGAACATCTATTCTGAGCTCCAACGTACACATGAATTTTACTTCGATTCAAGCTGCTTTGACATTGAGGATAGTGCTTCAACTGCGGCTTCAGCGTACAACACAAATCTCAATTGCCGAGTACAGCATTTCATTAGCCTAATAGGTCAAATGAATGGCATTTCGAGCAATTTACTATAATTTTTTTAACTGAAGCTCCCTAACCTTCAAGCAGCATGTCAGAAATCAGTGTCGTAGAGAACATAAGGGTGGAACAGTCAAGCCAAATTCAACACATTTAGTGCCCAAAACCGACCTGTCTTTCCGGTCTCAGCGATGTCAAGTCATCAATCGAAAATAATCTGTCGGTGAAGCAAATACGTGAAAGTACGCATGGACATGGAAGATTAAACGCAGACTGAGGATACAATACAATTTATACGGACGGTGTTTGAATGTGGATATGACACAATGTAGGAGGGAAGATAAACAATGGGAAGGACGAAACCCAAATCCTAAAGATCCGGCAGGCCCAAAAGTGTCTTTCGCCATTCAGAACCCCTTGTTTTGAGCTCTTCATCGTCGTAACGATGCATAACGGAAACAACCTTCTCGTATGAGAAATAGTTGTCTAGCGTATCATAGTCGAAGGACGGCATCTCCTGGTCACGCTCGAGTGCTTCTTCCATTGCCTCCTTATGATCAGCCAGACGAGCGAAACCTCGACGAAGAGCGCGTCGAAGGGTAGTAAGCCACAAAGCGAATCCGCAAAAGAAGGTCGTGACAGATGGTTCCCAATTCGCACGCAGCAAGATATTTGCTTTTTTCCCCTCAAGAAACTCATCGTCTTGTTTATGCCACTCCTGGTAACCATACCCTCCCGTATCAGGTTCTACAGCCTTCACTTTAGGACTAGAGTAGAGGGAAACCAGAAGGAGTATCACGTAGAATACCGACTCCAGATCATGACGGAACCGATGCGGACCTTGCCACTTGATCCCATGTTGTTCGTGGGCCATGTAGGGTTTTGTGCCAGTTCGAAACTTGGATGTCGGCCCATCACGCTGATCATTCAACCATATCGCGAGATCCCAATCGTTCAGAACTCCATATATCTCCCCATTCTTTTCACGGACTAGGATATTCCCTTGGCTGATATCACGATGTAGAATCTGAGGATATTTCCAAGCCCAATGATGACCTGGAATCATGATCCATGAGAGGAGGTGAACGATGATCAATGAAACTCACATTGTACAACATCATAGAATACTTGAGCACATCCAGTTGCAGTCGTTAAGCTCGAAAGCGGCCGCAATTCCTCCTGAATCGAGCCTCGCATGACGCGCATCTCATAATCATCTTTGAACTTTTCCTTGAACTTGGCCTGTGGCGTACTTTTACTGTACTGAATATCGAATGTCCAGTAGATGTGAGGTAAATGGTTGAGGACCCATGCATGGTCTCCTTGGGCCAGCTCTCTGCAGCGATCCATGAACGTCTGTTCAGAAACTCGAGTTTTTGCAGGAAAGCTCAGCTTGAGAATGAGCTTCTTCCCGCACCAATCGCATTTACCGTTGCAATGATTACACACCACCCGCATGACTATAGTGCCCCGGCCGATAATGCCATTGGAGCGAAATAGAACCCGCTTGACACGAACGGTGCGAATTGTTTTGTTCTTGTAGGGTATATCGAACAGTGATCCTTCAGACCACTCAAAGATCTCGTTGGATGGAGGCCCGTCAGCTGCAGCGTACTGTGGCATTTCTTCCGCTGAGCGAAGGCTCTTGCGATCTTTCATGAAAGTAGCATCCAAGTTCGGGACAATTCCAAGTCCTTCTGGGGGTAGAGCGCGCATTTGCTTGATCATTTTCGCGAAAATAAGTTGGTCAGATTTAATGGCGAGGTTCAATACCTGAACAACGGTCAACGCTCATATGGAGACAAAGTAACAACAAAGACGCACTGCAGATTCAAAGATACCCTGTCAAAATAAATGGTTAGTACAGGATCACAAGAAAGTTTGGGTGATAGCTACCGAACGGTCGTAGAAAATCCCTCGAACTAGTTTAGAATCAACCAGGAATACGATCACGTGAGATCTTATGATCCCGTGAGAGAGTACATCACGAGCATAGCCGGCAACCTGCATCCTCGCACCGAACGGGTCGAGTCGGGGAACAGCGGCTTGCAGTCTATCAGGTCCTAGCAAGCCGGTCTTATGATTGACTTTTATACCAATGACCCAGTAAGTGTCACAGGCATCGGTGAAAGTTTGTGCAAGACCTACCAGGTTGAACGTCACTGGTAATAGATGCTAGGACAGATTCGACATTACGACTAACGGCCTCAGGCTCGACTTGAGAAACGTTCTTTCGTCTCGTCGCGGATGATCGTCCGGTCACCTTTTCTTCTGCGTCTGATGTACGGAAAACTGAGCATGATTAAAAAAAAAAAGATTTAGTGGACAATCCAAACCTTTGCCTCGGTTTTGGCGTTTATTGTAATGTACTTTATGTTTGTTTTTATCTCTGCCAACTGCAGAATGTAATCAAAACAATACTCTGAAAGCGAACAAAAGGTGCAAGCCTCACATTCAGCCAAAACCATCTTCCCTTTCTCCAGCTTCCCTTCCACGATCGTGCAAAGATGTCCCCATGCAATTTTCCCATCGCTAGGCGGATTCGAAGTCTTTTCCTTATCGATGAGCTCCTGGAAAACTGCATCCATATCGGGAACCTGCATTACATGTGATCCCCGCACAGGAACAGGATCCTGCTTATAGAAGATAATGTTGTCCTCCTCCTCCCCATTCGAAATAGAGTTGAGCAAATCGACGAATGCAGGATATAAATCCTTGTCCCTCTCGTTCTTTGCTTTATCCACTACTTGACAATAGTTATCGAATTTACTTTTGACGGGAGCGGTCAACCGGTATTTATCCTGGTCAAGGTCCAGGTTCAAACCATTGAGCGCCCATTCCTTAGCGGATAGGATTCGAACATCGTGTAAATCATTCCGGAGATACTTGTTCGCTTCCTCTACCTTATGTCTCTCCCTAGAAGAAAGAGCTCCACCATACGATTGGCTATGATTTGCTGAAGGAGTGTTGTGTAGAAGAGCTGAATCCGAAGCTGTTTGGCGGGGCGTCCTCGGGACTTCACGATCTCGAAATGGGAAAACCCACTCGGACTTAGCATTTCCAACATTATGAAGGTCATTACTCAACGGATGGGATGGAGAGTGTGGAGGTAATTCGTTATCAGTGTTGATGGAAGATCGAGGAGCGATGTGGAGTCCATCGCGTAGTGCAGCATCCAGGGAGGTTCTCAACTGGTCTTTCGAAGGCACAGCGCCGTCTGATCCTTTAGATGATCCCTCTTCGCGTTCTGGAATAGGCGTAATAGAAACCTCAGAACCTCCTTCGCTTTGTGTCGTCGCTACATTCGCATCTCCGGAGGTTGATTGTGCTCCATGTTTGGCTTTAATCCGAGCACTAAATCTTTTCGGCGCAGACATGACGGGGAAAGGATAAGGATTAAAATTTGAACAAACGAAAGCGATGTCGCTTAAAAACGCATGGCATGTGCGTTTTCTGTCACTTCCCAGGATTTTCCATGAAAACACGACTTAGCTTCAAGGCTTATTCTGAGTCATTGTTTCGTTTCTGTTATTCTCTTCAAAAGTTTTGAACGGATGGTTTTCGCTTTGGGTAGCTGCCTGATATGGATTTTCCTATCAACGCAAAAGCTGAAGGGCGCGTTATCGTTCCTTGGGAGAAAAGACAAGAAAACAGTTCGACAACGGGTGGTGAGTTCTCGTCAAAATTTGTCTCCTTTGAATTGTTCTTACTGAATCTTCCTCATTTCGGCTTTTCTACCACATGCAGATAGCGTTAATAACAACAACAACGACAACAATAACAACACGCGTGTAGATCCCCTTGCCTCGTTTAAACCTGACTGGAAAGGTGAAGGCAATGTCTGGGATGCATGGAGACGGACATGTCCACCAAATACTAAGGCGAGGAGACATTTTAGTAGTGTGAGAAGTGGTATGTATACAATGGATAATGGTCTCCCTTCCATACATCCAATGCTCAAAGCCTATCGTGATAACGATCCCTCAAACCCTTACGATCCTTATCATCCGTTCGACCCTACGAATCCTCAATCTAAATTACAGAAACACAGTGACGGCTCGATTACGACTAGCCGAGAATTACTATCCTTACCAACCTCAACAACACCACAATTCACCTTTTCCCCCAATACCCCATACCACGATCAATCATTCTGCGACGATCCGCATCTCCATTACACCCAAGGTCATTTTTTCAGTGATTGGAGGACTTTGGGGGAGCTATATCCCGTGATGAGTCCTGCGAGGGCAAGTGGGTTTTCGGATATCAAGGTCAGTCGGTACATACATGACTCTATTTCGAAGTTTCTGATAAACGGATTTTGTGTTATTAGATCCCATCGCATTACTACTATGGATCGACTGCACGGTACACATATGGCTGGGACGCGGAGAAAGGCGAGTTGAGGGAGGTTGATAAGGACGAGGTTGCTTGGGATACAGTAGAAAACGATGCCACTAATGGTAATGACTCGAATTCTCTTCACAAACTCAACAAAATCTTCTGGCGGGGGGCAACGACTGGAGGAGGGAACGAGCCAGCAGGGTTTGCTCCGATGTATCAAAGACATAGAGCTGTGAGGGATTTGGGTGATTGGGATAGGAAAGGAATGGCAGATATATGGATCCCGCCGGCTATTTCAAGTCCATTCACATCCCAATCTAAATCACCAGGTTCATCATCGTTTTTGGCGTCGTTATCGTTATCGACACTCTTCTCCTTCTTTTCCTCCTCCTTCTTCATATCTCCATTTTGCTACCTCCTTCAGTTCATAGCTATTTCATCGAATAGGTTGTCCGAGTCAATACCATCCAAAGGGATATCAATAATACAATTACCTCAAGCAGACCGAGTTCCGTATAGCCAAACACGGGAAGCAAGTGACTTCAATGCACTCGTCCAGGGAGTCGAGCTCACCGGATTCGATGCCTATCATGATGGCGGCCTTTATCACCTGTCTGTTCCATATTCCACATTGAACAAAGGGATTATGGATATAGCTTTCATGCAAGCTACCAGCCCGGGTCAATATCCTGGTGGATTGAAGAAGCTGTTGAACGATTATAGGTTCGATGAAGGGGTTCCTCTCGGTGAGTTAAGGCGCTTCATTGATTGATTGTATTCATCGATGCATCGTTCATCGTTCATATTTTATCTCTTTTCAAACTTGAAACGGTTATTTAAATGAAGAATGATCTCTTTTCCTTCCCCTTATCACTTTCCTTCCCTTCCTCCCTTCCTTCTTCCTTCCTTCCCTTCCTTCTCCCTCTCCTTTCCTCCATTCAACACAAACAGGACACCATTGGAAATACAAATACCTCCTCGACATCGACGGAATGTCCTATTCAGGTCGATTCATGGCATTCCTCGCTTCCGATAGTGTTCCTATCAAAAGTACAGTATACGAAGAGTTTTTTGGGGATTGGATAGAACCTTGGTGAGTGGTTATCTAGTTAGGATTTTGAACCTGTAGCTTATAGCTTATAACGTTTGTTGATTATAGGTTACATTACATCCCTCTATCAGCAGGGTACGAAGAGATATATAATATCTTTGCATATTTTTCTGGGATACCGGGTGAGGTGGTTGAGCAGGTTTATAACGACAGCGACACCTACGACTACGAAGGTGACAATGATAGTGACGACTACGGTGATGGTAATGAACAGGTTTACAACGAAGACGAAGACGACGACGGTGGCAATGATGGTGAGTCAATTACTATATCCTCTTCTATGTATCCTCTTCTTTGCTAAATCCCTCCGTCCGCTTTCCTTGCGCTGCAATGTTATAGTAGGACTCAGGAGGGGAGGTGGAGGTGGAGGTGGCCCTAGTAACTCCACATCGGAGTCTAAATCATATACATCCACACCCACGTCCACATCATATCCAAGAAGAACGAGAAGACGAAATACCATGATCCCAGGCGCGCCAGACGGCGACGCACGTCTTCATCGAATTGCACTAGCAGGAAAACAATGGAAGAAAACGATTGGGAGAACGGTTGATATGGAAGGTTCGTTTCGGTTTCTCTTTACTTTTTCTTTTTACTTTGTTTTTTTTGTTGGTTTCGTTTTGGTTTTTTTTCGTTTTGTGGTTTTTGGCTTTCGGTTTCTGGTATTTGGTATTTGTTTTTTTTCCTCTCTCTCTCTCTCTCTCTCTCTCGCTTTCTTTGACTTTAAACCCTTCAAAACACTTCCCGTTTCCCACTTACGCATTTCTTATTTCATTTTTCCCGTATTTTTATCCTGTTACCCCTTTATCCTCAAGTTCTCACTCACACATTTATGCATTCACGCATTCCCGATTCCCGCTTCGTTGCGATGACAATCGATTAACAACTGACTCTCTAGCGTACGTCTACCGACTGGCACTTGAATGGGCGCGATTGTGTTCGGATGATAGGGAGGTAATGAGTTATGTTGTTTGAGGATGAGTTCGGATTCGAAGTTTGGATTTGAGAAGTGATTGAGTATGGATTTGGAGTTGGTATTGTGTAACGGTGCTAGGTAATTAGTAGAACAGAACAGAACAGAACAGACAAGAACATATTTTGTCGATTGAGTTGTAAACAGAGGATATAACAAGATATAACAAGATATAACAGCACAGAACGCAGGACAGAACGCAGAACAAGACAAAATAAAACAAAACAAATCGATACATAACATATGTAGGTAAAAGTAGAATAGCAAAGTACGTACAGATGAGTAGAACCAAAACCTCCGTGTAGAACATCCGTAAGAACCTCTGTGAAAGTAGAGCTCCGCAGATGTAGAAGTACGTAGATGTAGAAGTACGCAGACATACGTAGATATAGATATAGATAATTTCGTAGGTCTCATGATATTCCTAGTCTTCGTAAATTTCTTCCTAACTTTCCCCTAACATAGACCCAAGCGAACAGTAAAAAAATCCGACCATTGTTGGGGTCTTCAACATAAGTGAGGTCGTACCTAGGAATAGAGAGAGAGAGGAAGGGAAGGAAGTGAGGAAGGAGTAAAAGAAGGGGGAAGAAAAACACCACAGTCAACAACAACAGCACTTACTTTTTCAAAGCACTCACTTCTTCAAGGCCCCACCAATAGATTCTTTTATGGATTTTGCTTATGTTCCTTTTGAGATCGAGGGTTGATTTTTCTTCTTTCGTCTTCCCTATCACCTTAACCTTCGTCCCTACATCCTTCGTCACAACCAACACCCATAACCTCTCTTCCATTTTCTCAACTGCGATTCTGGATTGGGAATGTTGTTGGGGATGTTGAGATTGCATACCAACACCACCTCCAACACCTCAAACAACCCTCTTAAACCTCTTCTCTAATTTTCGGATCTGTTTTGTTATTTGTAGATCATGAAGACATCACAGAGGATGACGACGTTCGAGACGTTCAAGGAGAACTCCGACTCTTTGATTCTTCTGGTACAAACCTAACCATTGTTTATCTATCCAATCCCAATCCCAATCCCAAATCCCGGTATGAGTATAGGTATGTGTACCCTCATTCTAAGCATGCTCCTCCCAACAACCTATAAATCTCTTTTGACATTTTTCCATAGACTCTTCCAAACCCTCCAACCTCTTTCTCTCTCTCCTCTCTCTCCCCTTCAGTCGGGACGATAGTCTCATGTGCCTCGGGGAGAAACGAAAACTTATCATCCCTTCCCACAACACGTACGGTATGTAACGTATTTTCCTCAATGCTACACATTCTAATACTCACATTTCAAGGCTCACATGGCTTCGGAGAGCTCATCTTTCCGAACTCTGCTCTGGTATTCGAGGACAGAACCCGAATTTTGAGTGGCTAGTATTACGTAACTCCGAGTCGCGACTGTAACTGTTCATTCACTATTGTAACGTAAGAGATACGAGGACACGATATTCACCTCGAATAAATGTATTTCTCTGCATGTCGTTTTGCTCCAATACCTTGAACCTTAACTGTGCCGCGATAACTTTTACGAGCTCACGACCATTTCTTCGCTGTCGTTTCCTCTCCGCTAATTTTATGAACGTAAGGTAAAGGTAATAGCGGACTAGTCATGGTCACTAATTTTAAATCATGATTTATTTCCAGCTGGGATACACTAGAAGGGTTCCATCGTGTTGTGTTGAACAACTATGGACCCAATAATTACACACAAACAGTACAAGAAGATAGAAAGCAATGTTACAACATGTTAATTGCTTATTAGATGTGTATCCTAGGCAGCGATGAAGTCGAACTGCACTTTGGAGCTGCTCGAATCGACAGTGATATTCTGGAAAGAGGGGAATACCGCACAGATCAATGAGTGCTATAAATAAATAGATGAGAGGTGAGTAACTTACACTATTTCCGTCGACATTCCAGTAAAGCTTACTTCCATCGGTGATCATGACATATCCAGTCCAATAAGAGCCGCTAGAAATGCTACGGGAGGAATGAACAAGTGCACTGAGGCTACGAATGGCCGGCCATTGACCACATTTACTTACTATTTCACCCCAGAGATGATCCACTTGAGGGGGTTTCCTGTGTTAGCAACCACATTGTCTCCCGGTTGAGCGGGGTGGTTGTTTGTCTGCGCTTGAGCAGGAGAGTTTCCGGTGGAAAGCGAAGTAATCACACCATCGCCATCGATTTGCCACTGTTACAAAAAAACAAAAAACAAAAAATCAAACACAAGGATTGTCAGTGCCAGTTGGACATGAAATTGGGATTTAGTACAACGAGAAACTACTAGTAGGCAGATGTGAACGAGTTGCTGACTTACCTCTTTATTGCCCGAGCTTGTGTTGACGGCGAGATTGCCTCCAGCAGAACTGGGGCTAGCCACCGTTTTGGTGTCGTTGTGAACTCGGATTGTATAAAATCCGGGGGGAAGAGCAACAGACATGATGAATATGAAGGGATTTGGCTAGTTTATGTGCAAGTGAGCTTGAAAGTAGGCGATGAGATGGTTCTTGTGGAAAGGCATACTCAGTATTTATACCTCAGTAATACTCTCAACCAATTTCGGAAGCCTGTAGTTACTAAGGAAAATTTCCTGACATTTGGTCCGTTGGAAAAAAAAAACTAGTTTAGGTCGCACACCAAGAGATGCAAAAGCGTTGAGCGGTCTTGGAGTGTTGATTTCTACATGCAAGCTTTCTGTCTCTCTATTGATGAAATTTACCACCAAGGTCCAGTAGTGCTACAGAACTCAGGCTGTCTGAATCGACAATTGGCCGATGAAGAGATTCCTTGATTTGCCAGCCTAAGCTAAAGATTGGTCATTCTGACTCACAAATAATATCTTCATTCAGGTTGAATGCAGATCCAACATTCCGAACTTCAGATCTGACTCGGAAATATCTCATTCAGTAATAATAACAGTGGCGTATACAGTGGCAAAGAATTCTCAGTCAATATATCTTCGACTTACCGATTATAGGTTTTTACATGCTCTTACATATCTAAGAAAAAGCGGTAGTTGTTGGATATCGTAGCGGAAAAAATGTGGATATTCCAATAATTTGACACAAAGTGTTCTTTGACTGCATTATCATTCCTCAGGAGTCTGGCTCAGAGCAAAAGTTGGGCTGCTGATGCTATACAACAATCGACATTTTGAGGTTACGCTAACCACTTACCTTCCCGCTGACGATCGACAATTTTGAACATACTATTGAGAGGTGCACACTAGCTCCACTGATCAAGTTTCTTTCCGACAGCAGGCAGCCTGGTTGTCGGAATTTCGACCTGAACAAAATCCTACTACAAAAAGTAAGAAGGAGATTCATAGCATCGTTTGAGAAGTACATTTTAGGGGAACATCTACATTGAGGCAAGTATCTGTTTCTGTCGAGGTAATAGAGTTTAGCCCAGCATGATCAATGGTATTTGGGGGGCACCACATTTCTTGCGCGTGCCGCGGCCTGATAAATATTCCCTGGCTCGGAGGAATTGTCCATCCAAGGCACAACTGAATTCTATGTAGTAGTTGCATCGTTATTGTGTAGAACCCCCTTGAGCAGATTGTCAGCATGAGTCACATCAGATGTTGTGGGTCGGAAAGGAAGCTCGTAATACTTAATATCTTTCCTGATTGTACTGGTATGAACCATTATTTGCATACCAGTCATGAACAACTTTTCATCTAAGTAATAATGCCGCAAGGGGACCTGAGGCCTGCACTCCGTTCAGAGACGACAAGACGGGCGTAGGCTGAAAACAGTATGAACTTTAAAAAGAGTATGAACTTACCAGTTTGGGAGGGGTTCTGGGCACTGCGGCGGGTCGGCGTATACAAAGATTGGTGTTTCTATTCAGGGTTTCATGAAACTGGTGCCACAGCTGAACAAATACACATTCACGTCGTGGTTAGCATGTATAAGGCAGCACTGAAAGAGACCTCCATAACGGATCAGATAGTTTTCCCCATGCACTATTTTTTTTCCAGATCCTGCTGTATTTGAGGTTCATAGAAGGTAATATCAATAATCATGCATATACACATATACATACCTTGTTCAGATTTTAGAATTCTCCGCACCTACCTTAGGCTGTGGTGTTTCTAATTACTGGGCCGTTCAGTAGCAGACCATAATATAGCCAGGACACGAAGACATCATTCAATACATCGAGCGGAAGGGGCTCAAGATTGAGAAGAACGCGATGGTATCTAAATCAATGTCAGATACCGACAGTTGGTTTTGCGTAAGGAACGATTCTTCCAGGATGAGATTCTGGTACAAGACTTCTGCTGAAGTTGATTTTATGAACCGAAGAATTCTAGCGTGCAAAACTCAATTTCTACGTGACTTAAACATCAATGTCTTCTACTTGTCCACAATGTGGCTTTCATCCACTCGATAATGACGACGGATCCACAGAAACATGTAGCACGAATCTTCCTGCTCCAATTGAAGCATTGTTAGAAAACAATGAAAGTCCTCCAGACTCCGAATCTTCGCTGGACATCTTATTCAAGCTGAAAATGCGTGGACAGATCTGGATTCACAGATAAAACTCATGCAACAAAGCATCTCTCATCTTACATTGCAACGAGAACGTATTTTGACAAACATCCAAGCTTACCGGATGATTCTCCATCCAATACGTAGATTACCTCGAGAAGTCATTCTAGAGATATTCGAATGGTGCGTAAGCGTCAACTCGATTGAGCCAGACTCGGTCGTGACGGACGATGATCCAGATTTGAGGCTTCCTGACCTCAGGGTTGTAAGCTCTTTGAACTCCGGAAAAGCACCTTGGACTCTAGGCCAGATATCAAGAGGTTGGAGAGGAATTGCCTTGTCATCTCCAGAATTGTGGTCGTCCGTATCGATATTCCTACGGACTCATTACTCGTCGGTAGCCAATCAGCGTCGTGCTGAGCTTGCGCAAGTGTCACTCTTGTCGCTGTATCTAACTCGGTCGCAAGGTTGTCCAATTTCAATATATGTTAACTCCCTTCATGCAACGCATCGCCTTCTATCCATGCTCTATGCTCAAAGTTATCGCTGGCATAACGCTGTGAGTGTGATGCTGTAGTCATAGTGATACAGACCCCTCAATGTATTGCTTAGGTACTATACATTCCAGTAGGAACACTTCAAGACTTGTCCAATTCAGTGAAAGGCTCCCTTCCTCTTCTGCGGAATCTTCTCATATCTATTGCTCGTAGTCCAGATGCTACCACTCCAACGCAGCATGAATGGGAAATCAGCATCACCCCGTATATCGTTATCGATGCCTTCCGCTTCATGCCATCCCTTCAATGTCTCGCTATATCACAGATTCCTTCCTTCCCCACCAACTTTGCGCTTCCCTGGCACCAACTTATCAGGTTTGAGTGTAATCTAAAAAGTGAAGCCTACCAACAGTCAGAAATTGCAATGAACATTGACATCATGCGCCGAGCGCGCAACATCCGTATGGCAATGTTTAGGTGCTGCCATTCGCCGAGCACCAAACTGCCCAACCAGCATCCTATACTACATTCATGCCTTCACACTTTGAATCTCTTCTCCGTACCCGACTCGAACCCATCGATGTTCCATGTAGCTCAATTTCTTGACCTCGTGACCCTTCCCATGCTCCTCATTATTCGCACTCAGCGTCGCAAAAATGACGCCTCCAGCTCTGTGTTACGGTTCATTGAACGGTCAGACCCGAAAAGCCTGCGGGTCTTGTCGTTGAATGACATGCCGATGGACGTCGAGAGTACCGAGAAGTTGTTGAGGATCATACCAACAGTAGAGCATCTGGGTCTGAGTGGTGTCACGGACGAGACTGTCAAAACACTATACTGGTAAGGAGAAGAATCCGCTGAACAAAGGCCTTCTCTTTGTACTCCTAGTGCGCTTCTTCCACAATTGAAGAGGTTGGCGTTCTTTGGTTATGAGAGTCTATCTGTTAGCCAACGCCTCTTATTGGGCATGGTTGAATCCCGCCGACCATCAAATTCTACAGGCCTTGAATCACTCATCAGCGTTGGTGAGGAGCCACAGGATAAATCTGGGATGGTGTCTATGTCTACGCTGATTTCAACAACTATGTTAGAGTGTATAGAACTATCTCGTAAATTCAAGTTTCATGATCCAGATGCAATATTCCGTCTAGACCAATTGCTGGGAGAAGGATTGGTTTTGGATGAGCGGTAGATCCGACTTTTCGACCATGAACATTGTAGAATATGACTCATGGATGACCTATTGTAGGCCTGTTAGCTTTGCTTTGGCTTGTGTGAAAAGAGGGATGTACAATCTTCTGCTTATAGGTCTCGATCTCATCTCCTAGTTTTTCCCGGGTAAATGCTTAAAAAATTTGGATTCCGAGAATGTTGAATCCCCATTTTCTGCCTGCCTTCATCTATTGAGGATCTGTCTTGTCAGTACTTTCAGCCCTCCCCATGTGCTTTGGATTTCAATATACAAACCGTGTAACGACAATTACTATCCTGGGCAGTAGAAATTCTGGTTGCCAACTCCTTTCAATATCCGTTCTCATCGTACCCCTTCTCACAAGATTTGTGACAATATGACACAGTAAAATCATGAGAAATTGTGCATATCTGATTAGTCTAGTACGTATTCTCTTGAACTTGAAGTTTCCAGAAATATCCTTATTCTTCAAGTAAGCCTTCTTGGCATATTTACAACACTGGGCTAGTTGTTGTAAGCGTTGAGCCAAGTGGCGAGCACCCAATATCATACAAGTTATATAATCATAGCCCTCAGAAGACTCGGGAGCAAATCTCCTCCGATGAAATCCTCATCTACAACGGGAAGGTTCAAGAACTTCAAAAATATCGGACCTAGATGTTTTAAGTCATGAGTCATCATGACCAGTATTGTAAGTACGCAACCTTGTCTTTGTACCCAAATAAATCTACCTGGTGCCTTGAATAATCACAATGGTTAGTGATCACACAATATTGGCAGGTGTATGGGCAATACCTACTCGAACTAAATCTCGGTGGTATTCTTTAGCCGAAGGAGCAGAAAGACAGAAAGCTTGAAAGTATCAAGATTTAACAATGCCTCAACTGCCACTGATCGTTCAATCCAAATCGGTCAAGTTTCATTGAAGTAATCCTCAAGAAATTATTCAAGACCCCTTGCCTCCAAACTTGGTTTGCGGTATAGATACTGCACAGCCAAACCCTCTCCATTTTCATCAAATCTGTTGCTCTTTCCCGGACTCTCCCCAATTCAGGTCGCCAGCAACTCCAGCCTTAAGATTGCCATTGTTGTTGCTTCTGTTAAAAACAACTTCACCATTCATATAACCACTCAAGAAATAGTAAGTCAATATCACTGTCTCGCGTAGTTCCGTGCTTAACTGGTGCTTCCAGTTGGTTGTTTCTCTAGATGCATATGGCAAAGTGCTAGCAATGAAGTGAACACCTTAATCTCTACGGGATTTTTCCCTGCTCAAGCATAGACAAAGTACGTTCCTGCCGCATCGGAAATAAATCAGGACAATTGGCATTCGTTTATCCAGTTCTTATCCAGTCTTATTGGACTGGAATTACCATGCCCAATGATGACAACAAGCTTAAGCGTTTCCAGAGTGTCGATGGCAATAATGTGAGATATTTCCTTGTCCTCCGCCACTCTTTGAGTACTCATAAAACTCAGCATTGTCTCCATCATAGTTCAGCACAGCACCTTTAAGCCTTGTAGCGTACACCGAAACCAGCTGGAACAATGAAATCCACATCCAATTCTCCAGATGATAAAAGTGCAGCGGTTCTGTACCGTGGTAGCAAAATTACATGAGACTAACCATAGTCATAAGAATCTTACAAATTTTTTGAGCTACTATATCCATCAATAGGTTCTCTGGCTTGGGAATCAGATTGACGGAAGTAAGCTAACTAGCTGGAGGTCATAAAATGCGCTTTGCACCGTGTGAAAATTGTACCTGATTGGCACTCCGTATCATGAACTGATTCTTCTCGCAAAAAAAATGATTGTAAAATCCTCACTGTAACCGTGCTTTGATTCTACTGCAGTGGGCTTATCGGAGGGAAGGGATTATAGATATTTCACCTTCGTGTGTCCACCTCTGCTTCAGCGCGGACCAAAACAATCAAAAAATCAATAAACTCAATCACGGCAAAGCATGTCGTGACGTGCTACACAGGATACGGTACTTACTTTATTTTTCCTATATTCCCTTCTTCCTTTATCTTTGTTACTATTTGGATCCAGCTACATTCTTCCACATCCTTCTACATCGTTCCGCATACTTCTATCAACTTCCCGCACTGTCGCTTACTCAGCTAGACACTTGTATATATAGTACAGTAAGCTGACACCTAGTTCCCCATCTTGACCTCTTGGTCTTTGGAACTAGGTTAGTACTTGTATCATCGTTTATCTTCAATATATTTACTTGGTCTTTGGAACTAGTCTTCCTTGTGTGACCCTAGTGATTGGCCCTTGAGCTATCACTGTTGTCTTGATCACTATTTCTTTCCGCCTTCATGTGTGGTGCTAGCCCCACCCCCACCTCGGTTTGTGCTTTGAGCTCGTGCTTCCTCTGTGCTTTCTCCCTTCATCACCACAAAGCAAGTGACTTCAATGTGGATACACCTAAAAATAATCTGTACCTAAGCCTGTAAAGTTTCGAGTTTTTCAGGTACAGACTGGTGGAAGATTTGGAAAGTCTACAGTACATTGTATGCTAGGTACTTTGTACAGATGAACTGTGAGGGTTCTCAGTGGCCAGGCACAGTTACAGAAGTTACTTAGACATGCTAAAACCCATACTTTGTGCCCAGTTTGCTGTTCTCTAGTAGCTCCCAAAGTAAAACCAGACCAATGACTATAAGTAGAACTAGGTGCAGCAGGAGAAAATTCCACAAATACTCTTAGAGAGCAAATTAAACCTAATGGGGGTGTATTTAATTAGGCAGCACTCCTTACACTAAAGAAGGATGAGCTGGGTAATTGAGCCCAGCCCCTGGTAACAATCTAAGATTGACAGTGACAGCTCAGGGAAAGAGGACAGGGGCCTTGACAGACTTATGTTGAAGGGTAACTTGGCACATTTGATGTTGCACACTTATTGCAGCAATGACTGTAGACAATAGAGTGTACCCCCATCAGAAACACTGCTGTTGTAGTCTATGTACAAGTATAGTGTTGTTGTGGTGATGAAGGGAGAAAGCACAGGGGAAAGCACAGGCTCAAAAAGTGATTGATAGTGAGTAATGAAACATGTTGTGTACTACACTTTGCCTCTAAATTCACTTCTTTTAGATGCCCACTCCACCTTCATCATCTCAGCCAGGTCCATCTTTGACAAACTCAAACAAAGGGAAACATCATGCAGAGGATGATGATGATCCCACTGCTGATGGTAGTAAGGGTACCAAACAGCAGCAGCACAAAAAGAAGAAGAAGAAGGAACATACTACATCAGGCCCAGGTCCATCACAGCTGCCACCGCCACCTCAACCATCAGCTCAGCAACAGCAGCCAGATGATGATGGCTTGCAGAAACATTCATCATCCAGGAAAACTAGGGAAAGACGAGGGAATGCCATCTATCATGTTGGCTGAAAGGACTTGAAAGAGGATCCAAATGGAGGAGCTGAACGTCTAAGGGTGCGGAGTGCAACTCACTTGATTTTTTTTTTGCTTGCCTAACAATTGTCCGGGATACCTCTAGGATGGAATTGTGATTCATATTAGAGCATTCATGGGTGCTTTTAAGGCTGCCATGGTTCCAGATCCTCTAACTCTGGCTGAAATTGCTGCTTTCAAACAGAAGTAGGTTATCATTCTTTGTTCAAGTCACTGCTATAGCTAAATTACACATAGCTATTCCCTTGGTGATGATCCCCATGCCATGCTCAGACAGTCCCTTACTACAATCAGCACATTATCTGTGGATGTCCTCAATAGACTACAAACTTTGCATCATGAGTGTAAGATGGCGGGCAGTGATACAGCATCAAAGATTGCGCAAATTCCTGATGACAAGATCAAGATGATGCTTGCCTGTATGCAGGAAGTCAGTCTTAGTCAGTTCTGCCCTGATGTCTTTGGTACTCCAACTTTGTACTTCAATCTTGTCCATGAAGGCCTCGCTCTTGTTACTTTCACACAGGTATTTTCATTAGGTGGATACCAGTATGTTAACAATTCTTTCTTCAACACACCAAACTCTCATTGCTTTTCAACAGATTTTTAGGGATCACAAAGGATTATGTTAACAACATGCTTCTCATGCAAAAACTCTATTGCAGTTTTGTCTTTGGTTGCATGCGAGAGCTCATGGGTAAAGAGGCAAAGAAAAAAGGGAGTGTCCAGGAAGACTTGAACTACAATAAAGTGTATAAAGAGCATCAGAAGGTGATTGAGATTTGCTCATATTGTCATCATCCAGATCCAGTCTTAACATGACCAATGAATTTCAGAAATGTAAAGAGCATCTCAAATATCATACTTTGCGAGGCTGGCATAACTGTATCAAGCCTCTTCTTGAACAACCTTGCTGCCACTCAGATCATGAAGATAGTCTGGATGGGAAATTCTATTTTCTCACCATGCCATTGCGAAATTCAAAGGTCACCAAGCTCTATTTTGAAACAGACAATTATTGGGATGAGTGCAAGAAATATGAAGCCAGGACCAAGAGCCAGCATCTGAGAGTTCCCAGAGTTCCTCATCCACAGCAGAAGGAGACCAACTTCATAGGCCTCCCAAAACCTTCTGTTCCTATTGACTGGTTTGACCCACATGAGTTCAACAAGCTTCCTATGCATATCTGGGCAAAATATATAGAATCACCAGTTGTCTTGCCTCTAGAAGAGAAGATGCATGGCCCTTGGCAGGACAATTGGAAAACTATGGGTCTCAAGGTGTTCATGAAGAAGTATGGTGAAGAAGTACATGCACAGTATGAGTGTCCAACTGAGGAGGAAATGGAAGTGGCAGGTATCAATGCTGATGATGAAGGTGAGTCTGGTGGCATAGATGATGAAGAATTCAATGAATTTGGTGGTGGTAACAAGGGTGACAATGATTATATGCCAGATGATGACAATTTCATGGACAGCAATGATGGTGGAGATGGTGAAGGTAGTGGGATGGATGAGTGAAGTGAGCTAGTTGAATGGTTGCAAGAGTCTTATTTTCATTTGGTTCCAAACAGTGCTTGATGTACTTGTTTTATGTATGCTGAATTTATGTTTGTTTGTTTTTTTTGCATCATATATCAAATGATTTGGCCTCTAAAAGTGTGAATATAAGCAAAAATTGCAAGTAGGAAAACATCAAAAAGATTGATCTTGTTATGAAAGCATCCATTTTCTATTATTCTTTTCTTTTATCTTAACTTACCTAATCACTAAAGTGCTTACACTAGCGCTTATTACATTTTCATTTCTGTCTAGATTACATGCATCAACCTTATTGTTCTTGCATTGTTGTTTCACCTATGCACAACTCTCTCATGCCTGTCAGCTCATTGACAGGACATCATCACTATTGTTCCACTTCCATGCTTCTTTTTATATTGCCTTATTGTTAACTCACTGAATACCTGCAGCCTTACTTATGGATATGAGTGACTCTTATTGTAGATCCTCACGGTTACGGCATGAGATAGTTCTCATGGTTTCATATCACATTAGTATATAAGACTTAGTATCTCATAGTTATATTCCTTAGCTCTATTCTCATCTATACTCCTTGGTAGCTAGACTTGTAGTTCAGTTGTTTTATTCATCCTCATTGCTTTTTCATCCTCTTGCTCATTGACTATTGTGTGATGCCTGGTTGTCTCTCGTGGGAGCTAGCAAGTCACTGACAGATCTGAGTGTTATATCTATGCAAAAGCTAAGTCCTTACAAAGCTTTGCAATCCTTTCCGTGACTTAGGTATATCACTCATATCCTTTTATCACTATGCATTTACTTCACAAAGGATTTCCAAAGCAAAGCATTCCTTCATTATCTTTTATCATCCTTATCAGATTCATACTATCCATTTTATATCCTTTCCTTTGTTCTTCACTTACAAGCTAACCCATTCAGGCCTGGCATTGCTTCGTGATCCTGAATTACCTTTAGTATAAAGCTACGGTATCGAATAGGTAGTTCCTTAGTTTAAATATCAACCTTGATAGCACTTCGATAGTGATACCAATTAATCACTTAACCATATCATCATTTTAACATCCCTCTTGTCAGTACATTCCACGACAGTCATCGTGAATGGAACACATTTACCTTTCTTCTCTTGCGGACACATGAAGTGTCAAGGACTCTACTAATAGTGGAGTCAAGGTCCGACTACATTGTCTAGGATTGTTTTACCTCGCGAAGTATTTTCCTTCATAATTTCCCTGCGATCATCCCGCGATCATTTCCGATGATCCCTTTGTGCACGATCTTAACAGTATTGTCACGAAATATTCTTTTTCATTATTCTTTTCTTTTCTTTTATTTACTTACCTAATTGCCAAAGTGCTTACACTAGCGCTTATTATATTTTCATTATCATTTAGGTTACACGTGTCCACCTTATTGCTCTTGCATTGTCGTTTCACTTAGGCGTGACTCTCTCATGCCTGTCAGCTCATTGACAGGACGACATCATTATCGTTCCGCTTCCATGCTTATTTTTATATTGCCTTATTGTTTACTCACCTAATACCTACAGCTTTACTTATGGATACGAGCGACTCTTATTGTAGATCCTCACGGTTACGGCGCGAGACATCTCTCATGGCTTCATATCCCATTAGTATATAAGACTTAGTATTTTGTAGTTATATTCCTTAGCTCTATTCTCGTCTATTCTCCTCGGTAGCTAGACTTGTATTTGGGTTGTTTTATCCATCCTCTTTTGCTTTTTCACCCTCTTGCTCATCGTCTATCGTGTGACGCCTGGTTGTCTCTTGTGAGAGCTAGCGAGTCACTGACAAGTATATTTAAACTGACACTTGGCACATTTGTCCTCATTACCCTTCACATTCTACTCAACCAATTTTTCTTCTTTCAACAATGGTCTATACAAGGAGCAGAAGAAACTGCACCAACACTGGAGGGTCCGACGAGTTGGTAACAGAGGAACCGGAAATGGTCAATCCTTTCACATCAAACATGACAGCCTTTGCACTGTTGGTGGAATCAATATCGGGAGCCGGACATTCTCGACGTCGAGCTAATGTCTTCGGTCCAGCTCCAGGACAACCTGCTAGTGCGCGGGTTTCTAGTCATCACGCCCTTGGTCAACCAGACCACTCCGAATTTGAGTACCAAGTACTCTACACAGAAAACGGTGACCCCGTTACTGTTCGCGTGCCGCAAAGAAATCACATGGTGATACACCTGAAAACAGGCTATGCATAAAAACCCTTAATTTCCGAAACTTTGCACATGCCAGCAGGGAGTCTTTGTACCATGTCTACAGTACCTTGTGCAATACCTGCCTTGTGCAGATGTTAACCACAGATGAACTGGGAGGGTTCTCAGTGGCAAGGCCCAGTTACAGGCAGTAGATATATGTACTAAAACCAGTTCTTTGTACATATCTTGCTTTTCCTGTTGTTCAAAGAAACAGTATGTGTATTATAGAAAACTGCAACCTAACCTAAGATTGCTAAGGAATGTAGAGAAAGTCCAAGACTGTTCAAATTATCATATATCAGTTGCTACTTGACAACATGATAGGCACAACAGGAATATATGAGTTTCTGTTTAGAAAGGTTCCAGACCAGAATTCTGATAGTTGTCATAGTAATGTTCTAGAGCTGTGGAGCTATTGAGCATTCTAGAACTGCGGAGTAATTTAGGTCCCTAGATCTAGATCTCTGCCCAGGACATAAAAAGAGCTCAATCCCAAGAATGAATGGAAGCTTTCTTCCCCCCCCACTTTTGTAGTGACTGCTAATCCTACAGAAAGGGAGAGAGTTGGGAGAGAGTTTCAGCACAGAGAGAGAGAGAGAGAGAGAGAGAGAGAGAGAGAGAGAGAGAGAGAAACAGTTCTGAGATTCAGACAGACTTGTATAACAAAGAAAGATTGTACTTTTAACTCAGAAAGAAAGTAAAGTTATTCAAAGTGCAGTTTAGTACAGTTATTCAGTCAAAGTCAGATTAAGGAACCAGTTAGCCATAGCAAGCCCAAGTTTTATAGAACTTGTGAAAGAAAATCTATTACAAAACTCCTACTCTACTAGACAGAGTTAGATTCAAACAATAAATTTTATATCTTTTCTGCACCCCTCTGAACTTAGTGTTTGACTTAGTTTTGTGTGTGTGTGTGTGTTGGTGTTGGTGTTGGTATTTCTACACCTGCATTTTGCATTCACCCCCAAGTCTGTTATATCTATGCAAGCTAAGTCTTTACGAAGCTTCGTGTTTTATTCCGCTACTTAGATATTACTTATATCCTTTTACCACTATGCAATTACTTCGCGAAGGAATTCCGACGTGAAGCAATTACTCGTTATCTCTTATCATCCTTATCGGATTTACACTATCCCTTTTATATCTCTTCCTTTGTTCTTGACTTACGAGCTAACCCATTCGGGCATGGCATCGCTTCGCGATCCTGACTTACCTTTAGTATAAAGCTACAGTATTGAATAGGTAGTTCTTTAGTTTAAATATCAACCTTGATAGCACTTCGATAGTGATACCAATTAATCATCTATCAGTATCATCGTTTTAACATCCTTGCTGTCAGTATGTTCCGCGATAGTCATCACGAACGGAACACGTTTACCTTTCTTCTCTTGCAGACACGTGAAGTGTCAAGGACTCTACTAATAGTGGAGTCAAGGTCCGACTACTTAGTGTAGGATCATTTTACCTCATGAAGTAATTTACTTCGTATTTCCCCGCGATCATCCCACGATTATTCCCGACGATCCCTTTGTGCATGATCATAACAAAGTCAGCATATCAATGCAATAAACCTTGTTGACATAGGCCTTACAGACTACTTAAATCACTTCCAGTGCCTGTCTGACCTTGGGATTCCATATTGATGGACTTCATTGAACAATGGCCCAACTCTAAAGGACATACAGCTTTTTTAGTAATCGTGGATCGAGCCTTGAAACAAGGCATTTTCATTGCGACACATGACAAAATAACATCCGAAGAGCTTGTGGAATTATTCGTCCATCACGTTTTCTCCAAACATGGAGTTCCTAGCCATGTCACCTCTGACCGAGGCTCGGAATTTGTTTCAGCTTTCTTTCGTGCTTTAGGAGAAGCTCTCTCAATCAAACTACACTTCACCTCTGGATATCATCCTGAGGGGGATGGGCAAACAGAACAAGTTGACCAGACTCTGGAACAATACATTCATATGTATTGTGCGTATCAACAGGATGATTGGGTGAAGCTTCTGCCTATCACGGAATTTGCATACAACAACACTCCGAATGCTTCCACTGGTATTACTCTGTTCTTCGCGAATAAAGGTTATCATCCTAACATTACAGTGAAACCCGAAATCAACATCCATTCTGATTGTGCAATTGACTTTGCAATGGATTTAGATGAGATTCATTCTTTCCTCCATGAAGAAATTACTAATGCGCAAGCTCGATACAAAGAGCAAGCAGACAGAAAATGTATCAATCACCCAGGTTTTCCCATTGATTCACAGGTATTCATACTAGCAAAGCACATAAAAACCACTCGACCTACTGCAAAGTTCTCCAAGAAGTATCTCGGACCGTTCAAAGTTCTTGAGCACGTAGGAACTCTCTCGTACAAGTTACAACTCCCTTCATACCTTAGTTGTATCCACTCAGTCTTCCATGTATCCCAACTCGAACTCTATACTCCAAACTCGATTCCACATTGCGAACAAACTCCTCCACCTCCAGTGGAAGTCAAGGGCGAAGAGGAATACAACATTGCGGAGGTATTAGATTCAAAATTGGATTGTCGATACAAAAAATGTCCACTACAGTATTACATATGGTGGGCAGGATACGAAGGTACAGACAAAGAGTTCTCCTGGGTCGCCGCGAATGAAATTCATGTGGACAAGCTGGTTCCAGCTTTTCATCTTCGTTACCCTCACAAACCTGGACCATCATGATTAATGACCACTTATTCTTTAATACTCATTCATTGGAAATACTAATTTTTATTTTACTAGTTAAACAACTCATCATGAAACCTTCGCGATTCATCACCATTACATTTTGTGCTACCTACTGCATTACCTACTAAATTCCAAATCTTTACACCAAGGAATTCTGCGATCCATTCTTCGTGAAACTAACGGATCTCCACTTCCTTCCAAAACCATCGCGATCTTTCCTCACAGAACAAAGTTCACTCATTATACTATTAACAAATCTTCACCAACCAATCCTTATGAGTTTCAAAAAACACAAAAAAGTCAAATACTTATAAAATTAAACAAAACAAAACAAATGAAAACAATAAACAACAAAAAATAATAAAAAGACAACTACTATATGATACAAAATTCTTTTACCAAGTCCAACTAACTACTACAAAACCTTCGTGGAAATCACATCACATGTCATTTTCCCTTGCAAATCCTTCTCCTTTTCCTCTCCTCTTGATCTTCTTCTTCATCCTCTTCTTCTTTTTCTTCCTCAGTTCCCTTGTCTTCTTCTACCTGTTCCTCTCCAGGGCATTGTTGAACAAGACAAACCAATTCTTCCATTGTGGAAGCGGCATGGCTCGCGAAGCCCAGCAGTGAGCTAAACTGCTTCTGGATGTCTTCATTCTGCTGCATGAGCAGATCCAACTTCTCTCCGAATCCTACTCCCACCAAACTCCTTTCCGTGATGCGCTTCGTGGGACCTTGGTACAGTGTTTCATCAACCCGGGGTTTTTTCCTTCAAGACCTATGGGCTGTGTTATCCCCAGACCAACTGCAATGTTGTCGTTGCAGATGACAGGCTAAACAAGCCTGAGTCCAGGGTTTACCGGGTTGAGCAATACAATTGATAGTATTGCCCTGCATAACACATCGTACGCAGGCCTCATGGCTATGAGAAGGAGTAGGAGGAGGGGGTTCATCGTCTTTGTCATTTTCATTGTCATTGTCGTCATCCAGGTCAGGAGCAGAACTAATCTATCTCGGTTAAGCAACTATATCATCGCGAAGAAAAATAATACTCACCTGAGGAACCAATCATTTCCTCTTCAACACTCTTTGCTCCACATCTGGGGTACCGCGAACCACGAAGGCCGGCTTGTAAATTTTTTGTGTGGAGCTGGAAGGCTCCTGCGAGCTCATCGTAGCTCCTGTTCTTTGTGATGCAGCATGAGCTGCATGCTCTCAATGTTCCTGTACCTCCATGAGGGCTTGAGCCCTCCGATGATCTCGGCTTGTTTCTTCTTCAGCCAACTTCCTCAAAGTGTTGGCCTTATCCTTCACAATGCTTTCCTCGACGAGCCTTTCTTCTTCTCTCTTCTTCGCGGCTTGTCTCTCCTCCTCAAGTCTTCTCTCTTCCTCAATTCTCTTCTCCTCCGCCTCACGAGCAGCTTCTTCCTCCAACCTCACCAACTCCTCCTTGAAGGCAGCCTCCTGTGCCTCAATTTCGATTTGACAAAGGTGGGCATGTTCCGCCTGCTCTTGAATGAGATGTGCTCATCATTCTTGAATGGTTTCGGTAGTGGTGACAGTGATGGACATGTTGAGAAGGATGAGAACTTGAGAAAAAACAGAGAAAACTATTGTGTTTTATATGCATTCATTGTTGAGGGCAGGTTTGACTTAAAATTTTTTGTTTACCTTGATCATAAATCGCGTGGCATTTTGAAAATTTTACTTTTCCTTTTTACTTTTCCATTTTACCTAATTTTAGATTTGTTAATCATCAACAATCGCATAGGCTTTTGAGGGCAAAAGCCTAAGAGGGGGATACTGTTATATCTATGCAAGCTAAGTTGTTACGAAGCTTCACGATCCATTCCACTACTTAGATATATTACTTATATCCTTTTACCACTATGCAATTACTTCGCAAAGGAATTCTGATGCGAAGCAATTACTCGTTATCTCGTTTCATCCTTATCAGATTCACACTATTCCTTTTATATCCCTTCCTTTGTTCTTTACTTACGAGCTAACCCATTCGGGCATGACATCGCTTCATGATCCTGACTTACCTTTAGTATAAAGCTGCGGTATCGAATAGGTAGTTCCTTAGTTTAAATATCAGCCTTGATAGCACTTCAACAGTGATACCAATTAATCATTTATCCATATCATTGTCATGAAACGATCTTTTTTCATTATTCTTTTCTTTTATTATTCTTTTCCTTTTCTTTTATTTACTTACCTAATCACCAAAGCGCTTACACTAGCGCTTATTATATTTTCATTATCATTTAGGTTACACGCGTCAACCTTATTGTTCTCGCGTTGTCGTTTCACTTAGGCGCGACTCTCTCGTGCCTGTCAGTTCATTGACAGGACGATGTCATTATCGTTCCGCTTCCATGCTTCTTTCTATATTGCCTTATTGTTTACTCACCTAATACCTACAGCTTTATTTATGGATACGAGCGACTCTTATTGTAGATCCTCATGGTTACGGCGCGAGATATCTCTCACGGCTTCATATCCCAATAGTATATAAGACTTAGTATTTTGTAGTTATATTCCTTAGCTCTATTCTCGTCTATTCTCCTCGGTAGCTAGACTTGTAGTTGGGTTGTTTTATCCATCCTCTTTTGCTTTTTCGTCCTCTTGCTCATCGTCTATCGTGTGACGCCTGGTTGTCTCTTGTGAGAGCTAGCGAGTCGCTGACAATCATTGTTTTGACATCTCTACTGTCAGTACATTCTGTGATGGTCATCGCGAATGGAACACATTTACTTTCTTCTCTTGCGGACACACGAAGTGTCGAGGACTCCACTAATAGTGGAGTCAAGGTCTGACTACATAGTTTAGGATCGTTTACCTTGCGAAGCAATTCTCTTTGCCATTTCCCATGATTACCCCGTGACCCTTTCCAATGATCCCTTTGTGCACAATCTTAACAACAGCGCGGGAAACCAATAGAAAGAAATATAAGGATATGGAAAGATATGGAAAGATGTGGATCATTATGGAGCATTATGGAAAGAAGTAAAAGAATCCAGGAATAGTGAGAAGAAAGAAAGAAGGGAATGTAGGAAAAATGAAGTAGGTACCCATATCACATGTAGCATGTCACAACAACATCCAACAATTCCTGGGATTCTGCAACTTCCTCAGACAATTCATTCATGGGTTTAGTCTTGTAACAAAACCGCTAACACAACTCACAGCGAATGGAACCTGGAAGTGGGAAAGGCAACAGGAGGAAGCATTTGGTGAGCTCAAGAAGAGGATTTGTGAGGAAGTAGTCCTCTTAATTCCTCATAACCATGGGAGGTTCTGAGTGGAAGCTGACTCATCCAATTATGCTAATGGCACTGTCTTATCCCAGTTTGTTGACAACAGGTGGCATCCAATTGCCTTTTGTTCCCATTCCCTTAATGGGGTTGAGCGTAATTATGAAATCTATGACAAGGAACTCATGGCAATTATTGATTCACTTGACAACTGGCAACAATACTTGCTAGGCATGGAGGAGCAGATTGAGATTTTCATGGATCATGCAAACCTCCAGTACTTCAAGAAACTGCAGAAGCTTAATTGATGACAAGTGCATTGTGTCACAAAGAGGTGACGACGGTGGCGGAGCAGAGCGGAGACTTGAGCGGAGGCTGACAGATACTGGTCCCAACGACAAAGTTATATTGATAATAAATACAAGTAAGTAAGTAAAAGACATACCTGGTCCCAATGACAAAGAGGTCAAGATAAGGGACCAGGTTGTGGGGGCTGGCTTATATATACAAGGTGGAGTGTGGGAACTATGAGGTAATACTGTATAGCTCAGGCACAAGGAATGGAACGGAACTAATAGAACAGAATGGAAGGTTCCAGAATGATTATTATAGGTAGGTGTCACAAAGAGGTGACGACGGTGGCGGAGCGGAGCGGAGACTTAGGCGAAAGCGGACACTGGTCCCAACGACAAAGTTATATTGATAATAAATACAAGTAAGTAAGTTCAAGACATACCTGGTCCCAACGACAAAGAGGTCAAGATAAGGGACCAGGTTGTGGGGGCTGGCTTATATATACAAGGTGGAGCGTGGGAACTATGAGGTAATACTGTATAGCTCCGGCACAAGGAATGGAACTAATAGAATGAAATGGAATGTTCCGGAATGATTATTGTAGGTAGGAGGGCTTGGATGGTGTATCGTAAAGAAAGGAAAATGATAGGGGGTGGGCTCACTTCATGACATTACCCCCCTCCTTATGACCATTGCCCTCAATGGTCAAGCTTTTGCCGCCTGAGGGTGCTTTTTGTGGAATTTTCGGATAGTTGCTGGGGCGTGTTCAAGATTTGGTGCAGGTTCCCATGAGTTGTGTCCTGCATCGTAGCCTTTCCACTTTACCAAGTACTCTAGCTTCTTCCACCTAATCCGACTATCCAAGATGTCCTCGACTTCATACTCCGGCTCATCCTCATCCTCTAGATATACTGGTTCCGGTGGTGTTGCAATTTCGCCGTTTACGGTGTTCCCTCTCCAAGGGTGCAATTTATCAACATGGAACACAGGATGGATGCGGTCCAGGGATAGTGGGAGGTCTAAACGGTAGTCCAGGGGCCCAACCTTCTGCAAAATGGTGTAAGGTCCTAGCTGTCGATCCCCAAGTTTCTCACTGGAAAGTTGGAGCTTGATGTCCTCTGCGCTTAGCCAGACCTGATCTCCAACTTGGAATTGATGTGCCTTTCGTTTTCCCCGTTCGTAGTTTTCCTTTTGCCGTCGTTTCCCCAGGTGTAGCGCCGCCCCAGCATCCTGTCGTGCATCCCGCAGTATCTGGATGCGATCATCCACCGCCGGAATCCCACTCCGTTGTCCAACTGGAATGTTAAATAGAGGCAGATAACCATAGGTGAGTTCAAATGGGGACGTTCCAAGTGCAGAGTGGGTGCGAGAGTTAATCACAAATTCCGCCATAGGTAGGTGCTCCGCCCAGTCATCCTGGCGGCGTCCCACATAGAGTCTGAGGTATTTTTCGACTTCTTGGTTTGCCCGTTCGGTCTGTCCGTTTGCTTGGGGGTGGTACCCTGAGGTGAGGTTTGATTTGATTCCTAGGCGGGAGAGTAATGATCGCATGAGTTTTGCTGCAAACTGGGGTCCCCGGTCTGATACAAAGCGGAGGGGAAGACCATGGAGGCGAAAAATTTCGCGATAGTAGATGTCGGCCACACCTGCTGCTGTGATTGAAGTTGTACAAGGAATTGCATGGATTTGTTTACCATAAAGGTCCGTGCAGACTAGAATCGCGTCATACCCTTGCGAGTTGGGCAGCTGTGTGATCAGGTCAACTCCCACTTCTTCCCACAAGCCTGCTGGGACGTCTAGAGGTAGTGTTACTGCTCGTGGGTGTCTCTGTATCTTCTTCCTTGCACAAGTCTCGCATCCTTCAACATATTTTTCTACAAAGGATCGCAGGGTGGGCCACCAAAAGTGGGTGCTGACGAGGTCAAGGGTATTGTGAAGTCCAGGGTGGCCAGCAGAGGGGTTATCGTGGCATTGCTTGAGTACTTCTTTCCGGAGGTCATCATCTGGTGGGACATATACTCTTCCTCGGTGGTATACTAGTCCCTTGTCTTCTTCCCATTCTGCTATCCCATTGGCCAAGCGTTTGAGACCGCTTCTCCTAAGCTCTTCCAGTCCTTCCAGTACTTGGGCCTCCTTTTGAGACGCCTGTCGGATGCGGTCCTCCAGTGGGTTTTGTAGTGAGGTAGCTGCCACTTGCATGAAATGGGCTGGTTTCAGAACAATCTGTTGTCGATTATCTTCGCTATCCAGAACCTGATGTGCTGCCATACGAGAGAGAGCGTCTGCCTGAGTGTTGGACTTGCCAGGGCGGTGAGTGAGCTGGAAGTCGAATCGGGACAACCATAGTGCCCATCGCGCCTGCCGTCTACTGAGGTCTTGAGCAGAACGCCAGAATTCCAGGTTTGCGTGGTCGGTGAGAATCTCGAACGGTTGTGGTGAACCTTCCAGGAAGCTTCTCCAGTCCTTTAATGCTTCGATGATAGCGAGCATCTCTCGGTCATAGATTTCGTAGTTTCGTTCAGCTGGTTGCATGGAGGCTGATCGAAATGCCACTGGGTGCCACTGGCCGTCGTCTTGTTTCTGCATTAGGGCTCCTCCCGTAGCAAAGCCTGATGCATCTACCTCAAGTTGTGTGAGCCTATTAGGGTCCCAGAGTGCCAGTACCGGTGCTGTGATGAATGCTTCCCTTAGGGTATCGAATGCTTGTTGTTGGTGTGTCCCCCAACTGAAGCCTGTATCCTTTTTTGTTAGGTCGTTCAGAGGGCGTGCTATGCGGGCAAAGTTCCGTATGAATCGACGGTAGAAGTTAGCGAAGCCTAGGAATCCCCGTAGTTCTCGTAGATTCTTTGGGGTAGGCCAGTCGCGGACTGCAGCTACTTTTACTGGATCCATGCGCACTTCACCTTCTGATATCACTAGTCCCAAATACTCAACCTGAAGCTCCTCAAACTCGCATTTCTCTGGTCGCAGGTAGAGGTCATGTTTCTCTAGCCGCTTTAGTACCTCTCGCACCACCTGCCGGTGTTCTTGCAAATTGTTACTGAAGATGAGGATGTCGTCTAGGTAGACTGCTACCTTACCAGCCGCCACTAGGTCTGAAAAGATGGAATTCATGAGCGCTTGGAAGGTAGCTGGCGAGTTGGTGAGACCGAAGAACATTACACTGGGTTCAAATAACCCTCGGTTGGTTGCAAAAGCGGCCTTCCACTCATCACCCTCCTTAATCCGGACATTGTTGTAGCCCCATCTGACGTCAAATTTGGTGAAGTACCGTGCCCCCTGTAGACAGCTGACAATGTCAGCGACCAGTGGGAGAGGATAGCGGTTCTTTAGGGTTACTTGGTTGAGTTTCCGGTAATCCTGTACGAAGCGGAGCTTCCCATCTTTCTTCTTAACAAAGAAGACGGGTGAAGACAGTGGCGATTTTGAGGGGCGAATGTAGCCTTTTCGGAGGTTGTCATCCAGGAAGCGGTCGAGTTCACCTTGTTCATTCAATGACATTGGATAGACTTTTGTGCGCATGTTTTCCGGTGCACCTGGGATCAATTCTATAGCATGATCCCAGGGTTGGTGGTCAGGGAGGCGCTCTGAAGCAGTTTCAGAGAATACTTTTTCGAAATCGCGGTAGGGTTCTGGGACCATTTCTTCAAAGGTTTTCATGGGTTTTGTTTTGTGGGCTTGTTCCGCTAGCTGTTGGGAGTAGGTGAACCCTGCAGCACACCAGACTTCATCTGTTTGTTCGTGTAAGATTCCTGACTTCACCCATGCACGTCGGGTTCGTCGGTTTGCTCGAATGCGGTGTATGGGCGACTCTTCTGTCTCCTCATCCAGTGTGTCAAGTGGTGGTTCAGGGGTGATCACAGTTTCAATTTCCTCCGCCGTGTCTTGCTCTTCCACCTCCTCTATCGTTGTTTGTTGGGATCTGACTGTGAGTCGTCCTTTCTCCCAGTCAATATCTGGATTGGCCTTACGTAGCCAGGGGAGTCCTAAGATTAGGTCTTCGCCTCCCAGATTGGTTACTAGCAAGTCTGTCCACCGTTCTTGGTTATCAACAGTCAGGGCTAGGCGTGCAAAGTGTGTGATCTGCCCTGCTCGGTTAGCAGACCCATCAATGTTAAAGATGCCAATGGGTTTCCTGAGTGGGAAGGTCCTTACACGGTGACGGGTGACAAACTCTTGGTTCAAAAATAGAGCAGTGGCTCCAGAATCAACCATGGCTGCAGTTGCTATACTGTGATTTCTTCCTCTTAGTTTTGCGTTAATTCGGAAGTGAGATGAATTGGAGTTCAATTCCGAAATAGTAGATATTTTACAAGATGGGAGAGAATCATACGCAGATGTGGAATGTATAGCGAACTGGTTTACGGGTACTCTCGATGCAGCCGAGACGGGCACCCGCTTTAAAAACCCTCCTGAGAACCTGGTGCTGGGGCCATGGCATTGGCTCTGTTAAGGAGCTCCTGGAGCTGGGCAATCTGGGTGGAGAGGTCAGGCGTAAGTGGGGACGGAGCAGTGGGAGCTGGAATGGACGCGGCAATTTGGACAGGTTCATTGGGGAAGAGGGTGAACGGTGTCGAAGCAGAAGCAGAGACTTGTTGACGGCGGGGTTGTTGGCGCTTACCCCGGCCACGTTCTAGACCCATGAACTTGTCTTGGCAGACTGATTCTAGGTGGCCTCGTCGTCCACAGTAGCGGCAAACTGTCTCCTTGTATGAGCAGTTCCTCTTTTCGTGACTCTGCGAGCCACACCCATAACACCTTCCTCTCATCTGGGCCACGAAGCTTTCTCTGCTGTTACCACTAGTGTGTGTGGCATCGACATCCATAGCATGGGAGTTGGCAGGGGGGGAGGAGATATGGGAGGTGCCTGGGTTGCGACCTGTCATGGTGGGGTCGTGCAGGAACACATCCACTGAAATTGCTCACCTGATAGCCTCCTCCAGGGTGGGAGCCAGTCCCTGGGCTATATTGACCACAATGAGATTTTGTCGGATCTCTGGGTTGAGGCCGCTATGGAAGCGTTCTCGCAGGTCGACGTCTGAAAGCCCGGTCCGATCACCAATGTCCTTGAAATTCTGTGCAAATTCCGCTACCGTTTGACCTTTTGCCTGCCTGAGATGCTGGATTGCATTCCGGGCCTCCATACCTGCATCAATGGATTCAAATCGGAGGGTGAAGGCTGTTTTGAAGTCTTCCCATCGTCCATTGAAAGGTTGTTGGTTATGGCTGAATTCTAGGAGGTATGGTGTGGCCCAGTCAGCAGCCTTGCCTGAGAAGAATCCTAGCGCTGCCTTGATCAGCTTCCCTTCGTTGCTACTCAGATCTGGTTGTTCCATTGCCCAGCTTTGATACTGAGCAATGAAGCGACGTGCTTCTGCACTACTAGAGCCTTTGAAGAGCTCAGGTTTATTCATACTGGACTTGGCTGAGGCTTTGTGGAGGTTGGCCGTGAGCTGGGCCACCTGCTCGATGAGCTGTGCCATGAGCTGGTTTGTGTTGACTTCAGAGGTCGACATAATGGATGGGGGTGCAGTGGGAGTAGGGATAAGGATGGGTGTGATCACGGTACCGTCGGAAAGGTTCTCCTCTTCGCTGATGGAGTTGGCAGCAGCGTTTGGACAGGGTTGAGAACTGCAATCAGCCCAGGAGCTGCTTTTGCTGCGGTGGATGTGGGTTTGGTCTTTAGTATCAAAAGCGTGTGGGTAGGCAGAGCAGTTGATAGCTTGGGCGGGCAGGCTTGGTGCGGAGGTGTCTGTAGACGTGGTGGAAGCGGAGCCTGCAAGGATAACCTAATCGGTAGGCTATCGGTGCAGTAAGGGATCTTGACCTAATGTCACAAAGAGGTGACGACGGTGGCGGAGCGGAGCGGAGACTTAGGCGAAAGCGGACACTGGTCCCAACGACAAAGTTATATTGATAATAAATACAAGTAAGTAAGTTCAAGACATACCTGGTCCCAACGACAAAGAGGTCAAGATAAGGGACCAGGTTGTGGGGGCTGGCTTATATATACAAGGTGGAGCGTGGGAACTATGAGGTAATACTGTATAGCTCCGGCACAAGGAATGGAACTAATAGAATGAAATGGAATGTTCCGGAATGATTATTGTAGGTAGGAGGGCTTGGATGGTGTATCGTAAAGAAAGGAAAATGATAGGGGGTGGGCTCACTTCATGACAGTAGGGGTGTTTGGGTGGTGTATTGTAAGGAAAGGAAAATAATAGGAGGTGGCTCACTTCATGACATTACCCCCCTCCTTATGACCATTGTCCTCAATGGTCAAGCTTTTGCCGCTTGGGGATGCTTTTTGTGGAATTTTCGGACAGTGGTTGGTGCATGCTCGAGATTTTGAGTGGGTTCCCATGAGTTGTGTCCTGCGTCATAACCCTTCCACTTTACCAAGTACTCTAACCTCTTCCACCTAACCCGCCTATCCAAGATGTCCTCGACTTCGTACTCTGGCTCGTCTTCATCCTCTAGGTATACTGGTTCCGGTGGTGTTGCAATTTCGCCATTGATGGTGTTCCCTCTCCAAGGGTACAGTTTATCAATGTGGAACACAGGGTGGATGCAGTCTAGTGACAGTGGGAGGTCTAAACGGTAGTCCAGGGGGCCAACCTTTTCCAAAATGGCGTAAGGTCCTAGCTGTTGATCCCCAAGTTTCTCACTGGAAAGTTGGAGCTTGATGTCTTCTGTGCTTAGCCAGACCTGATCTCCTACTTGGAACTGATGTGCCTTTCATTTTCCTCATTCGTAGTTTTCCTTTTGCCACCTTTTTCCCAGGTGTAGAGCTGCCCTGGCATCCTGCCACACATCTCAAAGGATTTGGATGCGATCATCCACTGCTGGAATCCCACTTTGCTGACCAACAGGAATGTTAAATAGGGGGAGGTAACCATAAGTGAGCTCGAATGGGGAGATTCCAAGTGCAGAGTGGGTGCGTGAGTTAATCACAAACTCCGCCATTGGCAAATGCTCTGCCCAGTCATCCTGACGACGTCCCACATACAGCCGGAGGTACTTTTCAACTTCTTGGTTTGCCCGCTCGGTTTGCCCGTTCGCTTGGGGGTGGTATCCCGATGTAAGATTGGATTTGATTCCCAGGCGGGAGAGTAGTGATCGCATGAGTTTTGCTGTGAACTGGGGTCCTCGGTCGGATACAAAGCGGAGGGGAAGGCCATGGAGGCGGAAAATTTCATGGTAGTAGATGTCAGCAACACCTGCTGCTGTGATTGATGTGGTACAAGGGATTGCATGGATTTGTTTCCCATAGAGATCGGTGCAGATGAGGATGGCATTGTATCCTTGTGAATTGGGCAGCTGTGTGATCAGCTCAACTCCCACTTCTTCCCACAAGCCTGCCGGGACGTCTAGGGGTAGTGTTACTGCCCGTGGGTGTCTCTGTATCTTTTTCCTTGCACAAGTTTCACATCCTTCCACATACTTTTCTACAAATGATCGCAGGGTGGGCCACCAAAAATGGGTGCTAACGAGATCAAGGGTGTTGTGAAGCCCGGGGTGGCCAGCGGAGGGGTTGTCGTGGCATTGTTTGAGTACTTCTGTCCGTAAGTGATCCTCTGGTGGGACGTACACCCTTCCTCGGTGGTAAACCAGTCCATTATCCTCCTCCCATTCCGCTATTCCATTGGCCAGGTGTTGGAGACCACTCCTCCTAAGCTCCTCCAGTCCTTCAAGTACTTGGGCCTCTCTTTGCGAGGCCTTCCGGATGCGGTCCTCCAATGGGTTCTGTAGTGAGGCTGCTGCCACTTGCATAAAGTGGGCTGGTTTCAGAATGGTCTGTTGTCGGTTGTCTTCACTGTCCAACACCTGATGTGTTGCCATGCAAGAAAGAGCATCTGCCTGTGTGTTCGCCTTGCCTGAGCGGTGAGTCAGCTGAAAGTCGAATCGGGATAACCATAGTGCCCATTGTGCTTGTCGTCGGCTAAGGTCCTGTGCAGAGCGCCAGAATTCCAGGTTTGCGTGGTCGGTGATGATCTCGAAGGTCTGCGGTGATCCTGCCAGGAAGCTTCTCCAGTCCTTTAGTGCTTCAATGATCGCCAGCATCTCTCGGTCATAGATTTCGTAGTTTCGTTCAGCTGGTTGCATGGAGGCTGATCGAAATGCCACTGGGTGCCACTGGCCGTCGTCTTGTTTCTGCATTAGGGCTCCTCCTGTGGCGAAGCCTGATGCATCTACCTCGAGTTGTGTGAGCCTGTTGGGGTCCCAGAGTGCCAGTACCGGTGCTGTGACAAAAGCTTCCCTTAGGGTGTCAAATGCTTGTTGCTGATGTGTTCCCCAGTTGAAACCTGAATCCTTCTTGGTTAGGTCGTTCAGAGGGCGTGCTATGCGGGCAAAGTTCTGTATGAATTGACGGTAGAAGTTGGCAAAACCTAAGAACCCTCGCAGCTCTCGCAGGTTCTTTGGAGTAGGCCAGTCCCGAACTGCAGCCACTTTTACTGGGTCCATGCTCACTTCCCCTTCTGATATCACTAGTCCCAAGTACTCAATCTGAAGCTCCTCGAACTCACATTTTTCGGGTCATAGATAGAGGTCATGTTTCTCTAGCCGTTTTAGTACCTCCTGCACTATCTGCTGGTGTTGTTGTAGTTCGTTACTGAAGATAAGGATGTCATCTAGGTACACTGCTACTTTCCCCACTGCCACTAGGTCTGAAAAGATGGAATTCATGAGTGCTTGGAAGGTAGCTGGGGAGTTGGTGAGACCAAAGAACATTACGCTGGGTTCGAATAACCCTCGGTTGGTTGCGAAAGCAGCCTTCCATTCATCACCCTCCTTAATTTGAACATTATTGTAGCCCCATCTAACATCAAATTTGGTGAAATACCGTGCTCCCTGTAGGCAGCTAATAATGTCGGCAACCAGTGGGAGGGGGTAGTGGTTCTTTAGAGTTACTTGATTTAGTTTCCTGTAATCCTGTACAAAGTGGAGCTTCCTGTCCTTCTTCTTCACAAAGAAGACAGGTGAAGACAGTGGCGATTTTGAGGGGCGAATGTAGCCTTTTCGGAGATTGTCATCCAGAAAACGGTCGAGTTCACCTTGTTCATTCAATGACATTGGGTAGACTTTCGTACACATGGTTTCGGGTGCTCCTGGGATCAGTTCAATGGCGTGATCCCAGGGTTGGTGTTCAGGGAGGCATTCTGAAGCAGTTTCAGAGAATACCTTTTCAAAGTCCCTATAGGGTTCTGGGATCATTTCTTCAAAGGTTTTCATGGGTTTTGCTTTGTGGGCCTGCTCCACTAGCTGTTGGGAATATGTGAATCCTGCTGCGCACCAGACCTCCTCTGTTTGTTCATGGAGGATGCCTGACTTCACCCATGCATGCCGGGTTCGTCGGTTGGCTCGAATGTGGTGTATTGGCGACTCCTCTGCCTCCTCTTCCTCCGCTAAGTTCCGTGGGGTTTCGGGAGTGATGACTGTTTCAATTTCCTCTACAGTGTCTTGCTCTTCTACCTCCTCTATCGTTGTCCGTTGTGGTCTAACCGAGAGTCATCCTTTCTCCCAGTCAATATCTGGATTGGCTTTACGTAGCCAGGGGAGTCCCAGGATTAGGTCTTCGCTTCCCAGATTGGTTATCAGCAAATCTGTCCACCGTTCTTGGCTATCGACAGTCAGGGCTAGATGCGCAAAATGCGTAATCTGCCCTGCTCAGTTAGCAGATCCATCGATGTTAAAGACCCCAATGGGTTTCCTGAGTGGGAAGATCCTTACACGGTGGCGGGTGACAAACTCCTGATTCAGGAATAGAGCAGTGGCTCCAGAATCAACCATGGCTGCAGTTGCTATACTGTGATTTCTTCCTCTTAATTTCGCGTTAATTCGGAAGTGTGATGAATTGGAGTTCAATTCCGAAATAGTAGATATGGTACATGAGGGTAGAGAATCATATGTGGATGTAGCGTGTATAGCAAATTGGTTAATGGGTACTCTCAGTGCGGCTGAGGCGGGTACCCGCTTTAAAAACCCTCCTGTGAGCCTGAAGCTGGGGCCATGGCATTGGCTCTGTTCAGGAGTTCTTGGAGCTGGGCAATCTGGATGGAGAGGTCGGGGGTAGCTGGGGACTGTGCGATAGGAGCAGGAGCAGGAGCCGGAGTAGAAGCCGCAATTTGGACAGGTTCATTGGGGAAGAGAGTGAAGGGCGTTGAAGAGGAAGCTGCAACTTGTTGACGGCGGGGTTGTTGACGCTTACCCTGGCCGCATTCTAGACCCATGAATTTGTCTTGGCAGACTGACTCTAAATGACCTCGTCACCCACAGTAGTGGCATACTGTGTCCTTGTATAAGTAGTTCCTCTTCTCGTGACTCTGTGAACCGCAACTGTAACACCTGCCTCTCATCTGGGCCACAAAGCTTTCTCTACTGTTGCCACTGGTATGCATGGCATCAACGTCCATAGCGTGGGAGTTGGCAGGGGGAGAGGTGATGTGAGAGGTGCCCTGATTATGGCCTGTCATGGTGGGGTCATGCAGGAATACATCTACCGAGATTGCTCTCCTGATTGCCTCCTCCAGTGTAGGGGCTAATCCCTGCGCTATGTTGACCACGATGAGATTTTGTCGAATCTCTGGGTTGAGGCCACTGTGAAAGCGTTCTCGTAGGTCGATATCTGAGAGCCCAGTTCGATCGCCGATGTCCTTGAAGTTCTGTGCGAATTCTGCTACCGTTTGACCTTTTGCTTGCCTGAGATGCTGGATTGCATTCCGGGCTTCCATACCTGCATCAATGGATTCGAATCGGAGAGTGAAGGCGGTTTTAAAGTCTTCCCATCGTCCATTAAATGGTTGTTGGTGATGACTGAATTCCAAGAGGTATGGGGTGGCCCAATCAGCAGCCTTTCCCGAGAAGAATCCTAGGGCAGCCTTAATCAGTTTCCTGTTAGAGGTCGATGTCGACACACAAAACCACAAGCGGCTAAGTGTCTCAGATGTCTCAGAGAAGAAACCCAGAAGTCAAGTTGAATAACGAAGCTAAGGTCACTACAAGACCTTAGCTGACCTTATATACAAAAGTACGAATCTAATCTACAATAGAGTCGTTGGTCAAATGCTATGACAAACAAGTCCGTGATAGATACGAGCACGGATGCTAACCGAGTATAAGTAATCAAGAGGATGTCAGCAGCGGGTCGTAACCGAGTACAGGACCCGATGAGTAACGTAGAATGCGTAAAGGAAAACGAAGAATTAGAATATCCAGACGCCCAGTCACAGGACACAAGCGCCCTACGACAGGCGCCTACACGCTAAGAGTTACTCGTAGTGTTAGTCGTTCCTGACATTTCCCTTCATTGTCCTTCAAATCCGGTTGTTCCACTGCCCAGCTCTGATACTGGGCAATGAAGCGACGGGCTTCCACACTACTCGAGCCTTTGAAGAGCTCGGGTTTATTCATGCTCAACTTGGCTGCGGCTCTGTGAAGGTTGGCTGTGAGCTGAGTCACCTGCTCGATGAGCTGTGCCATGAGCTGATTTGTGTTGACTTCGGAGGTCAACATAATGGATGGGGGTGCAGTTGGAGTAGGGATAAGGATGGGTGTGATCACGGTACTGTCGGAAAGGTTCTCTTCTTTACTGATGGAGTTGGCAGCGGCATTTGGACAGGGTTGAGAACTGCAGTCAGCCCAGGAATTGCTTTTGCTGCTATGGATGTGAGTTTGGTCTTTAGTGTCAAAAGCGTGTGGATAGGCCGAGCAGTCAATAGCTTGGGTGGGCAGGCTTGGTGCGGCAGTGTCTGTAGATGTGGTGAAAGCGGAGCCTGCAAGGATAACCTAATCGGTAGGCTATCGGTGCAGTAGAGGATCTTGACCTAATGTCACAAAGAGGTGACGACGGTGGCGGAGTGGAGCGGAGACTTGAGCAGAGGCGGACAGATACTGGTCCCAATGACAAAGTTATATTGATAATAAATACAAGTAAGTAAGTAAAAGGCATACCTGGTCCCAACGACAAAGAGGTCAAGATAAGGGACCAGGTTGTGGGGGCTGGCTTATATATACAAGGTGGAGTGTGGGAACTATGAGGTAATACTGTATAGCTCAGGCACAAGGAATGGAACGGAACTAATAGAACAGAATGGAAGGTTCCGGAATGATTATTATAGGTAGGGGTGTTTGGGTGGTGTATTGTAAGGAAAGGAAAATAATAGGAGGTGGCTCACTTCATGACACATTGGGTACTGGAATTAGTGGAGTATAATTTCGATCTTGTTCACAAGCCTAGTAAATTGATGACAAAAGCTGATGCCCTGTCGAGGTTGACAGGTCTTGAGATGGGGGACAAGGACAATGAGAACATTGTTCTCCTGAAAGCAGAACTTTTCATTCATGCTCTTGACCTATTGGCTCCTGAAGATCTCTTGCTATTGGAGATTCGGAGAAGTAGAAACCAAGTAGATCAACTCATACAGGACGCCCTAGCTGCCAAAGACCCTGAGTGGACTGAAACTGACAAAGCTATTACATGGAAGGGACATGTTTATGTACCAAAAAACCACATACTCCAGTCCAAAGTAATCACTCAGTACCATGACATGCTGCTAGCAGGACATCATGGACAGTATAAAACCACAGAACTGATCACACAGGACTACTGGTGGCCGGGAGTTACAAGAGACACCGGGAAATGCGTTGAAGGTTGTGAAAAATGCCAAGCTATGACAGCTCATCATACCAAACCATTGGGATGACTACATCCACACTCAGTACCAATGGAGCCTTGGCAGATAATCAGTACTGACATGATAGGGGATTTGCCGGAGTTGGGAGGTTACAATGCCATATTGGTGTTTGTCGATCAATTTTCCAAGAGACTACAGCTAGTTCCGTTACATACTACAGTTACATCAGAAGGAATGGTGAAAATCTACCATGATCATATCTTTTCCATTCACGGTATACCACGGAAAATCATTCATGATCAAGGACCCCAATATCATTCCTGATTCATGAAGGAACTTTACTGCCTACTAGGGATCAAAGTGAACTACATTACGGCATACCATCCCCAGACTAATGGCCAGACTGAATGAACAAACCAGGAGATCAAACATTATCTCCATCTATTTGTTAATTATCATCAGAACAACTGGCACAAATGGCTACCACTTGCAGAGTTCACCTACAACAATTGAGTACATTCCATGACGAACATTTCTCTCTTCTATGCTGACAACGGCAGACATCCCTATAAAGGCATGGCACCTCAAATAACTTTGGACAACCCCACAGCACAGGTGTTTGCAGATGGAATGAAGAAGGTTCAAGAGGAAGTTGGAGCATCCTTAGGGAAGGCCAATGAGGATACAAAGAAATACTATGACAAGAAGAGAAAAGTGGGAGTGGAGTACAAGCCAGGAGACAAGGTTTGGCTCAAGGGAACTAATTTGTTGACAGACCAGCCAATGAAGAAGTTAGGTGACAAACAATTTGGACCATTTATGGTTCAGAAGAAGATAGGTGCTAGCTCCTATAAACTAGATATCCCTTCTACATGGAAACGTATTCATAACATTTTCAATGAAGTCCTCCTCTCTCCTTACAAGGAACCACAATTCCCATCTCAACCATAAAACACCCAACCACCTCCCGTCATCATAGGAGAAGAAGAAGAGTTCGAAGTCAAAGAAATCCTCGATTCCTGGAAGGTAGGAAGGGGAATCAAATACAAAGTCTGATTGTGAGGGTATGGTCCACATGAGGACACTTGGGAACCTCACTCCAACATCACACATTCCTCTGATTTGTTGAAGGAATTTCACAATAAAAACCCAACCAAACCCAAGCCCGCTACTCTAAATTGACTTGAAATCCTTATTTCCTTATTTCCTTATTTCCCACCAAATTATTCCAACACATGCCGAAGCCAGACACCAAAATAACACCACCCCAATTACCCTCCAAAAATTTTGTTCAACAACAGGCACTTTGTGGAAGTCGCGCCCTAGGGAGGGGGTAATGTTATGGAAGCATCTATTTTCTATCATTCTTTTTCTTTTCTTTTCTTACCTAATCACTAAAGTGCTTACACCAGTGCTCATTACATTTTCATTTACATCTAGATTACATGTGTTGACCTTATTGTTCTTGCATTGTTGTTTCACCAATGGACAACTCTCTTGTGCTTGTCATTTTGTTGACAGGGCATCATCATTATTGTCCCACAATCACATTTCTTTTATATTGCCTTATTGTTTACTCACCAAATACCTACAGCTTTACTTATGGATATGAGAGGCTCTTATTGTATATCCTCACAGTTACAGGGCAAGATACTTTTCACAATTTCATATCCCATATGTATATAAGACTTAGTATTTTGTAGTTATATTCCTTAGCTATATTCTCATCTATTCTCCTCAGTAGCTAGACTAGTATTGGGTTGTTTTATTCATCCTCATTGCTTTTTTGTCCTCTTGCTCATTGACTATTGTGTGATGCCTGGTTGTCTCTTGTGAGAGCTAGCGGGTCACTGACACTCTATTCTTCTGTCAGCAACTCACTAGCTCTCACAAATGATAACCAGGCATCACATAATAGTTGATGAGTGTTATATGTATGTGAATCAAGTTATTCCATGATTCTGCAATACAATTACCTGCTTCACAAACAGTTCCCACACCAAGGAATCTTTCATTATCTTTCCTCATCATTATCCAATGAGTTACTATCCCTTTTATATTCTTCCTTTGTTCTTTACTCTACAAGTTAGTCTATTCGGAGTTAGTATTGCTTTGTGATGCTTATTTAATGCATAGTATGAAGCTATGGTATCAAATTGTTATATCTATGCAAGCTAAGTCTCTATGAGGCTTTGTGATCCATTACACTACTTAGATATATCACTTATATTCTGTTACCACTATGCAATTACTTCGCAAAGGAATTCTGATGCAAAGTACTTACTCGTTATCTCTTCTCATCCTTATTGGATTCACACTATTCCTTTTCCTTGTTCTTTACTTACGAGCTAACCCATTCAGGCATGGCATTGCTTTGTGTGTCACGAAATGTCCTTTTTCATTATTCTTTTTCTTTTCTTTTATTTACTTACCTAATTACCAAAGCGCTTACACCAGCGCTCATTATATTTTCATTTCCATCTAGATTACATGCATTAACCTTATTGTTCTCACGTTGTCGTTTCATCTAGGTGTGACTCTCTCGTGCCTGTCAGATCATTGACAGGATGACATCACTATCGTTCCGCATCCATGCTTCTTTTTATATTGCCTTATTGTTTGCTCACTGAATACTTACAGCTTTACTTATGGATACGAGCGACTCTTATTGTATATCCTCATGGTTACGGCACAAGATACTTCTCATGACTTCATATCCCATACATATATAAGACTTGGTATTTTGTAGTTATATTCCTTAGCTCTATTCTCATCTATCCTCCTCAGTAGCTAGACTTGTAGTTTGGTTGTCTTATTCTCATCGCATTTTCATCCTCTTGCTCATCATTCATCATGTGATGCCTGGTTATCTCTTGTGAGAGCTAGCGAGTCGCTGACATTGTGATCCTGACTTACCCCTAATATAAAGCTATGGTATTGAATAGTTAGTTCCTCAGTTTAAATATCAACCTTGATAGCACTTTGATAGTGATACCAATTAATCAACTATCAATATCATTGTTTTAACATCCTTACTGTCAGTACATTCCACAAAGGTCATCACAAATGGAACACATTTACTTTCTTCTATATTGGAAACATGAAGTGTCAAGGACTCTACTAATAGTGGAGTCAAGGTCTGACTACCTAGTTTAGGATCATCTTACCTTGCAGAGTAATTCTCTTCGCTATCTCCCACAATTAACCCCATGACCCATTTCCAATGATCCATCAGTGCATGATCATAACACAAATAGGTAGTTCTGTAGTTTTAATATCAACTTAGATCTGCCCATCTTCGTATTATGGATGTTCACTCCCTGTGATACATTCTCAACACTGCTCTGATGTTCTGCAAAGCAACCTCCACAAACTGATGCTGCTACTACCCTTCACCATTGGACCATTGACATGTGAGGGCACTACCAATAGTAGTGTCAATGTCCAACTACCTCTCCGAAACTCTGTGAATTGTTCCTCCCTTTGCAAGGGAATTATTCCCTTGCATTCCCATACAATTCCGTGATTATATTGCAATTGTTCCGTGATTCCGGATTTGCATGATCTTAACAAGATGAGAATAGAGCTAAAGAATATAACTATGAAATATCCTATCTTATGTATGTATGGTAAATGAAGTCATGAGAAGTATCTCACACCATAACCATGAGGATATATAATATGAGTCACTCATATCCATAAGTAAAGCTGTCGGTATACAGTGAGTAGACAATAAGGCAATATAAAAGAATAGAAAAAAAGTGATTTTGTAACAGTGCTGAATTACATCATGCTTAGGTTTGTGCTTGTGCCTGTGCTTGCTTATGTCACTCTGTTGCCTCTGCCCTTGTCACTACAAGGTTGATTGAGGGATTTGGGATCAAAAGCACATTACAGGCTAATATATACATGATATCAAATTTGTCAAACTCCAGACTATTTCTAGATCCTTCAGCTTTCTTCAGTTCCCTGCAGTTGGTCCCAGCTTTTTTTTTCTTGTCATTCTCTAGATTTTCCCAGAGTAGATTTTCACTGGGGCCTTGTCATGAAGTGAGCCACCCCTATCATTTTCCTTTCTTTATGATACACCATCCGAGCTCTCCTACCTACAATAATCATTCCGGAACCTTCCATTCCATTCTATCAGTTCCGTTCCACTCCTTGTGCCTGAGCTATACAGTATTCCATCATAATTCCCACACTCCGCCTTGTATATATAAGCCAGCCCCCACAGCCTGGTCCCTTATCTTGACCTCTTTGTCATTGGGACCAGGTATGTCTTTTACCTACTTACTTGTATTTATTATCAATATAACTTTGTCATTGGGACCAGTATCTGCCCGCTTCTGCTCAAGTCTCCGCTCTGCTCCGCCACCGTCATCACCTCTTTGTGACATTAGGTCAAGATCCCCTACTGCACCGATAGCCTACCGATTAGGTTATCCTTGCAGGCTCCGCCTTCACCATGTCTACAGATGCTGCCGCACCAAGCCTGTCCGCCCAAGCTATTGACTGCTCGGCCTATCCACACACTTTTGACACTAAAGACCAAACTCACATCCACAGCAGCGAAAGCAATTCCTGTGCTGACTGCAGTTCTCAACCCTGTCCAAACGCCGCTGCCAACTCCATCAGTAAAGAAGAGAATCTTTCTGACGGTACCGTGATCACACCCATCCTAACCCCTGCTCCAACTGTACCCCCACCCACTATGTCAACCCCTGAAGTCAACACCAATCAGCTCATGGCACAGCTCATTGAGCAGGTGGCCCAGCTCACGGCCAACCTCCACAAAGCCTCAGCCAAGTCCAGTATGAATAAGCCTGAGCTCTTCAAAGGCTCGAGTAGTGTGGAAGCCCGTCGCTTCATTGCTCAGTATCAAAGCTGGGCAATGGAACAACCAGATTTGAGCAACAATGAAGGAAAGCTGATCAAGGCAGCGCTAGGATTCTTCTCAGGCAAGGCTGCTGACTGGGCCACACTGTACCTCCTAGAATTCAGCCATAACCAACAACCCTTCAATGGACGATGGGAAGACTTCAAAACAGCCTTCACCCTCCGATTTGAATCCATTGATGCAGGTATGGAGGCCCGGAATGCAATCCAGCATCTCAGGCAGGCAAAAGGTCAAACGGTAGCGGAATTTGCACAGAATTTTGTCGTGACATGCTACACAGTATACGGTACCTACTTTATTTCCCCTACATCCCCTCGTTTCTTTATCCTTGTTACGGTTTGGATCTGTCCACACTCTGCCATACCTTTCTACATCATTCCATATCCTTCTATCAACTTCCCGCGCTGTCGCTTACTCATCGAGACTCTTGTATATATAGTACTGTAGCTGACATCTAGTTCCCCATCTTGACCTCTTGGTCTTTGGAACTAGGTTAGTACTTGTATCTTCGTTTACACTCAATATACTCACTTGGTCTTTGGAACTAGTTTTCCTTGTGCGACCCTAGTGATTGGCCCCTGCGCTATCACTGCTGTCTTGATCATTTTATCTTTCAGCCTTCATGTGTGGTGTTAGCCCCACCCCTCACTTCAGTTTGTGCTTCGAGCCTGTGCTTTCTCTGTGCTCTCCCCCATTGTCACCACAAATTTCAAGGACATTGGTGATCGGACCGGACTTTCAGACGTCAACCTGTGAGAACGCTTCCATAGCGGCCTCAACCCAGAGATCTGACAAAATCTCATTGTGGTCAATATAGCCCAGGGACTAGCTCCCACCCTGGAGGAGGCTATTAGGCGAGCAATTTCAGTGGATGTGTTCCTGCACGATCCCACCATGACAGGTCGCAATCCAGGCACCTCCCATATCTCCTCCCCCCCTGCCAACTCCCATGCTATGGATGTCGATGCCACGCACACTAGTGGTAACAGCAGAGAAAGCTTCGTGGCTCAGATGAGAGGAAGGTGTTATGGGTGTGGCTTGCAGAGTCACGAAAAGAGGAACTGCTCATACAAGGAGACAGTTTGCCGCTACTGTGGACAATGAGGCCACCTAGAATCAGTCTGCCAAGACAAGTTCATGGGTCTAGAATGTGGCCGGGGTAAGCGCCAACAACCCCGCTGTCAACAAGTCTCTGCTTCCTCTTTGACACCCTTCACCCTCTTCCCCAACGAACCCGTCCAAATTGCCGCTTCCACTCCAGCCCCCACTGCTCCATCCCCACTTACGCCTGACCTCTCCACCCAGATTGCCCAGCTCCAGGAGCTCCTTAACAGAGCCAATGCCATGGCCCCAGCACCAGGTTCTCAGGAGGGTTTTTAAAGCGGGTACCCGTCTCGGCTGCATCGAGAGTACCCGTAAACCAGTTCGCTATACATTCCACATCTGCGTATGATTCTCTTCCATCCTGTAAAATATCTACTATTTCGGAATTGAACTCCAATTCATCTCACTTCCAAATTAATGCAAAACTAAGAGGAAGAAATCACAGTATAGTGTCATGAAACGATCTTTTTCATTATTCTTTTCTTTTATTATTCTTTTCCTTTTCTTTTATTTACTTACCTAATCACCAAAGCGCTTACACTAGCGCTTATTATATTTTCATTATCATTTAGGTTACATGCGTCAACCTTATTGTTCTCGCGTTGTCGTTTCACTTAGGCGCGACTCTCTCGTGCCTGTCAGCTCATTGACAGGACGACATCATTATTGTTCCGCTTCCATGCTTCTTTTTATATTGCCTTATTGTTTACTCACTGAATACCTACAGCTTTACTTATGGATATGAGCGACTCTTATTGTAGATCCTCATGGTTGCGGTGCAAGACATCTCTCACGGTTTCATATCCCATTTCGTATATAAGACTAAGTATTTTGTAGTTATATTCCTTAGCTCTATTCTCGTCTATTCTCCTCGGTAGCTAGACTTGTAGTTGGGTTGTTTTATCCATCCTCTTTCGCTTTTTCACCCTCTTGCTCATCGTCTATCGTGTGATGCCTGGTTGTCTCTTGTGAGAGCTAACGAGTCACTGACATATAGCAACTGCAGCCATGGTTGATTCTGGAGCCACTGCTCTATTTTTGAACCAAGAATTTGTCACCCGCCACCGTGTAAGGACCTTCCTCCTCAGGAAACCCATTGGCATCTTTAACATTGATGAGTCTGCTAACCGAGCAAGGCAGATCACACACTTTGCACATGGACAGACTTGCTAGTAACTAATCTGGGAAGCAAAGACCTAATCTTAGGACTCCCCTGGCTACGTAAGGCCAATCCAGATATTGACTGGGAGAAAGGATGACTCACAGTCAGATCACAACAAACAAGGATAGAGGAGGTGGAAGAGCAAGACACAGCAGAGGAAATTGAAACTGTTATCACCCCTGAACCACCACTTGACACACTGGATGAGGAGACAGAAGAGTCACCCATACACCACATTTGAGCAAACCGACGAACCCGATGTGCATGGGTGAAGTCAGGAATCTTACATGAACAAACAGAGGAGGTCTGGTGTGCTGCAGGGTTCACCTACTCTCAACAGCTAGCGGAACAGGCCCACAAAACAAAACCCGTGAAAACCTTTGAAGAAATGGTCCCAGAACCCTACCACAATTTCGAAAAAGTATTCTCTGAAACTGCTTCAGAGCGCCTCCCTGACCACCAACCCTGGGATCATGCCATTGAATTGATCCCAGGTGCACCAGAAACCATGCGCACAAAAGTCTATCCAATATCATTGAATGAACAAGGTGAACTTGACCACTTTCTGGATGACAACCTCCGAAAAGGCTACATTCGCCCCTCGAAGTCGCCACTGTCTTCACCTGTCTTCTTCATAAAGAAGAAGGATGGAAAACTCTGTTTTGTACAGGACTACAGGAAACTTAACCAAGTAACCCTGAAGAACCGTTATCCCCTCCCATTGGTTGCTGACATTGTTAGCCGTCTGCAGGGGGCACGGTATTTCACCAAATTTGACATCAGATGGGGCTATAACAATGTTCGGATTAAAGAGGGTGACGAGTGGAAAGCTGCCTTTGCAACCAACCGAGGGTTGTTTGAACCCAGCGTAATGTTCTTTGGTCTCACCAACTCCCCAGCCACTTTCCAAGTGCTCATGAACTCCATCTTTTCAGACCTAGTGGCGGCAGGGAAAGTAGCAGTCTACCTAGATGATATTCTCATCTTCACCAACGAAATACCAGAACATCGGTGGATAGTAAGAGAGGTACTCAAACGGCTAGAGAAACACGACCTCTACCTACGACCCGAGAAGTGTGAATTCGAGGAGCTCCAGATCGAATACCTAGGACTAGTGATATCAGAAGGTGAAGTGAGCATGGACCCGGTAAAAGTAGCTGCGGTTCGCGACTGGCCTATCCCAAAGAATCTGCGAGAGCTACGGGGATTCTTAGGTTTTGCTAACTTCTACCGCCGATTCATACGGAACTTTGCCTGCATAGCACACCCTCTGAATGACCTGACCAAGAAAGACTCGGGCTTCAGTTGGGGGACACACCAGCAACAAGCATTCGACACCCTAAGGGAAGCATTTATCACAGCACCGGTACTGGCACTCTGGGACCCTAATAGGCTCACACAACTCAAGGTGGATGCATCAGGCTTTGCTACGGGAGGAGCTCTAATGCAGAAACAAGATGATGGCCAGTGGCACCCAGTAGCATTTCGATCAGCCTCCATGCAACCAGCCGAACGAAACTATGGAATTTACGACCGAGAGATGCTCGCCATCATCGAAGCATTAAAGGACTGGAGAAGCTTCCTGGAAGGTTCACCACAACCATTTGAGATCCTCACTGATCATGCAAACCTGGAATTCTGGTGCTCTGCTCAGGACCTTAGTAGACGGCAGGCACAATGGGCACTATGGCTGTCCCGCTTCGATTTCCAACTCACTCACTGGCCGGGCAAGTCCAACACTCAGGCAGACACTCTCTCTCGCATGGCAGCACATCAAGTTTTGGATAGCGAAGATAATCGACAACAGATCGTCCTGAAACCAGCCCATTTTATGCGAGTGGCAGCAACCTCATTACAGAATCCACTGGAGGACCATATCCGACAGGCATCTCAGAAGGAGGCCCAAGTACTGGAAGGACTGGAAGAGCTTAGGAGAAGCGGTCTCAAATGCTTGGCCAATGGGATAACAGAATGGGAAGAAGACAATGGACTAGTGTACCACCGAGGGAGGGTATACGTCCCACCAGACGATGACCTGCAGAAAGAAATACTCAAACAATGCCATGACAACCCCTCTGCTGGCCACCTTGGACTTCACAATACCCTTGACCTCATCAGTACCCACTTTTGGTGGCCCACCCTGTGATCCTTTGTAGAAAAATACGTTGAAGGATGCGAGACTTGTGCTAGGAAGAAGATACAGAGACACTCATGAGCAGTAACACTACCCCTAGACGTCCCAGCAGGCTTGTGGGAAGAAGTGGGAGTTGACCTGATCACACAGCTGCCCAACTCGCAAGGGTACGATGCGATTCTAGTCTGCACTGACCTCTATGGTAAACAAATCCATGCAATTCCTTGTACAACCTCAATCACAGCAGCAGGGGTGGCCGACATCTACTATCACGAAATTTTTCGCCTCCATGGCCTTCCCCTCTGCTTTGTATCAGACCAGGGACCCCAGTTTGCAGCAAAACTCATGTGATCACTACTCTCCTGCCTAGGAATCAAATCAAACCTCACCTCCGGATACCACCCCCAAGTGAATGGACAGACTGAACAGGCAAACCAAGAAGTTGAAAAGTACCTCAGGCTCTATGTGGGACGCCGTCAGGATGACTGGGCAGAACACCTGCCCATGGCGGAATTTGTGATTAACTCCCGCACCCACTCAGCACTGGGAACGTCCCCTTTCGAACTCATGTATGGTTACCTGCCTCTATTCAACATTCCAGTGGGACAGCGGAGTGGGATTCTGGCGGTGGATGATCACATCCAGATACTGCGAGATGCATGACAGGACGCTGGGGTGGCACTGCACCTGGGGAAAAGACAGCAAAAGGAAAACTACGAACGGGGAAAACAAAAGGCACATCAGTTCCAAGTTGGAGATCAGGTCTGGCTAAGCACAGAAGACATCAAGCTTCAACTTTCCAGTGAGAAACTGGGGGATTGACAGCTAGGACCATGTGCGATTTTGGAGAAGGTTGGCCCTTTGGACTACCGTTTAGACCTCCCACTGTCGCTAGACCGCATCCACCCTGTGTTCCATGTCGATAAACTGTACCCTTGGAGAGGGAACTCTGTCAATGGCGAAATTGCAACACCACTGGAACCAGTATACCTAGAGGATGAGGATGAGCCAGAGTATGAAGTCGAGGACATCTTGGATAGTCAGATTAGGTGGAAGAAATTAGAGTACTTGGTAAAGTGGAAAGGCTACAATGCAGGACACAACTCCTGGGAACCTGCACCAAATCTTGAACATGCCCCTACAACTATCTGAAAATTCCACAAAAAGCACCCCCAGGCGGCAAAAGCTTGACCATTGAGGGCAATGGTCATAAGGAGGGGGGTAATGTCATGAAGTGAGCCACCCCTATCATTTTCCTTTCTTTATGATACACCATCCGAGCTCTCCTACCTGCAATAATCATTCCAGAACCTTCCATTCCATTCTATCAGTTCCATTCCATTCCTTGTGCCTGAGCTATACAGTATTACATCATAATTCCCACACTCCGCCTTGTATATATAAGCCAGCCCCCACAGCCTGGTCCCTTATCTTGACCTCTTTGTCATTGGGACCAGGTATGTCTTTTACCTACTTACTTGTATTTATTATCAATATAACTTTGTCATTGGGACCAGTATCTGCCCGCTTCCACTCAAGTCTCCGCTCCGCTCTGCCACCGTCATCACCTCTTTGTGACAGGCCTTGACTTGTTGAATATTCTTACTTGATCTTAGTATTGATATTGACCTTACCCAAAGTAATAATAATAATGCCCAAAGGAGAGTTACAAGGCCCCATCCCCCACCAACTATGAGATGAGATAAAATGAAATGATGAGATGATGAGATTAGTGTAGGCTGAGGGTGGATTTCTAAGCTAAGCTAAGCACTTTGAAAAGAGTTATAGAGGATGGGGGATAAGTGGGTAAAAAGTAAATTTTGACAGAAGTATGTAAAAAAAGGTACTTAAAAAAAGGAGGTATGTAAAAAAGGTGTTTTTGAAAACAAGATTTAAAAAGATAAAGAATGGACAAGTCCGGAATCGAACCGGAGACCTTTCGCAAAGCACGTTATACAATTATCCAAATCCGCGGAAGGCATTTTGGAAAATTGCGAAGCGAACGCGATAACCCCTACACTACATGCCCATATTGAATATGATTTTTTATAAGTTGTTATCTTTATTTTTTTTGAATAAGTAAACACTAATTCCCACACCTCCCCGAATCCCCCGAGTCCCGCCGGAGACCCGGAGACCTTTATCTAATCACCATTGTAGTTACCTTTTTTTTGTGTTTTCGCTTTTCTCATGAGCCATAGTAGGCGCAGTAGTATCATCACCACCAGCATAAGCCACGCCACTAGCAGCAGCACCATTAGTACTAACACCAGTACTAGTAGTAGTATCCTAACTACAACATCAACAATTCTAACTTCGACTTTAACTTCGACACTTTTCTCTACCTTCTCTACCACCAACAGCTCTAGCTCCAACTCTACTACCCTCGGACTCAGAATCAATGCCCATTCAGCATATCTAATGGATAACTTATTCGCTATAGTGTTCGGGCTTTGTTTGAGAGTTTTTTTGGGGGTTGTCGGAGGAGGAGAAGGAGATGGATTAGAAGATGGACTAGATGAGTTGGGACTAGGAGAATACGATGCAAAAGCGTATCTGTCTTCCTCCAGGTCTCCGTCGTCCCCATTTTTATACTCCTCCTCCTCCTCCTCCTCTTACTCTCCTTCCACCTGGAATTCATATTATTCGTTAAAAACGACAACACCTCTGATTGGTTTATGGGAAGGTATTGTTTTGTGGCATTTTATTAATCAACGCCACTCTCAGCGTACTCACTCTCGCTCTGGATCCTCTCGAACCTCCAGAGCTACCTCTGGATCCTACTCCTCCTACACGCCCTAAGAATGGGTATAGACTTTATAGTCACAGGAAATATTCAAAGAACGATTTTGGTTGTGGTTTGGACTGCGTTGGGGACGATTTTGATGGATGTTGGGGTTGGGGTTTGGGAGGATTCTGGGGGAAGCAGAGGAGGAAGGGGGTTCAGTTTCGGAGGAAGGAGAGAAAGACGAAGAGGAATCTGGAGAGGTTGGCAAAGTCTTTGGAGAAACGTTAAAAGAGATGTGAAAGGTATATCAAGGAGAATGCCTAGGATACCCATTCCCATGAGCATACCGGGATTGGATAGACAAAGAACAGTTAGGTTCGTACCAGAAGAATCAAGAAATTGGACTTCTAGAACGTCCGCAACCTCTCGTACTTCTCCAACGTCGTCCTCATCGTCTGTCGTAGTTCCTCCGGAATCTCAATCTAGACAGTCCGGGGAACCTAGGGTGTCCAGCACATCTCCGACACCCTCTATCGTTTCTACACCAACGACAGTTACTACTTCTGCTGCTTCTACTACTTCTTCTATGACTACTTCTACTACGACGACGACGATGCGGGCGAGGACCTCTAGGTATATTGGTACTCCCGGTCCTGGACCTGCTCCAACGCCAACTCTTAACCCAACACCTGCTCCTACTCTTAGCACAACCCACAAACCGCACGTCCTCGTCCCAGGTCATTTCATGCGCGATTCCGAAACAGAAACAGAATTCACCGCGTTATCAATGCCGATCACAGCAAGGAGGAGTAGGAGGAACAAGTACACTTCGACTTTAACGAATCAGTCTGCTAATCCAACTCCTTCCAATAACTCTTCTGCCTCTGCATCTGGGTTAACAACAGATACCGAGTTACTAGGAACTTCTCGTGGCTCGACGTATTCGTTGTTCCCTCTAGGGTCGGATAGAACGAAGAGGTCGACCAGAACGAATTCGAGGAAAAGAGAAGCGAGGTTGACGGAATCCGAGTCTGAGTCTGACGCCGATGAGGACGAGGACGAAGGGGATAAGGATAGGCATGGAGGGCGAGTTGTCGGAGAGATGGAACGAAGGGAAGGACACGATGGCGATGGTTCTTCTACAGAAACAGAAGCACCAACACCAACACTAACACCAATGCCAACACCAATACCAGACGCAGGCACATTGAGAGATATATCGATTTTGGAAGAAGAGAATCAGAGTACATCTGTTCCTACAGCTGCTGTTATTCCAACTCACACCCAAATCGATTCCGACTCTCTCTCAACTCTTCCTATTCTTCCTACTCTTCCTATTCTTCCTACTCTTCCTATTCTTCCTACTCTTCCTATTCTTCCTACACTTCAAACCCTCTCTACCATTTAAACCCAAACCGACTCCACCCCTCTCCCATCCGTTGATCAAGTCCCCGATATCCCAGACGTAGACATCGACGAAAGCAGTTGGGAAAAAATCGATAGGCATAGTTTGTTTAGGCCTCTTCCGGTGAGGAAATCGAAATCCAAAGCCAAGTTGGAGTTGGTCGAGACCGAGACTCAGAACGAGGACAAAGACGAGGCCGAGACTAAGAAAGGAGACGAGGCCCAGGACGGGACCAACACCGAGACTAAGAACGGCTTTGAGGATGGAGACGATGGGACTAGGAGCGAGTTTACCGTTAAAGAAAAGGAAAAAGGGAAGGGAAATAAGGGAAAAGGAAAAGCCAAGTCTATATCAATGACAGAGCCTAAACCTTCTGATCTTTCCAACCCTTCGAATCCTCCTTCGAATCCTCTTCAAAATCCTCCAAGTTTACCACCCAAAGATCTCGAAGACCCTATCATCCCCATCATCCCTACCAAAATTCCCGTCCCCACAAAATTCCCGTTTATTTCTTCCTCTTCTTCGAAACCCGAAAAAACAGTATCCGAACCTGGATGGTTTAATTCCATCGGTGATTTGGTTGGTAAGAAAAGTAAGACTTATGGGAGTACGGTTACTACGGGAGGAACAGGAGGGATAGGAGGAACAACTGGAGGGACTACAGGGAAGAAAGCGAAATCCGTGGTATCAGCTGCTGGATCTTCCGTAGGTGGGATCACAGATCCTCTGTATTCGTTTATGAAAGCACGGTCGCCGCTGGGTGGGAATGGCAACGGGGATAAGGACGAGAAGGCCCTGAAGGATGATAAGAGGGATGGGAGTGGAGGGAACGACGAGAAAGAGAACGAAGGGAAGGACCGTTCCCCACCACCAACATTCTCCCAAATATACCCAGATGGTGCTCCCGATATTTATACTTCTTCAGCTTTACCAGAACCGCAGGTCGTACCAGGTGAGAGTTATATTGATGTTTTACCAGCCTTACCAGTTCGTGGGGATATTGATATTGATATTGATATTTTACCAGGAGAGGGTGCAGGAGCTACGGGAACCCCGGCTACTGCCACAGGAGCTACGGGAGCTACGACTTCAAAAACAGTACGGTCTGTGAAAGCACGTTCTACGGTTTCTGGGTCTTTTGAAGATGAGAAAAAGGAGAAGAAAGATGGTGACAGAACAGAAGACAAGGACATGGACGGGGAGAAAGAGAACAAGGAAGTGGAAGGTGACAAAGAAAATGATACCGACTCCTCCTCCTCCTCCTCCTCCTCCTCTTTCCACTTCCCATCAGACACCGCTCCTGCATCTGAAAAATTAACCGTTTCGTTAGAATTAGTGAGGAGGATTGATTTGTTGAGGAAGGGTCTTTTCGAAAAGAAGAGGGAGAAGGAGCAGGAAGAGGGGAAGGCGGATACGGAAGAAGCTGATGATGGAAAACAAACAAAAAAACAGATACGAAAATTAGAGAAGAGGTTTAAGAGGGTTGTTTTGGGTGTTGGAGGTGGTGATGGTGGTATGTTATTATTTCTTTCTTTTCTCATCTTCTCTCCTCTTTCCCCTTACTCATATACCCATATACTCTTCTCTAGACCCAGCCAACAAATCAACCAAACTCGACATCCCCGGCAACACTTTCAATCTAAAAATCGTTGAGAAAATGGAAGAGAGGTTATGGGTGTTAGGTGTAGAGAATGTGTTAGGTGTGGAGAAAAATGTAGGGACGAAGGATACGAAGGGAGTAGGGAAGGTTGAACAGCAACCAAAACTCGAAATTATAATCTCAAAAGGAACAAAAGCAAAATCTATAAAAGAAGCTATTGTTGGGGCGTTGAAAAAGTGAGTGCTGTTTCTGTTGATTGTAGTGCTGTTGTTGATTGTGTTGTTGTCATGGTGCTTTTTTTTTTTTTACTTTGCTTTCTCTTCCTACTAGGTACGACCTCACTTACGCCGAAGACCCCAACAATGGCCGGATTTTAAATGTTACTGTTCCGTTTGGGTCTGTGTTCGGGGAGGGTTAGAGTCTGAGTTTGGTGGGGAGGAGAGTTAGGAACGTTAGGAGGAAATTTTACGAAGGCTATGAAGACTATGAAGACTTGGAAGATAGGAATCCACCAAATTCACGAAAGCATGAAACCTAGGGAATCTAGGAAATTTAGGAATATCATGAGACCTACGAAATCATCTATTTCTAGATCTCACTATGTCTGCGTGCTTCTACATCTACGTATATCTATATCTGCAGAGCTCTACTTTCACAGAGGTTCTACGTATCTCTACGTACTTTGCTATCTACTATCTACATCTGTTGTTATGTGTCGATTTGTTTTGTTTTACTTTGTCTTGTTCTGCGTTCTGTCCTACGTCCCGTTCTGTTATATTTTGTTACGTTCTCTATTTACAACTATGTATATCACAAAATGTGTTCTTGTCTGTTATGTTCTACTAACAACCTAGTACCGTTGCACTATACCAACCACTTCCCAAATCCAAGCCTAAATCCAGAACTAAACCCAAATCCGAACTCATCCTCGAACATAACTCATACTCATCACCTCCCTATCATCCGAACACAACCGCGCCCATTCAAGTGCCAGTCGGTAGACATACGCTGGAGAGTCAGTCGTCAATCAATCGTCAACTAGGAATCGAGAATGCGTAAATGCGTAAGTGAGAGATTAGGGATAAAGGGAATATGGGAAATGCGTAAGTAGGAAAGAGACAATGTGTAAGTGGGGAGTTGGAAGTGTTTGGAAGATTTCAAATTCAGAGAGAGAGAGAGGAAAAAAAACAAATACCAAATACCAGAAACCAAAAACCAAAAACCAAAAAACATAAAACGAAAGGAAACAAAAAAAACAAAGCAAAAAGAAAAAGTAAAAAGAAACCGAAACGAACCTTCCATATCAACCGTTCTCCCAATCGTCTTCTTCCATTGTTTTCCTGCTAGTGCAATTCGATGAAGACGTGCGTCGCCGTCTGGGGCGCCTGAGATCATGGTATTTCGTCTTCTCGTTCTTCTTGGATATGATGTGGACGTGGGTGTGGATGTATATGATTTAGACTCCGATGTGGAGTTACTAGGGCCACCTCCACCTCCACCTCCCCTCCTGAGTCCTACTATAACATTGCAGCGCAAGGAAAGCGGACGGAGGGATTTAGCAAAGAAGAGGATACATAGAAGAGGATATAGTAATTGACTCACCATCATTGCCACCGTCGTCGTCTTCGTCTTCGTTGTAAACCTGTTCATTACCATCACCGTAGTCGTCACTATCATTGTCACCTTCGTAGTCGTAGGTGTCGCTGTCGTTATAAACCTGCTCAACCACCTCACCCGGTATCCCAGAAAAATATGCAAAGATATTATATATCTCTTCGTACCCTGCTGATAGAGGGATGTAATGTAACCTATAATCAACAAACGTTATAAGCTATAAGCTACAGGTTCAAAATCCTAACTAGATAACCACTCACCAAGGTTCTATCCAATCCCCAAAAAACTCTTCGTATACTGTACTTTTGATAGGAACACTATCGGAAGCGAGGAATGCCATGAATCGACCTGAATAGGACATTCCGTCGATGTCGAGGAGGTATTTGTATTTCCAATGGTGTCCTGTTTGTGTTGAATGGAGGAAAGGAGAGGGAGAAGGAAGGGAAGGAAGGAAGAAGGAAGGGAGGAAGGGAAGGAAAGTGATAAGGGGAAGGAAAAGAGATCATTCTTCATTTAAATAACCGTTTCAAGTTTGAAAAGAGATAAAATATGAACGATGAACGATGCATCGATGAATACAATCAATCAATGAAGCGCCTTAACTCACCGAGAGGAACCCCTTCATCGAACCTATAATCGTTCAACAGCTTCTTCAATCCACCAGGATATTGACCCGGGCTGGTAGCTTGCATGAAAGCTATATCCATAATCCCTTTGTTCAATGTGGAATATGGAACAGACAGGTGATAAAGGCCGCCATCATGATAGGCATCGAATCCGGTGAGCTCGACTCCCTGGACGAGTGCATTGAAGTCACTTGCTTCCCGTGTTTGGCTATACGGAACTCGGTCTGCTTGAGGTAATTGTATTATTGATATCCCTTTGGATGGTATTGACTCGGACAACCTATTCGATGAAATAGCTATGAACTGAAGGAGGTAGCAAAATGGAGATATGAAGAAGGAGGAGGAAAAGAAGGAGAAGAGTGTCGATAACGATAACGACGCCAAAAACGATGATGAACCTGGTGATTTAGATTGGGATGTGAATGGACTTGAAATAGCCGGCGGGATCCATATATCTGCCATTCCTTTCCTATCCCAATCACCCAAATCCCTCACAGCTCTATGTCTTTGATACATCGGAGCAAACCCTGCTGGCTCGTTCCCTCCTCCAGTCGTTGCCCCCCGCCAGAAGATTTTGTTGAGTTTGTGAAGAGAATTCGAGTCATTACCATTAGTGGCATCGTTTTCTACTGTATCCCAAGCAACCTCGTCCTTATCAACCTCCCTCAACTCGCCTTTCTCCGCGTCCCAGCCATATGTGTACCGTGCAGTCGATCCATAGTAGTAATGCGATGGGATCTAATAACACAAAATCCGTTTATCAGAAACTTCGAAATAGAGTCATGTATGTACCGACTGACCTTGATATCCGAAAACCCACTTGCCCTCGCAGGACTCATCACGGGATATAGCTCCCCCAAAGTCCTCCAATCACTGAAAAAATGACCTTGGGTGTAATGGAGATGCGGATCGTCGCAGAATGATTGATCGTGGTATGGGGTATTGGGGGAAAAGGTGAATTGTGGTGTTGTTGAGGTTGGTAAGGATAGTAATTCTCGGCTAGTCGTAATCGAGCCGTCACTGTGTTTCTGTAATTTAGATTGAGGATTCGTAGGGTCGAACGGATGATAAGGATCGTAAGGGTTTGAGGGATCGTTATCACGATAGGCTTTGAGCATTGGATGTATGGAAGGGAGACCATTATCCATTGTATACATACCACTTCTCACACTACTAAAATATCTCCTCGCCTTAGTATTTGGTGGACATGTCCGTCTCCATGCATCCCAGACATTGCCTTCACCTTTCCAGTCAGGTTTAAACGAGGCAAGGGGATCTACACGCGTGTTGTTATTGTTGTCGTTGTTGTTGTTATTAACGCTATCTGCATGTGGTAGAAAAGCCGAAATGAGGAAGATTCAGTAAGAACAATTCAAAGGAGACAAATTTTGACGAGAACTCACCACCCGTTGTCGAACTGTTTTCTTGTCTTTTCTCCCAAGGAACGATAACGCGCCCTTCAGCTTTTGCGTTGATAGGAAAATCCATATCAGGCAGCTACCCAAAGCGAAAATCATCCGATCAAAACTTTTGAAGACCATAACAGAAACGAAAATAGGAATAGAAATGAAAAGAAGTTGTTCAAGTACACACCTCCTTAACAAACTTCCCCAACATGCTTCTCAGCCCTTTTGCTCTCGCACTGACCTCTGTATCCACATACCCATCCGCTTGAACACTCGGAACCCCTCCTCGGATTCTAACCAAATCAATACTAGGCAGACTCGCAACAGCCGCAATCCTCTTCCTAATTTCCTGGCCACCGCCTTTCACATCATAAAACGGTTGCAAATCTCTCATCATCCCGTCATATTCATCAATCATTATAATATCATACTGTTGTGTGAACTCCCACCATTTATCGAACCCTTTGGGTGGAGACATGCAGAACCGCCGTCGATACTCTGCTACAGCTGCTTCTAGAGATTTACTCTGGCTCTCGAGTTTGGTGCGGAAGCGATTCTCGGCGACAGACATGAGTCGAGTTATGGGATGTGTAGACCAGGAGTCTTGTGTAATTGTTCTTGTTTCCGCCTCGTTAGGATCATGCGTCGCAAATTTAGATGATCCAAGAAACGGATTGGCAAGTGAGAAGAACAGACTTGGTATTGAAAAGCCAATGCAGAAGTTGGATATAACATGAGACTCGGAGCAGCCAGCGTAGTAGTGAATGACAGTGTGTACAGTCCAAAGGAACAGAAATAACAATATACATCTGAAGAAAAGCAAACGCCTGCGGCGACGAAAGGTGAAGCTCACCCTTCGTGACTTCATGGATGAAGAAGTAGAATTCTGCAGGATAAATCTCAGCATCAGTAGGAAGTTTGTATTGATTTTATGGTAGAGTCTGATAGCTAGTAGAGCATGCAGAGCCTCACCCGGGGGTACGTGTCTATGATTCGCGCGTGTATGTGTGATGTGATACTGACTCGTACGTTGAACACGTTCGAGCTAGATACGAGTTCGAAGGGGAAAACTTGTACAAGAGAAGTTACTCAAGTCCGGTCTCTCTCTGTCAGGTGGGGGAAAAACTATCTATTTTTCTCATCAGATAGGCAAAGATGTATATCAGAAGTTACATCAATGAAACACAAGGAATGATGAAAGCCGACGGATACGTGCGATCGGACACCAAATTCGAGCAAGTCCACATAATGGACTTGCCGAGATTCTGCGCAAGCGCGTATGAAGCTCCACAGTGATAAAAGCAACGAAATCGAAGAATTTCAGTACCTTCAGTGAGAATGCACGATTGTCAGTTCATTGAATTTTTGTTTGTTTTTGGTCCGGGCTGAAGCGGGAGGTGGACACGCGAAGTGGAAATATCCATAATCCCTTTCACCCGATAAGCCCACTGCAGCATAATCCGAGTATGGTACAGGGAGGAGTATCAAAGGTAGAAGGGGCTTAGCCATAGTTTCCCGAACAAGTTGAGAGATTTTGGGAAAAAGTCAAATGAGTTCATTTCTCGGAGCGCCAATAAGGTCCAAGTTTCGCACCGTGCAAAGCGCGTTTTATGACTCCCGGCCAGTTTAGCTTACTTCCATCTATTTGATTCCCCAACCAGATAACTTATCAATGAGTACTGTCTAACTTGAATAACTTTGTCTGCATGATCCTAACGGGCTATGGCTAGTCGCCTGAAATTATCCTTTCTGCCTTTTTTCGATTGAGCATAACCTTGTTCCATAAAATTTAGCTACTACGGTACAAAACCGCTGCATTTCTTCCATCTCCAGGATTGGAATTAGAATTTATTATTCCAGCTGGAGCACACTGTAAGGTTGCAAGGTGTTTTGTTGAACTATGATGGATCAATAACGCACAACGTGCCAGTGGAACAATCTTACGTTTGAGCAGGGGAGAATTCCGTAGAGAATAATGTGATTGCTTCATTGCTAGCAATTTACTATGTATCTAGTAAAGCATATAGCTGGAAAGACTACCTAAGCAAGGGACTACGTGAAATAGTGATATAGACTTACTGTTTCTTGAGTAGTAGCTGTATGAGCGGTGAAGTTGCCCTCAACAGAAGCAACAGCAATAATAATATTAAGGCTACAGTTGCTAGCGACCTAGATTTGGGAGAGTCCGGACAAGAGCAATAGATATGATGAAAATGGAGAGGGTTTGGCTGTGCAGTATCTATACCGCAAACCAAGTTTGGAGGCAAGGGGTCTTGAATAATTTCTTGAGGATTACTTCAATGAAACTTGACCGATTTAGATCGAACGATGAGTAGCGGTTGAGGCATTGTTAAATCTTGATACGTTCAATCTTTCTGTCTTTCTGCTCCTTCGGCTGAAGAATACCACCGAGATTTAGTTCGAGTAGGTATTGCCCATACACCTGCCAATATTGTGTGATCACTAACCATTGTGATTATTCAGAGGCACCAGGTAAATTTATTTGGGTCTAAAGACAAGGTTGCGTACTTACAAGAATGGTCATTATGACTCATGACTTGGACGTCTAGGTCCGATATTTTTGAAGTTCTTGAACCTCCCTGTGTAGATGAGGATTTCATCGGAGTAGATTTACTCCCGAGTCTCCTGAGGGCTATGATTATACAACTTGGATAATATAGAGTACTCGCCACTTGGCTCAAAGCTTGCAGCAACTAGTCCAGTGTTGGAAATACGCCGAGAGGGCTTACTTGAAGAAGGAGGATATTTCCGGAAACTTTAAGTTCAAGAGAATGTGTACTGGACTGATCAGATATGCACAGTTTCCCATGACTTTACTGCATCATATTGTCACAAATCTTGTGAGAAGGGGTACGATGAGACCGGATATTGAAAGGAGTTGGCAACCAGCATTTTCACTGACCAGGATAGTAATTGTCGTTACACAGTCAGTATATTGAAATCCAAAGCACATGGCAAGGGCTGAAAGTACTGACAAGGTAGATCCTCGATAGATGAAGGCAGGCAAAAAATGGGCCCCAGTGTAAACAATAATAAATACCCAATTCTCAGAACACACCGAGATAGGTGTAAGATCTCCTATTTAAGTAGTTTACCTGTAAACAATGATAAATACCCAATCTAAGTAAGATGTATTTAGTTGTTATACAGATCAATAAAAGAAAATATAAAGTACTCACTCTCAGAACACACCGAGATAGGTGTAAGATCTGAGAGTATAAACTAACCGCTCTATCGTATTTAAGTTATACCAGTAAGTACCTGATCGAGCGGGCACAGTCCATTTGTAAATATGGAAAGTGGATGCAAGATAATTTAAAATTTACAGGGGGTAGAAAGAGATATAACAGAAACAATTAGTGGAACCTAGAGCAAGACGAGGGACTAGATTGTCCCGGATGGTCGGTCGGGGATGACTTACACGTCTCCTATCACGATCCTTCCTTCTACACCCAGAATCCGAATGTTTTGAGCATTCAGCTGGAATTTACCCGGAAAAAACCTAGGAGATGATATTGAGGCATACAGAAGATTGTACATCCCTTTTATGGTAGCAAACTGAAGCATCCACCAACTTTCCAAATGTAACATTCACGCAAGCCAAAGCAAAGCTTACAGGCCTACAATAGGTAATCCATGAGTCATATTCTACAATGTTTATGGCCGAAAAGTCGGATCTACCGCGGATCCAAAACCAATCATTCTCCCAACAATTGGTCTAAACGGAATATTACATCTGGATAGTGAAACTTGAATTTTCGAGATAGCTCTATATGCTCTAACATAGTTATTGAAGTCAGCGTACACATAGACACCATCCCAGATTCATCCTATGGCTCCTCACCGACACTGATGAGTGATTCAAGGCCCAAAGAGCTTACAGCCCTGAGGCCAGGAAGCCTCAAGTCTGGATCATCGTCTATCACAACCGAGTCAGGCTCAATCGAGTTGATGCTTACGCACCATTCAAATATCTCTAGGATGACTTCTCGAGGTAATCTACGTACTGGAAGGAGAATCATCCGGTAAGCCTGGATGTTTGTCAAAATACGTTCTCGTTGCGATGTGAGATACAAAATTTATTGCATGAGTTTTACCTGTGAATCCAAGTCTGTCGAAGCATTTTCATTTTGAATGAGAAGATGTTGTATGTCCAGCGAAGATTCAGAGTCTGGAGGACTTTCATTGTTTTATAACAATGCTTCAATTGGAGCAGGACGACTCGCGCTACATGTTTCTGTGGATCCGTTGTCATTATCGAGTGGATGAAAGCCACATTGTGGACAAGTAGAAGACATCTATGTTTAAGTCACGTAGAAATTGAGAGTTTTCGCACGCTAGAATTCTGCGAAAGTCTTGTACCGAAATTTCACCCCGGAAGGATCGTTCCTTACGCGAAATCCAACTGTCGTTATCTGACATTGATTTAGATACCAGCGCGTTCTTCTCAATCTTGAGCCCCTTCCGCTCGATGTATTGAATGATGTCTTCGTGTCCTGGCTATATTATGGTCTGCTACTGAACACCCCAGTAATTATAAACACTACAGCCTGAGGTAGGTGCGGAGAATTCCAATATCTGAGAAAGGTATGTATATGTAGGTATACGCATGGTTATTGATATTAGCTTCTATGAATTTTAAATACAGCAGGATCTGGAAAAAAATAGTGCATGGGGAAAACTATCTGATCCGTCATGGAGGTCTCTATCAGTGCTGCGTTATACATGCTAACTCTGACATGAAGATGTATTTGTTCAGCTGTGGCACAAGGTTTATGACAACTTGAATAGAAACCCCAATCTTTGTATACGCCTACCCGCCGCAGTGCCCAGAACACAAAACCCTCCCTAGACTGGTAAGTTCAAACTCTCTTCAAAGTTCATACTGTTTTCAGCCTACGCCCATCTTGTCGTTTCCGGACGGAGCGCAGGCCTTAGCTCCCCTTGGGGCATCATTACTTAGATGGAAAGTTTTTCAAGAGCCAATAACATCGATGACCCAAGGATGACTGATACATTAAAAAATCGTGAACATTTTCGCTAGAGTTGATTCCGGATGGAAACGTCGAGCGTAAGTTCTCCATTAATCGGCTTTGGGGCTTGAATGAAAACAATGGTTTATGCTCTTATGCTAGCACAATCAGGAAAAATATTAAGTGCTAGCAGCTTCCTCCTCCCCACAACAGCTGGCGTTGCCCATGCTGACAATCTGGTTGAGATTGAAAGGGGGTTCTACACAACAACGATGCAACTACATAGGATTCAGTCGTGCCTTGGATTGACAATTCCTCCGAGTCAGGGAATAATCATCAGGCCGCGGCACGCCCAAGAAATGTGGTGCCCCACAAATACCGTTGATGATGTTGAGCTAAATTCTACTACCTCAACAGAAACAGATACTTACCTCGATGTAAATATCCCCCGAAAATCTACTTCTCGAACGATACCAGGAATCTCCTTCTTAGTCTTTGTAGTAGGATTTTATTCAGGTTATTATTCCGACAAACAGGCTGCCTGCTGTCGGAAAAACTTAATCAGCGAAGCCAGTGTGCACCTCTCAATAGTGTTTTTAAAATTGTCGATGGTCAGTGGGAAGGTAAGTGGACAGCGCAACCTCAAAATGCCGATTGTATAGCATCAGCAGCCTAACCTTTAGTTTTGCTTTGAGTCAGACTCCTAAGGATTGAAAATGCAGTCAAAGAACTGTCGTGTCAAATTTATTGGAATATTCACATTTTTTCCGCTGCAATATCCAACAACTACCGCTTTTTCTTAGACATACAAGAACATGTGAAAACCTATAACCGGTATGTCGAAGACATATTGACTGAGAATTCTTTGCCACTGTATACGCCACTGTTATTATTACTGAATGAGATATTTCCGAGTCAGATCTGAAGTTCGGAATGTTGGACCTGAACTCACCCTCAATGAAGATATTATTTGTGAGTCAGAATGACCAGTCTTTGGGGGTTTGCTCGTTGCATAGACCGCGGTCAACTTGCTTTGACCGGTCCATATTATTTGTGAGTCAGAATGACCAGTCTTTGGGCTCAGGCTAGTAATTCAAGGAATCTCTTCATATGTGAACTTTCGATTCAGACAGCCTGAGTTCTGTTAGCTCCACTGGACCTTGGTGGTAGGTTGTATCAACAGGAAGACAGAAAGCTTGCATGTAGAAATCAACACTCCAAGACCGCTCAACGCTTTTGCATCTCTTGGTGTGCGACCTAAACTAGTTTTTTTTCGCAACGGACCAAATGTCAGGAAATTTTCCTCAGTACCTACAGACTTCCGAAATTGGTTGAGAGTATCATTGAGGTATAAATAGTGAGCATATCTTTCCACAAGAATCATCTCATCGCTCACTTTCAATTTCACTTGCACATAAACCAACTAAACTCCCTTCATACTCATCATGTCTGTTGCTCTTCCCCCGGGATTTTATACAATCCGAGTTCACAACGACACCAAAACGGTGGCTAGTCCTAGTTCTGCTGGAGGCAATCTCACCGTCAACACAGGCTCCGGCAATAAAGAGGTAAGTCAGCGACTCGTTCACACTTTGTGCCTATTAGTAGTTTCTCCTTTTTACTAAATCCCAATGTCATGTTCAACTGGCACTGACAATCCTCGTGTTTTTTTTTGTAACAGTGGCAAATCGATGGCGATGGTGTGATTACTTCGCTTTCCACCGGAAACTCTCCTGCTCAAGCGCAGACAAACAACCACCCTGCTCAATCGGGAGACAATGTGATTGCTAACACAGGAAACCCCCTCAAGTGGATCATCTCTGGGGTAAAATAGTAAGTAAATGTGGTCAATGGCCGGCCATTCGTACAGGGCACTTGTTCATTCCTCCCGTAGCATTTCTAGCGGCTCTTATTGGACTGGATATGTCATGATCACCGATGGAAGTAAGCTTTACTGGAATGTCGACGGAAATAGTGTAAGTCACTCACCTCTCATCTATTTATTTACAGCACTCATTGAGCTGTGCGGTATCCCCCTCTTTCCAGAATATCACTGTCGATTCGAGCAGCTCCAAAGTGCAGTTCGACTTCATCGCTGCCTAGGATACACATCTAATAAGCAATTGACAAGTTGTACATTGCTTTCCATCTTCTTGTACTGTTTGTGTGTAATTATTGGGTCCATAGTTGTTCAACACAACACGATGGAACCCTTCTAGTGTATCCCAGCTGGAAATAAATCATGATTTCAAATTGGTGCTCACGAATAACCCGCTGTGACCTTTACCTTACGTTCATAAAATTAGCGGAGAGGAAACGACAGCGAAGAAATGGTCGTGAGCTCGTAAAAGTTATCGCGGCACAGTTAAGGTTCAAGGTATCGGAACAAAATCATATGCAAAGGGACATGTGTTCTCGTATCTCGTTGTATGTTACACCAATGGTGAATGAACAGTTACAGTTCATCGCGACTCGGAGGTACATAAGACTGGCCGTTTAATTCGGTGAGTTCCGTCTCGAATACCAGAGCAGAGTTCGGAGGGATGAGCTCTCCAAAGCCACGCGAGCCTTGAAATGTGAGTATTATAATGTGTGGTATTGAAGAAAATATACTTGACATACCGTATGCATTGTGGGAAGGAATGATAAGTGTTCGTTTCTCCCCGAGGCACATATCCAAAAGACCATCGTCCCAACCTTTGATTACTTGTCCGACACCAACTAGGATTCGATTTAAGATACATATATGAAGAATACTAAATCGTTCACTTACGCTTTAAAGGAAGAGGACTGTTGCGGTCGTGGCTGGAAAACGTTAGCACTAGTATTGCAACGACAAACATGGTCGAAAGATTGATACCTAGAGTCAAATTTCTTCCCAGTTGCATGTAGTTTCCCAGTCTGTGGATAGAGTCAGCATGGAGGAGCATTCAACGGTACGTGTAAGCACGCACGTAGTGAACCTTGATTGAATCTCCAGCTTTAGCCTTCACCGTGCACGCCTCGGGCGCGAAAGTAGTTTGAATATTCAGTTCGGTTGGAGGTTCGTAAGTGGCGGGGTCCTCCGCGTAAACAGTCGCAACGGCGGCGGCGAAAATACATAGACACCAGTTGAGAATTTGCATATTGGAGACTGAAAGTGGTCACTAGGAGGTCACAGTGACAGAGTCGTGTAATCAAGAGGCGCCCATAAGCGCCCAGGAAATTGACGCCACGTGTGACGCTGATTGTACACATGAGTCACCAACTGTACAGTTCGTGACTAGGCAAACTCTATTTTTTCTCGTCTACAGAAATTCATCTCGCTTTCAACATACGATGGTATGGTCTCAATCCGGCTTTCACATAGCCAGCTTAGTTAACATGCTACTATAGCCGTCCCAAAAGACTTTCCGCACTAAGCGAATCCTTGCAAAGGCTTCCCGCCAGAATAGGTTGAACTCATTTGAATTTTCAAAGATTTAAGCATTAATCATGGATGTTTTTATAGACCCATTCCACAGTGGTTCCGTCTCAAAACCGACACAAAAATCCAGGTCTGTCGACTGTACGTTTTCGAAGAGCTAAACTCAGTCTTATTTCCCTTTGCAGTACAACGCTAAGAGACGTCACTGGAGGAGAACCAAGCTCAACATCTAAAACGGTATCGTGTGGAGGAACTTGGAATACTTCAGAGATGGGGAAGGTGTTTTGATGAACCACGAACGATGCACATGCTGTTAGGCTCATACATGTTATATGTCCATTTCCATTCCGGACCACTCTTGCGCACTCACGCCCTATGTGTCGTTTCTGGATCTGTGTACAACATTCGGGAAGCAATCATAATTTCAATATGTTTCCTTCAGAGATCTGGTGTGTACGATCAAGAAGGATGTGCTTTTGTGCGTATATCGTCTCGCTTGCTTTATGCATTATGAGGTTATAAATTCACTGCAATCGTTCGCCTCCTCTTCGATCGCCCTCGGAGAACATGACCCACATAGCTGAATAACTCTGATGGGTCGGAGACTTGAGTTTAAAGAGACATGGCGCATGCATCAGGGAAATTGCTACTGACAGTTGTCAGATCACCCGTGATTTGCTTATGAAGACGAACCTCGGTTTACGCTTTAAAAAGCTCGGAGACTGGCCGGCATTATCTTCTACCTCCTACTCTCAACGAGATCCAACAAGAAATGGTCTTTGAAGCTGCCAAGACTGTTTTCTTCCACTCCCCCGCGTTCGCGGTTGTAGGAGCTTCCAAAGACCAGACTAAGTATGGTACAAAGGTGCGGCCAATCGACGTGAGCTGAAATTCTTGACCGAAAACTTGCGATAGGTCCTTCAATGGTATAAGACAAGAGAAATGTCTGTTACTCCAGTACATCCTGTAAGCCAACAAAGTTCTTACGGATTATGAGGTGCAGCTCATAATCACACGTGGATGTGGACTACAGAAAGAACCAGAGTTAGAAGGTATCGCAGCGGTCAAGTCGATAGAAGATTTACCTTCTCCTAGTACAACTTCCGTCAGCATCATTACGCCCGCTAAGGTGGTATGCTATCTGAATTCCTAGACCAAGTCGTTTTGACAATCTATGTTAGATCACTCTCGATTTGCTGCAAAAAGCTAAAGAGCTCAACGTCCCTGCTCTCTGGATCCAACCCGGTGCTTCAGATCTTGCATGCATCCAGTTCATTAAGGAGAACGACATGGTAGACAAAGTCATATACGGAGGATCATGTGTCCTAACAGAGGGAGACAACTTCCGAGCCACTCAGTAGTAATTTATTTTGTGGAGGCTTATGGCCATGATTCTGATTCACCTCAAGCGTTACTAGATTGTGATTTGGGCCGCTATATATATGTACAAGTGTTATCACTCGATATCACCTCAGGCTAGTAAATCCACCCATCGACACACTTTCGGGAACGGCAGACCCACAATCGTTCCCTTGCGTGATATCAGGTGTGACTTCAATAACCACTTCTCCACCAATCCTAAAAACGTCGTAGAAATCGAAATGACACTTGGTGGACAGTTCGACCCCGTTCAAGGTAACATTCTTCACGTAGGCTGCTGCACCGTGGGGAATAGTAGCTTGGACGGACTCAGGATCGAAACCTAGCGTGGTAACAGTGGTTGAAGTATTAAGGTATGTGTTGTGAATGGTGTAATTCGGTGTGAACGGGGAGAGGATGAGAAACTGAGATGTGCCTGGAACTGGATAGAGCCCAAGAAGGTGGAAAGTGAGTACCGACGCCATAGCCGCCTGGTCATTTATGTTGTCAGCGAATGTACGACGAGTGGCCAAACTATTTTTTACCTGATCATCGTTGCCTGGAAGTCCTGCAGGCGCTGGCAAGTGCGAATCCGATCACTTCAGTGCTCGACAAGGAGTTACAAAGCTACTCACTGATATCGAAATTCTCAAACACTACCTGTCGCACACGTTGAATGGATTTTGCAGGTTGATTAGCGTAATGATATCCAATTGGTGTCTGCGCGAGTATTGAGAAGTAGAATGTGGATTTCACCGCGGTAAACATACCTGGAATGAAGGCTCATTTCCAGCTAGGTAGTAACCAGCCTGTACAATTTTTAGCGCCACAAAATTATCAGCCAAATTATCCTCTTACATCAAAGAAATGGTCCAGACGTTTCACAAAGGTATCCTATAGTCCAAGGAATTTGAGTGGAACTTTCTTTGACTCGAGTACAAGTGAAAATGAAGCCTACATTTCCACCCATGAGGTCGAGTAGGCCATTTGTATCGTGTGGTGCAAACCTATCCAACCAAGTGAAAGGCAAAGTTACATGGACTGATATCATCGAGGTGAAAATCGCATACCAACTGTACTCCCAAGAAGACGATTCGTAGAAACCTTCAACATTATCTCCCTGAAGCGAACACTCTCGATTCTCATCCGTGTCTTGGGGAGAGCAATCAGTTGGATCGGTGAAATTGAATGTACCGTTCGGTAAACGTTTCTGCATAAAGCCATGGAAACCATCGCTGACAACTGTCTTATCCCAGACATTACGATACCACTAGTGCGAAGTAAAGTTTATCTAGTGGGATTCGAACAATTGAGCAGCTTACCAGAGAACGATTCAAGTATCTCTCCTCATCTGCGGTGTTATTGAGCAACAATGCAGCTTGTCTTATACTAAAATCCTCAAAAGCGTACTGTACAACTGGTAAGAGGGTAATTCTGAGGCTTATTTGACATGACATACTTCAAGTGTCCTACTTCCTTCACGGGTCTGACGACCAGTGCTAGATGGATCTATGGCGTCGGAGGGTACATATCCGTATTGTCTGTGAACGCATGATATCAAGTACATTGAATCATACATGCAATACTCACGTATAAAGATTGACTTCTCGGCCCTGAATATCCCATTCCATGGGATTCAAATCACCATCTGCCAGCATGGCAGAGTATAGCTCATTCAAGTCGATTCCTAGATCAGCAGCTTCATTGTGATAATTGATTGCAAAATGTCCCACAATAACGTCGCCGCTGGATCCACCTTGAGTCCAACCTGGAAGATTATTCGCTCTGTCGTCAAGTTCAATCTTAGCTCTGAGCTGGAAGGGCCTGGAGAACTGCAGACCTGCACTCCGGCATCCACCCAAGCTTGCGCCATCCATCAATATAGTTGTCTACAATTTGCGCAAAGTCGACCGGGTGTTGTAAGGCCATGAGAGGATAAAAAGTCCGAAACTGTGGAGTTAGACTTCAGTAGGCCAAGAGATAGAATCATGTCAACCCCTACAGTGTCCCAGCTGAAGAAACGCGTGAGCTTCGTCGTCGCTGAAGGAATGCACTATTTCACCAACCTACAATACAACGAATCGAAATAGAAGGACGCTGTCCCAGCAAATGCTCCTTGCGTTTCCCCGGTCGCATTATTCTGTTCGGGGGTTGAAGGAGTGCGTCAGAAGAATGTAGAAAGTGAGGCTCACCGGAGTCAAAGATGCACGATAGAGGGATGAATATAGCAATTCGGTAACGTTTGGAGCAGTGTTCGCAAGGTCAATTCGAATCGCACTTAGTTTTTCGTTCCACAGCGCCTTGCTTTGAGTCATAATGTCGTCAAAGGAGGAGGAGCCAATCTCGGATTCGGCGTTGGTGCAGGCTTGATCCGTGGATACAAAAGAGACTCCAACACGGATGATGATCTGCTCGGGAGTTTCAGCATAGGAGAAAAGAGCGCCATACTCATAGTGATCTCCGATAAGGCTTTGCGTCAGATTGAGATGTGTTTGCCCGAGTCCTTTCGCATTGAGACCATAGCTACAAAATCTACTCAGCTTCATTCATGTTTTCATTTATCGAGTGACTTACGCATTGGCCTCCCAAATTCCGTACTCGTCAAGAGTTTGGTTCCCATTGTTGAGAAGGTCGTAACAAGAGAAGGCTTGATAGCTGAAGCTTCCGGGTCCGAAGCTACATACAGTATAGTAAGGATCAGAATGTCCGGGTTCCAAAATCATCCTTCGATACGTACCTGGAACCCCATCTGCCTCCAATCGTTACACGGCCCTGTTCGGGATCGATATTCATTGTTCCGCCAACGAATGAATCAGGAAGGTCATTCGACAAATCTATTTTATGACCTCGTCAGGGGACTCCACATACATATGCATGGGACTCACCCAAAACAAAGTATGGCTTCGAACCCTCGGGAAAAGTGAACCTCTCTAATCCTGCTCGCCTCGTAGAAGTTGCTTCCATTTTTATTTCGTTATCAAGCGTTTGCGAGAAATATCCTGGTGATGCATCTAGTACGTATGCATTGTTGTCAGTTTTGAATGCGGCGTGAGATCCAGAAAGGTCAACAGACCGTCTGTGTTATTTTTGCGAAAGGTCTCCCTATCGCTAAGCATAGTTGTGCAAGTGTCGAACCCTCTGGGACATGTCATGGGCATTATCTCGAAGTTCCCGTATGTCCCTGTGTCCGAAATCAGATTGCAGGCATTTTCTCGGAATCGAGAAGTGAGTATACCAAGTGACGAGCCGGTCCCGCTATCATGCAGAGGGCTAAGTCCACGGATTGTCTGCGTAGGGTCGGTGACATAACCTGTCTCAAACTGAGTATTTGGGCGACGCGTATAAAAGTGTTGTACCAGCAGGAGCGTATCCCGTAAGGTCAGTTGAGAACTTGACCTGAAGAACAGACGTTATTCAAAGGGAGACCATGGCAGGAAGCCGCCGTACCATTCCAAACGGAATTGAAGCTCCTGGGCTGGATACAGTGATTCTCATGAATGATCCTTTTCGATTTATAGAAGGACGTACCAAACATCCCCAAAATTATCTACAAGAAGCTCAGAAGTGCGATAATTCGAGAGATAGCGCACATACCAGTACCAATGAAAGGATTGACGAAAGCTGTATAATCGGGACTGGACTCATTTGCAGCCGCAACTATAGCAGCAGATATCCTCTTTTGCACCTCTGGAGACGGTTGTGCGTATACGAAGGCCGCGAAGAAAAGGATAAGAGGCGCGATACTGATGAGAGGGGGCATGATAAATGGGAGAGCGACAGTTGAGGGATTCAAGCCTTTATAGCTATCATAAGGTAGCATTATCTCATGAGGGGAGAACCTCTAATTCTACGGTTCCGCGTGGACGAGAAGCTCCCAACGTATGCTCTAATTCGTACTTCACTGGAACGCGATAGATATCCAAGATGGGATGAATACAGCATGGCTCTTCTCGTGATCAGTCTGCTTTAAGTGCTCTATTGATATTGATTATTGGACTGTTCAGTAATCAACTGCTCACAAATCATAGGTGTCCTCGGTACATCCAGTTTACTCTCAATCATCAGAAAATCAAGAAGGTTCAAGAAGATAAAATGCGCCTGAATGCTCCAAGATCATATCGTAGAGGTCTAGAGACCAGCCCACCGATATTAAGCCTGATATTATGGTGTACTTAGACATTGTAGGAAAGTTCTGGTGAAAAGTGGTGGTAGGTGGCGTCTTTCTTTTTAGTGAATACATGGGAATCTTAGCGTGGATTTCACGTGGACAGCTCACACGCGCCGACTCGCGGATCGCCATAAGGCGCGATTTAACGCTGCACTAACAGACATTATTACATAGCATACGAGTAAAAGTCCTTACTTATTTGTACATCTAAGATCAGTGATATTCGTTACTAGTAATAGGTATGTAGAACGCGAGAACGAAATAAATTCAACTATGATATAGTAAATGAAGGAGTCATCATACTAGTCAGAAGCATCTACATCGGGGGTAGCAGATTGTTTTGCCTTTACATTCAGACGTTCAATCTAGTAGTAGAGTAATGTGGAATTGTTAGTTCAATTGGATAGTCCTTACATGAAGGACTCACCCCGAGTGCGATAATCAGGCTAAGACCAGCAAAAGCGATCGGAGGTATCAGTACTATGTCAATGGCTTTTGAGTAAGCCCTCAGCACACCATCCAATGCGTCGGTGGGTACAACGTCACGAAATTGCGTAGCACCAGTATCAACGACAATACTCGGATCAATAGATGGTGCGTATTTTGAGACTTCTTTGACTAGATCGTTGTTGAAGATGGATTGCGATATTGAAAGCGCAACGGCTCCTCCCAAGGATGTCGATAGCATGACTAGACTGGCTACTCAATACCGTTTCAGTGAAAGAAAACAATATCCAAGTAAAGGACGGACTTCCGATAGGAATTTCTTCGGGGGTTAAGACGACCTGGACTGCAACGAAAGGGATTTGACCAGCACCACGTCCCATACCGGTGATAATTTGGTAGCAAAGCCATTGAGCGGTAGATGAATTTATGTCCAGGGTTGAGAGAAGGCCAGCACCGACACTGTAAAACGTAGAACCAATCCAGATGAGATAATAATAGGAGCCAGTACGGTTGACATATATTCCCATGATGATTGCGACTACTGTGTTGGATACCAAGTACGGTATGAGCCTTATACCCGAGACAACTGCCGATGTATCTTCAACTGCTTGGAAAAACAGAGGAAGATAGTAGATATGTCTAACACCACGACAGATATCAAAAATGAGCGGATATAGTAAAAATCATGCTCACGTATAAGAAGCCATGCTATGCAAGAATGTGAAGAGAATGCTGACGAGAACAGTACGCTGTTTCACAATTGAGGCCGGTATGGTAGCACGCTTTCCACGCTTGATTTGAATGGTGACAAAAACTGGCATGATGAGTCCAAACCCCAGAAATAGACCCCAAACTCTGGAATTGTTCCACGAATACACTGCACCACCCCATTGAAGGGCCAGCAACAGACATATCGTGCCTCCGATAAAGGACAGGGCGCCGAGTAAATCGAGGTTGGCCAGTTTCTCTCCCAGAGTAATTTTGGATGTCCTTCGAGGCGCAGCGAAAAAAAAAGCGACTACGAAGAAAGCGACGCCACCGACGGGAACGTTAAGCCAAAACGACCTGCGAACATGACACAATCAGTGAACATTCTATTTGATTCGAACAGGTGATACTACCATCTCCAAGACACTTTATCCGTGAATGCACCTCCCATGAGAGGGCCGATAATAGAAGCGATAGCGAACATGCTGGAGACGCCAGCATTATAAGCTGCGCGGTTTTCCAGAGCGACGGCGTAAGCGATTATGTTGATGCTCCCAGACAATAAAGCGGAAGCCCCAATCCCTGCAACCGCTCTGCCAATGATGAACATCAGAGAACTGGTGGCCGCAGCACATATGACTGATCCAGCTGTACATTCACAATGATCAAGGACAAATTAGGTCTAGTAATAGGACTAATGCAAACCTTCGAAGATGACAAGAGCGACCAAATAGACTTTCTTTAGATCAAAGACCGTGTAGAGCTTCCCGAAAGATGGTTGAAGGGACGCCAAGACAAGCAGATACGCTGAGCCGTACCAACCAACGTCTTCAAGAGAATCAAAAACCGTGGTAATAGTTGGAATAACAGTTGCTTGGTGAGCCGGGTGAGACAACGAGATAGCGATGTGTTCAAGAATGCACGCTCACAGATGATAGTACTGTCCAAGGCAACCTAATTAGAGAGGGTTAAGACTCGATAAGTGAACGACATTTGCAAGATGAACTCACCACAAAAAGCCCCAAACAAACTCCCAAAGTTAAAATTGCCAGTCGACCTCCCGAAGCGTACTGAACATCAAGCTTATCCGAGTCACGCCCAGTACTTGTCTGACCGATATCAGCATTGCTCGTCCCTTCATCTTTTGAAGGTACGGGTTCGTCGCCAATGACGCTGTAATTTGATCCCTGCAGTACTTCATTGTCAAAGCTGCGAGAGGATTTCGTCTCCTCATACTCCAGTGTAGATGCGGCCATCGTAGAGCAAGGGAAAGCCCAGAGTTGAAGCCTGAGAAACTGTTGTGTACATCGCTGCCACTTTATATGACAATTCTGGGGTTATGCACGGTTGCTTTGAAGATGCCTTGTTCGTTCCTCGTTGCCACCGTTGATGGGATCACTGGGTAAAATAAGTTTGGAAAGTAAATTTTTGAGTGGTCCTGGTTTCATTCGGGACTTTGATTCTGCAACTGTAAATGACGAGGACCTGGAGAATTTATGAAGAGTGGGAGGCTGTGCTAGTTCTCAGTAATTCACGTGATCATTCCCCATAAATTCTGCAATATAAATTCTGCAATTACTCGCTTTGACCTTTAGTTTGCATCCTTGATTCTGTACTCTCACAGTCCATTTTTTTTCTAGCGGCATCCTAACCTCGCTTTTTAGCGACTCACTATACTATCTCAAATGCATCCCCGTCGTTCTTTCCTTCTCCTGCAGGTTCTCTGCGTCTTAACGGTTACTCATCTCGCTGCTGCTTATCGTCCTTATCGTCCGCACGACACTTCTGTGAACCTCGCCAAGCCTCATCGTGTTCCGAACGGCTACAAGACTGACTACAAGCGCGAAATAACCCCCGCTGAAGCACCTTCGTCCGCGAATGTTAATATTCGAGCTTTGCCAGGTAGTCCAATTTCATCAAGTCACCCATCTCAGATCCCTCCTTGCGGTCCTGACTGCCCGCCCGTAGCGGTCATTTCTAGTGGTTCAGAATCTGCTCGCTCAGTTGTTGGAGAGCTGAATGATGGGAAATTACCGCCAATCCCGCGTATCACCAATACCACGATCGCGCCGTCAAAGCCTTCTCTCCTTGCTCGACAGATTCATAACGCTGATTACGGCTCTTCAAATGCGCCACCGTCGTCGTCTTCTGATTCTAATTCAACTGAACAAGTACCTTCATCGTCCCCTTCTGCTTATCAGCCTAGTGCTACAGATAGTGCCCACCGTAACGAAAAGCGGAAAGACGTTAAGGAAGATGTACAAGCAGGACGGCGACTCCCTCGAGCTGCCGCGATGCGACGAATGGATACCCCAGCGTTGATGTCTGAATTCAACAAGACTGGCTCTACTACCGCCTCGAGTGCCACCCCTACGGAAACAAATTCTCCGCAAAGGCGACTACCTCGAGCTTCTGCGATGCGCCGCGCGAATATTTCGGAGTTGGTGCACGGTTCTAACAAGGACGACACTAGTACTTCCAGCGCCAATTCTACCGAAACGAAACCTAATTCTTCGCCAAGGGAGTCCGCTCCAGGAGCTATGGTGCGCCGTGCAGATGTGCTAGGGTCGATACCTGGATTCAACTCGAATGAGAACGGGGCAACTTCTAGTTCCAACTCTACTCAAGCAAATTCTGGAGATTCGAAGCGACTCTCTCGCGCTGTCATTCCAGCATCGTTGCCTAAATTTCACAAGAACGGCACGACAACATCCAGCTCGAACTCCACCCAAATGAAATCCGAAGGTCATCCGCCAAAGCGACTTCCTCGAGCTGCCGCTATGCGACGCACGATCATCTCAGAATTGACACCTGGATCCAACGAGAACAGCATTCCCTCCAACGCTAACTCCACCAACGAATACCCTTCGCAAAAACATAATTCGACCTCAGCTGGAACGAAAGGCCCCGACGGTAATACTACCACTCACGACAACGGGGTTGCTATATCCCAACCCAACGCAGCTAAAAGCCAGCCAGAAAGAAGACTCATTTTTCGTTTCCGTCGGTAGAATGGAAGAAGGGAACTGAAGACAGACACACCCAAGACTTCAACAGTGATGAGGGATTACTTGCAGAGGACTAGTTGGTATATGAGAAGTCACTATACACATCGGTATCTATTTTCCATTTGCAAGTAACTAACATTGAGAACATACCAGGATTTTTGTAATCTAACCTATCTTCGTACACTATAAAGATCATCTACCTCCGTCCGTGTGGCGGGCGCTTAAAGGAATATGTATCTTGATTGCTAACACTTGTGTGATTCCTCGGTCATATGTATGCTTGCATTGAAGATTCATAAGAAGTCGTTGAGTTTCCCGGCCTATCGATTCTACTTCCACTTTAAACGTCCACATCGAGTAATTATGACACTGACCAACGATACCAAACCTAAAGTTCTTGTTCTCAACGCCCCAGGCAACGCCCCCAGCGACTATGTGGCCAAGCTGAAGACGATGGTAGAATTTCATGTGAGTGATACGCAAAATTTTTGCTCAAAATCCATTCATTAAGTATAAAAGTGTAGTCGATAGACCAGGCCTCTCATGACGTTGTAGCTAGAAGGATAGCTGAAGCTGTGAAGGAGAAGGGTCCTTTTATCGGTAGGTCATCTCCATCTAAATTAAGAATCTCTGACTGACAAACTCGATAGCATTTGTCGTCTTCATCAATTGGTGGTCACGTCCTTTCCCCTGGCCCATGGACGAAGCTCTAATCGGTCCACTTGTTGAAACCGGATGTAAAATGTTTAGTTCTGGGGGCGCAGGATATGACTTTGTTCGTTCCCATCGTCCTACTTACCCCGCTGCGTGATCCTCATTCTCGCGCTTTGTTCAGGCCGATATCAAGTACATGACGAGAAAAGGTGTATACTATGCTAACACGCCAAAGATGCCTGCACTTCGAACTGCGGATAGTACTGCGATGATGATCCTTCAAGCTCTCCGTGGTTCATCCGAACGCGAAGGTGATGCTCGTGGAGGAAGATGGTTTGATCCATCGAAACCACTAGCGAAAGACGCGAGATGCTCGACGCTGGGGATCGTTGGGATGGGCAACATTGGAAAGCTGGTTTCAGAACATATGCAGCACTTTGGTATGAAAGTGATATATCATAATCGAAATCGTCTACCATCGGACGAGGAGAACGGGGCAGAGTACGTTTCGTTCGAGGAGTTACTTATGCGCTCGGATGTTATATCGATACATTGTCCGTTGAACGAAAGCACTCGACATCTGTTCAACAGGCAAGGTGAGCGTTTTCAAGTTCGAAGCTCTGTCTGCCCTCTATTTATTATAAACCTCGATTTTATGACCCGCTATCCGATTTCTGACTCCCTCCGTTCGACAGTATTGAATCGTATGAAAGATGACATGATCATCGTGAACACAGCTCGAGGAGCTGTGATAGACGAAGATGCACTCGTTGAGGCTCTGAACTCCGGAAAAGGTACCCGAATCTACCTTGAGCTTTTCCGAGAGTGAATAATAACTCACCAAATATTTTCGGCTCACACTTCAGTTCTTCGCGCTGCTTTGGACGTATATGAGGTAGGATGGTCAACAGAAACCTTGAATTTATCCAATGTTCATGACCGCAATCTGCTCCTTAGTTTGAACCCAAAATTCACCCCGGGCTCATTGCATCGAACCACACAGTAAGTTTCCATTATTCCGAAATTGAACTTTGGAATCCACTCTAAATATTGCATCCGTCTCGTTCTGGGACCCACAGACACTCCTTCCTCATGCCGCGGTAGCCAACGAGACATTTGAAAAAGATCAACAGACTGAAATTTTGCTTAACCTGGAAACATTTATCGATACCGGAAAGCCTCTCAATGCTGTGAATTATGTATGATCCCAACGTGTGTAGGGCATCGTTTAGAGTCTCCATGGTTCCTTCTGGAATGTGGACGGGTGGAAAGCAAGTTACTGCCAAGTAGAGCGTTACGACTGTACAGAACAATTGCTAAGGTCCTTCCGAGGACATTTTCAAGCGCGTATATCAGGTTGCTCGCTGTGCCTCCGGATCTTGAGCGTATTGAAGGACTTTGACGTGTAAACAAAAATATATATATATATATGGGACGGAGGAAGGTGTATGAATGGTGGCTGTGCTAGATGTCAAGTTCTGCAGTTGCGATTGCTCTTGCGCTCTTGAATCTCGAAGCTTGAAGCTCGAAGTCGTGAACCACAACATGTAGTATTCTCGTTCAGAAATGGTTGTCAGTGTAGAAGTAATATTCACCGTTTCTGATTACGTGGTTTCGAACAATAAGGTGTCCAAATGGGGATATTTATATTGTTCATTTCTTGACCGTGCGGCTCAAAGAACAATGACTAGGACCACAATGGCGACACTCAAAAAGCAAGTACAAAGGGACAACTCTTTAACTCTCTTTTCACGACCTTCCACGTTAATCACTACTCTTTCGACGTCGCCGGTCGACCTCTGGCATGTCTTTTTCACCACCCCCAACGTACGACGCTCACTCAAATTCATACGTCTCTACGACTTCCTTGAAGCCTTATCTCGAACTTCCTCATCTTCTTTCCCTTACCTGGCTTGCATACCCGATTCTTTCTCTCCTGTTCATCGCATTTCGTCTGCAATTGTCTTTGGCATCTGCTGAGGACGATGTCGCCAACGTAAAGGCTGATCTTCTCGCAAGTTGTCAGGCGGCACAGAAGGCCGCCACTGCCGCTGCCAGTATGCCACGGTATATGGCCATCGCCACCAATGAGCAATTCGTTAGTGCAGTTAATGATTCTATGAATGCTGCTCGGGCCACCCTAGTTTTGGCTCTGACCATAATGGAAGCTATCATCAATTTTATCGTGGACATCTACCGTTCTACACTGCTCTGTTTTGTGGAGCTGGTTGTTCGTGGCGCACTTTCACTCGCCATCAGCGCAGTGTCGGCGGTGAGTTTCGCAATCTCATGATAAGGTGTATCGTACTTACTAGTATCAATCAGTTAAACGATGCAGTCAAAGATGTTGCCTCTGGAATAGCCTCCGCTATCCAGGATAGCATAAGCGGAGCTAATTCTGCTATCACTACAGCCATCGATGCTATTAACAAGGTCAACCCTTTCGGAAATATATCCATTCCCCAAATATCCTCTCCAGACTTGAGCGCTCTAAACAACGTCTCGCTTCCGTCTAGCTTCCAGGACTCGCTGAATCAACTCAATAGCTCTTTGCCTACGTTCTCGCAGCTGAAAGATGACATAAACGCTATGTATGTCTTTTCCTGAGGTTATTGCACATCATTCTAACTACTGTATAGTCTTGATACCCCATTTGAACTCCTGAAGAAAGACATCAACGACACTTTTGCAGGGCTATCGTTCAACTCCTCGTTGCTTACCGTCCCAGAGCAGAACGAGGTCTCATTTTGCGACCAACTCGATACTTCGGTCGTAGATGACTTAGGGCAGGATCTAATCAAGATTGCTAAAATTGGTGTAATAATCATCATCCTGATCGCTCTTCTTCTCGTGGGCCTCAATTGCTTACTCGAGTGGTACAAATGGCGTTGTCAGAAAGCACACCTGCAGTACACCCGAGAAGCCTGGTCGACGGATCCTTCTGTGACCCACAGCAAAGGCTTCGGCGCACCTTCGGTAACACTCACAGATCACAATTTGCTCATGCTTCAAGCTAACGGCGCCCATCCTTTGATCACTCGAATCATGAATCAATTGTCCGCCCGCCTTCATTTCTCTCCTTCCACGTATACGAACCTTTCCTGGTTCTTGCATTACATCTTCCATGCTCCCGCCCTCGCTTGTTTCCTCATCGGGTTTTTTGGCCTGTTATCCGTGGAGATTCAGCTCATAGCAGTCCATCCGTTAGAAGCGAAATATGCAGCCCGTGCTGCGGCCACTACTACAGATTTCTCCAATACGATCGCCACCTCAATGAATGCCAGCATGTACAACCAGTCTGCTGCGTATGCCAACAATGTCAACTCTCACATTGATAACCTTCAATCTTCAATCAACGATGGGCTTTTCGGCTGGGTAAACGGTACTACGACCACTTTAAACGACACACTTGCCACATTCTACAGTGACATCCAAGACGCAATTAGCGATGCCTTTAACGGCACTTTGCTAGAGGAGCCGCTTCAAGAGTTCCTTGCTTGCTTTATCGGTTCTAAAGTTGAGGCTATCGAAGATGCGCTCACGTTCTTGAACGAGAACTTGCAGATTGATATGCCCCGCATGAACGAGAGCGTGCTTGTTCTATCCCCAGAGTCGATCAACGAGGTCTCGCAGCCCATCGCGGCAGCCGCTGTTGGTGATGGTTCCGACGACAACGGAGGTTTCGTTGGCAAGTTGGTCAACGCGTATGTTGCATCCCTCGAGAAGGAGCGCATCATGTTTGGAATTTTCATGGGCTTGTGGGGAGTCGTTATCCTGATGGCGATATGCATTCTGCTTTGGAGTACATACGGCAAGCGGTATATGGAAAGGAGGAGGCAGAGGAAATGGGAGCGGGAACAGCGAGGTGGAGTGGATGGCTTGGTCGTCCCTTTCCGTTTGGGACAACCTGCCAGCGAGAAACCTGGAACCGACTTCCTTTCGTTTACCCCACCACCGACCCAGCCCTTTGATCTCGGAGACTCACCTTCCAATTCCGCTGGATCCTCGAGAGCGCCGCGATCTTCGAATCCCAAAACTGGCAAGAGCTGGGAAAACTTTTTCGGTGGTGGTGGGGGTACTCGCAAGAAACCGTTCCCTGCGATCAGCAAACCGTTCAAGTTAATGTCAGTAGTTGGCAACAAATCAGAACTGTCCGATGTGCCTACTGAAGGTGTTTCAATTGCGGTGCTGGAGGAAGAACCAGGGAAAGCGTGGTACACGCGTCTCACTGGTACCTTCGGCAAGAAAACGTCAGGATCTCAGGCGGACTCTCCGACCGCACTAGGCGATCGCTCGCGTGCTAATCTCAGAATATCCATCGACCGGGCTTCTAGTACTCGCACTTTGACTCAAGATCCCGGTGATGAAAGTGGATTGCATTCGCGCTGGTCTACTTCTCCTGAAGTGACAAGAGTTGCTCCTTGGATGGGTATACTCTCTCCTACTCGTCGAAGCTACGATCATGGCCCTCCACCCGCCCCGCCAATTCACTCCAAAGTACGCCAGAACGTCAACAGTATCCCTGCTGATGTAAACTCTACGTACGAAAGTTCAGCCGTTCACGTTGGACATGCGCTTGCACCGCCTCTGCATCATGGTTTTGACGGTCGTTTATCATTGAATGCTTCTACCCTAGCTCCCCCTTATGATCGCCATCGACGTTCATCTTCTGTTCCCGCATGGAAGATGCCTGTCCCGTCAGCGTCGTCGTCAGTCACCCCAATGACCAGATTCCTGACCTCCAACTCTGCCCGTCGTTCGTCCAACGTTGACCCGTTTGCGACTCCTTTTGACGATGAACATCAGGTGATTGTAGAACGAGCTCCTCCTCGCCAGAGCTACCACACGAATCCCTTCACCGTGGTTGCAATGTAGTGCTCCTTTGCTCCAAGCTCTCTTCGTATCCCCACACGACTGTTTCATGCGCTGCTCTGAGAGCGCTTTGGACGCTATATGATACCAATTTCCCATATTGGGTTAATATGGCCTTCATACAAGAGGCCGTAATATCTTGTAATCTGCTTGCCTTTACATACTGTATTTTTACCTGATGACCCTCTCTGTTATGCAGGACATCCGAGTGTAGCTGTATACTTATCATGATCTATATTGTAGTTTTCCAATAAAGCAGTTGAACTTGCTGCTTTTGTACTCGCTTCTATTGACTTTTTCCGTTCCGGCCTATGAATCTGAGATTTTACATAGGCGGCGGAAGCAAATCGAATCTTCCCTTCTCTCAGGTCTGGTCAATCAATGTTGCCAAGCTTCAAGGACCAAATTGTCACACTATGTTTAGAAAATTTTTTGAAATTGCGCTCGCGGGTCGCAATCATGGTGAGTGGTGGAAAATTTGAGGTTCTGATAGCAACCGGTCTTATTGACCCTTTTAAGATCCAAAATGCATCATGACATTCAATCCCGAAGCGCGCAATTGCCTGAAAATGCGCTTGTATCTTGAGCAGATCTTAAGGTGGCCGCTCAATCCGTATGTCGTGCTAAACCGCGTGTGACATATTATGTGTACCCTTGCTGAAGATTCTGATTCTGTCATATTAAAAAACGGCACAAAGACCGCTCCGGACAGCTCTCTTTCACCCCCCTACCATTGCCACTACATACCCTCCCCAACTTGTAGGAATGCCTTTTGTCAAAGTCAAAACCAGTTCTGGAAAAATAAAGTTTCACTACATTATCAGCACTCCTAATACAGATTCTACGGATAAAATAAACCCTGATCTTCCAGTTGTGCTTTGCTTTCATTCTCTTGCCTTTCCGCATGTGTTCCATTGTATGTTGACGTGACGTTTATATCGTTATCACCCTCTGACTTGTCCGTGCAGCCCAATTTGCAGATCCTTTGCTCCGGAAGTTTAACCTTGTTGTATTCGACTTCAGGACACATGGCGACACAGAAGGAGATGATTTACTAGAGGGATACGGAGTACAGGAAGCAGCAGTGGACGCGTTAGCTTTCATGGTATGTTTCAATAGCGTTGAGTCATGAAATACGGATCGTTTGGATTTCAAGTCAGGACGCTTTACGCCTTCCGCCCTGTCATTTTCTCGCCATAGACTATGGCAGTCCTATCGCTCTGCAGATAGCGGTTACTCATCCTGATAAAGTTCTATCATTATTCATCATGTCGCATACTTGTCTGAAAGAAGTTCGTCTTCCACGATTTCGAAGGTGCTCAAGTTGATCTCATTGGTCTGTGTCTAGCCTCCAGACGTATGTGAGGGCCATCGGCAGGTTTACGATGCCTGGAACTCAGCATTTCCTGCACCCGATCAGTTTGATTTGGAGCGCGGAATGGAGGGTGGCTACGGTTTCTCGCAGTTCATGTTCAGTAATAAGATGACAAATTTAGCGCAGGCGTGCGTATCATCTTTGTCTGACGGTTGCCTTGTATACTGATGTAACATTCCAAGTTTGTTCAATGTAACATTTCCCTTGTGTCAGAAGCATTGGGGTTATTACGGGAGAAAGAATTATCGCATTGCGACTCTTGATTTTCTGTGCAGCCGACAGTCACAATCAAAAGCAGCTTTATCACGTCTACGATGTCCGGTAAAGCTGGTATATGGCACAGATGATGTAGCGTATACCCAGGATTTCAGCGAAGAATTTTTGCAGAACTTGGAAGATGCTGGAGTGGATGCCTCGTTGTATGTTATACCAGGAGCACCACATTTTTGTGGGGTTGATTATGCTAACATGTGAGTATCCAGAAACCTTGCGGGATAGAAGCTCTAACGTCGGATTCAATCAAGAATTAACCCCGTTATTCACGATTTCATCGTACAGAATGATGACCGAACCCCACCGCCAGTCTCCAGTAACGTTTTATCACCTTGGGATGAACTTTTACGGAAAAATGGCTGGGCACCAGAGGGTAGTAACGATTCTGACGATGATGATTTCGTGATTTCATATGTGAGTTGTCGCGCTGAGGGAAAAGCAACCGTATTAATGTTTGTTTTCCAAATCTTCAGCCTTCATGATAGCATTTTTCGTAGATCTTGAATGTGAATCATTATTGTTATATTTCTGGTTTTGGAATTTGCCGATAATCCAGTATATATATCACGGGGCAACCGCCTCTAACTTACTATGATAACTTGGACAGGCAATCCCCATGGGCGCGAAAACGAGTCAAACACGCCCGACCCTCTGTTGATCAGAAAATTTGACATTCCGAAAACGTTTGTGGAAACGGAAAAAAGGAAGTTCGCTGAAATCGCATCCTAGGCTTGCCTATCTAGGATTTCACCCTTCACCGGTCCCATCTATAGCGCCTTATACCCCGATATCTTCATCCGACAGGTTTCTCATGCTGCATGGAGTGTCCCCTTCTTCTACGGGGTCGCTAAAGCACATCTGTTAACCCAGAGTCATCCCGTCTTCTGTTGTGGATCAAAAGGATCATCATTGGCCGACCAGACGTTGTCGACTTTGTCAACAAGATTGGCGCCAGCGATCCAAATTGGAAGGAAGAGTAATGTTCCTATGTTACTATACACGTTTGGACCGACCATCACAATGGTCAAGAGGTATTGAAAGGCAGACAGCAGAGTACATGTTTCCAAACACCGTCCCTCGATACAATCTACGCGTTAACGCTCGAGAGATCATAAGAAGCATTGATTTTCTATGGACTAAACCGAAATAAGTACACAAAGATCATCTCATCCAAACAAGATAAATGAAGCTGCACTCCAAATGAAATATAAAATTACACTACAAATAACGTGTTCTTTCAAGCAATCACCGTTCCTGCAAGTTGTTGAGTAGACGAAGGATGCTAAGGACTGTCGAACAAATGTCAGTGATTTGATAAATGTTGCACTATGAAAAATCTTACATAGATTGATGAAACTGATAGAACAAACACATCATCAGCAAGTAGGTATTAGACGATAGCTGGGGACATACTCAAGGTAGAGACTGATAGCACCCATAATGAATTCATCAGGCGAAAGCTTCGCATTTATCATGTACGTGTCGTACACAATATAGCCACTAAAAATGAGACAACCCCCAGCAGCGTAGATAAGGTCCATGGTTTGACCGAACGGTATGAACATCCCAACAATTCCGGTCATTACTGACGACAAAGGTTAAACAATGAGCTGCTCGCGTAGGATATGTTAAACGTACGAAGAGCAACCAGTCCACCAAATAGCCATGGACCCAGGCCTTCGAAATCATACTGTAACTACGTTTCAGCACATGATCTCGAAGATGATAGAGATTTGCAAACCAACCTTGGACTGAAATGTGAAGAGCGTGAGGCCAAGGAAGACCCCGAGAGTGATGAGACTATATTGTTGCATTATAAGATATACATCAATCAGGCAGAAGGGGATAAGCATACAGAGCTTGAAGAACGATCTTCGTGTCAAAGAAAGCCACAGTAACTCCAAGAGTGAAGGCTTCCAAAACGGTAAACGTTGACAAGAAGACAAAGTTCAAGGGATGGTCGTGTCGCTTCCAGTAGAGTAGACCGAGATTAATGAGTGTACCGAAAAGGGGAACATAGAATGACCAAGTGCTATGGTACGAATCAATATCTGAATTGAATTTAGCGGTGAGAGCGTACTGATTGAGCACCCAGAAAATAGCAGACTCTGAATGTGAAATACCGCCGGCGACGATACAAGTAGCGAGCTAGATTGAATGATCAATATATTTTGTTTGACTGGAGTACTGGAATTCGTACAATCTGGCAGACTGACGAAGAAATCAGAAGCCACATCAGTGAACTTCTATGACTACTCACATAGTATTGTGTACACTTTCCTGACAAAGGCGTTTCGGATTTCTGGAGAGCTCTCGGATACTGTTGTTCCATACTGCAAAAGGAGACATGAGAAGCCGTTTAAAGCTGCTGCTGCTAAGTGTAGGTACCTTAAAGTCGTCTGGAATGTCACCAGCCTCAGGCTGTTCGAAAAAGGCTCCGCCACCGCGAGAACTGCCTAAAAGGGGATCTCGACTTTCATCTCTAGTATTTCCCGCCTTTGGGGAAGGTGTTGCGGAGCCGTATGACGGAGGGGGTACAGGATACTGGCTTTGGCTCATGGTGGATAATGAAAGAGTACAAACAATTGAATCGATGATTCAGTACTGAGGCAGTGTCTTATTACTAAGCCTGTTCTCCTTCTTGCTCGTTTGGCCTACGACAAATACAGTGCACTGAGAAAACTTGCCAGCCTAAAACGCCGGTACAAAGCGGGAGGAAGAGCCCGTCTCTAAGATCCTTACCAGTAGCTCTCTGACTCAAGTCATTGTTACTGTATCGGATTGTCCGTCGCTCTCGTTGCTGTAGATTTTGTCTATCTACTATCGTGGCACAACAAGTGCTCATTCACTGACTGAAGTCAGTCTCAACGATTCTCTAACAACACTGTATCCTATACGTGTATATATCGCCCGTCAAGTTTGTCTCTCTTCATTGTGGTCAAAGCAATTAGAATTTCCGAATTTAGCGGCAAACAGGGACCCTTTGAATTCGGAACAGCGGAATTGAACCGCCCGCAACTTGTGCAGTGGCACTTTCACGGGCTTGTACATTCTTGTACAGGAATATACCAATCTCTTATCTGCCAGAAATTTGTTCTAACAGGCTTCGGTCCCTCAAACTAGTTCACATTATCTCAGCATCCCAATTCTTTGGTGCGATGCTCGAGATTGATACCACATGCATGTATCACTCCTCGACTTCTTCGAATGCCAAGAATCTGCTTAGCCACAAAACAGATGTCAGTGCCGTGAAAAGGGCAGGAGAAATTGCTGCATAGACGAGTGAATTGTTATGCATTTTGTAAAGGCGTCAAAGTCCATAGTATCTGTCATGGTGGTCGTGAACACAAAAATATCTGATATGTATCGATCTTCAAAGCTCTAGGTTGACTCTCTGGATCCCGACAACTACTGTTGATTGTAGGCCAGACATATCCATAGTACATCTTTGGCGTCCGCCTGTGTTTCACCGCTGTCATCCAAACCTTACTCCAATCCCATTTGTAGACGTTGGACTCCTCGATCTATGTCATTTGAATAAATGTCACAAGTCTTTCCTGGGCAATGCTCGCCTACGCCGCTTGGGATGCACGGATGTTGACACAGCAATGCCATCCGATGACTTTCGAAATGGGGAATGTATACAAAAAATAGTTGACTCGATGACTTGCGCCTGTAAGAATCGCTTGACCCTTAGAGGTATAAAGGAGAGCAGAATATGCCTCTCGCTCTATCGATTCTTCACTGAGATTTCCTCATCTCGTTCATTCCTTCTTTTTATTCGCAGAATATGCGTTTTCTTTTCACTTCTTTTGCGGTTCATCTTATCTACGCCCAAGCCTTGGACATAATTCGCAACAATGGCAACTTGGAAATCGTTAACAAGGAGCTGTCCCCTGATGGGTTTTCCCGCCCGTAAGTCGTTTAATCTAGGCGGATGCTTCATCGTGTTGACTGTGTGTCATCAGTACTGTTCTAGCTGGTACGAGCGCCGGTTCTGCGAGCTTTCCTGGCCCTCTCATCCAGGGTAATAAGGTTAGCTCAATCTCGTCGTTATACCGTTGATCGCTTCAACGATTCTTTAGGGCGACTTCTTTAATATCAATGTTGTCGACTCCCTCACTGATTCAAGCATGAATCGAACTACCAGCATCGTGAGCATAAAATACGACCATCCCTCCCCAACTCCCCTTTGACCAGTTTATCTAGCATTGGCATGGCCTGTTCCAGGAACACACTAACTGGGCAGACGGACCAAGGCTAGTGGCTCTCGATTCACAAAAATTTGGAATTAGACTTATGTTTCCTCCTACAGTTTTGTTACTCAATGCCCCATAGCACCAGGCAATTCTTTCCTGTATAAGTTTGCTGTACCTGATCAAGCAGGGTAAGTAATGCCGACCTTAATCACAGTCATAATCTGACTCCTTCGTGCAGAACCTACTGGTATCACTCCCATCTCGGCGTACAAGTATGTATTTTCGACTTTCTTATATGTGTAGGGAACAATCAATCTAATTGTATCTAGTATTGTGATGGTCTTCGTGGTCCGTTCGTCGTCTACGACCCGCATGATCCCCAAGCACATATGTATGACGTTGACGATGGTGAGTTGTATCACCTTGTAACGCCTCATCGTTGCTGAGACGAGCTTCCTGCGACAGAAAATACTGTGATAACCTTGGCCGACTGGTACTTGATAATCTTCTGACATTATTCTTAACATTACATCTAAACGTCACATAGGTACCACCCCAAGGGTTTTCAGGTGCTCGCTCACGGTGCCGCGGTGTCTAACGCCACTTTGATTAACGGGCAAGGGCGCTATCCTACAGGCGTAAGTGTTGCCACATGTTCGTCGCATGTTCACTCGGTTTCTGATGACTTGAATTATAAACTCACAGCCGGATACATCACTTGCTGTAATCAATGTCCAGGCTGGTAAACGTTACAGATTCCGATTGATCTCCATGTCTTGCGACCCTAATTACATCTTCAGGTAACACTAGTAAATAGTCACTTCTTTACACACCAGCTCACTTTTTTTGTAGCATTGACGGCCATAACTTGACGGTCATCGAAGCCGACGGTGTCAGCACCACACCAGTTACCGTGAACCAGATTCAAATTTACGCCGCTCAGAGATATTCATTTGTTCTTACTGCCAATCAACCGGTCGGGAACTATTGGATTCGTGCTCTTCCAAATACTCAACTCGCAGGTACTCCTTCGAATGATACGTTCGCGAATGGTATCAATTCTGCTATTCTTCGCTATAATGGTCAGTGCTCAATCGTCTAAGCGATCTACCTATCTCATTCTTATGAAAGGTGCTCCGAATGCCGACCCTGTTACCATCGCACCTCCAACGTCGGATGTTGTTGCTATCAAGGAATCCTTGATCCATCCGCTACAGAACCCTGGCGCACCGGGATACCATTATCTAGGTGGTGTTCATGTTATCAACATGACATTAGGCTTCAATGCCGGAGCATTCACTATCAACAATTATTCCTTTGTATCCCCTAGCGTGCCCGTTCTTCTCCAGATTTTGAGCGGAACGCAACAAGCACAAAATCTTCTTCCGAATGGAAGCGTTTATGGTCTTCAAAGGGACCAGGTCTATGAGATCAATCTAAACGGCGGGACTGCTCCTGGAGGCCCTCATCCATTTCATTTGCATGGTGTATGTTCTACGAATTTAATTATCCTTATTCAGGCAGGCACTTAACTTTTGCTTTGATTTCCATCAGCACACGTTCGACGTTATCAAGAGTTTTGACAGTGCAGAGTACAACTTCAAAAACCCTGTCAGTCTTAAGTTGCTGTTGGTCGTTGCTTTGTACTCATATCTAAAACCAGGTTCGACGAGATACGACCCCTGTGGCTGCAGGAGAAACGACAACGATTCGCTTTGTAACTGATAATCCTGGTCCATGGTTCTTGCATTGGTATGGAAGATACATTTCTCTAATATGTGCACACAATTCCTGATATATCACTATTCCGATAGTCATATCGATTTCCATCTTGCTGCGTAAGTTCGACAAATATAGCTGTCGATTTGCCTACTGACTAAACGTGATGTAGTGGTCTCGCTGTGGTCATGGCGGAAGACATCTCTGACATCAAGCTTAACGATCCAGTTCCGCGTACGTTAAGCGGCCTGCACTCAAACTGTATGCCCTACATTACTGACTTTGAGACTTACAGCGGAGTGGGAAGCGCTCTGTCCTACTTATGACCGTCTCAAGCCTAACGAGCTTTGAGAATGATTGGCTCCTGAATATTCAGCCTTTCTGAATATGGCTGGCTATTTTCTCCCTCATGCATCATCACCACTCCCAAGATATTAAATTCACGAACTTTCAGATATCAGTATACGATGTTCTTGGACTATCTGGACTTTTACTACTTTTTATATTCTTATTATTTGTCTAAATATCATCTCTTAATATCACAATTCACACAATCACCGTGAGACATTTCTACTTTCGGGATGAAATTTCCAGCTTTGACCTGACCGGGTTTCCGCACGAATAACAATGTTCCATACGCTCTGCCGTCTCACAACGTGCGCTAACTCCCTCTTTGTTCCCTCTTTGTTCTTTATAGCGCATGTGTGAACTAGTACTGTCTTCTCGTGTATAATTTTCCCGACCAAAACACAATAAACAAGCCGGTCTTGAGCCGGTCCGCGGGAAAGAATGTGTCGGTTCAGATGTATACGGCAAAAATTTGAGATCCCTCCAGACATCGGCATAGCAGCTTTTGATTCTCAAGCATATTGAGCTAGGAACGCTATCAAGAATGTTTATTGTGTTTGCAACTGTCGTAGATATCTCTGAGGACACCATAGACAGGTTTGATTTACCGTTTTCGCCGGTGATACAGTGTGCGGGTTCGATAGTACCTCTCTTTATTGTCGTTTGACGCACATGCTTTATAATGCACATTTATAATTTGTACTAGACGAAGCCAGTTCGCTCACCGCAATGCACTATTTTAGTAGTTGGTTTATCGTCTCTTTTCCGATGCTCTGTAATATTGTGTGAGATATGAAAGTCAGTACCACTGGTACAACAGACTTTCGTCGTGTATCCTCTCTGGTCCAACGATGCTGCATCTTGGTACATGGATAGGTTATTGACCGTGGGTTAGCCAACAGGGGCTCACGGGCTTGTTTCCGATGAGGTACCTGGGATCTGAAAGCTTTCTCCGCTATTGTCTTTGTTTGAGCAGCCTTTCAATCTCATAGACAATTAGGTGTCTGCAGGATCTTAAGCCGATTAGTAAGTCCCTATTCAACCTCGTCGAGGGGTATAAAACCTGCAAGTACTGCTTCGACTTACCCCAACAAATTCACTTTGTTACCAGTTCGTTCATCCCTCAGTAGCGCCACCTAAGCCTACTCTTTGATCTAGCCAGTTTTCACTCGTACCTTTCTACAAATCCAACCAAACTTTCACATGGATTCTTTCTCTACCCTCGCAACTCTCTTCGCTCGCGGCGATGACGAAGTCGCCTCATCGAGTCCGTTACCTGTGGAAGAGGAGAGCAATAGCAGCGCAAGCAACAGTTATTGCGTGATTGCCTGAAACACTCATCAACCACGAATTCTGCGTAAGTCATCTATTTACCAGGCTCATCAACATCAGCTCATCTACCTCCAAGTTTAACGCAGATTGTCTGATGCGCATATCCCATAGTATCGCGTCCGTACACACATTACCCACAGAGCGCACTTTACCAACCCGCCACACTGGCACTCCTTATTTGCATCATCATTAAAGGCTCGTCCGTCGACTCCATGTTGTCGGCAGCCCATCCCTTCCTTGGATCAAATTTTGATTACTTATCTCCACTTCGTTCTGCATTGTATATGATTTTGTTTGCTGTTCTCCATTCTACTTTCTCTTGGATGTGTACATTTTCTGTTGGTACAATAGGGCTAAATGAGCGTCGCGGAATTTACATAGGGTTATGGAATACCCTAGATGAAGATAATTCAGGATACGGTTTATTTAGCATTCGTAACCAATTTTTTGTCAATGTATAGCACAATTTTTGGATTTCCTATGTTGAGGCTTCGAGACGTATCTTGAAGTTGAGCAGGCTACAAGTTTTTTGGAGCGTCGCTGATGCTTGATGACTGTGGCCGTAGTGCCTGAGGGGATATTCTCGATCCCCTCTTGAGAGTTGAAGGGGTATGCAGTGCTTACAGAGGTTTCCATGCAGCAAAGAAACAATTTCAGCGCAAGCACTTGAAGCTGTCAAAGGGTGTGAAAATGCGTTAAAAAAGGTCCCCGTCGATTAGTGGTTAGATCATCACGTTGTGGTTACATGAGCAATCCGTGAAGACGCAGGCTCGACTCCTGCCAGGGACATGTCGTGTTTTTCCTCGCTCTTCTTCTAATTTCAGAGTGATGACCTTGGGATGACCTTGGAATGGTCTCCACTGAGTCCCAAAATCGCTATTAAGGTGGTAGGAGCTCAATATTTTTATACTCAAGCTACATGAAAATTTTGCACCCCTTGCGATGTTTTCGAGGATTCTGCATTCCACATGGATGTCCAGAGATTTCTGACACTCTTCCAGGATTCTACCTCAAGCATTGACATGGTTTTCTCCGGATAATTTAGGGCCAGAAGTGAGAGAACTTGGATCTCGAAAGATTATTAAAAGATGCCTCAATCAAGATCTCCTCTCTCCAAGGCTGAATATATCCGTCAGCAGAAATATATCAAGAGTTTTTTGGATGGTTTCGTGTGATGTATTATAGAATGTTTCAAAATGTCGTTAACAATGCAATTTTACTCAGTACCATGCACGCGTTTCGCTCCGGCTGCCGATCCCGGTAGGGAAGCGCCCACTTTATTTTCGTATCAAGTCAGCAATACTAGCTGTTTTTTTATGATGTCTACGACTACAAGGAGGATTGGTTTCTGAATAACTTTCCTTCCATCCCTCCATGTCCTTGCACTTGCTGAGAACCATTGAGGCTGGAAAACTTGCCACTATTGGGAGATATAACTACGCTGCAGTGGACCGTTACAAAACAATCCGCAATTTTTTCACAGCACCAATCTACAGAGGTGTGTTCTCTTGCCAATGTTATATCCACAATGTATTGATTACTTTTGCATATAGGTCAACAAGGCTTATCATGCAGTAGCTCTTTACACTCTCGGTCTTTCCATTCCACCACTCTACTGTTGCGAAAGAACTCAGGCTTAGGGAAGGATCTTTTTAGGCAGAAACAACACTCAGTCACGCGTAATAGTTTAGACCAGCCAAATCGTCAAAATGACTTGGAACAAGAACCTGAGCAGAATCAAGGACGTACACATCCCCTTGAACATGATTCGTCTGCAATCCCCCCTACACCAGATGTACAAACTCGCGAGTCGACTCCCTCTCAACCAAAGACGCAAGAAACCGACGCTCCTCAGCGGCCTATACTGCCGTATAACTTTCAATACTACTCTCGATCATTCCGGCAGCTAGCTATGTCCCTCCCACAACTTCATCGTCCGACACAAGAAGATTTCTTAAGGGTCGCAGATGGCTTCTGGCAACGCCTTCGTATCCGGTTCAAGTGGTTTACCATCAAATCTTTTCGAAAATTCAATGCCGACGATATTTCAGGTATCGTGACATGGATACTTATGAGCCAGACTATCTGGGTCTTTGTCGGAACGTATGTCCTTATCTTTCCTTTCAGTGGAATGTTGAACGTTCAGGAACCTTCTGTTCCAGTACCACATTTTTGTCTGTGGTGTTTGCTATTGCGAATAGCTTACGATTACAACGTGAGCATTCCGCCTTTCCCTCTATGAGTTGAACTCATAACCGTTTTTCTTTTGTAGGCTTTGTAGCTCGAGGAATAAGCGACTACCTTACATCTGAAACTGGGATAACGATCATATTTGAAAGTGCCATCGTCCCGAAATGGAAAGATTCGCGCATCTCGTTCAAGAACGTCTACGTATCGCGGCGTCCAATGTCAAATTCCCGGCGAAAGACGATTGATGCACATAGGGTTGTTGTTGGGCTCGATGTTGGCAATCAGTCCGAGTACCAAGATTTCGGGGAATACGAAGAGGATGAACCCAATGTTGCCTCGGAGGAAAGGACAAATGAATCCATGTTTGACCTAAACATTGACTCAGTCGATGTTACGCTATCATTGTGGAGATGGTTGGATGGGAGAGGGTTAGTGGAAGACGCGGTTGTGAAAGGCGTCCGAGGGGTATTAGGTATTGTGTCAGAGCATTCTTCTCTTCAAGCTTTGTGGCCTGAATTCAACCCCTGTAGATCGACGCTCCGTTCTGTACGATCCCGATCATCCTTTGGACCCTGCATCTTGTCGTCACGAGTCTCACGTAGGGGATTTTGAACTTGATTCACTTCAACTTGAAGACGTCCTTGTCACCGTGTACCAACCTGACGGATTTAGACCGTACACTGCATCTATATTTCGAGCAGACATCCGTACTTTTCGTAAGAAATGGATGTTTTACGATTTCTTGTCTGCAGAAAATATCGTTGGTCAATTCGATAATTGTCTATTCAGTTTGCACAAGCCCCAAAGTATAGGACGTACAACGGGAAGTGATTTACAGGATGGTGACTGGGCTCGGATGGTGCGTAGATATGATTTGATCGTGACTAAAGAAATCTGATTTCTCTTTGGCATAGTCGCGTATCCGAATCGATGGTGTGAACATCGATCATCTTCAAGCTTCTACCTCAATGGAAGGACCTGTGTCATGGATAACCTCTGGTAAACTCGATGCGGTCCTAGATATCAAATTTCCCAAGGATCCAGATGATGCACTGGCGTTGAATGTAATATTGGAAGAAATCGCCGATGCCATTTCTACTACGCTTTCTACCTCACCTGCTTTGGATCCTTTGCGCCAGCGTATTCCTGGTCAACGGGAACTCGCAAAACCCCCGCTGAGTGCTCCTGAGACAGAGGTTAACGCTGTCGATCTGGAGAAGGCTAAAGAGGCCAAGGTGGTCATCGAATTGGATCTGAGGTTCAGAGATGTCAAAGCTGCCGTTCCTTTATTCACAAGCGACTTGTCGTATGTGAACAACGCATTGATTCGCCCTATCGTTGCCTTCATGAAGTACGTTCACGCTGAAGGCTTCTTTTTCGTAGATGCTTATGATCGTTGACTACAGTGCGAATCGGACCTTAGTCCCCATACATTGTCGAGTTGTGAAGAATCTCAGTGATTTTGATGGTGCTTGGACTGTACGTCGCGTCATCTCCAAAGATTGTCAATTTTACTTATAGTTCTCCAAGATGTGGGAGACTGGACTCCTGGACGAAATTTCGTTCAAAGTAAGTAGACTACTGTTTCTTTGTCGAAGATCCTCGTATAACAATTTCATCCAGATATATGATGCATTAGCATTCCATGTCACCCAAGCCAACATTAACCGTCGCATTAAGACGGTTAGCGTATGGAGTCTACAAATGACGGCTAGTGCTGTTCTGTTTGCTTTACGAAATCTAGTTGATCCTGTCTCTATACGCATTCGGGAAGCATACCTACGATCTCAGGAAGAAAGGGAACGCGGTCTGTTTGACGTTGAGCTCTAGTTTCCTACAGTACTGTGGTATTTAGTGAATTCATGTGGATCACGTTATTGAGCTTGGCTCTCTGTTCGTTTTCCCAGCTTTATAAGGTATTTTACTTATGCTACGGATCCTGGATAGGTCGTGTGATCGTATTGAACGTCTTTCCACAACGGTTTTTGCAACATTCGAACTCGACCGGTGATATGCTGACTTGGGGGTGAATGCAAAATACAGGTGTAGAAATACTAACACCAACACCAACACACATACAAAAACTAAGTCAAACACTAAGTCCAGAGGGGTGCAGGAAAGATATTCAAGTTTCAAAGTCTAAATTTAATTCTGTATACAAGTAGGTGTAATAGATTTTCTTTTACAAGTTCTATAAAACTTGGGCTGGATAATGCTCTACTCTGCTCTGCTTGCCCTGACTTTGACTGAATAACTTGACTTGACTTTAATAACTTTACTCTCTTGCTGAGTTATTTGTACAATCTTTCTGAGTTACTATAATGTCTGGCTGTTCTTTCTCTGCTCTGTTATGTCTAACTCTGACTTCTCTGTCTTTACTCTGCATCTATCTGATTCTGACTAAGTGTCTAAATCTGACTTCTCTAGGCTAGATGCAAACTCCCTCCAAGTAGGACTAGCAATCACTACTGAAGTGGGGGGGGGAGAAAGCTTTTCTTTCTCTCTCTATTCTGAGCCCTTTTTATAGCCTGTTTGTCCAGATATAAATCTAAGGGATATCAGGAACCTTAGTTACCCCAAATGGTTACTATTGTCCGGGTTTTATGGCACCTGATGTCAGCAACTCACTAGCTCTCTCAAAAGATAACCAGGCATCACACAATAGTTGATGAGCAAGAGGATGAAAAAGCAATGGGGATGAATAAAACAATGATATGCTGACTTGGGGCCAAGGGCAAAATGCAGGTGTAGCAATACACACACCAACACCAACACCAATGCACACACACACACAAGTCCAACACTAAGTTCAAAAGGGGTGTATAAAAGATATATATAACTTAATTGTGTGAAGCTAACTCTGCCTAATAGAGTAGGGGTTTCTGTAACAGACTTTCTTTCACAAGTTCTGTAAAACTTTGAACTTGTTATGACTAACTGATTCTTCAATTTGACTTTGACTGGCTAACTTTACTGAGCTATGCTTTGCCTAACTCCTGCTTTCTTTTCTTTTTCAAATCAACAAGTACACACTCTTTCTGAGTTATCAATTCTTTCTGACTTCAATTTTCTATTCTGTGCTTTGTCTGAGACTAAATGTGACTTCTCTATGCTGGAAGCAAACTCCCTTCAAGTAGGACTAGCAATCACTACTGAAGTGGGGGGGGGAAGAAAGCTTCCTGCTTCTGGCTCTGGCCTGTCCTATTTATGTCCCTGAGGAAAGGTCTGGACCTTGGGCAGTGCTGAGGGATTTATTCCTTTGCACATGGTTACTACTCCCTTGGTCCGGGACACCATATGCTTTTCCTGTGCTACCACATGCTTGAGATATTTAATCCATGTGCTTTTCCTGTGCTTCCACATGTTCCTTGAGCTGTTATTGCTTTTATTCTAATCATTCTAGTCTTCCTGAATGGGCCTGCAGATAACTTGGCAATTCTTTTTATTGACTGTACTATCCCCGGATTTTACTTTAGGATAGTTGATTCACACACAGGATGGGGTTTTAGTGTTGTTATAGTCATTTTTAGACACTGTGCCTGATCAATGAGCATCGTGTCATGAAATGATCTTTTTCATTATTCTTTTCCTTTTCTTTTATTTACTTACCTAATCACCAAAGCGCTTACACTAGCACTTATTATATTTTCATTATCATTTAGGTTACACGCATCAACCTTATTGTTCTCGCATTGTCGTTTCACTTAGGCGCAACTCTCTCGTGCCTGTCAGCTCATTGACAGGACGACGTCATTATTGTTCCGCTTCCATGCTTCTTTTTATATTGCCTTATTGTTTACTCACCTAATACCTACAGCTTTACTTATGGATATGAGCGACTCTTATTGTAGATCCTCATGGTTATGGCGTGAGACATCTCTCACGGCTTCATATCCCATTAGTATATAAGACTTAGTATTTTGTAGTTATATTCCTTAGCTCTATTCTCGTCTATTCTCCTCGGTAGCTAGACTTGTAGTTGGGTTGTCTTATCCATCCTCTTTTTGCTTTTTCGCCCTCTTGCTCATCGTCTATCGTGTGACGCCTGGTTGTCTCTTGTGAGAGCTAGCGAGTCGCTGACAGAAGAATAGAGCTTCTACCATACACCACCTGTCACAACAAAAACTTTTACAAACTTGCCTAGGATTCAACACGCCATTGAAAACTAGTTTTCTCGATACATTACATATTTTCATTTTTACCAAACACGCTCATCCCCCTTCCTATAACCCAACATGACTGATCGGTCAATACATGCGCCCGACCTGCCAGAAACTGGTAATGTCACCTCTAGTCCACGCCGGGTGTTTGTCAATACACCAGGGAACTATGATGGTGACCCCGCCACCTATCAACCATGGAGACGAAGGATGATGGCTTATGTTTCCGAGTTAACGGAAACAAAACAGGTCGACAACTCCCATCGTGTCACCACCATTATCATGTCCTTCCTGGTTGGAGGAAAAGCCGACGAATGGGCCCAGGTCTACACGGATGACCACTTTGACATCGACAGAGGGACATGGGACATCACTAGGAAGCAGCTCATTGATGATATGGATAAGGAGTTTATGAATGTCGCGAAGGAGAAGGAGGCTCGTGATAAACTAACTTATATCCGACAGGGGAAGTCTTCGGCCGGCGACTTTTTCAAAGAGTTTGAATTGTTGCTGAAGGATGCCGGATACAAGAAGGACGAGTCGCACGTCCTTACCCTAGCGGAGAGAGCAGTTGATCACACCCTCCTGTATGACATCATTAAAGGACGAACGGAGCCCTTTGAAGACTACAAGGAGTTGAAGAAGGTAGTTACAGGGGCTGATAACGTAAGGCGGCAGTGGGCCGAACAGAAGAGAGGTTATGGGTATGCAGGGTGGTGGAACGCTAACCCACAGGGACAGAGTCGTGGACAGTCGTCCACTCAGCAGAACCGACAGGAGCCGAAAGCAGCTCCAAGGGCAGAGTATCCTGCAGCACCAAGAAGAGATGCTACCGGCACCACGTTTGGAGGAACAGGCAGGCTGATGGACATTGACCAGGCGAGGGAGAAGCGGCTGTGCTTCAACTGTGGCGAACCAGGCCACATGAGCAGGAACTGCCCGCACAAGAGAAAGGCGGTAGTCCGAAGTATTATGCTAAACATGAGTGAGCAGGAACGTATGGACTTCATTAACGATTTGGGTTTTCCAAAGGCTCCGCAGTAGATATAGGTCTGCAGGAGCCTTCGCACACGGACATTTCGGAATTTGTTGATAATGGCGTTGATTATGTAATCAGTACAGGTACTAAACAGAAAAACGCGTCCACCTTCATACACAAAACCGAAAAAACCGAAAAACCTATATGGTACGAACCCGACACTGCTGAATGGCTAACTCAGAGAGTTAGAGAAGACCAAATCCCGAGAGCAGTGGGATTATTACGAACTTGGATGCCCTCTTCCCGGGAGAAAGAAGCCTCGGAAGAAACTGTCATGAACATACAAAAATGGAACTGGAAAACGGCAGTCACCGCCATCCGGAGTCTCAAGAACAAAAGGAGTTATGTTCGCGGGACACGTGGCAAAAGTCTGAAACTTCCGGCAATACTCGAGACACTGGAGGATGCTCGACAAATCGTCACAGAAGGACTCCTCGACAGTGGAGCTACCAGTTCCTGCATTGACTCAGAATTCGTCAAACGGCACAAACTCGTCACGAAAAACTTACCAATCAAAACACCTGTCTATAATGCCGACAGCACACTCAATGATTCCGGCTCAATAGACAAGTATGTCGAAATCTGGATGACTATCGGTGATCATTCAGAAATCATACAGTTCGGAGTGGTAAGCCTAGGAAAGAATAATATCTTTCTAGGACTAGATTGGCTGCGACACCACAACCCGAGTATTGACTGGAAGACATCTGAACTAACCTTCGACAGGTGTCCAACAAGATGCAGTTACAACCCACACTTTTGGACACCAGAGGATACTCATTCTAGAGCGGCATTACAGGAAGGCAAACAGCTTTTCCTATTTGACTGGGACAGGTATGTTCATGAGCAGGTACAGTCGAGGAAGTGGACAGAGGAACAAGCTAAGAAGGAAACAGCTGAAGAATTCGATACTTCCAAACCCTACGTCGAAGAGTACCCTGATGTCTTCAGCCAGAAGGAATTCGACCAGTTGCCACAACGACGCCCTTGGGACCACGCTATCGATCTAACGCCAGGTTCCAAACCTTTAGATTGTAAAGTATATCCACTAAACCCAAAGGAACAAGAGGCGCTTGATAAGTTTCTTGAAGAGAACCTTAGAACTGGACGAATCTGACCTTCTACCTCGCAGATGGCATCCCCTTTCTTCTTCGTCAAAAAGAAAGATGGCACCTTACAACCGGTACAAGATTATCGCAAACTGAACGAGATGACAGTTAAAAACCGGTACCCACTTCCTCTCATTCAGGAACTAATCGATTGTTTAAAAGGAGCTAAAATCTTCACGAAGATGGACATCAGATGGGGATTCAACAACATCTGCATAAAGGAAGGTGACGAATGGAAAGCAGCTTTTCAAACTAACCAAGGGTTATTCGAACCGACCGTTATGTTCTTTGGACTCACCAACTCTCCTGCGACATTCCAAGGTTTCATGAACCATATCCTGCGAGATCTTATTAATAGAGGTCATGTTATCGTTTACATGGACGACATACTGATTTTTACTGACGGTATAGAAGAACATCGACAAATTGTAAAACAAGTACTTGACATTCTACGGGAGCATAAGTTGTTCCTTAAACCCGAAAAGTGTTCTTTCGAAAAACCGGTTATCGACTACCTCGGCATTATTATTGGTAACGGAACTATTCACATGGATCCAAAGAAAGTACAGGCCGTTCGCAAATGGTTTACTCCCCGCAAAAAGCGCGACATTCAGCAATTCTTAGGATTTTGCAACTTCTTCAGGCGCTTTATTCGTGGGTTTAGTCTTGTAGCAAAGCCGCTGACACAGCTTACTGGGAATGGAACTTGGAAGTGGGAGAAAGTGCAAGAAGATGCATTCGAGGAGTTGAAACATCGAATCTGTGAGGAAGTAGTTTTACTCATTCCTCGAAACCATGGAAAGTTCCGAGTAGAAGCTGACTCGTCCAATTACGCTAATGGCGCCATTTTATCCCAGTTTGTCGAAAGCAAGTGGTATCCTATTGCCTTTCACTCCCGGTCCCTCAATGAGGTTGAGTGTAATTACGAGATTTACGACAAAGAACTCATGGCAATTATGGACTCCCTTGATGACTGGAGGCAGTATTTGCTGGGTGCGGAGGAACAGATTGAAATTTTTACGGATCACGCAAACCTCCAGTACTTCAAGAAGCCGCAGAAGCTCAACCAACAACAAGCGCGCTGGGTACTGGAATTAGCGGAGTATAATTTCGATCTTGTTCATAAGCCTGGTAAATCGATGATGAAAGCTGACGCCCTGTCGAGGATGACAGGTGTTGAGACGGGGGACAAGGACAACGAGAACATCGTTCTCCTGAAACCGGAACTTTTCATCCAAGCTCTCAACATATTGGCTCCTGAAGATCTCCTGCTATCAGAGATCCGAAAGAGTAGAAACCAAGTAGACCGAACTGTACAGGATGCCCTAGCTGCCAAAAACTCAGAGTGGACTGAAAACGACAAAGTTATTACATGGAAAGGGCGTGTTTATGTACCAAAAAACCGCCTACTCCGATCCAAAATAATCACTCAGTACCACAATACGCCGCTAGCGGGACATCCAGGACAGTACAAGACCACGGAGTTGATCACTCGGGACTACTGGTGGCCAGGGGTGACACGAGATGCAGGGAAATACGTCAAAGGTTGCGAGAAATGCCAGGCGACAAAATCACATCGTACCAAGCCAGTCGGACAACTTCATCCACATGCAGTACCAACTGAACCATGGCAGATAATCGGCACTGATATGATAGGGGAACTACCGGAATCGGGAGGATATAACGCCATATCGGTGTTTATCGATCATTTTTCCAAAAGATTACGACTTGTTCCGTCGCACACTACAGTCACATCAGAGGGAATGGCGAAAATTTATCGTGATCGTATCTTTTCTATACATGGGATTCCACGAAAGATCATACATGATCGAGGACCTCAGTATCATTCTTGTTTCATGAAGGAACTCTACCGTCTTTTAGGAATAGAAGCAAACTACACCACGGCGTATCACCCACAGACCAACGGCCAGACAGAACGAACAAATCAGGAGATAGAACATTATCTCCGTTTGTTCATTAGTTATCATCAAAACGACTGGCATGAGTGGTTACCACTTGCAGAGTTCGCCTATAACGATCGAGTACATTCTGCGACAAAAGTTTCCCCCTTCTATGCTGACAATGGTAGACATCCCTATAAAGGTACGGCACCTCAAATGACTTCGCACAACCCCACAGCACAGGCGTTTGCAGATGGAATGAGGAAGGTTCGAGAGGAGGTAGGAGCGGCCTTAGGAAAGGCCAATGAGGATATGAAGAAGTTTTATGACCGGAAGCGAAGAGTTGGAGTAGAGTACAAGCCAGGCGATAAGGTCTGGCTTGAGGGAACTAACTTGTCGACAGACCAGCCGATGAAAAAGTTAGGAGACAAATGGTTTGGACCGTTTACAGCTCAGAAGAAGATAGGTGCTAGTTCCTATAAACTAGACATCCCCTCCACATGGAAACGTATCCACAACGTTTTCAATGAAGTCCTCCTTACCCCTTACAGGGAACCGCAATTCCCTTCTCAACCACGGAATACTAGACCACCTCCTATCGTTGTAGGAGAAGAAGAAGAGTTTGAGGTCGAGGAGATTCTCGACTCATGAAAGGTAGGAAGGGGAATTAAATACAAAGTCCGATGGCGGGGATATGGACCGCATGAGGATACTTGGGAACCTCGATCCAACATCACACATTCCTCCGATTTGTTGAAGGAATTCCATGACAAAAACCCGACCAAACCCAAACCCGCCACTCTAAGTAGACTCGAGATTCCTATTTCCTTATTTCCGACCGAATTATTCCGCCCTATGCCTCTGCCAGACACTGAAAACACGCCATCACAATTACCCTCCGAAAATTTCGTTAGACGACAAGCGCTTCGTGGAACTTGCGCTCTAGGGAGGGGGTAATGTCATGAAACGATCTTTTTCATTATTCTTTTCCTTTTCTTTTATTTACTTACCTAATCACCAAAGCGCTTACACTAGCACTTATTATATTTCATTATCATTTAGGTTACACGCGTCAACCTTATTGTTCTTGCGTTGTCGTTTCACTTAGGCGCGACTCTCTCGTGCCTGTCAGCTCATTGACAGGACGACATCATTATTGTTCCGCTTCCATGCTTCTTTTTATATTGCCTTATTGTTTACTCACCGAATACTTACAGCTTTACTTATGGATACGAGCGACTCTTATTGTAGATCCTCACGGTTACGGTGTGAGACATCTCTCACGGTTTCATATCCCATTTCGTATATAAGACTAGGTATTTTGTAGTTATATTCCTTAGCTCTATTCTCGTCTATTCTCCTCGGTAGCTAGACTTGTAGTTGGGTTGTCTTATCCATCCTCTTTTTGCTTTTTCGCCCTCTTGCTCATCGTCTATCGTGTGACGCCTGGTTGTCTCTTGTGAGAGCTAGCGAGTCGCTGACACATCGGTTTTGATTCATCATTGATCCGGAGCTGGACATTATGACTATTACACAATGTACAGGGGTTCCCTATGTAGAGTTGTCTACTGGGCTATGCACAAAAAATCCAAAAGTTTCGGATTTTCATGCACAGCCCATTCTAAGGCTTATCAACAACCCAATACAAGTCTAGCTACTGAGGAGAATAGATGAGAATAGAGCTAAGGAATATAACTACAAAATACTATGTCTTATATATGTATGGAATATGAAGTTGTGAGAATTATTTTGCCCTGTAACCATGAGGATATTGTTAGGAATGTGCAAATCAATGAACTCCAATGCCAATCTGGTCAAGATACTATAAGTATCAGATCAATGTCTTCAATGTCGAGGGTGGACCTTGGTACTGCTATCAACAATACCCTCACTATGCTGCGTGGTCCAAGGTCAAAGGTTCATTCAAGTGGTAAAGTTGGTATTGTACTCAATGTCAACAATGTTGAACAAAGTAAGAGATTGTTAGGACTAAAAGAGTGTAACTCCAAGTTGATATTAAAACTAGTGTTCTACCTATGCTCACGGGGTCTTTATACTACTTAGTGTTATCTCCAATACCACTATAGTATAAACTAAAGTAGTTACTTGCATATGAAAGCAGAGATATGGAGTGCAGATAGAAGAACAAATAACCAATATAGAATAAAGCAAGAAAAGGGTTTGGGATCTATCCAAAACAATAATGAATGAATTAGATAAGCATTCAGAATCTAGCCAAAAAGATACTTTGGCCAATGTCATCAATGATTGAATCTGTTACGGGTATGCCTCCGCTACCTCATATGGAACATACGGAACCAACAATTATAATTCATTCCTTTCCTTTCCATATTGGTTTGGGACCGGACCGTATGATACATCTGATGTTAACAGATACAATTACTTTTAATTCTCACACTATTATCTTTTAATTATATTATCGGGTACTTTTTACAATACTTATTGTCTTATCCCAGATACTCATTGTTTTTCTTTTAACAATTAGGATTACTGGTATATAAGCATTAGTGTCCAGTAGATAGTTCTCCAGTTTAAATATCAGCTTAGATCATTCTGATCTAGTGTTATATCTATGCAAGCTAAGTCTTTACGAAGCTTCGCGATCCATTCCGCTACTTAGATATTACTTATAACCTTGCACCACTACGCAATTACTTCGCGAAGGAATTCTGATGCGAAGTATTTACTCTTATCTCTTATCATCCTTATCGGATTTACACTATCCCTTTTATATCCCTTCCTTTGTTCTTTAATTACGAGCTAGCCAATTCGGGCGTGGCATCGCTTCGCGATCCTGACTTACCTTTAGTATAAAGCTACGGTATCGAATAGGTAGTTCTGTAGTTTAAATATCAACCTTGATAGCACTTCGATAGTGATACCAATTAATCAACTATCCCTATCATCGTTTTAACATCCCCTCACTGTCAGTACGTTCCGCGATAGTCATCGCGAACGGAACACGTTTATCTTCTTCTCTTGCGGACACACGAAGTGTCGAGGGCTCTACTAATAGTGGAGTCAAGGTCCGACTAACTAGTTTAGGATCGTTTTACCTCGCGAAGTATTTACTTCGTATTTTCCTGCAATCATCCCGCGATCATTCCCGACAATCCATTTGTGCACGATCATAACATCTAGAGAGATTAGCACTATAACTCTGTCCGGACCTTCCAGTCCTACTTTTTAGTTGTCTGAACTTATCTGGTTGACTTCTGGATGCCCGGAATCTATGAACATCAATGGAACCACTACAACATAGCAGGGGCACTACTGAAAGTGGTGCTAAGGTTCTTGTTCAACTTTGCCTTTATCCATTTCTACTGATTGGTAGCTACCATACAATACCGTGCACTATCGAATCCCACAATTCCATGATTATATTGCAGTTATTCCGTGATTCCGGAGTTTCACAATCTTAACACACTGCTATAGTTCAAGTAGCAAATAGCATAATGAGAGCATATTGCAGGAATGAAATACAGCAGTAAGGCTGCATGAGTAAGAACAATAGATATATTGTTGAAGGGCTACAAAATGTCCAATAGCTGTATGTCAATCATACCCCTTTACTTGTCAGTGCATGACTCATAGAATAAGTGCACATGACATTATGATAAGATAGACTCAAGTGCTAATCTAATTTCAACATCCTGAGCTGTCACTGTCAATCTCAGATAATTACTAGGGACTGGGCTTAATTACCCAGTTCATCCTTCTTTAGTGTAAGGAGCCCTGCCCAATTAATTTGCTCTTTAAGAGTATTTGTGGACTTTTCTTCTGCTGCACCTAGTTCTATCTATAGTCATTGGTCTGGTTTTATTAGGGGAGCTACTAGAGAACAGCAAACTAGGCACAAAGGATGGGTTTTAGCATGTCTAAGTAACTTCTGTAACTGTGCCTGGCCACTGAGAACCCTCGCAGTTCATCTGTAGCTAACATCTGTACAAAGTACCTAGCATACAATGTACTGTGGACTTTCCAAATGTTCCACCAGTCTGTACCTGAAGAACTCGAAATTTTACAGGTTTAGGTACAGATTATTTTCAGGTGTATCACTGGATACAATCATCCCTGGACTCTCTGAGCTCTTCACATTGTTCCAACTTTCCAACAATAGTTCGCCGAACTATTTCAAACAGTGAAAGTACGCCACAGGCCAATTTCAAGAAAAATTTCAAAGATGATTATGAGATGCGCATCATGCGAGGCTCAATTCAGGAGGAATTGCAACCAATGTCAAGTCTGAAGACTGCAACAGAATGTGCACAGGTCTTCTATGATGTCGTACAGTGTAAGTCATTCATCTTCGCCATTCCTCCCCATCTTATAGACCATGCTACTAGGTCATCACTGGGCTTGGAGATACCCTCAGATTCTCCATCATGATATCAGCCAAGGGAATATCCTAGTCTGTGAAAAGAATGGGGAGATATATGGAGTTCTGAATGATTGGGATCTTGCAATATGGTTGAACGATCAGCGTGATGGGCCAACATCCAAGTTTTGAACTGACACAAAACCCTACATGGCCTGTGAACAACATGGTATTGAGTGGGAAGGTCCGCATCGGTTCCGCCATGATCTGGAGTCGGTATTCTATGTTATTCTACTTCTCATTTGCCTCTATTCTAGTCCTAAAGTGAGGGCTGTAAAACCTGCTACCAGAGGGTTGGACTACGAGGAATGGCATAAACAAGACGATAAGTTTCTCCGGGGGGAAAAAGGAAATATCTTGCTGCATGCCACTTGGAAACCTTCTGTGATGCCCTTCTTTTGCGGATTTGATTTGTGGCTTACCAACCTTCATTACTGCCTTCGTTCTGGCATTCTGGACTGTGAGGCTCACCTATACTGGGTTGGACATTGTATGTATGTCCAGGGTCTATGACGCGTCAACGAGCCACGTCACGCCTCACGTTTTCGGTTTTTTCCTTTCTTCTCGTTTCCCTTTCTCCTCGTTTCCCTTTCTTCTTGTTTTCCTTTGTCTCTACCTACAATATATAATACTGCAGCATGGCTGAGATATCCTCGTCCTCTCACCATCGCTCGCAGCGAGTATACAATTATCGTGTGTAATTAGACTCACCCTCCCTCCTCCCTTTCACATATACATCAAACATCTACCTACCATATCTATTCTACCTATTAGCTAGATCGCGCCTTCCCATACTTAGTCTCCCGTAGCTTGGCTTGAGGCTGTTCCCTTCATTGGCACAGCCTCGAGAGCTTTAGACCTCAATAGATAAACACTATTGTCCCCAAACCCTCTCGAATATCTTCGCCCTCCTACTTCATTCTCGAGGAGACGCAAGCATTGAGTCGAGGAAACTGCGAAAGCAGCACGTGAAAAAGGTAGGCAGTCTGAAGAGGTGCCATTCTTTGACGAGGATACTCTAGGCGGTAGGTTCTCATACAAAGAAGTTGTGTTTATCATGTGTCAATTCAATGAGGAAGACCTCCAAATGAGAGGCCCAGAATGGTGGACGATCCTTCTGCAGTTGTTGTCGTGACATGCCATACAGGATACAGTACTTACTTTGTTTTCTCCTACATTCCCTCTTTCCTTTACCTTTGTGACTACCTGAACCCTTCTCCATGTTTCCATATCCTTGTATTTCCATCTATCACCTGTCAGAACCTTCTATCACATTCCAGACACTTCTATTGGCTTCCCGCGCTGTCGCTTACTCATCCAAACCCTTGTATATATAGTACAGTAGCTGACACCTAGTTCCCCATCTTGACCTCTTGGTCTTTGGAACTAGGTTAGTACCTGTATCATTGTTTACCTTCAATATGCTTACTTGGTCTTTGGAACTAGTTTTCCTTGTGTGACCCTAGTGATTGGCCCCCGCGCTATCACTGCCGTCTTGATCATTTTATCTTTCAGCCTTTGTGTGTGGTGCTAGCCCCACCCCTCACTTCGGTTTGTGCTTCGAGCCTGTGCCTTCTCTGTGCTTTCCCCCTTCGTCACCACATTAGGTCAAGATCTCTACTCGTACCATCAGCCTTTCCAACTGATCCTACGAGGAGTGGAAATTGGACTTACCCGGTTCCCCACCTTCCATTGCCGCTACGCCTTCATTTACACCAGACATTGATTGTTCAGGATTTCAGCACGCATTTGATATTCAAGATCAGTGCGACGTTCATCTCAAATACAATCCAGACGAAGAACACAATGCTTGGTTTGACTGTGACGAAAATCCTTGCCCCAACCGATACCATAACCCTGCTCCCATCACTTCAAGGGATTCAGGAAACGGACGATTCATAGACATCCCTAGAATTCCAAGCCGAGTTCCGAGCCGGGTTGGTAGACTTTCAAACCCTACCAGTGCTGTACCATCCGTTAGATCCTCCTCTGCGCTTATTCCCACTGCGATCCTAGAACCAGAGCTAGAAACCGAAGCCGACCCTGTCGCATCAACCCCATCCCCAGAGCTTATTGTCATTGATATCTCGGTTACACCAGAACCATTATCCCCATCTCCCGAGCCCATTCCCATTGAAAACACCTCTATCATGTCTCATCCTCCTACCACCCAAGACCTTGCGGTGTTGATCCAACAACTTGCCACACAACAGATGGCACTACAATTGGAAGTAGCCAGTATCGCCAACAACATAAGCACCAACAAAGGTGTTAGCAAACCCCAGACGTACAATGGGAAGCGCAGTGACGATGTGCGACGCTTCATTGCGGCCTTTGAACTATGGGCCCAGGGTACCCGTTCCCTCAGTAATGAACAGGAAAAAATCAATTCGGCCATCTCATACCTCAATGGTGATGCAGCTGTCTGGGCTACTCCCACCTCAGAGAACATCAGTCAGGTCGCCCGAGCTGTTGCTGCAGGACTACCAGCTCCTGCCCTCCTCTACCCAACCTGGGCTGATTTCGCTGGCGCCTTTAGGCAACGGTTTGAAACAGCAGATCCAGTGGTAGAGGCCAAAAGAGTGTTGAAAAGCCTTTGGCAGGGAAAGGATCGGGTAGCGACATATGCTGCAACCTTCAAACAGTATGCTAGTAGGACAGGATACTCGGATGCTGACCTTTGAGATCAGTTCTATGATCACCTCTCGAAGCGAATCAAAGACGGACTGGTCAACTCACAGGCCAACACAGATCAGATGAATGCGCTGATCAATGAAGCCATTCGTATTGACAACAGGCAGAATGAACGCACCGATGAAGAAGGGAAACAATACACCCGAAGCACTCCCAACTTCAGCTCCTACACCCCCACTCCCTTTGTTCTGGCCCGCGATCCAAATGCAATGGACATGGATGCCACTACTACTGGACAATGGGCGGAAGACTATTGCAGATCCATGATGGGAAGATGCTATGGGTGCGGGTCCAGAGAACATCGAAAGGCAGATGGACACCATGAACGTGATGTCTGCAATCACTGCAGACTAACTGGTCATCTAGCAGCCATCTGTTGCAGGAAATTCTTGGGACTCTCAAGACCCATCCCCTGCTCGGCCGCTGCCACATCTATTATTGCAGAGCCCTCTACCTCCATTGCCGCTACCACACCCGCCCCTGCCACCGACTTTACAAAGATCCTTCAGATGCTCACTGCGGGACAGAAGGAACTGGCAGAGCAGATGGCAGAGTTGCACTCGAATTTTTAAAGTGGGAACCCGCCATGGCTGCCGCCTGGTTCCCTAGTCTGTATTCCTCATCTACCTCTACTTATGCATCTATACCCTCGTGTACAATTGGTTCTGCTCAATCTAGTGATGTTTCTCACTTCCGCGTGCCAATTAAGTTGCAAGGCAGATTCAAGAATACTGACAGCGCAGCAATGATAGACTCTGGTGCCACAGGTCTCTTCATTCATGAACGTTTCATGAAACAACATCGAATTCTCCTGCATCGGCTCCGCCATCCCATCGCTCTTTATAACATTGATGGATCTCCTAACACTGCAGGACAGATCACACACTCTGTACGTCTACTGTCCACCATAGACCAAAATCCACCCCAGCTCCTTGAATACCTTGTCACCAACCTTGGTTTGGAAGATATCATTCTTGGACTTCCATGGCTCCAAAAGGTCAACCCGGACATTGACTGGAGAGAAGGACAATTGGCTATCACCCCTCCCAGAAAGGCTCCGCACCCTATGACCATTGAAGAAATCCCCGAACCCAAGGAAAGCAATGTGGGAGGAACTACTGCACGTATCGTAGAAGCGAACCCAGACTGGGATGCCACTTCGGCTCCCCGAGTTCACTTCTCCATTCCGGAGCCCGACGACCAACCCCAAATGCCCGAAGAAGCTCTCCCTCTCCCCATGCCTGACCCAGAGATACATGAATACACTGAAAACATCCCTCTGTATCGACTGGTAGGCAACAGGAAGCAGAGGAGAGCACTACTTCGAGCTGGAATCATTGGCCATACGTCGGAAGAACTTTGGTGTTTTGCAGGGTACACGTATTCTCAACAACTCGCAGAGGCTGCCTACAAAGAGAAGCCATCGAAGTCCTTTGAAGAGATGGTCCCCTCGTCATACCGGAAACATGCAAAGGTCTTCTCCGAGAAAGAATCAGAGCGACTACCAGAACATAAACCTTGGGACCATGCCATAGATCTGAAACCAGATGCTCCTGAAACCATGCGGACCAAAATCTATCCCATGTCCCCGAATGAGCAGGAAGAGCTTGATCGGTTCTTGGAAGAGAATCGGCGCAAAGGCTACATCCGCCCCTCCAAATCCCCATTGGCATCGCCTGTCTTCTTTGTCAAAAAGAAGGATGGTAAACTTCGATTTGTGTAGGATTACCGGCGACTCAATGAATACACAGTGAAAAATCAGTACCCACTCCCCCTCATCACGGACATCGTCAGCCAACTACGTAAAGCCAAGGTCTTCTCCAAAATGGACGTTCGTTGGGGGTATAACAATGTGCGGATTAAAGAGGGTGACGAATGGAAGGGAGCATTTGCAACAAATTGAGGACTCTTCGAGCCCCTCGTCATGTTCTTCGGCCTAACAAACTCACCCGCTACGTTCCAAGCCCTCATGAACTCCATATTTGCTGACCTCATTGCGGCTGGGAAGGTGGCCATCTATCTAGACGACATCCTGGTTTTCACTGAAACCCTTGAGGAACATCGGAGTATAGTCAATGATGTGCTTACACGCCTCAGCAAATATGACCTATATCTGCGACCGAAGATATGCGAGTTTGAACGACCTTCCATCGAATACCTAGGCTTGGTAATCAGTGAAGGAGAAGTGCAAATGGACCCAGTCAAAATAGAGGCAGTTAGTAATTGGCAGGCCCCTACAATGCTATGCGATCTCCGAGGCTTCCTGGGATTTGCTAACTTCTATCAGAGATTTATTGAAGGTTTCGCAAAGAAAGCTCGACCCCTAACCAACCTCACCCGCAAGGACACTAAATGGGCTTGGGGTTCAGAACAGCAGGAAGCCTTTGATTCCCTAAGGGACTCCTTCACATCGGCACCAATCCTCACGCTATGGGACCCATCGAAACCAACTCAGATTGAAGTGGATGCATCAGGCTTCGCTACTGGAGGTACACTTTCGCAGCTACAGGAGGATGGACTTTGGCACCCCGTTGCATATCGCTCCTCCTCCATGGATCCAGCTGAGCGAAACTACGAAATATATGACCGGGAAATGCTGGCCATCATTGAGGCATTGAAAGACTGGAGAAGCTTCTTAGAAGGATCCCCAGAACCCTTTGAAATCATAACTGACCACCAGAACCTCAAATACTGGAAGACAGCCCAGGACCTCAGCCGTCGACAGGCACGATGGACACTATGGCTCTCTCGGTTTGATTTCCGCCTTAAACATCACCCAGGCAAAGCTAACACTCAAGCTGATGCACTGTCCCGTATGGCGCAGCACCAGGTCACAGATGCGGAGGACAACAGGGAATAGATCGTACTAAAACCAGAACACTTCCTTAATGCGGCAACCATGGTCCTCCTCCACAATCCCCTCCTTGACTGCATTCGGCAGATCAGCAACTGAGAGGCTGAAGTACTGGATGGTCTGAAAGGTATCAAAGGTCCCCAGAGTCTCACGAGTGGTCCAGCCAAGTGGAGAGAAGAAAATGGTTTGGTTTACTACCGTAACAAAGTCTACATTCCACCAGACACCGCGCTAAGGAAAACAATCCTGGAACACTGTCATGACACACCTACTGCAGATCATCCAGGGATGCATGGTACCCTGGAACTAGTCAGCAGACTCTACTGGTGGCCTGGGATGCGCTCTTTTGTAGACAAGTACGTCGATGGATGTGATCACTGCCAACGCAAATGCCTGAACCCCCACCACTCTTCACCCCTTCAACCTCTCCCCGTACTGGAAGGACCCTGGCAGGACATTGGTGTAGATCTTATTGGGGAACTGCCTATGACACAGGATGGCCATAACGCGATCATCACCTTTGTTGACCATTACACAAAGATGGTTCACTGTTTCCCCTGCACAACCGAGATAACTGCAGAAGGAGTAGCAGATTTCTTTTATAAAGAAATCTTCCGCTTACATGGCCTACCTCGTCAATTCATCTCTGATAGAGGACCCCAATTCATGGCAGACGTCATGCACCAGCTACTGAAGCGACTAGGAATTGACTCCGCCCTGACCACAGCTTATCACCCTGAGACAAATGGACAGACAGAACGTGCCAACCAGGAAATTGAACGTTACATTTGCATGTACGTAAGTCGCCGACAGGATGACTGGGACCTCTTAATTCCTACCACTGATTTTGTCATGAATGCTCGCATCCACTCCGCACACAGCCACTCCCCCTTCGAAACACTTTACAGTTACACCCCGGAGTTCACCATTCCAAGTGGCGTTGAGACAAAATACCCATCCATCGAGCGTCGGCTAGAACTGCTCCAGCATGCACGCGAGGATGCAGAAGCAGCACTATGGATGAGCAAGGAGCGCATCCGGGAGGGAGTAAAGGGAAAAGTACAGGAATTCGAAGTAAGACAACCGGTTTGGTTATCCCTGAGCAAATTAAAAGTACAGCAAAAGAACCAGAAACTGGGGAGCAAACGCCTAGGTCCATTTGAAGTCGCAGAGAAAACGGGCCCACTCACATATCGATTACACCTACCTACCTGGATGAAAATCCACGATAACATCCATACCAACCGCTTGTCTCCCTGGAAAGGGAATGAAGTCAATGGAATCGAGCCACCACCACCAGAGCCCAAAATTGTGGAGGGAGATGAGTTCTACGATGTGGAGGAGGTCCTGGACAGTCGGATCTTTGGATGGTGGAAAAAGTTGCAATTCCTGGTAAAGTGGAAGGGTTACGACGAAGGCCACAACAGTTGGGAGCATGAAGAAAACTTAGTGGGCACAAGCGATGAGGCAATCGCAGATTTTTACGCAAAACACTCAAATGCACCACAAAAAATTTCAGCTGCCATCTTCAACTCTTTACCCTGGCAACCTTATGAAAACCTCACGGAAATAGTCGCTGGGACATTGACTGTAGAAGGGGGGTAATGTCGTGACATGCCATACAGGATACGGTACTTACTTTGTTTTCTCCTACATTCCCTCTTTCCTTTACCTTTGTGACTACCTGAACCCTTCTCCATGTTTCCATATCCTTTTATTTCCATCTATCACTTGTCAGAACCTTCTATCACATTCCAGACACTTCTATCGGCTTCCCGCGCTGTCGCTTACTCATCCGAACCCTTGTATATATAGTACAGTAGCTGACACCTAGTTCCCCATCTTGACCTCTTGGTCTTTGGAACTAGGTTAGTACCTGTATCATTGTTTATCTTCAATATGCTTACTTGGTCTTTGGAACTAGTTTTCCTTGTGTGACCCTAGTGATTGGCCCCTGTGCTATCACTGTTGTCTTGATCATTATATCTTTCAGCCTTCGTGTGTGGTGCTAGCCCCACCCCTCACTTCAGCTTGTGCTTTGAGCCCGTGCCTTCTCCATGCTTTCTCCCTTCGTCACCACATATCCTTTTACCACTACACAATCACTTTGCAAAGGATTTCCGATGCAAAGCACTTACTCGTAATCTCTTCTCATCCTTATTGGATTCACACTATTCCTTTTATATCCTTTCCTACATTCTGTACTTATGAGCTAACCCATTTGGGCATGGCATCGCTTCATGATGCTGACTTACCTTTAGTATAAAGCTACAGTATCAAATAGGTAGTTCCTCAGTTTAAATATCAACCTTGATAGCACTTCAATAGTGATACCAATTAATCATCTATCCATATCATCATTTTAACATCCCTACTGTCAGTATGTTCCGCAATGGTTGTCATGACATGCTACACAGGATACAGTACTTACTTTATTTTTCCTACATCTCCTCCTTTATTTATCCTTGTTACTGTTTGGATCTGTCTACATTCTTCCATATCCTTCTACATCATTCCGCATCCTTCTATCACATTCCAGATACTTCTATCAACTTCCTGCACTGTCACTTACTCATCTAGACACTTGTATATGTAGTACAGTAGTTGACACCTAGTTCCCCATCTTGACCTCTTGGTCTTTGGAACTAGGTTAGTACTTGTATCTTCGTTTACACTCAAATATACTTACTTGGTCTTTGGAACTAGTTTTCCTTGTGTGACCCTAGTGATTGGCCCTTGCGCTGTCACTGTTGTCTTGATCATTATCTCTTTCAGCCTTCATGTGCGGTGCTAGCCCCACTCCTCACCTTGGCTTGTGCTTGAGCCTGTGCATTCCTCTGTGCTTTCTCCCTTTGTCATCAAAAAGGTCATCATGAATGGAACACATTTTACTTTCTTCTATATTGGACACACAAAGTGTTGAGGACTCTACTAATAGTGGAGTCAAGGTCTGACTATCTAATCTAGAATTGTCTTACCTTGCAAAGTAATCCTCTTTGCTATTTCCTGCAACTAACCCTGTGACCCATTCCTGATGATCCATTAGTGCACAATAATAACACTTGTCTAGACATCTCCCACTTCTTTTCTTCTTCCCGACACCAGTACCGGTTATTGATCCATAGAACCTCCATCCTGTATCTGGCAAGGGTTCTTGGCTCTTGTACATGGGCCATTTTGTCCTTGATTCAGGACACGAGTCCATGTTGATATGCCCATTTCAAGGAACTGGAGTTCCAATCAGTGAGAGCAGTGAATGAATTGAATTGAATGTTGAATTTTTGAATGGTTTTGTTTTGTTTCATCCTCAAATTGCTGAGTTTGTCTTCAGCATCACCCTGTGCTGTCACGAAACGATCTTTAATCTTTTTATTAATCTTTTTCCTTTTCTTTTATTTACTTACTTAATCACTGAGGCGCTTGCACCAGTGCTCATTATATTCTCATTATCATTTAGGTTACATGCATCAACCTTATTGTTCTCGTGTTGTCGTTTCACTTAGGCGCGACTCTCTCATGCCTGTCAGCTCATTGACAGGACAACGTCATTATTGTTCTGCTTCCATGCTTCTTTTTATATTGCCTTATTGTTTACTCACCAAATACCTACAGCTTTACTTATGGATACGAGCGACTCTTATTATAGATCCTCATGGTTACGGCGCGAGACATCTCTCACGGCTTCATATCCCATTAGTATATAAGACTTAGTATTTCGTAGTTATATTCCTTAGCTCTATTCTCGTCTATACTCCTCGGTAGCTAGACCTGTGTCGTGACATGCTACATAGTATATGGTACCTACTTTATTTTCCCTACATCTCCTTGTTTCTTTATCCTTGTTACGGTTTGGATCTGTCCACATTCTTCCATATCTTTCTATCAACTTCCCGCGCTGTCGCTTACTCATCAAGACTCTTGTATATATAGTACTGTAGTTGACACCTAGTTCCCCATCTTGACCTCTTGGTCTTTGGAACTAGGTTAGTACTTGTATCTTCGTTTACACTCAATATACTCACTTGGTCTTTGGAACTAGTTTTCCTTGTGCGACCCTAGTGATTGGCCCCTGCGCTATCACTGTTGTCTTGATCAATATATCTTTCAGCCTTCGTGTGTGGTGCTAGTCCCACCCCTCACTTCGGTTTGTGCTTTGAGCCTGTGCTTTCTCCCTTCATCACCACATTAGGTCAAGATCTCTACTCGTACCATCAGCCTTTCCAACTGATCCTACGAGGAGTGGAAATCGGACTTACCTGGTTCTCCACCATCCATTGCCATTACGCCTTCATTTACACCAGACATCGATTGTTCAGGATTTCAGCACGCATTTGATACACAAGATCAGTGCGACGTTCATTCTAAATACAATCCAGACAAAGAACATGATGCTTGGTTTGACTGCGACGAAAACCCTTGTCCCAATCGATACCGCAACTCTGCTCCCATCGCTCCAAGCAATTCAGAAAGCGGACGATTCATAACCATCCCTGGAATTCCAAGCCGAGTTCCAAGCTGGGTTGGTAGACTTTCAAACCCCACCAGTGCTGTCCCATCCGCTAGAGCCTCTCCTGTGCTTATTCCCACCGCTATCCCAGAACCTGAGCTAGAAACTGAAGCCGACCCTGTCGCACCATCCCCAGAGCCTATTGTCATCGATATCTCAGTCACACCAGAACCATTATCCCCATCTCCTGAACCCATCCCTGCCGAAACCACTTTCATCATGGCCCATCCTCCTACCACCCAAGACCTTGCTGTGCTAATTCAACAACTTGCAACACAACAGATGGCGCTACAAACAGTGGTAGCCAGTATTGCTAACAACATTAGCACCAATAAAGATGTTAGCAAACCCCAGACATACGATGGGAAGTGCTGTGATGACGCACGACGCTTCATTGCCACCTTCGAACTCTGGGCTCAGGGGATCCGTTCCCTTAGTGATGAACAAGAGAGAATCAAATCGGCTATCTCATACCTGGATGGTGACGCCACCATCTGGGCTACTCCCACCTCGGAGAATATCAGTCAGGTTGCTCGAGCAGTTGCTTCAGGACTACCAGCTCCTGCCCTCCTCTACCCAACCTGGACTGATTTCGCTGGTGCCTTTAGGCAACGGTTTGAAACAGCGGACCCAGTGGTGGAGGCCAAACGTGTTCTCAAAAGTCTTTGGCAAGGAAGGGACCGTGTGGCAACATATGCTGCAACCTTCAAGCAGTATGCTAGCAGGACGGGATATTCGGACGCCGACCTCCGAGATCATTTCTATGATCACCTCTCGAAGCGAATCAAGGACGGATTGGTCAACTCTCAGGCCAATACAGATTTTATGCACGATCTGATTAGTGAAGCAATTCGGATCGACAACCGATAGAATGAACATGCTGATGAGGAAGGGAAACAATACTCCCGGAACACTCCCAGCTTTGGCTCCTACACCCCCACTCCCTTCGTCCCGGCGCACAATCCAAATGCAATGGAGGTAGATGCTACCTCTATGGGACGATCTGCCGAGGACTACCGTAGGGCCATGGCAGGCAGATGTTATGGATGCAGGTCCAAAGAACACTGTAAGGTGGACGGACACCACGAACATGATATCTGCAATCACTGTGGGCTAACCAGTCACCTGGCAGCTGTCTGCTACAGGAAGTTATTGGGACTGTCATGAAGTGAGCCACCCCTATCATTTCCCTTTCTTTATGATACACCATCCGAGCTCTCCTACCTACAATAATCATTCCGGAACCTTCCATTCCATTCTATCAGTTCCGTTCCATTCCTTGTGCCTGAGCTATACAGTATTACATCATAATTCCCACACTCCGCCTTGTATATATAAGCCAGCCCCCACAGCCTGGTCCCTTATCTTGACCTCTTTGTCATTGGGACCAGGTATGTCTTGTACCTACTTACTTGTATTTATTATCAATATAACTTTGTCATTGGGACCAGTATCTGCCTGCTTCCGCTCAAGTCTCCGCTCCGCTCTGCCACTGCCGTCACCTCTTTGTGACAGGGATTCCCAAAACCCCTCCCTCGCTCTGCAGCTGCTACCTCAATTGCCGCTGAGCCCTCCACTTCCATTGCTGCTGCAACACCTGCCCCTGTGACGGACTTCACGAAGATCCTTCAGATGCTAACGGCGGGACAAAAGGAGTTGGCAGAGCAGATGGCAGAGCTGTGTTTGAATTTTTAAAGTGGGAACCCGCCATGGCTGCCACCTGGTTCCCTAGTCTGTATTCTTCCTCTACTTCTACCTACACATCTATACCCTCATATACAATTGGCTCCACTCAATCTAGTGACATTTCTCACTTCCGCATCCCAATTAAGTTGCAAGGCAGATTCAAGAATACAAACAGTGCAGCAATGATAGACTCTGGTGCCACAGGTCTCTTCATTCATGAACATTTTGTGAAACAACATCGAATCCTCCCTCATCATCTCCGTCAGCCCATTACCCTCTATAACATCGACGGATCTCCTAACACTGCAGGACAGATCACACATTCTGTATGTCTACTGTCCACCATAGACCAAAACCAACCCCAGCTCCTTGAATACCTTGTCACCAACCTCGGTTCTGAAAACATCATCCTTGGACTCCCTTGGCTCCGAGAGGTCAACCCGGACATTGACTGGAGAGAAGGGCGACTGGCTATCACCCGCCCTAGAAAAGTCCCATCTCCCATGACCATCGAGGAAGTCCCCGAACCCAAGGAGAGTAATGTGGGAGGAACCACAGAGCACATTGTAGAAGCAAACCCAGACTGGAGCCCCATGTCCACCCCACATGTTCACTTTTCCACCCCGGAATCTGATGACCAATCCCTACCGCCCAAAGAAATGCCTCCCAGACCCAACCTAGAGATACATGAGTACACTGAAAGCACACCTCTGTATCAACTGATAGGCAACAGGAAGCAAAGAAGAGCGTTACTTCGAGCAGGAATCATTGGCCATACGTCAGAAGAACTATGGTGTTCCGCAGGGTACACGTATTCACAACAACTTGCAGAGGCCGCATACAAAGAGAAGCCAGTTAAATCTTTCGAAGAGATGGTCCCCTCGGCATATCGGAAACATGCAAAGGTCTTCTCTGAGAAGGAATCAGAACGACTACTGGAGCATAAACCTTGGGATCATGCCATAGACCTGAAACCCGATGCTCCTGAAACTATGCGCATCAAAATCTACCCGATGTCTCCAAATGAGCAGGAAGAGCTTGACTGATTCTTGGAAGAGAATCTACGCAAAGGTTACATTTGCCCTTCCAAATCCCCATTGGCATCGCCTGTCTTCTTTGTCAAAAAGAAGGATGGTAAACTTCGATTTGTTCAGGACTACCGGCAGCTCAACAAATATATGGTAAAAAGTCGATACCCACTCCCTCTTGTCACAGACATTGTCAGTTGACTGCGCAAAGCCAAGCTCTTCTCCAAAATGGATGTTTGCTGGGGGTACAACAATGTGCGAGTTAAAGAGGGCGATGAATGGAAGGGAGCATTTGCCACAAACCGAGGACTCTTCGAGCCCCTTGTTATGTTCTTTGGTCTGACAAACTCGCCGGCTACGTTCCAGGCCCTCATGAATTCCATATTTGCTGACCTCATTGCGGCTGTTTACCTGGATGACATCCTAGTTTTCACAGAAACTGTCGAGGAACATCGCATGGTAGTCAATGACATTCTTGCACGCCTCAGCCAATACGACCTGTACCTGCGGCCAGAGAAATGTGAATTTGAACGGTCTTCCATTGAATACCTAGGTCTAGTGATCAGCAAAGGAGAAGTGCAAATGGACCCAGTCAAAATAGAGGCGGTCAGAAGCTGGCAGGCACCTACAATGCTACGTGATCTTCGAGGTTTCCTAGGATTTGCTAACTTCTATCAGAGATTCATCGAAGGTTTTGCAAAGAAAGCATGACCTTTGAATGACCTCACCCGCAAAGACACCAAATGGAACTGGGGATCCCTACAGCAGGAAGCTTTCGAATCATTAAGGGACGCCTTCACCTCCGCACCAATCCTCACACTATGGGATCCATCAAAACCAAGCCGGATTGAAGTTGATGCATCAGGCTTCGCCACTGGAGGTACTCTCTCGCAACTCCAGGAGGATGGACTCTGGCACCCGGTTGCTTATCGCTCCTCCTCCATGGATCCAGCTGAGTGGAACTACGAAATCTACGACCAAGAAATGCTAGCCATTATTGAAGCATTGAAAGACTGGAGAAGCTTCTTAGAATGATCCCCAGAACCGTTCGAAATCATGACCGATCACCAGAATCTGGAATACTGGAAGACAGCCCAAGACCTCAGTCGTCGACAAGCACAATGGTCACTACGGCTCTCCCGGTTTGACTTCCATCTTAAGCACCACCCTGGTAAAGCAAACACTCAAGCAGATGCACTTTCACGTATGGCACAGCACCAAGTCACAGATGCAGAGGACAACAAGGAGCAAATTGTACTGAAACCAGAGCATTTCCTTAAGGCAGCGACCATGGTCCTTCTTCTCAACCCCCTCCTTGACTGCATTCGACAGATCAGTGAACAAGAGGCCGAAGTACTGGATGGTCTGAAAGGTATCAAAGGTCCCCAGAGTCTCACGAGTGGTCCAGCCGAGTGGAGAGAAGAAAATGGTTTGGTTTACTACCGTAACAAAGTCTACATTCCACCAGACACTGCACTAAGGAAAACAATCCTGGAACACTGTCATGATGCACCTACTGCAGGTCATCCAGGGATGCATGGTACCCTGGAACTAGTCAGCAGACTCTACTGGTGGCCTGGGATGCGCTCTTTTGTAGACAAGTACGTCGATGGATGTGATCACTGCCAATGCAAACGCCTGAACCCCCACCATCCCTCTCCTCTTCAACCTCTTCTCGTACCGGAAGGACCCTGGCAGGACATTGGTGTGGATCTCATTGGGGAACTACCTATGACACAGGACAGCCACAACGCTATCATCACCTTTGTGGACCACTACACAAAGATGGTTCACTGCTTCCCCTGCACCATGGAGATAACAGCAGAAGGAGTAGCAGATTTATTTTATAAAGAAATTTTCCGCTTACATGGCCTACCACGTCGATTCATCTCTGACAGAGGACCCCAATTTGCGGCAGACGTTATGTGACAGCTACTGAAGCGACTTGGAATCGACTCCTCCCTGACCACAGCCTATCACCCCGAGACAAATGGACAGACAGAACGTGCTAACCAGGAAATCGAACGCTACATTCGCATGTATGTAAGCCACTGACAGGATGACTGGGACCTCTTAATCCCCACTGCCGAGTTTGTCATGAATGCTCATATCCACTCCGCACACAACCACTCCCCCTTCGAAACACTTTATGGTTATACCCCGGAGTTCACCATTCCAAACGGCATCGAGACAAAATACCCATCCATTGAACGCCGACTAGAACTGCTACAGCATGCACGGGAGGATGCAGAAGCAGCACTATGGATGAGCAAAGAGTGCATCAGAGAGGGAGCAAAGGGAAAAGTACAGGAATTCGAAGTAGGACAACTGGTTTGGTTATCCTTGAGCAAATTAAAGGTGCGGCAAAAGAACCAAAAACTGGGGAGCAAACCTAGGTCCATTCGAAGTTGCAGAGAAAATGGGCCCACTCACGTACCGGTTAAACCTACCCACCTGGATGAAGATCCACGACAACATCCATACCAACCGCCTGACCCCCTGGAAAGGAAATGACGTTAACGGAGTTGAACCACCACCACCAGAACCCGAAATCGTGGAGGGAGAGGAGTTCTACGATGTAGACATGGTCCTGGACAGCCGGGTCTTCGGACGGTGGAAAAAGCTGCAATTCCTGGTAAAGTGGAAAGGGTATGACAAGGGACACAACAGTTGGGAGCATGAAGAAAACTTAGTGGGCACAAGCAATGACGCAATTGCGGATTTTTATACAAGACACCCAAATGCACCACGAAAAATTTCAGCTGCCATCTTCCACTCCTTGCCCTGGCAACCCTATGAAAACTTTACAGAAATAGTCGCTGGGACATCAACTGTAGAAGGGGGGTAATGTCGTGACATGCTACATAGTATATGGTACCTACTTTATTTTCCCTACATCTCCTTGTTTCTTTATCCTTGTTACGGTTTGGATCTGTCCACATTCTTCCATATCTTTCTACATCATTCCATATCCTTCTATCAACTTCCCGTGCTGTCGCTTACTCATCGAGACTCTTGTATATATAGTACTGTAGTTGACACCTAGTTCCCCATCTTGACCTCTTGGTCTTTGGAACTAGGTTAGTACTTGTATCTTCATTTACACTCAACATACTCACTTGGTCTTTGGAACTAGTTTTCCTTGTGTGACCCTAGTGATTGGCCCCTGCGCTATCACTGTTGTCTTGATCAATATATCTTTCAGCCTTTGTGTGTGGTGCTAGTCCCACCCCTCACTTCGGTTTGTGCTTTGAGCCTGTGCTTTCTCTGTGCTTTCTCCCTTCATCACCACAACCTGTAGTTGGGTTGTTTTATTCATCCTCTTCTTTTTTCCATCCTCTTGCTCATTGTTCATCGTGTGACGCCTGGTTATCTCTTGTGAGAGCTAGCGAGTCGCTGACATGTGCATGATAAAGACCAAAGTTGTCTTGTAATTCTTTTATGAGAGCCAGAAAGGACCGAGTCCACATTGGCAATGCAGTTGCATTAGGGCTGAGGATGTCTGGTTCGAACCATTTGTGAGCTGAACTGCTCAGGTACGAAATGGTGTATGCTATTTTCTGCTGATCCATAAAGTAGTTGGGTTGATCAAGGAAAACAAGGGATAATGATACTAAGAAACTTTCAAGTATCTGAGGATCAGAACCATCAAAAACCTCCAGTTCCTTGACTTTTGCTTTACTAGATTCAGAAGGATCCAATCACATATTTACGATGGCACTTCCCAATCCTTTGAGCGTTCCTTGAAAAGCCTGAAAAGTCTGTAGAAATTCCCTTTCAGCAGCGTTATTATTAGGTGGAAAAATAGGTCTTCTGGGACTACCAGCTCCTCATGACCCTCCACCACCTGGTCCTCCAGGGCCACCTCCACCAGGTTCACCACCAGCTGGTCCTTCTGGATCGGTAGGTTCTTCGGTTTCTTCACAAGCTTCCTCACCATCTAAATTTGCTTGATCCCTTCCATCTGACTGTTCTTCATCGACATTGTCTTCCTCAACTTCCTGTCCTTCAGGGATTTGAGTACTGATCAGCTCGTTTCGGGATAGTAAATTGACCAAAAGGTGTAGTTGCCATTTGAGAAGGAGGTATCACTGAAGATGATGCAGATGCTATTTGTGTTACTGTACAGGGTGTTCTTACCTGGACTGGTACTCCAGATGCAGTATATAGGGTTTGGATATTGTAATTTAGTATATCAGTGGTTCTGCCTATTGCCAATTCCAAAGTAACTTCCAATATAGGAAGTGAAGTCAACGTAGTTGGGCTGAACACATTATTCCTTCTATGGACACCCAAAGCCAAGATGGATTCTGAATACAGTGCCAAGGGATGTGCATTAGCAACAAATGGGTTTGGTTCTTTAACCAGATTCGGAATGTTGACATCTGAGTTGTCTGTTGTACTGGTTTGTGTCCGGTTCCTGCGAGTTTGTTGAGTATTAGGAGCCATGTAGATTTAGTAATGAACACAACAATAGCAAGTAATAGTTTAAATATACTGTTAAGACTGTTCTGGTGAGGTCCCATAAGGTCTCGGGTGAGTAGGATAGTATAGATGGATCTGATAGCATACAGTATTGTACGGTTAACTATCAATCAGTAGTAATGAATAGTAATGAAGTCGAACAAGAACCTTAGCACCACTATCGGTAGTGCCCCTGCTTTGTCATAGTGGTTCCATTTATGTTCGTAGATTTAGGATGTCCAGAAGTTGGCTGGATAAGTCCGGACAACTAAGAGGTAAGACTGGAATGTCTGGACAGAGTTATAGTGATGATCTCTATAGATTGGATTGATCTAAGTCGATATTTAAGCTGGAGAACTATCTACTGGACACTAATGCTTATATACCAGTAATCCTAATTGTTAAAAAGAAGAACAATGAGTATCTGGGTATTATGATTGTGCACTAAGGGATCATCGGAAAGGGGTCGCGGGGTAATCGTGGGAAATAGCGAAGAGAATTACTTCGAGAGGTAAGAAAATCCTAAACTAGGTAGTCAGACCTTGACTCCACTATTAGTAGATTCCTCGACACATTGTGTGTCCGCAAGAGAAGAAAGTGAACATGTTCCATTCACGATGACTGTCACGGAACGTACTGACAGTGGAGATGTTAAAACGATGATATGGATAAATGATTAATTGGTATCACTATCAAAGTGCTATCAAGGTTGATATTTAAACTAGGGAACTACCTATTCGATACTGTAGCTTTATACTAAAGGTAAGTCAGGATTGCGAAGTGATGCCATGCCCGAATGGGTTAGCTTGTAAGTAAAGAACAAAGGAAGGGATATAAAAGGAATAGTGTGAATCCGATAAGGATAAAAAGAGATAATGAGTAATTGCTTCATGTCGGGATTCCTTCGCAAAGTAATTGCATAGTGGTAAAAAGATATAAGTAATATATCTAAGTAGCGGAATGGATCACGAAGCTTCGTAAGGACTTAGCTTGCATAGATATAACAGTATCCCCCTCTTAGGCTTTCACCCTCGAAAGCCTACATGATTATTAATGATTAATGAATCTAAAATTAGATAGAATGGAGAAGTAAAAAGGAAAAGTAAAATTTTCAAAATGCCATGTGATTTATGATTGAGGTAAACGAAAAATTTGAAGTCAAACCTGCCCTCAATGCAGAACAAGTATAAAACAAGGTGTTTTTCTCTGTTTTTCCTAAGTCCTCATTCCTTGTCAACATGTCCATTACAGTAACCACCACAGAAATGACCCAAGAACGACAAGTGCAGCTTGTTTGTGAACAGGCCGAATGATCGCACCTCCGTCAACTGGAGATTGAGGCTCAGGAGGCAGAGTTCGTGGCAGAGTTGTTGTGATTGGAGGAGGAAGCTACTCGAGAAGCAGAACGCGAAGCCGAGGAGAAGAGGCTTGAAGACGAGAGGAGAGTCGAGGAGGAGAAGAGGGCAGAAAAGAAGAGGGAAGAAGAATGGCTCATCAAGGAGAGTATTGCAAAGGCAAAGGCTGACACTTTGAAGAAGCTGGCAGAAGAAGAGTCAACCAGGAATCAATGCAGAGCAGAAGCTCTGCAGGAACTACAAGATCATCGGGATCATGCAACTCGAGCTGCATTGTGTCGAACCAGTGATCAGGTATCACGGGAGCCTTTGGGCTCCAAGTCAAAAATCTGCAAGTCAGCTTCCATGGTGCACAATACCCCGGAAGTAGAAATAAGAGTGTTGAAGAGGAAATGAGTACTTCCTCAGGTAAGTTTTCTTTGTTTCATGACAAATTTATGTTAATAATAACCTTTTTGTAGATTGGTGTGGCTCCTGACCCGGATGATGGAGATGACCCTGACAATGATGACAATGATGACAATGACAATGATGGCGACAACGATGAACCCCCTCCCCCTACTCCTTCTCATAGCCACGAAGCCTGCATTTGATGTGTTACGCAGGGCAATACTACAAATTGTATTGCTCAACCCGGGAAACCCCAGACCCAGGCTTGTCTGGCCTGTCACCTGCAATGACAATGTTGCAGTTGGTCCGGGGATAATGCAGCCCACAGATCTTGAAAGAAAAGACCCCGGGTCAATGAAGAAGAATTGTACCAGGGTCCTGCAAAGTGCATCGTGGAGAGGAAGTTGGTAGGGGTGGACTTGGGAGAGAAGTTGAATCTGGTCATGGAGCAGAATGAAGAGTTGAAGAAGCAGTTTGGTTCACTGCTGGGCTTCGTGAGTCATGCTGCTTCCGTGATGGAAGAATTGGTTTGTCTTGTTCAGCAATGACCTGGAGAAGAAAATGTCAAAGAAGATTCTGAGAAGAATGACAAAGAAGAGGAGGAAGAGGAAGAGGAAGATGAAGAGGAAAGGAAATGGAGGAGGATTCGCAAAGGAAAACGATGAGTGACGTGATTCCTGCGAAGGTTTTTTGATAGAATAAGTATTTTTTGAACTTTAACATAGTTTTGTAGATTTTTTGTATTTGTTTGTTTTGTTGTTTTTTTGTTGTTTTTTGCTTTGTTCTTGTTTTGTTTTGTTTGATTAATATTATAAGTATTTTGACTTTTTTGGTGGTTTTTGAATTTGTAAGGGATTGTTGGTGGGGATTTGTTAATGGTGTAATGAGTGAAATTCATTCTGCAAGGAACAACTTGTGATGGAGTTTTTAAGAAAGGAAAATTGTAGAAGTTAAAGTTGGTTTCGCGAAGTAGGAATCGCGATGGATTTGAAGGAAGGAGAAGTGTGGAAGTTAAATTTAGTAGGTAATGAAGTCGGTAGAATGGAATGTAATTGTGATGGATCGTGAACCTTTCGCAAGGAATTTGTTAACTAAAAAAATGAAAAATTTTAGTATTTCCAGAGAATGATCACTGAAGGAAAAAGTGGTCATTAAATCATGATGGTCCAGGTTTGTGAGGGTAATGAAGATGGAAAGCTGGAACCAGCTCATCCGCATGAATTTTGTTCATGGCAACCCAGGAAAACTCTTCATCTGTACCTTCATATCCTGCCCACTGTATATAATACCATAGTGGACATTTTTTGTATTGATGATCCAATTTCGAATCTAATACCTCTGCGACGTTATATTCCTCTTCGCCATCAACTTCCACTGGAGGTGGAGGAGTTTGTTTGCGATGTGGGATCGAGTTTGGAGTATAGGGATTGAGTTGTGATACATGGAAGACTGGGTGGATACAACTAAGGTATGAAGGGAGTTGTAACTTGTACAAGAGAGTTCCTATGCACTCAAGAACTTTGAACGGTCCAAGATACTTCTTGGAGAACTTTGTGGTAGGTCGAGTGGTTTTTATGTGCTTTGCTAACACAAATACCTGTGAATCAATGGGAAAATTGTTATGGGTATGCTTCCGCTACCTCGTACAGAACATCTGGAAGTTACGGAAATGACAATTATAGTTTGTTCCCTATCCTTCCATTATCGGTTTGGGACCGGACTGTATGACGACATCCAATGTTAACAGATATGATTACTTTTAATTCCCACCCTATTATCTTTTAATTATATTATCGGGAACTTTTTACAATACTTATTGTTTTATTCCAGATACTCATTGTTCTTCTTTTAACAATTAGGATTACTGGTATATAAGCATTAGTGTCCAGTAGATAGTTCTCGAGTTTAAATATCAACTTAGATCATTCCGATCTAGAGAGGTTATCCCTATAACTCCGTCCGGGCTTTCCAGTCTTACTTGATAGTTGTCCAAACTTATCCAGATGACTTCTGGATGTCCGAAATCTATGAACATCCATGGAACCACTATGACATAGTGGGAGCACTACTGAAAGTGGTGCTAAGGTTCTTGTTCAACTTTACCATTCTACTTTTCTACTGATTGGTAGTTACCATTCAAACCTGGAAACTATCGGAACACTTTATACTATACTATTCATACTAGACCTCACGGAACCTCACCAGAACAGTCTTAACAAAAATCTGGGTGATTAATACATTTTCTGTCTGCTTGCTCTTTGTATCAAGCTTGCGCATTAGTAATTTCTTCATGGAGGAAAGCATGAATCTCATCTAAATTCATTGCGAAGTCAATCGTGCGATCTGAACAGATGTCAATTTCAGGTTTCACTGTAATGTTAGGGTGATAACCTTTATTCACAAAGAACGGAGTAATACCAGTGGAAGCATTCAGAGTGTTGTTGTATGCAAATTCCGCGATAGGCAGAAGCTTTGCCCAATTGTCCTGTTGGTATGCACATACATACAGATGTATTGTTCCAGAGTCTGGTTAACTCATTCCATTTGACCATTCACCTCAGGATGATATCCAGAGGTGAAGTGTAGTTTGATCAAGAGAGCTTCCCCTAAAGCACGAAAGAAAGCTGAAACAAATTCCAAACCTCAGTCAGAAGTGATGTGGCTAGGAACTCCATGTTTCGAGAAAACGTGATGGACGAAGAGTTCCATGAGCTCTTTGGATGTTATTTTGTTGTGTGTTGCAATGAAAATGCCTTGTTTCGAGGCTTAATACACAATTACTAAAATAGCTGTATGTCCCTTAGAGTCAGGTAATTGTTCAATGAAGTCCATCGATATAGAATCCCAGGGTCGGATGGGAACCGGAAGTGGTTTGAGTAGACCGTACAGCCTATGTCGACGAGGTTTGTTGTGTCTGCGAACCATACACAAATTAATATAATTGCGAACAAATTCACAAACCTTTGGCCAAGTATATTGTCGTCGAATAGCGTCTAAAGTCCGGTTCTAACCAAAATGACCTGAGAGTGGGTGATGGTGAAAATAACGTAGAATTTGAAGGCATAAATTGGAAGTGTTAGGAATGTAAATGCGATCATCAAGTCATAACAGTCCATCAGAACCGATTGTCCAACAAGTGTTTGAACCATCCTTCGCAAACTTCAATCCTGTGATTGATTCTGGATCCATTTCAATTGAATCATGAATAGCGGAATGGAGTGCCTCTATATCCATAATGATGAAGGCACGAAGTGCCAGTCCTTCTAGGAATGTAGCTCAAAGGGAAGTGGTTAGTTGTTCATTAGTGAATATAGGTCTGAAATTCTGTGGGTTGACTTGCGTGTAGCCAATATCCCCCTCTTTTGGGTAGATGTCCCAGTGTCTAGTCATTGAGTCTGGTTTTTCACCTAGCTTACCTGGTCTGAATCAGATCACCATATTAAATTGATGCAGATACTCTGACCAACAAACTTGTTGTCGCATAAGGATTTTTGTTGTTGAGAAGTATTCAAGATTCTTGTGATCAGTAACAACGTTGATAGGATCTCCTGATCCCTCAAGGTAATGTCGCCAGCCTTTGAATGCTTCAAAGATCACGAGAAGCTCCTTGTCATGAGTGTCATAATTGAGTTCCATGTCGTGACATGCTATACAGGATACGGTACTTACTTTATTTTTCTTATATCTCCTTCTTCCTTTATCTTTGTTACTATTTGGGTCCAGCTACATTCTTCCGTATCCTTCTACATCATTCCACATACTTCTATCTACTTCCCGCACTGTCGATTACTCATCTAGACACTTGTATATATAGTACAGTAAGCTGACACCTAGTTCCCCATCTTGACCTCTTGGTCTTTGGAACTAGGTTAGTACTTGTATCATCATTTACCTTCAATATACTTACTTGGTCTTTGGAACTAGTCTTCCTTATGCGACCCTAGTGATTGGCCCTTGCGCTATCACTGTTGTCGTGATCATTATTTCTTTTAGCCTTTGTGTGTGGTGCTAGCCCCACCCCTCACCTCGGTTTGTGCTTTGAGCCTGTGCTTCCTCTGTGCTTTCTCCCTTCATCACCACATTCCGCAGCTTGAAAAGTCCTCGAGAGGAACACAATTGTGGTGACGAAGGGAGAAAGCACAGAGGAAGCACAGGCTGAGATGAGGAGTGGGGCTGACACCACACATGAAGGCTGAAAGAGATAGTGATCAACACAACAGTGACAGTGCAAGGGCCAATCACTAGGGTTGCACAAGGAAAACTAGTTCCAAAGAGCAAGTGAGCATATTGACTGTAAACAATGATACAAGTACTAACCTAGTTCCAAAGACCAAGAGGTCAAGATGGGGAACTAGGTGTCAACTACTGTACTATATATACAAGGGTTCGGATGAGTAAGTGACAGCGCAGGAAGCTGATAGAAGTGTCTGGAATGTGATGGAAGGTTCTGAAGGATGATAGACGAAAGTAAAAGGATATGGAAGAATGGAGAAGAGTCCAGGCAGTCATGAAGGTAAAGAAAAGAGGAAACATAGGAGAAGATGAAGTAAGTACCGTATTCTGTATAGCATGTCACGACATTACCCCCCTTCTACAGTCAATGTCCCAGCGACTATTTCAGTGAGTTTTTCATAAGGTTGCCAGGGTAAAGAGTTGAAGATGGCAGCTGAAAATTTTCATGGTGCATTTGAGTGTTTGGCATAGAAATCTGCAATTGCCTCATCACTTGTGCCCACTAAGTTTTCTTCATGCTCCCAACTGTTGTGGCCTTCATCATACCCCTTCCACTTTACCAGGAATTGCAACTTTTTCCACTGTCCAAAGATCCGACTGTCCAGGACCTCCTCCACATCATAGACCTCTTCTCCCTCCACAATTTCGGGTTCTGGTGGCAGTGGCTCGATTCCGTTGACTTCATTCCCTTTCCAGAAAGACAAGCGGTTGGTATGTATGTTGTTGTGGATTTTCATCCAGGTGGGTAGGTGTAATCAATATGTGATGATGCGAAGGGTGAATGAAAACAAACACCCAAACACTAAGTTCAGGGGGCTTGGTAGCAGTTGTAAGTAGAGTACTGTAAAAACCTGATAAAATCAAGTATAACACCAATGATCACAAGTCAATAAACCTAATAATAACCTAAAGTAATAACCTAATAATAAACCTAATAAACAACCTAATAACAGAGGCTTGTAGCGATGGGGGTGCTGCAACCTGTCCTTTCTCTAAATCCCCCCCCTCCTTTTATACCCAAAAATCTCGGAATATCTTCGCACCTTCCTACTGCGGCCGCAGACCATTATTGTCTGTCGATCCTCTGGCTCCATATTCCCACTCCTGCGAAGTCTCCGATCACTTCTACAGCTTTTCCTTACTAAAAATCCGCATTTTTCCCTTTTTGGTAGTTCCACTTCAAATAAATGGTTCCCCTCGATCCACTAATCCCAAATTGAGTGGTTAACGGAGTTTAGACCTCCCTGCGTCTGTTTGACTTGTAGCTCAACTAATTTCTATCCTTCTAGCCAGTCCTAATCCGAAATCCGGTGTTTTAGCCCCTAAGACATAGACATCTCCGAGCACACGGCATTTCCAGGTCCCAGACCTATCCCTTCTGTCAGGACCTGCTTCAGACCTCTCCCCGTCCATTTGTCCCTTTACTTATTGTATAATATTGTCTTTAGCATGCATATATCCAGCATTCTCGCTCGAGCCACTAGTTTTGATGGGCCATCAATCCCATCAATATATACTGCTTTGACCGCCGAACTTAGATATTCTGCTCGTTTCTCTTAATATAGCTGTGAAATAAGTTGCTAAACAAGTCATAAAATATATTTACACCTGTTCTGAACATTATTTCAATTTAGCCTGTTCATTTTACTGAGACAAGTCTAAACCTATGTAAACTTCAACTGTTTTCTATTTCTCAGTCCGAGAAAATGGTTATCAATTATCCTGGACTGTAAATTTGTCTTGTAGACCTTCACTGACATCAACTGGACCATCTCTTACTCATCCAGTATTTTCTCCGCTACCTTAAACATGCCCCTATGACTTTTATTGGTGGTGGTCAAAGTTGTTTTGATTGCATCAGCAATACTACTAACTTTGACCTTCTCGATTAAGGACTTTAAGTATTTTAAGTGTTGTGAGTGTGCATTGCAAAGAGTAGTAATATTTTATAGACTTTTTAATTGTCTTTTATGTCAAGAATATGCGAGTGAGGGGAGAAGTCCTGACGGACGCTAAGGGCGGTGCTCTCTCGTACACCGGAACGATAAAATCTCATCATCTTACTTGTGTTTTACAATTTTATTCATTCCAATACATGTTTCAATATTCCTTCCATCTGATAGCTAGCCATATGGACTCGTTTCGAGGTAGATACAGATACATATTAAATAGCCATACATACATACATTGCCCTCAGTCATTCACACCAGTTAGTGTGCACCTGAGGGTAAGTGGTCTTTATTCCGGCCTGTAGACTATTACTTACGGTTACTTAGATTGAGTGCTCACAATAGTCTTACAGGTAAAACCAATCTGGAGTCGTTCACACCAGTTAGTGTGCACCTGAGGATTGAGTGCTCATGATAGTCTTACATTTTAATAAGGAAAAACACTTTAGATTTAAAGTATTTGAGTGATATCAACTGCAATTTGGCAGTCATATCAGTGAGTGGGCCCGTTTTCTCTGCGACTTCAAATGGACCTAGGTGTTTGCTCCCCAATTTCTGGTTCTTTTGCTGTACCTTTAATTTGCTCAAGGATAACCAAACTGGTTGTCCTACTTCGAATTCCTGTACTTTTCCCTTTACTCCCTCTCTGATGCACTCTTTGCTCATCCGTAGTGCTGCTTCTGCATCCTCATGTGCGTGCTGTAGCAGTTCCATTCGGCGCTCAATGGATGGATATTTTGTCTCGATGCCATTTGGAATGGTGAACTCAGGGGTGTAACCGTAAAGTGTTTCGAAGGGGGAGTGGCTGTGTGCGGAGTGGATATGAGCATTCATGACAAACTCAGCAGTAGAGATTAAGAGGTCCGAGTCGTCCTGTTGGTGACTTACATACATGTGAATGTAACGTTCGATTTCCTGGTTAGTGCATTCTGTCTGTCTGTTAGTCTCAGGGTGATAAGCTGTGGTCAGGGTGGAGTTGATTCCTAGTCGCTTCAGTAGCTGTCGCATAACGTCTGCCACAAATTGGGGTCCTCTATCAGAGATGAATCGATGGGGTAGGCCATGTAAGTGGAAGATTTCCTTATAAAAGAAATCTGCTACTCCTTCTGCAGTTATCTTGGTTGTACAGGGGAAACAGTGAACCATCTTTGTGTAATGGTCCACAAAGGTGATGATAGCATTGTGGCCGTCTTGCAGCATAGGTAGTTCCCCAATGAGATCCACACCAATGTCCTGCCAGGGTCCTTCCAGTACAGGAAGAGGTTGAAGAGGAGAGTGGTAGTGGGGGTTCATGTTATGATCGTGCACAAAGGGATCATTGGGAGTGATCGCGGGATGATCGCGGGAAAATACGAAGTGAAATACTTCGCGAGGTAATACAATCCTATACAATGTAGTCGGACCTTGACTCCACTATTAGTAGAGTCCTCGACACTTCGCGTGTCCGCAAGAGAAGAAAGGTAAATGTTTTCCATTTGCGATGACTATCGCGGAACGTACTGACAACAAGGAAGTTTAAAACGATGATACAGATAGAGGATTAATTGGTATCACTATCGAAGTGCTATCAAGGTTGATATTTAAACTAAGGAACTACCTATTCAATACCGTAGCTTTATACTAAAGGTAAATCAGGATCGCGAAGCGATGCCATGCCCGAATTGGCTAGCTCGTAAGTAAAGAACAAAAGAAGGGATATAAAAGGGATAGTGTAAATCTGATAAGAATGATAAGAGATAGAGTAATTGCTTCGCATCAGAAGTCCTTTGCGAAGTAATTGCGTAGTAGTAAAAGGATATAAGTAATATCTAAGTAGCAGAATGCTTTGCGAAGCTTCATAAAGACTTAGCTTGCATAGATATAACAGTATCCCCCTCTTAGGCTTTCACCCTCGAAAGCCTACGCGATCGTTAACGAGTGACAAATCTAAAATTAGATAGAATGGAAAAGTAAAAAAGAAAAGTAAAATTTCAAAGTGCCATGCGAGTTATGATTGAGGTAAACAAAAAATTTGAAGTCAAACCTGCCCTCAACTACTAATGCGTATAAAACGCGAGGGTTTTCTCTGTTTTTTTCCTAAGTCCTCATCAATTTACTATGTCTCTCACCATCACCGCGACTGAAACTGTACAGGAACAATGAGCATGCCTCGTTTGAGAACAGGCGGAATGTGCCCACCTTCATCAGGTTGAAGTCAATGCACAGGAGAAAGCATTCAAGGAGGAGATGATGAGATTGGAGGAGGAGGCTGCTCTTGAGGCTGAGCACGAGGCGGAAAGAAAGAGACTCGAGGAGGAGAAGAAGCTCGAGGAAGAGCAATGAGCCACAAGGAAGAAGGAAGAAGATAGGCTCATCAAGGAGAGTATCGCAAAGGCAAAAGCCGACGCCTCGAAGAAGCTCGCGGAGGAAGAACGAGAATGGGGTCAATGCAGAGCACAGGCTCTGCAGGAATTACAGGAGCATCGTGATTGTGCAGCTCGAGCTGCATCACGACGGTCAAGTGGTTTGGTATTGCGGGAGCCTTTGGGCTCCAAGTTGAAAACATTTAAGTCTGCCTCCGTCGTTCATGATTCCCCGCAAGTGGATATTTTGACTTTGAAATGAAAATGAGTGGCTTCACAGGTGAGTTAAAATTTTCTTCGCGATGGAATAATTGGTTGACAACATCTAGGTTGGTTCTGCTCCTGACCCAGATGATGGAGACGGCGATGACAATGACAACAATGACAATGACGCTCCGCCCACTCCTTCACATAACCGCGAAGGATGCGTTCGTTGTGTTTCCCAAGGGAACACTTCGAACTGTATCGTGCAACCCGGAAAGCCCTGGACTCAGGCCTGCCTGGCCTGTCACCTCCAACAACAGAGGTGTAGCTGGGCAGGAGATAATGCAGCTCGTAGGTCCAGGAAGAAGAAACTGAGGGTAGATGAAGATGGGTTATATCAGGGTCCCACGAAGCACATTGCGGAGAGGAGAATTGTAGGGGTTGATATGGGGGAAAGGTTAGATTTGCTTGCGGGGCAAAATGAAGCCCTGTCAAGGCAAATGAGTGCTCTGCTTGGGTTCGCAAGTCAAACAGCCTTTGCAATGGAGGAACTGTCATGAAGTGAGCCCACCCCCTATCATTTTCCTTTCTTTACGATACACCATCCAAGCCCTCCTACCTACAATAATCATTCCGGAACATTCCATTCCATTCTATTAGTTCCATTCCTTGTGCCGGAGCTATACAGTATTACCTCATAGTTCCCACGCTCCACCTTGTATATATAAGCCAGCCCCCACAACCTGGTCCCTTATCTTGACCTCTTTGTCGTTGGGACCAGGTATGTCTTGAACTTACTTACTTGTATTTATTATCAATATAACTTTGTCGTTGGGACCAGTGTCCGCTTTCGCCTAAGTCTCCGCTCCGCTCCGCCACCGTCGTCACCTCTTTGTGACATTAGGTCAAGATCCCTTACTGCACTGATAGCCTACCGATTAGGTTATCCTTGCAGGCTCCGCTTCCACCACGTCTACAGACACCTCCGCACCAAGCCTGCCCGCCCAAGCTATCGACTGTTCTGCCTACCCACACGCTTTTGATACTAAAGACCAAACCCACATCCACCGCAGCAAAAGCAGCTCCTGGGCTGATTGCAGTTCTCAACCCTGTCCAAACGCTGCTGCCAACTCCATCAGTGAAGAGGAGAACCTTTCCGACGGTACCGTGATCACACCCATCCTTATCCCTACTCCCACTGCACCCCCATCCATTATGTCGACCTCTGAAGTCAACACAAACCAGCTCATGGCACAGCTCATCGAGCAGGTGGCCCAGCTCACGGCCAACCTCCACAAAGCCTCAGCCAAGTCCAGTATGAATAAACCTGAGCTCTTCAAAGGCTCTAGTAGTGCAGAAGCACGTCGCTTCATTGCTCAGTATCAAAGCTGGGCAATGGAACAACCAGATCTGAGTAGCAACGAAGGGAAGCTGATCAAGGCAGCGCTAGGATTCTTCTCAGGCAAGGCTGCTGACTGGGCCACACCATACCTCCTAGAATTCAGCCATAACCAACAACCTTTCAATGGACGATGGGAAGACTTCAAAACAGCCTTCACCCTCCGATTTGAATCCATTGATGCAGGTATGGAGGCCCGGAATGCAATCCAGCATCTCAGGCAGGCAAAAGGTCAAACGGTAGCGGAATTTGCACAGAATTTCAAGGACATTGGTGATCGGACCGGGCTTTCAGACGTCGACCTGCGAGAACGCTTCCATAGCGGCCTCAACCCAGAGATCCGACAAAATCTCATTGTGGTCAATATAGCCCAGGGACTGGCTCCCACCCTGGAGGAGGCTATCAGGCGAGCAATTTCAGTGGATGTGTTCCTGCACGATCCCACCATGACAGGTCGCAACCCAGGCACCTCCCATATCTCCTCCCCCCCTGCCAACTCCCATGCTATGGATGTCGATGCCACACACACTAGTGGTAACAGCAGAGAAAGCTTCGTGGCCCAGATGAGAGGAAGGTGTTATGGGTGTGGCTCGCAGAGTCACGAAAAGAGGAACTGCTCATACAAGGAGACAGTTTGCCGCTACTGTGGACGACGAGGCCACCTAGAATCAGTCTGCCAAGACAAGTTCATGGGTCTAGAACGTGGCCGGGGTAAGCGCCAACAACCCCGCCGTCAACAAGTCTCTGCTTCTGCTTCGACACCGTTCACCCTCTTCCCCAATGAACCTGTCCAAATTGCCGCGTCCATTCCAGCTCCCACTGCTCCGTCTCCACTTACGCCTGACCTCTCCACCCAGATTGCCCAGCTCCAGGAGCTCCTTAACAGAGCTAATGCCATGGCCCCAGCACCAGGTTCTCAGGAGGGTTTTTAAAGCGGGTGCCCGTCTCGGCTGCATCGAGAGTACCCGTAAACCAGTTCGCTATACATTCCACATCTGCGTATGATTCTCTCCCATCTTGTAAAATATCTACTATCTCGGAATTGAACTCCAATTCATCTCACTTCCGAATTAACGCAAAACTAAGAGGAAGAAATCACAGTATAGCAACTGCAGCCATGGTTGATTCTGGAGCCACTGCTCTATTTTTGAACCAAGAGTTTGTCACCCGTCACCGTGTAAGGACCTTCCCACTCAGGAAACCCATTGGCGTCTTTAACATTGATGGGTCTGCTAACCGAGCAGGGCAGATCACACACTTTGCACGCCTAGCCCTGACTGTTGATAACCAAGAACGGTGGACAGACTTGCTAGTAACCAATCTGGGAGGCGAAGATCTAATCTTAGGACTCCCCTGGCTACGTAAGGCCAATCCAGATATTGACTGGGAGAAAGGACGACTCACAGTCAGATCCCAACAAACAACGATAGAGGAGGTGGAAGAGCAAGACACGGCGGAGGAAATTGAAACTGTGATCACCCCTGAACCACCACTTGACACACTGGATGAGGAGACAGAAGAGTCGCCCATACACCGCATTCGAGCAAACCGACGAACCCGACGTGCATGGGTGAAGTCAGGAATCTTACACGAACAAACAGATGAAGTCTGGTGTGCTGCAGGGTTCACCTACTCCCAACAGCTAGCGGAACAAGCCCACAAAACAAAACCCATGAAAACCTTTGAAGAAATGGTCCCAGAACCCTACCGCGATTTCGAAAAAGTATTCTCTGAAACTGCTTCAGAGCGCCTCCCTGACCACCAACCCTGGGATCATGCTATAGAATTGATCCCAGGTGCACCGGAAACCATGCGCACAAAAGTCTATCCAATGTCATTGAATGAACAAGGTGAACTCGACCGCTTCCTGGATGACAACCTCCGAAAAGGCTACATTCGCCCCTCAAAATCGCCACTGTCTTCACCCGTCTTCTTTGTTAAGAAGAAAGATGGGAAGCTCCGCTTCGTACAGGATTACCGGAAACTCAACCAAGTAACCCTAAAGAACCGCTATCCTCTCCCACTGGTCGCTGACATTGTCAGCCGTCTACAGGGGGCACGGTACTTCACCAAATTTGACGTCAGATGGGGCTACAACAATGTCCGGATTAAGGAGGGTGATGAGTGGAAGGCCGCTTTTGCAACCAACCGAGGGTTATTTGAACCCAGTGTAATGTTCTTCGGTCTCACCAACTCGCCAGCTACCTTCCAAGCGCTCATGAATTCCATCTTTTCAGACCTAGTGGCGGCTGGTAAGGTAGCAGTCTACCTAGACGACATCCTCATCTTCAGTAACAATTTGCAAGAACACCGGCAGGTGGTGCGAGAGGTACTAAAGCGGCTAGAGAAACATGACCTCTACCTGCGACCAGAGAAATGCGAGTTTGAGGAGCTTCAGGTTGAGTATTTGGGACTAGTGATATCAGAAGGTGAAGTGCGCATGGATCCAGTAAAAGTAGCTGCAGTCCGCGACTGGCCTACCCCAAAGAATCTACGAGAACTACGGGGATTCCTAGGCTTCGCTAACTTCTACCGTCGATTCATACGGAACTTTGCCCGCATAGCACGCCCTCTGAACGACCTAACAAAAAAGGATACAGGCTTCAGTTGGGGGACACACCAACAACAAGCATTCGATACCCTAAGGGAAGCATTCATCACAGCACCGGTACTGGCACTCTGGGACCCTAATAGGCTCACACAACTTGAGGTAGATGCATCAGGCTTTGCTACGGGAGGAGCCCTAATGCAGAAACAAGACGACGGCCAGTGGCACCCAGTGGCATTTCGATCAGCCTCCATGCAACCAGCTGAACGAAACTACGAAATCTATGACCGAGAGATGCTCGCTATCATCGAAGCATTAAAGGACTGGAGAAGCTTCCTGGAAGGTTCACCACAACCGTTCGAGATTCTCACCGACCACGCAAACCTGGAATTCTGGCGTTCTGCTCAAGACCTCAGTAGACGGCAGGCGCGATGGGCACTATGGTTGTCCCGATTCGACTTCCAGCTCACTCACCGCCCTGGCAAGTCCAACACTCAGGCAGACGCTCTCTCTCGTATGGCAGCACATCAGGTTCTGGATAGCGAAGATAATCGACAACAGATTGTTCTGAAACCAGCCCATTTCATGCAAGTGGCAGCTACCTCACTACAAAACCCACTGGAGGACCGCATCCGACAGGCGTCTCAAAAGGAGGCCCAAGTACTGGAAGGACTGGAAGAGCTTAGGAGAAGCGGTCTCAAACGCTTGGCCAATGGGATAGCAGAATGGGAAGAAGACAAGGGACTAGTATACCACCGAGGAAGAGTATATGTCCCACCAGATGATGACCTCCGGAAAGAAGTACTCAAGCAATGCCACGATAACCCCTCTGCTGGCCACCCTGGACTTCACAATACCCTTGACCTCGTCAGCACCCACTTTTGGTGGCCCACCCTGCGATCCTTTGTAGAAAAATATGTTGAAGGATGCGAGACTTGTGCAAGGAAGAAGATACAGAGACACCCACGAGCAGTAACACTACCTCTAGACGTCCCAGCAGGCTTGTGGGAAGAAGTGGGAGTTGACTTGATCACACAGCTGCCCAACTCGCAAGGGTATGACGCGATTCTAGTCTGCACGGACCTTTATGGTAAACAAATCCATGCAATTCCTTGTACAACTTCAATCACAGCAGCAGGTGTGGCCGACATCTACTATCGCGAAATTTTTCGCCTCCATGGTCTTCCCCTCCGCTTTGTATCAGACCGGGGACCCCAGTTTGCAGCAAAACTCATGCGATCATTACTCTCCCGCCTAGGAATCAAATCAAACCTCACCTCAGGGTACCACCCCCAAGCAAACGGACAGACCGAACGGGCAAACCAAGAAGTCGAAAAATACCTCAGACTCTATGTGGGACGCCGCCAGGATGACTGGGCGGAGCACCTACCTATGGCGGAATTTGTGATTAACTCTCGCACCCACTCTGCGCTTGGAACGTCCCCATTCGAACTCACCTATGGTTATCTGCCTCTATTTAACATTCCAGTTGGACAACGGAGTGGGATTCCGGCGGTGGATGATCACATCCAGATACTGCGGGATGCACGACAGGATGCTGGGGCGGCGCTACACCTGGGGAAACGACGGCAAAAGGAAAACTACGAACGGGGAAAACGAAAGGCACATCAATTCCAAGTTGGAGATCAGGTCTGGCTAAGCGCAGAGGACATCAAGCTCCAACTTTCCAGTGAGAAACTTGGGGATCGACAGCTAGGACCTTACACCATTTTGCAGAAGGTTGGGCCCCTGGACTACCGTTTAGACCTCCCATTATCCCTGGACCGCATCCATCCTGTGTTCCATGTTGATAAATTGTACCCTTGGAGAGGGAACACCGTAAACGGCGAAATTGCAACACCACCGGAACCAGTATATCTAGAGGATGAGGATGAGCCGGAGTATGAAGTCGAGGACATCTTGGATAGTCGGATTAGGTGGAAGAAGCTAGAATACTTGGTAAAGTGGAAAGGCTACGATGCAGGACACAACTCATGGGAACCTGCACCAAATCTTGAACACGCCCCAGCAACTATCCGAAAATTCCACAAAAAGCACCCTCAGGCGGCAAAAGCTTGACCATTGAGGGCAATGGTCATAAGGAGGGGGGTAATGTCATGAAGTGAGCCCACCCCCTATCATTTTCCTTTCTTTACGATACACCATCCAAGCCCTCCTACCTACAATAATCATTCCGGAACATTCCATTCCATTCTATTAGTTCCATTCCTTGTGCCGGAGCTATACAGTATTACCTCATAGTTCCCACGCTCCACCTTGTATATATAAGCCAGCCCCCACAACCTGGTCCCTTATCTTGACCTCTTTGTCGTTGGGACCAGGTATGTCTTGAACTTACTTACTTGTATTTATTATCAATATAACTTTGTCGTTGGGACCAGTGTCCGCTTTCGCCTAAGTCTCCGCTCCGCTCCGCCACCGTCGTCACCTCTTTGTGACAGGAACTTGTTTGCCTTGTGCAGCAAAAATCCGTCGACAAAGTACTTGAGGAAGATAAGGATGAAGAAGAGAAAGAAGAAGATGAAGAAGAAGAGGATAACGAAGAAGATGAGGAGGAAAGGAAGAGGAGAAGGGTTCGCGAAGAAAAATGTCGCACGGCATAATTCCCGCGAAGGATTGTAGTAGATATTGGGACTTGTAATTAAATATAAGTAGTTGTCTAGTATTGTTTTTGTTGTTTTTTGCTTTGTGTTTTTGTTTTGTTCTTGTTTGCTTTGTTTTGTTTAATTTTATAAGTTTTTGACTTTTTTGGTGAATTTGGGTTCGTAAGGTTTCGTTGATAATAAGTGTTCATGGTGTAAGGAGTAAAGATTTGTTCCGTGAGGAAAGAATCGCAATGGTTTTAGAAGGAAGGAAATGTGTGAAGTTCGAAGTTAGTTTCACGAAGGATGGATAGCGGAACTCCTTGGCGTGAGGGTTTGGAATTTAGTAAGTAATGTAGTAGGTAGTACGGAATGTATTGGTGATGAATCGCGAAGGTTTTGCGAGGAGTTGTTGAACTAGGAGAATAAAAAATTAGTATTTCCAATGAATGAAATAGTAAAAATAAGTGGTCATTGATCATAATGGTCCAGGTTTGTGAGGGTAACAAAGATGGAAAGCTGGAACCAGCTCGTCCACGTGAATTTCATTCGCAGCAACCCAGGAAAACTCTTCATCTGTACCTTTGTATCCTGCCCACTGGATGTAATACCATAGTGGGCATTTCTTGTATCGACAATCCAATTTCGAATCTAATACCTCCGCGACGTTGTATTCCTCTTCACTGTTGACTTCCACCGGAGGTGGAGGAGCTTGTTCATGATGTGGAATCGAGTTCGGAGTATATGGTTTGAGTTGGGATACATGGAAAACTGGGTGGATACAACTGAGATAGGAAGGGAGTTGTAATTTGTACGAGAGAGTCCCTACGTGCTCAAGAACTTTGAATGGTCTGAGATACTTCTCGGAGAACTTCGCAGTAGGTCGAGTGGTTTTAATGTGCTTTGCCAATATGAATACCTGTGAATCAATGAGAAATTCTGGGTGAGTAATATGTTTTCTGTCCGCTTGCTCTTTGTATTGAGCTTGCACATTAGTAATTTCTTCGTGGAGGAAAGAATGAATCTCATCTAAATTCGTTGCGAAGTCAATCACGCGATCAGAACGGATGTCGATTTCAGGTTTCACTGTAATGTTAGGATGATAACCTTTATTCGTGAAGAACGGAGTAATACCAGTGCAGGCATTAGGAGCGTTGTTGTACACAAATTCCGCAATAGGCAGAAGTTTTGCCCAGTCGTCCTGTTGATACACGCAATACATACAAATGTATTGTTCCAATGTCTGGTTAACTCGTTCCATTTGTCCATCCCCCTCAGGATGGTATCCCGAGGTGAAGTGTAGTTTGATCGATAGAGCTTCTCCTAAAGCACAAAAGAAAGCCGAAACAAATTCCGAGCCTCGGTCAGAAGTGACATGGCTAGGAACTCCATGTTTCGAGAAAACGTGATGAATGAACAGTTCTGCGAGCTCTTCAGATGTTATTTTGTCATGTGTCATGATGAAGATGCCTTGTTTCGAGGCTCGATCCACGATTACCAAAATAGCTGTATGTCCTTTAGAGTCCAGTAATTGTTCAATGAAGTCCATCGATATAGAATCCCAAGGCCGGACGGGGACCGGAAGTGGTTTGAGTAGACCATAAGGCCTATGTCGACGAGGTTTGTTGCATCTGCAAACTGTGCATGAATTAATATAATGGCGAACGAATTTGCGAACCTTCGGCCAAGTGTACTATCATCAAATCGTTTCCAGAGTCCGATTTTGACCAAAATGACCTGAGAGTGGGTGGTTGTGAAAATAACGTAGAATTTGAAGTCATAATTTAGAAATGTCAGGAACATAAATGTGATCGTCAAGTTGTAACAGTCCATCAGACCCTATTGTCCAACAAGTGTTCATACCGTCCTTCACGAACTTCAATCCCATGATTGATTCCGGATCCAGTTTGATTGAATCATGAATAGCGGAATGGAGTGCCTCTATGTCCATAACAATGGAGGCGTGAAGTGCCGGTCCTTCTAGGAATGTAGCTTGAAGGGAAGTAGTTAGTTGTTCATTAGTGAAAATCGGTCTGAAATTCTGTGGGTTAACTTGCGCATAGCCGATATCCCCCTCTTTTGGGTAGATGTCCCAGCGTCTAGTCATTGAGTCAGGTTTTTCACCTAACTTACCTGGTCTGAAATGGATCACCATGTTAAATTGATGCAGATACTCCGACCAACGAACTTGTCATCGCGTAAGGATTTTCATCGTCAAGAAGTACTCGAGATTCTTGTGATCAGTGACGGCATCGATAGGATCTCCAGATCCCTCGAGGTAATGATGCCAGCTTTTGAATGCTTCGAAGATCGCGAGAAGCTCCTTATCGTGAGTGTCATAGTTGAGTTCCACAGCTTGAAAAGTCCTCAAGAGGAACATGATGGGGTGAATTTCTCCATCAGGTAGTAGGATCAAGAGGATCACAGCTAATGCATAATCCGAGGCATCTGTTTCCACGATTAGATGTCGGTTTGGTTCCCAATGTGGAAGAATAGGAGCATGAGTGAAGCTGTATTTGAGCTTCTCAAATGCTTCCTGGCAATCGGTATTCCAATTCTAAGGTGTATCCTTTCGCGTAAGTTGCGTCATTGGAACTACAATATCACTATAATTATAAATAAAATGTCAATAGAAATTAGCAAATCCAAGAAAAGACTGGACGTCTTTGACTTTCTGCGGTACCGGCCAGTCAATGATAGCTTTTACTTTGTCTTTCGACATTTTTAAGCCCTCCGGAGAAAGAATATAATCAAGATACTCTACCGTATCGATCTCCCATTCACATTTCACGATGTTCACGTAGAGTCGATGTTTACAAAGACAACGAAGAACTTCGCGAACGTGTTCACGATGTAATGTCTCATTGTCGGAGTAGATAAGTATATTGTCGAGGTAGATGATCACATAAACATCTAAAAGATCAGCGAATATGTCATTCACAAACCTTTGGAAAGCTGCAGGAGCATTAGTGAGTCCGAATGGCATAACCTTCCATTCGTAAGAACCCCAACGAGTTCTGAATGTCATTTTCCATTCGTCGCCTTCCGCAATTCTGTCACAAAGAGGTGACGATGGTGATGGGCGGAGCGGAGACTTGGACAGAAACAGACAGATACTGGTCCCAATGACAAAGTTATATTGATAATAAATACAAGGAGATAAGTAAAGACATACCTGGTCCCAACGACAAAGAGGTCAAGATAAGGGACCAGGTTGTGGGGGCTGGCTTATATATACAAGGTGGAGTGTGGGAACTATGATGTAATACTGTATAGCTCAGGCACAAGGAATGGAACAGAACAAATAGAACAGAATGGAAGGTTCCGGAATGATTATTATAGGTAAGGGTGTTTGGGTGGTGTATCGTAAAGAAAGGAAAATAATAGGAGGTGGCTCACTTCATGACAGATTCAAACTAAATGATACGCATGAGCAAGATTGAGTTTGGTATACAACTTAGCTTTCTTCAGAGCATCTAGTAAGTCAGAAATAAGAGGTAAAGGATAGCGATCCTTTTTCGTGATGTTGTTAAGACCACGAAAGTCTACGCAAAGTCGAAGTTTTCCATCCTTTTTTGGTATGAACAATACCAGAGCTCCATGAGGAGAGGACAAAGGTTGAATAGTGCCTGATTCGAGGTGCTTATCGATGAAATCACGTAGAGCCTCTAATTCTGTGGCAGAAAGAGGGTAAAGACGACTGATAGGTGGTTCGGTGCCTTCATCCAATTCAATCTTAAGGTCATAGGGTTGGTGCTCAGGCAGCACTTCAGATTCAACTTCGTCAAAGACATCCGCAAAGTCCGCATAATGCTTCGGTAATGAAGAAGGATTACTGTTGTTTGCCAAAGTTGTCGAAGCAGCTCGTGCTGTAACTTCGCTGTAACTCACATGTAAAATTAACAGTTCACACTTGGCATTCTTGCAAGCACAGTTGAACAGTTCTGCATTGACAAGAGCAATGTCGATCTCTGGGTTTTCAAGTCGCGAAGCGGCCAATTGAGCCACCAAAGGATAGGAATAGATAGGTTCATAGGGAAAAGTGTCCGATAAAGGACAAGGTGAATGGCGAGAACGAGTTCGCGAAGAAGGTCGCAAAGGAACCTCTTTGGAACCAATGGTAGGCTGACCCCGCGAGGGGACAGTTTCTTCCAGAACAAGTGTTTGTGGAAGTGAGGACGTCGAGGGAGACTCAACTTGCTTGGTGGAATGGAATGTAATGTTTCTCGATGCCCAGTCAATCAACGGATTGTAGCGGGTCAAGAAACTGTAACCTAGAACTGCTTCGCAAGAGGAATCTAGTAAAGTGACATAAAATGTCAGTAGTAGTAGCTTGCCAGAGGGAAACCAAACATTAAGAGATGTAGTCTCGGAAATTGGTTTCGGAGATAAAGAACCATTGAAAAGTCGGAGATTGATTGGAGAAATAGAAGAAGTAGGAAGGGCATGTTTATACACAAAACAAGAATCAATAAAACAATCTGTAGAACCAGAATTGAGTAAGGAGACAAAGGAAAGCTTCGCGGAAACGTCGTGAAGTGAAAAATCTATAGTAAGAGGTATTGTAAAAGATCGTTCATCATAGGAAAGAGTGGATGTGTTTAATTTAACTTCCCCGGTAGTACGAACCTGGTCAATGCAACTCCTGCTTCGTACTGGGGTACAGGAGTTGCGGACTATTTTTCCGATACCAAAGAGGTACTTGCCACTGCTTCCTGTGTTTCCATGGCACGTCCATGAGTTTTGCGAGCCTTTTGTTTCTCGCAGTCATCGAACTTATGATTCCCCCCGCAAAATCCGCACAACCCTAACTTCTTTCGACGTTCTGACTCCTTCGCGAGGAGCTTTCTGTCTGAGCCGAGGCTGCTCGCATATGCAGGTCGAGACACCGCAGAACTCGTCGATGACGAGGAATTTCCACCTCCATGTCAGCGACTCACTAGCTCTCTCAAAAGATAACCAGGCGTCACACGATGAACGATGAGCAAGAGGATGAGAAAAGTGATGAGGATAAAACAACCCAACTACAGGTCTAGCTACCGAGGAGAATAGACGAGAATAGAGCTAAGGAATATAACTACAAAATACTAAGTCTTATATACTAATGGGATATGAAGCCATGAGAGACGTCTCACACCGTAACCGTGAGGATCTACAATAAGAGTCGCTCGTATCCATAAGTAAAGCTGTAGGTATTAGGTGAGTAAACAATAAGGCAATATAGAAAGAAACATGGAAGCGAAACAATAATGACGTCATCCTGTCAATGAGCTGACAGGCACGAGAGAGTCGCGCCTAAGTGAAACGACAACGCGAGAACAATAAGGTTGACGCATGTAACCTAAATGATAATGAAAATATAATAAGCACTAGTGTAAGCACTTTGGTGATTAGGTAAGTAAATAAAAGAAAAGGAAAAGAATAATGAAAAAGATCGTTTAATGACACTCCACTCAACTTACCTTTCTTCCCCGAGTTATTCGTCGAGGTCGTGGTTGTGGTGGTGGTGGATGTAGGAGTTTGTGAAGAACCTGGTGTGTTCTTCTTTGACGTGTTCAATGCTTTCCCTCCCGAGGAAACACCTGTCGATCTAGCAGCTTCTCTTTTCTACTCTTCTTCTCGTCTCCAGTACCTGTTATCTACGCGAAGTACCTCGTAACAGTATTCTGCGAGTGTCTTTGGCTCTGGAAGACAAGCCATCTCATCTTTGATATGGCTTGCCAAGTCGCGTTGATAAGCCCACTTAAGGGCATGCGAGTCCCAGTTAGTAGACGCTGCGAGGGTATTGAAACAGATATTATACTTCCGTATGTTATTGGATTCTTTCATCCTTAACATGCTGATCTTATCTTCGGCTTCCCCCTGTGCATCGTACATACCAAAATTGTCTTGCAGTTCCTTCACCAATGCCACAAAGGAGCTCGTCCACGCCGGCATCACGGAGAGATTTGGATCCAGAATGTCTGGTTCAAACCATTCCTTCGCGGAACCGCTGAGGTACGACAGCATATAGTTGATCTTCTTCTGATCAGTAAAATACGAGGGATGATCAATGAATACCAAAGATAAGGAAACTAAGAAACCTTTCAGTTTCTGTGAGTCAGATCCATCAAATACTTCAGGATCCTTGACCTTCGATCTTCCGGATTCCATGGGGCTGCTAGCGTTCATGCCCGTGAGAACTGTTCTGAGGGTATCGAGTGAACCCTTGAATGCGTGAAACACATCTAAGATGTGTTGTTCAGTAGGGTCCGGATGGACACTACCTACCCATTCCACTGGACTCCTAGAATGACTAGGAATGCGAGAACCTCGAGGGCTATCAGGATCAGATCCCCCTGGGTCACCGGGATTTCCTGACTCATCAGGACCTACCTCTTCATCAATTTCCGCTTCTTTGATGTTCTCCGGAATCTCCATCATGGTAACTGGTATCCGACCTCGCGAAGGGCCAGGAGCATTTGCTAGCTGCTGACGCATTCTGTCAGCAAGTGTAAATGTCATAGGAGATGGTGGGATTTCCATCTCTGTTGTTGGTGTGGTAGCGAAGGGAGAAAGCACGGAGGAAAGCACAGGCTCAAGCACAAGCCGAAGTGAGGAGTGGGGCTAGCACCACACACAAAGGCTGAAAGAGATAATGATCAAGACAGCAGTGATAGCACGAGGGCCAATCGCTAGGGTCGCACAAGGAAAACTAGTTCCAAAGACCAAGTAAATATATTGAAGATAAACGATGATACAAGTACTAACCTAGTTCCAAAGACCAAGAGGTCAAGATGGGGAACTAGGTGTCAGCTTACTGTACTATATATACAAGTGTCTAGCTGAGTAAGCGACAGCGCGGGAAGTTGATAGAAGTATGCGGAATGATGTAGAAGGATGCTGTCATGAATCGATCTTTTTCCATTATTCTTTTCTTTTATTATTCTTTTTCTTTTCTTTACTTATCTAATCACCAAAGCGCTTATTATATTTTCATTATCATTTAGGTTACACGCGTCAACCTTATTGTTCTCGCGTTGTCGTTTCACTTAGGCGCGACTCTCTCGTGCCTGTCAGTTCATTGACAGGACGACGTCATTATTGTTCCGCCTCCATGCTTCTTTTTATATTGCCTTATTGTTTACTCACCGAATACCTACAGCTTTACTTATGGATACGAGCGACTCTTATTGTAGGTCCTCACGGTTACGGTGCGAGACGTCTCTCACGGTTTCATATCCCATTTTGTATATAAGACTAGATATTTGGTAGTTATATTCCTTAGCTCTATTCTCATCTATTCTCCTCGGTAGCTAGACTTGTAGTTGGGTTGTTTTATCCATCCGCTTTTTGCTTTTTCGTCCTCTTGCTCATCGTCTATCGTGTGACGCCTGGTTGTCTCTTGTGAGAGCTAGCGAGTCGCTGACAGAAGAATAGAGCTTCTACCACACACCACCCGTCACAACAAACTTTTACAAACTTGCCTAGGATTCAACACGCTGTTGGAAACTAGTTTTCTCAATACGTTACACATTTTCATTTTTACCAAACACACTCATCCTCCTCCCTATAAACCAACATGACTGATCGGTCGATACATGCGCCCGACCCAGCAGAAGTCGCTGCTGTCACTTCTAGTCCACGCCGGGTGTTTGTCAATACACCAGGAAACTATGATGGCGACCCCGCCACCTACCGGCCATGGCGACGACGAATGATGGCTTACGTCTCCGAGCTAACGGAGACAAAGCAAGTCGACAATTCCCATCGTGTCACGACCATCATTATGTCCTTCCTGGTCGGAGGAAAAGCCGATGAATGGGCCCAGGTCTACTCTGATGACCACTTCAACATCGACAATGGGTCATGGGACATCACTGGGAAGCAGCTCATTGATGATATGGACAGGGGGTTCACGAACGTCGCGAAAGAGAAGGAAGCTCGCGATAAACTAACTTATATCCGACAGGGGAAGTCTTCGGCCGGCGACTTTTTCAAAGAATTTGAATTGTTGCTGAAGGATGCCGGATACAAGAAGGACGAGTCGCACGTCCTTACCCTAGCGGAGAGAGCAGTCGATCACACCCTTCTCTACGACATCATTAAAGGACGAACGGAGCCCTTTGAAGACTACAAGGAATTGAAGAAGGTAGTCACAGGGGCTGACAATGTAAGGCGGCAGTGGGCCGAACAGAAGAGAGGTTACGGGTATGCGGGGTGGTGGAACGCTAACCCACAGGGACAGAGTCGTGGACAGTCGTCCACTCAACAGAACCGACAGGAGCCGAAAGTAGCTCCGAAGGCAGAATATTCGGCAGCACCGAGAAGAGATGCTACCGGCACCACGTTCGGAGGAACGGGCAGGCCGATGGACATCGACCAAGCGAGAGAGAAGCGTTTGTGCTTCAACTGTGGCGAGCCAGGCCACATGAGCAGGAACTGCCCGCACAAGAGAAAGGCGGTAGTCAGAGGTATTATGTTGAATATGAGTGAACAGGAACGTACAGACTTTATTAACGATTTGGGTTTTCCAAAGGCTCCGCAGTAGATATAGGTCTGCAGGAGCCTTCACACATGGACATTTCGGAGTTTGTTGATAATGGCGTTGACTATGTAATCAGTACAGGTACTAAACAGAAAAACGCCTCCACCTTCATCCACAAAACCGAAAAAACCGAAAAACCTATACGGTACGAACCTAACACTGCTGAATGGCTAACTCAGAGAGTTAGAGAAGATCAGATCCCGAGAGCAGTGGGATTATTACGAACTTGGATGCCCTTTTCCCGGGAGAAAGAAGCCTCGGAAGAAACCGTCATGGACATATGAAAACGGAACTGGAAAACAGCAGTCACCGCCATCCGGAGTCTCAAAAACAAAAGGAGTTATGTTCGTGGGACACGCGGCAAAAGTCTGAGACTCCCAGCAATACTCGAAACACTGGAAGATGCTCGACAAATCGTCACAGAAGGACTCCTCGACAGTGGAGCTACTGGTTCCTGTATCGACTCAGAATTCATCAAACGGCACAACCTTGTTACGGAAGACTTACCGATCAAAACCCCTGTCTACAATGCAGACGGTACACTCAATGATTCCGGCTCAATAGACAAGTACGTCGAGATCCGGATGACCATCGGTGATCATTCAGAGATCATCCAATTCAGAGTAGTAAGTCTAGGAAAGAATAATATCTTTCTAGGACTAGACTGGCTACGACACCACAACCCGAGTATCGACTGGAATACGTCTGAACTAACCTTTGACAGGTGTCCAACAAGATGCGGTTACAACCCACACTTTTGGACACCAGAGGATACCCATTCTAGAGCGGCATTACAGGAAGGCGAACAGCTTTTCCTGTTTGACTGGGACAGGTATGTTCACGAGCAGGTACAGTCGAGGAAGTGGACGGAAAAACAAGCCAGAGAGGAAACAGCCCAAGAGTTCGACACTTCCAAGCCCTACATCAAAAAGTACCCCGATGTTTTCAGCCAGAAGGAATTCGACCAACTGCCACAACGACGTCCTTGGGACCACGCTATCGACCTAACGCCAGGTTCTAAACCTTTAGATTGTAAAGTATATCCACTGAATCCAAAGGAACAAGAGGCGCTCGATAAGTTTCTCGAAGAGAACCTTCGAACTGGACGAATCAGACCTTCGACTTCGCAGATGGCGTCTCCCTTCTTCTTCGTTAAAAAGAAAGATGGTACCTTACGACCAGTACAAGATTATCGTAAACTGAACGAGATGACGGTTAAAAACCGGTATCCACTTCCTCTCATTCAGGAGCTAATCGATCGTTTAAAAGGCGCTAAAATCTTCACGAAGATGGATATCAGATGGGGATTCAACAACATCCGCATAAAGGAAGGTGACGAATGGAAAGCGGCTTTTCGAACTAACCAGGGGTTATTCGAACCGACCGTCATGTTCTTCGGACTCACCAACTCTCCTGCGACGTTCCAAGGTTTCATGAACCACATCCTGCGAGACCTCATCAATAAAGGTCATGTTATTGTTTACATGGACGACATACTGATTTTTACCGACGGTATAGAAGAACATCGACAAATCGTAGAACAAGTACTCGATATTCTACGGGAACACAAGTTGTTCCTTAAACCCGAAAAGTGTTCTTTCGAAAAACCGGTTATCGACTACCTCGGTATTATCATTGGTAACGGAACTATTCGCATGGATCCCAAGAAAGTTCAATCCGTTCGAGAATGGATTACTCCACGAAAGAAGCGCGACGTCCAGCAGTTTCTAGGATTCTGCAACTTCTTCCGGCGATTCATTCGTGGGTTCAGCCTGGTAGCAAAGCCACTAACACAGCTCACGGGAAATGGGACTTGGAAGTGGGAGAAAGGTCAAGAAGAGGCGTTCGAGGAGCTGAAACGCCGTATTTGTGAGGAAGTCGTTTTGTTGATTCCTCGTAACCACGGGAAATTCAGGGTGGAAGCTGACTCGTCCGATTATGCTAATGGCGCCGTTTTGTCCCAGTTCGTTGATGGTAGATGGTATCCTATTGCCTTTCGTTCTCGTTCCCTCAATGAGGTTGAGCGTAATTACGAGATTTACGACAAAGAACTTATGGCAATTATGGACTCTCTCGACGATTGGAGGCAATATTTACTAGGTGCGGAGGAACAGGTTGAAATTTATACGGATCACGCAAACCTCCAGTACTTCAAGAAGCCACAGAAACTCAACCGACGACAAGCGCGCTGGGTACTGGAATTAGCGGAGTATAATTTCGATCTCGTTCACAAACCTGGTAAATCGATGACGAAAGCTGACGCCCTGTCGAGGATGACAGGTCTTGAGACGGGGGACAAGGACAACGAGAACATTGTTCTCCTGAAACCGGAACTTTTCATCCAAGCCCTCGACCTATCGGCTCCCGAAGATCTCCTGTTATCAGAGATCCGAAAGAGTAGAAACCAAGTAGACCGAACTGTACAGGAAGCCCTCGCTGCGAAAAATCCAGAGTGGACTGAGACCGACAAAGTCATTACCTGGAAAGGGCGTGTTTATGTACCGAAAAACCGCCTACTCCGGTCCAAAATAATCACTCAGTACCACGATACACCGCTAGCGGGACATCCAGGACAGTACAAAACCACGGAGTTGATTACTCGGGACTACTGGTGGCCAGGAGTGACACGAGATGCAGGGAAATACGTCGAAGGATGCGAGAAATGCCAGGCGACAAAGTCACATCGTACCAAACCAGTAGGACAACTTCACCCACATGCAGTACCAACTGAACCGTGGCAAATAATCGGCACTGATATGATAGGGGAACTACCGGAATCGGGAGGATATAACGCCATATCGGTGTTTATCGATCATTTTTCCAAAAGGTTGCGACTTGTTCCGTCTCACACTACAGTCACGTCAGAGGGAATGGCAAAAATCTATCGGGATCGTATTTTTTCTATCCACGGCATTCCACGAAAAATAATACATGATCGAGGACCGCAATATCATTCTCGTTTCATGAAGGAACTCTACCGTCTTTTAGGAATAGAAGCAAACTATACCACGGCGTATCATCCACAGACCAACGGCCAGACAGAACGAACAAATCAGGAGATAGAACATTATCTCCGTTTGTTCATTAGCTATCATCAAAATGACTGGCATGAGTGGTTACCGCTTGCAGAATTCGCCTATAACGATCGAGTACACTCTGCGACAAAAGTTTCCCCCTTCTATGCTGACAACGGTAGACATCCCTATAAAGGCACGGCACCTCAAATGACTTCGGACAACCCCACAGCACAGGTGTTTGCAGATGGAATGAGGAAGGTTCGAGACGAAGTAGGAGCGGCCTTAGGAAAGGCCAACGAGGACATGAAGAAGTTTTATGACCGAAAGCGAAGAGTTGGAATAGAGTACAAGCCAGGTGATAAGGTCTGGCTTGAGGGAACTAACTTATCGACAGACCAGCCGATGAAAAAGTTAGGAGATAAATGGTTTGGACCGTTTACAGTTCAGAAGAAGATAGGTGCTAGTTCCTATAAACTAGATATTCCCTCTACGTGGAAACGTATCCATAACGTTTTCAACGAAGTCCTTCTCACTCCCTATAGAGAACCGCAATTTCCCTCTCAACCACGAAACACTCGTCCACCTCCTGTCATCGTAGGAGAAGAAGAGGAATTCGAAGTCGAGGAGATTCTCAATTCACGAAAGGTAGGAAAAGGGATCAAGTACAAGGTCAGGTGGCGAGGTTACGGACCACATGAAGACACTTGGGAACCTCGGTCCAACATCACCCATTCCTCCGATTTGTTGAAGGAATTCCATGATAAAAACCTGAACAAACCCAAACCCGCTACCCTGAGTCGACTCGAAATCCCTATTTCCTTGTTCCCTACCGAGTTATTCCGCCCTATGCCTCCGCCAGATACCGAAAATACACCCTCACAATTACCCTCCGAAAATTTCGTTAGACGACAAGCGCTTCGTGGAACTCGCGCTCTAGGGAGGGGGTAATGTCATGAATCGATCTTTTTCCATTATTCTTTTCTTTTATTATTCTTTTTCTTTTCTTTACTTATCTAATCACCAAAGCGCTTATTATATTTTCATTATCATTTAGGTTACACGCGTCAACCTTATTGTTCTCGCGTTGTCGTTTCACTTAGGCGCGACTCTCTCGTGCCTGTCAGTTCATTGACAGGACGACGTCATTATTGTTCCGCCTCCATGCTTCTTTTTATATTGCCTTATTGTTTACTCACCGAATACCTACAGCTTTACTTATGGATACGAGCGACTCTTATTGTAGGTCCTCATGGTTACGGTGCGAGACGTCTCTCACGGTTTCATATCCCATTTTGTATATAAGACTAGATATTTGGTAGTTATATTCCTTAGCTCTATTCTCGTCTATTCTCCTCGGTAGCTAGACTTGTAGTTGGGTTGTTTTATCCATCCGCTTTTTGCTTTTTCGTCCTCTTGCTCATCGTCTATCGTGTGACGCCTGGTTGTCTCTTGTGAGAGCTAGCGAGTCGCTGACAGATGCAGAAGAGTGTAGCTGGATCCAAATAGTAACAAAGATAAAGGAAGAAGGAAATATAGGAAAAATGAAGTAAGTACCGTATCCTGTGTAGCACGTCATGACAGTTGGTATTGCCATGTGATTTCTTTGTGGCATTCAAACAGTAACGGGGTCACCGTTTTCTGTGTAGAGTACTTGGTACTCGAATTCGGAGTGGTCTGGTTGACCAAGGGCGTGATGACTAGAAACCCGCGCACTAGCAGGTTGTCCTGGGGCTGAACCAAAGATGTCAGATCGATGTCAAGAGTGTCTGGCTCCTGATATGGATTCCGCGAATGGCGCGAAGCCTGTCGCATTCAATGCGAAAGGATTGACCATTTCCAGTTCCTCTGTTACCGACTCATCAGACCCTCCAGTGTTGGTGCAGTTTCTTCTGCTCCTTGTATAGACCATTGTTGAAGGAAGTAAGAATTGTTGAGTAAGATGTGAAGGGTAATGAGGACAAATGTGCCAAGTGTCAGTTTAAATATACTGTAATGATCATGCACAAAGGGATTGTCGGGAATGATCGTGGGATGATTGCGGGAAAATACAAAGGAAAATACTTCGCGAGGTAAAACAATCCTAGACAAGGTAGTCAGACCTTGACTCCACTATTAGTAGAGTCCTCGACACTTCACGTGTCTGCAAGAGAAGAAAGTAAACGTGTTCCGTTTGCGATGACTGTCTGTCAGCGACTCGCTAGCTCTCACAAGAGACAACCAGGCGTCACACGATAGACGATGAGCAAGAGGACGAAAAAGCAAAAGAGGATGGATAAAACAACCCAACTACAAGTCTAGCTACCGAGGAGAATAGACGAGAATAGAGCTAAGGAATATAACTACAAAATACTAAGTCTTATATACTATTGGGATATGAAGCCGTGAGAGACGTCTCGCGCTGTAACCGTGAGGATCTACAATAAGAGTCGCTCGTATCCATAAGTAAAGCTAAGTGAAACGACAACGCGAGAACAATAAGGTTGACGCGTGTAACCTAAATGATAATGAAAATATAATAAGCGCTAGTGTAAGCGCTTTGGTGATTAGGTAAGTAAATAAAAGAAAAGGAAAAGAATAATAAAAGAAAAGAATAATGAAAAAAGATCGTTTCATGACACTGTCGCGGAACGTACTGACAGTGAGGATGTTAAAACAATGATAAAGATAGATGATTAATTGGTATCACTATCGAAGTGCTATCAAGGCTGATATTTAAACTAAGGAACTACCTATTCAATACTGTAGCTTTATACTAAAGGTAAGTCAGGATCGCGAAGCAATGCCATGCCCGAATGGGTTAGCTCATAAGTAAAGAACAAAGGAAGGGATATAAAAGGGATAGTGTAAATCCGATAAGAATGATAAGAGATAAAGAGTAATTGCTTCATGTCGGAATTCCTTCGTGAAGTAATTGCATAGTGGTAAAAGGATATAAGTAATATCTAAGTAGTGGAATGGTTTGCGAAGCTTCGTAAAGACTTAGCTTGCATAGATATAACATCTGCAATGATTGCAAACATCATGTTCATGGTGCCCATCCACCTTGCAATGTTCTCTGGATCCGTACCCATAGCATCTTCCCGTCATGGACCTGCAATAGTCTTCTGCAGATCGTCCGGTAGTGGTGGCATCCACATCCATTGCATTTGGATCACAGGCCGGAACAAAGGGAGTCGGGGTATAGGAGTTGAAGTTGGGAGTGTTTCGGGTGTATTGTTTCCCTTCCTCATAAGCACGTTCGTTCTGTTGGTTGTCAATGTGAGTCACTTCACTGATCAGCGCATTCATCAGATCTGTGTTGGCTTGTGAATTAACCAATCCGTCCTTGATTCGCTGTGAGAGGTGATCATAGAAGTGATCTCGAAGGTTGGCATCCAAATATCCCGTCCTGCTAGCGTACTGCTTGAAGGTTGCAGCATAGGTTGCCACCCGGTCCTTTCCTTGCCAAAGACTTTTGAGGACACATTTGGCCTCTACCACCGGGTCCACTGTTTCAAACTGTTGCCTGAAGGCGCCAGTGAAATCAGCCCAGGTTGGGTAGAGGAGGGCAGGAGCTGGTAGTCCTGAAGCAACAGCTCGAGCGACCTGACTGATGTTCTCCAAGGTGGGAGTAGCCCAAATGGCTGCATCACCATCCAGGTATGAGATAGCTGATTTGATTCTCTCTTGTTCATCACTAAGGGAATGGATCCCCTGAGCCCAGAGTTCAAAGGCGGCAATGAAGTGTCGTGCATCATCACTATGCTTCCCATTGTATGTCTGAGGTTTGCTAACACCTTTATTGGTGCTGATGTTGTTAGCAATGCTTGCAACTGCCGTTTGTAGTGCCATCTGTTGTGTCGCAAGTTGTTGAATTAGCATGGCAAGGTCTTGGGTGGTAGGAGGATGAGCCATGATGAAAGTAGTTTCAGCAGGGATGGGTTCAGGAGATGGGGATAGTGGTTCTGGTGTGACTGAGATATCGATGACGATAGGCTCTGGGGATGGTGCGACAGGGTCGGCTTCAGTTTCTAGCTCAGGTTCTGGGATAGCAGTGGGGATAAGCACAGGAGAGGATCTAACAGATGGTACAGCACTGGTAGGGTTTGAAAGTCTACCAACCTGGTGTCACAAAGAGGTGACGATGGTGGCAGAGCGGAGTGGAGACTTGGACGGAGGCGGACAGCTGGTCCCAACGACAAAGTTATATTGATAATAAATACAAGTAAGTAAGTAAAAGACATACCTGGTCCCAATGACAGAGAGGTCAAGATAAGGGACCAGGTTGTGGAGGCTGGCTTATATATACAAGGTGGAGTGTGGGAACTATGATGTAATAGGTGAGTTCGAATGGGGATGTTCCAAGTGCAGAGTGGGTGCGAGAGTTAATCACAAACTCCGCCATTGGCAAGTGCTCTGCCCAGTCATCCTGTCGGCGTCCCACGTGTAGCCTGAGATACTTCTCGACTTCTTGGTTCGCCCGTTTGGTTTGCCCATTTGCTTGGGGGTGATATCCCGATGTGAGATTTGATTTGATTCCTAGCCGGGAGAGTAGTGATCGCATAAGTTTTGCTGCAAACTGGGGTCCCCGGTCTGATACAAAGCGGAGGGGAAGACCATGGAGGCGGAAAATTTCGCGATAGTAGATGTCGGCCATGCCTGCTGCTGTGATTGACATTGTACAAGGGATTGCATGGATTTGTTTCCCATAAAGATCAGTGCAGACTAGGATAGCGTCATACCCTTGTGAGTTGGGCAGCTGTGTGATCAGGTCGACTCCCACTTCTTCCCACAAGCCTGCTGGGATGTCTAGAGGTAGTGTTACTGCTCGTGGGTGTCTCTGTATCTTCTTTCTTGCGCAAGTCTCACATCCTTCCACATACTTTTCTACAAAGGATCACAGAGTGGGCCACCAAAAATGGGTACTAATGAGATCGAGGGTATTGTGAAGTCCAGGGTGACCCGCAGAGGGGTTGTCGTGGCATTGTTTGAGTACTTCTGTCTGTAGGTCGTCATCTGGTGGGACGTATACCCTACTGTGGTGACAAAGGGAAAAAGCATGGAGGAAAGCACAGGCTCAAGCACAAGCCGAAGTGAGGAGTGGGGCTAGCACCACACACAAAGGCTGAAAGAGATAATGATCAAGACAGCAGTGATAGCACGAGGGCCAATCGCTAGGGTCGCACAAGGAAAACTAGTTCCAAAGACCAAGTAAATATATTGAAGATAAACGATGATACAAGTACTAACCTAGTTCCAAAGACCAAGAGGTCAAGATGGGGAACTAGGTGTCAGCTTACTGTACTATATATACAAGTGTCTAGCTGAGTAAGCGACAGCGCGGGAAGTTGATAGAAGTATGCGGAATGATGTAGAAGGATGCAGAAGAGTGTAGCTGGATCCAAATAGTAACAAAGATAAAGGAAGAAGGAAATATAGGAAAAATGAAGTAAGTACCATATCCTGTGTAGCACATCACGACACCTACCTCGGTGGTACACTAGTCCATTGTCTTCTTCCCATTCCGCTATTCCATTGGCCAAGTGTTTGAGACCCTTCTTCTTAAGCTCTTCCAGTCCTTCCAGTACCTGGGCCTCCCTTCGCGACAACTTTCAACCCTGGGACCATGCCATCGAACTGATCCCAGGTGCACCTGAAACCATGCGTACAAAAATCTATCCGATGTCATTAAATGAACAAGGTGAACTCAACCGCTTTCTAGACGACAATCTCTGAAAAGGCTATATTAGCCCCTCAAAGTCACCGCTGTCATCACCTGTGTTCTTCATAAAGAAGAAGGATGGAAAGCTCCATTTTGTACAGGACTACAGGAAACTTAACCAAGTAACCCTGAAGAATCGCTATCCCCTCCCCCTGGTTGCCGACATTGTTAGCTGTCTGCAGGGGGCACGGTATTTCACCAAGTTTGATGTTAGATGGGGCTATAACAATGTTCAGATTAAGGAGGGTGATGAGTGGAAAGCTGCTTTTGCAACCAACCGAGGGTTATTTGAGCCCAGCATAATGTTCTTTGGTCTCACCAACTCCCCAGCCACCTTCCAAGCACTCATGAACTCCATCTTTTCAGACCTAGTGGCCGCAGGAAAAGTAGCAGTTTACCTAGATGATATCCTCATCTTCACCAATGAAATACAAGAACATCGGCAGGTAGTGCGAGAAGTACTCAAACAGCTAGAGAAACATGACCTTTACCTATGACCCAAGAAATGTGAATTCGAGGAGCTCCAGATTGAGTACTTGGGACTAGTGATATCAGAAGGGGAAGTGCGCATGGACCCAGTAAAAGTAGCTGCAGTCCGTGACTGGCCTAAACCAAGGAATCTGCAAGAGTTACGGGGATTCTTAGGTTTTGCTAACTTCTACCATCGATTCATACAGAACTTTGCCTGCATAGCACACCCTCTGAATGACCTAACCAAGAAAGACTCAGGCTTCAACTGGGGAACACATCAGCAACAAGCATTCAACACCCTAAGGGAAGCTTTCATCACAGCACCAGTACTGGCACTCTGGGACCCCAACAGGCTCACACAACTTGAGGTAAATGTGTCAGGCTTCGCTACAGGGGGAGCTCTAATGCAGAAACAGGACGATGGGCAGTGGCACCCAGTGGCATTCCAATCCACCTCCATGCAACTGGCAGAACGAAACTACGAAATCTATGACCAAGAGATGCTTGCCATCATTGAAGCATTAAAGGACTGGAGAAGCTTCCTGGAAGGATCACTGCAAACCTTTGATATCCTCACTGATCATGCAAACCTGGAATTCTGGCGCTCTGCTCAGGACCTCAGTCGATGGCAAGCATGATGGGCACTATGGTTATCCTGATTCGACTTCCAGCTCACTCACCGCCCAGGCAAGACAAACACACAGGCTGATGCTCTCTCTCGCATGGCAGCACATCAGGTTTTGGACAGTGAAGACAATCGACAACAGACCATTCTGAAACCAGCCCATTTTATGTGAGTGGCAGCAACCTTACTACAGAACCCCTTGGAAGACCACATCTGGTGTTCTGGGAGGCGTTCTGAAGCAGTTTCGGAGAATACCTTTTTGAAGTCACAATAAGGTTCTGGGACCATTTCTTCGAAGGTTTCCAGGGGTTTTGCTTTGTGGGCCTGTTCTGCTAGCTGTTGGGAATAGGTGAATCCTGCTGCACACCAGACCTCCTCTGTTTGTTCCTGTAGGATGCCTGACTTCACCCATGCACATCGGGTTTGTCGGTTGGCTCAAATGTGGTGTATGGGTGATTCCTCTGCCTCCTCTTCTGCTATGTTTGATGGGACTTCAGGAGTAATGATCGCTTCAATTTCCTCTTCAGTATCTTGCTCTTCCTCCTCTTCTGTCATTGTCCATTGTGGTTTGACCAAGAGCCATCCTTTCTCCCAGTCAATATCTGGATTGGCTTTGCATAGCCAGGGGAGTCTGAGGATTAGGTCTTCGCTTCCCAGATTGGTTATTAGCAAGTCTGTCCACCATTCCTGGCTATCAACCGTCAAGGCTAGGCATGCAAAGTGCGTGATTTGCCCTGCTTGGTTAGCAGACCCATCAATGGGTTTCCTGAGTTCCTTACACGGTGGCAGGTGACAAAATCTTGGTTCAGAAATAGAGCAGTGGCTCCAGAATCGACCATGGCTGCAGTTGCTATACTGTGATTTCTTCCTCTTAATTTCGCATTAATCCGGAGGTGTGATGAATTGGGGTTCAATTCCGAAATAATAGATATTTTACAGGAGGGAAGAGAATCATATGCAGATGTGGAATGTATAGCAAACTGGTTTACGGGTACTCTTGATGCAGCCAAGACGGGTACCCGCTTTAAAAACCCTCCTGAGAACCTGGTGCTGGGGCCATGGCATTGGCTCTGTTAAGGAGTTCCTGGAGCTGGGCGATCTGGGTGGAAAGGTCAGGAGTAAGTGGGGACGGAGCAGTGGGGGCTGGAGTAGAAGCAGCAATTTGGACGGGTTCATTGGGGAAGAGGGTGAAGGGTGTCAAAGAGGAAGCAGTGACTTGTTGGTGGCAGGGTTGTTGGCACTTACCCCGGCCACGTTCTAGACCCATGAACTTGTCTTGGCAGACTGATTCTAGGTGGCCTCGTCGCCCACAGTAGCGGCAAACTGTCTCCTTGTATGAGCAGTTCCTCTTTTCATGACTCTGCGAGCCACAACCGTAACACCTACCTCTCATCTGAGCCACAAAGCTTTCTCTGCTGTTGCCACTAGTGTGCGTGGCATTGACATCCATAGCATGGGAGTTAGCAGGGGGGGAAGAGGTATGGGAGGTGCCTGGGTTGTGACCTGTCATGGTGGGATTGTGCAGGAACACATCCACTGAAATTGCTTGCCTAATAGCCTCCTCCAGTGTGGGGGCTAGTCCCTGGGCTATATTGACCATGATGAGATTTTGTCAGATCTCTGGGTTGAGGCCGCTATGGAAGCATTCTCGCAGGTCAACGTCTGAGAGCCTGGTCCGATCACCAATGTCCTTGAAATTCTGTTCAAATTCCGCTACCGTTTGGCCTTTTGCCTGCCTGAGGTGCTGGATTGCATTCCGGGCCTCCATACCTGCATCAATGGATTCAAATTGGAGGGTGAAGGCTGTTTTGAAGTCTTTCCATCATCCATTGAAGGGTTGTTGGTTATGGCTGAATTCTAGGAGGTACAGTGTGGCCCAGTCAGCAGCCTTGCCTGAGAAGAATCCTAATGCTGCCTTAATCAGCTTCCCTTTGTTGCTGCTCAGATCTGGTTGTTCCATTGCCCAGCTTTGATACTGAGCAATGAAGTGACGTGCTTCCGCACTACTAGAGCCTTTGAAGAGCTTGGGCTTATTCATACTGGACTTGGCTGAGGCTTTGTGGAGGTTGGCCATGAGCTGGGCCACCTGCTCAATGAGCTGTGCCATGAGCTGATTGGTGTTGACTTCAGGGGTTGACATAGTGGGTGGGGATACAGTTGGAGCAGGGATTAGGATGAGTGTGATCACGGTACCGTCGGAAAGGTTCTCTTCTTTACTGATGGAGTTGGCAACAGTGTTCAGACAGGGTTGAGAACTGCAATCAGCCCAGGAATTGCTTTTGCTGCTGTGGATGTGGGTTTGATCTTTAGTATCAAAAGCGTGCGGGTAGGCAGAGCAGTCAATAGCTTGGGCGGGCAGGCTTGGTGCAGTGGTGTCTGTAGACGTGGTGAAAGCGGAGCCTGCAAGGATAACCTAATTGGTAGGCTATCAGTGCAGTAAGGGATCTTGACCTAATGTCACAAAGAGGTGACGACGGTGGCGGAGCGGAGCGGAGACTTGGATGGAGGTGGACAGCTGGTCCCAATGACAAAGTTATATTGATAATAAATACAAGTAAGTAAGTAAAAGACATACCTGGTCCCAATGACAAAGAGGTCAAGATAAGGGACCAGGTTGTGGAGGCTGGCTTATATATACAAGGTGGAGTGTGGGAACTATGATGTAATACTGTATAGCTCAGGCACAAGGAATGGAAGGTTCTGGAATGATTATTGTAGGTAGGGGAACTTGGATGGTGTATCGTACAGAAAGGAAAATGATAGGGGTAGCTCACTTCATGACACCTGGCTCGGAACTTGGCTTGGAATTCTAGGGATTGTCATGAAGTGAGCCCCCTATCATTTTCCTTTCTTTACGATACACCATCCAAGCCCTCCTACCTACAATAATCATTCCGGAACCTTCCATTCCATTCTATTAGCTCTGCTCCATTCCTTGTGCCTGAGCTATACAGTATTACCTCATAGTTCCCACACTCCACCTTGTATATATAAGCCAGCCCCCACAACCTGGTCCCTTATCTTGACCTCTTTGTCGTTGGGACCAGGTATGTCTTTAACTTACTTACTTGTATTTATTATCAATATAACTTTGTCGTTGGGACCAGTATCTGTCCGCTTCCGCTCAAGTCTCCGCTCCGCTCCGCCACCGTCGTCACCTCTTTGTGACATTAGGTCAAGATCCCTTACTGCACTGATAGCCTACCGATTAGGTTATCCTTGCAGGCTCCGCTTCCACCACGTCTACAGACACCTCCGCACCAAGCCTGCCCGCCCAAGCTATCGACTGCTCTGCCTACCCACACGCTTTTGATACTAAAGACCAAACCCACATCCACCGCAGCAAAAGCAGCTCCTGGGCTGATTGCAGTTCTCAACCCTGTCCGAACGCTGCTGCCAACTCCATCAGTGAAGAGGAGAACCTTTCCGACGGTACCGTGATCACACCCATCCTTATCCCTACTCCCACTGCACCCCCATCCATTATGTCGACCTCTGAAGTCAACACAAATCAGCTCATGGCACAGCTTATCGAGCAGGTGACTCAGCTCACAGCCAACCTTCACAGAGCTGCAGCCAAGTCGAGCATGAATAAACCCGAGCTCTTCAAAGGCTCGAGTAGTGCGGAAGCCCGTCGCTTCATTGCCCAGTATCAGAGCTGGGCAGTGGAACAACCGGATTTGAAGGACAACGAAGGGAAACTGATTAAGGCGGCTCTAGGATTCTTCTCGGGAAAGGCTGCTGATTGGGCCACCCCATACCTATTGGAATTCAGTCATCACCAACAACCGTTTAATGGACGATGGGAAGACTTTAAAACAGCCTTCACCCTCCGATTCGAATCCATTGACGCAGGCATGGAAGCCCGGAATGCAATCCAGCATCTCAGGCAAGCAAAAGGTCAAACGGTAGCAGAATTTGCACAGAACTTCAAAGACATCGGCGATCGAACTGGGCTCTCAGATATCGACCTACGAGAACGCTTTCACAGTGGCCTCAACCCAGAGATTCGACAAAATCTCATCGTGGTCAACATAGCTCAGGGATTAGCCCCTACACTAGAGGAGGCAATCAGGCGAGCAATCTCAGTAGACGTATTCCTGCATGACCCCACCATGACAGGCCGTAATCAGGGTACCTCTCACATCTCCTCTCCCCCTGCCAACTCCCATGCTATGGACGTTGATGCCACGCATACCAATGGCAACAGTAGAGAAAGCTTCGTGGCCCAGATGAGAGGCAGGTGTTACGGTTGTGGTTCACAGAGTCATGAGAAGAGGAACTGCTCGTACAAGGACACAGTATGCCGCTACTGTGGGCGACGAGGTCATTTAGAGTCAGTCTGCCAGGATAAATTCATGGGTCTAGAACGCGGCCGGGGTAAGCGTCAACAACCCCGCCGTCAACAAGTCGCAGCCTCCTCTTCAACGCCTTTCACTCTCTTTCCCAATGAACCTGTCCAAATTGCGGCTTCCACTCCGGCCCCTGCTCCTGCCCCTATTGCCCAGTCCCCAGCTACCCCCGACCTCTCCATCCAAATTGCCCAGCTCCAAGAACTCCTGAACAGAGCCAATGCCATGGCCCCCGCTTCAGGCTCGCAGGAGGGTTTTTAAAGCGGGTACCCGTCTCGGCCGCACCGAGAGTACCCGTAAACCAATTTGCTATACATGCTACGTCCACATATGATTCTCTACCCTCATGTACCATATCTAATATTTCGGAATTGAACTCCAATTCGTCACACTTCCGAATTAACGCGAAATTAAGAGGAAGAAATCACAGTATAGCAACTGCGGCCATGGTTGATTCTGGAGCCACGGCTCTATTCCTGAATCAGGAGTTTGTCACCCGCCACCAAGTAAGGATCTTCCCACTCAGGAAACCCATTGGGGTCTTTAACATCGATGGATCTGCTAACCGAGCAGGGCAGATTACGCATTTTGCACGTCTAGCCCTGACTGTCGATAACCAAGAACGGTGGACAGATTTGCTGATAACCAATCTGGGAAGTGAAGACCTAATCCTGGGACTCCCCTGGCTACGTAAAGCCAATCCAGATATTGACTGGGAGAAGGGACGACTCTCGGTTAGACCACAACGGACAACGATAGAGGAGGTAGAAGAACAAGACACTGTGGAGGAAATTGAAACAGTCATCACTCCCGAAACCCCACTGAACTTAGCAGAGGAAGAGGAGGCAGATGAGTCGCCGATACACCGCATTCGAGCCAACCGACAAACCCGGCGTGCATGGGTGAAGTCAGGCATCCTACACGAACAAACAGAAGAGGTCTGGTGCGCAGCAGGATTCACATATTCCCAACAGCTAGCGGAGCAGGCCTACAAAGCAAAACCCGTGAAAACCTTCGAAGAAATGATCCCAGAGCCCTATAGGGATTTCAAAAAGGTATTCTCTGAAATGGCCTCAGAACGTCTCCCTGAACACAAACCCTGGGATCACGCCATTGAACTGATCCCAGGAGCACCCGAAACCATGCGTACGAAAGTCTACCCAATGTCATTGAACGAACAAGGCGAACTCGACCGTTTTCTGGATGACAACCTCCGAAAAGGCTACATTCGCCCCTCAAAATCGCCACTGTCTTCACCTGTCTTCTTTGTGAAGAAGAAGGACGGGAAGCTCCGTTTTGTACAGGATTACAGGAAACTAAATCAAGTAACCCTAAAGAACCGCTATCCTCTCCCACTGGTTGCTGACATCGTCAGCCGCCTGCAGGGGGCACGGTACTTCACCAAATTTGATGTCAGATGGGGCTACAACAATGTCCGAATTAAGGAGGGTGATGAATGGAAGGCTGCTTTCGCAACCAACCGAGGGTTATTCGAACCCAGTGTAATGTTCTTTGGTCTCACCAACTCCCCAGCGACCTTCCAAGCACTCATGAATTCCATCTTTTCAGACCTAGTGGCAGCGGGGAAAGTAGCAGTGTACCTAGATGACATCCTTATCTTCAGTAACGAGCTACAACAACACCGGCAGATAGTGCGGGATGTACTAAAACGGCTAGAGAAACATGACCTCTATCTACGACCCGAAAAATGTGAGTTCGAGGAGCTTCAGATCGAGTACTTGGGACTAGTGATATCAGAAGGGGAAGTGCGCATGGATCCGGTAAAAGTGACTGCAGTTCGTGACTGGCCTACTCCAAAGAACCTGCGAGAGCTGCGAGGATTCTTAGGTTTTGCCAACTTTTACCGTCGATTCATACAGAACTTTGCCCGCATAGCACGCCCTCTGAATGACCTAACCAAGAAAGACTCAGGCTTCAACTGGGGAACACATCAGCAGCAAGCATTCGACACCCTAAGGGAAGCTTTTGTCACAGCTCCGGTACTGGCACTCTGGGACCCCAACAGGCTCACACAACTCGAGGTAGATGCATCAGGCTTTGCCACAGGAGGAGCTCTAATGCAGAAACAAGACGATGGTCAGTGGCACCCAGTAGCATTTCGATCAGCCTCCATGCAACCAGCCGAACGAAATTACGAAATCTATGACCGGGAGATGCTGGCAATCATTGAAGCACTAAAGGACTGGAGAAGCTTCCTGGAAGGATCACCGCAGACCTTCGAGATCATCACCGACCATGCAAACCTGGAATTCTGGCGCTCTGCACAGGACCTTAGCCGACGACAAGCGCGTTGGGCACTATGGTTATCCCGATTCGACTTCCGGCTGACTCACCGCCCAGGCAAGGCAAACACACAGGCAGATGCTCTGTCTCGCATGGCAACGCATCAGGTGTTGGACAGTGAAGACAACCGACAACAGACCGTTCTGAAACCAGCCCACTTTATGCAAGTGGCAGCAGCCTCACTACAGAACCCGTTAGAGGACCGCATCCAGAAGGCCTCGCAAAGAGAGGCCCAAGTACTCGAAGGACTGGAAGAGCTCAGGAGGAGCGGCCTCCAACGCTTGGCCAATGGGATAGCAGAATGGGAGGAGGATAACGGACTGGTGTACCACCGAGGTAGGGTATATGTCCCACCAGAGGATGACCTACGGACAGAAGTACTCAAACAATGCCACGACAACCCCTCCGCTGGTCACCCCGGACTTCACAACACCCTCGATCTCGTTAGCACCCACTTTTGGTGGCCCACCCTGCGATCCTTTGTAGAAAAGTATGTGGAAGGATGCGAAACCTGTGCTAGGAAAAAGATACAGAGACACCCACGAGCAGTAACACTACCCCTAGATGTCCCAGCAGGTCTGTGGGAAGAAGTGGGAGTTGACCTGATCACACAGCTGCCCAATTCACAAGGATACGATGCCATCCTTGTCTGCACCGACCTCTACGGGAAACAAATCCACGCAATCCCTTGTACCACATCAATCACAGCAGCAGGTGTCGCTGACATCTACTACCGCGAAATTTTCCGCCTCCATGGCCTCCCCCTCCGCTTTGTATCAGACCGAGGACCCCAGTTTGCAGCAAAGCTCATGCGATCACTACTCTCCCGCCTGGGAATCAAATCCAATCTCACATCGGGATACCACCCCCAAGCGAATGGGCAAACCGAGCGGGCAAACCAAGAAGTCGAAAAGTATCTCCGGCTGTATGTGGGACGTCGTCAGGATGACTGGGCAGAGCATTTGCCAATGGCGGAGTTTGTGATTAACTCACGTACCCACTCTGCACTTGGAATCTCCCCATTCGAGCTCACTTACGGCTACCTCCCCCTATTTAACATTCCCGTTGGTCAGCGAAGTGGGATTCCAGCAGTGGATGATCGCATTCAGATCCTTCGAGAGGTGCGACAGGATGCCGGGGCAGCTCTACACCTGGGAAAAAGATGGCAAAAGGAAAACTATGAACGAGGAAAACGAAAGGCACATCAGTTCCAAGTAGGAGATCAGGTCTGGCTAAGCGCAGAAGACATCAAGCTCCAACTTTCCAGTGAGAAACTTGGGGATCGACAGCTAGGACCTTACGCCATTTTGGAGAAGGTTGGTCCCCTGGACTACCGCCTGGACCTCCCACTGTCACTGGACCGCATCCACCCAGTATTCCACGTTGATAAACTGTACCCTTGGAGAGGGAACACCATCAATGGCGAAATTGCAACACCACCAGAACCAGTATACCTAGAAGATGAAGACGAGCCAGAGTACGAAGTTGAGGACATCTTGGATAGTCGGGTTAGGTGGAAGAGGTTAGAGTACTTGGTAAAGTGGAAGGGATATGACGCAGGACACAACTCATGGGAACCCGCTCAAAATCTTGAGCATGCACCAACCACTGTCCGAAAATTCCACAGAAAGCATCCCCAGGCGGCAAAAGCTTGACCATCGAGGACAATGGTCATAAGGAGGGGGGTAATGTCATGAAGTGAGCCCCCTATCATTTTCCTTTCTTTACGATACACCATCCAAGCCCTCCTACCTACAATAATCATTCCGGAACCTTCCATTCCATTCTATTAGCTCTGCTCCATTCCTTGTGCCTGAGCTATACAGTATTACCTCATAGTTCCCACACTCCACCTTGTATATATAAGCCAGCCCCCACAACCTGGTCCCTTATCTTGACCTCTTTGTCGTTGGGACCAGGTATGTCTTTAACTTACTTACTTGTATTTATTATCAATATAACTTTGTCGTTGGGACCAGTATCTGTCCGCTTCCGCTCAAGTCTCCGCTCCGCTCCGCCACCGTCGTCACCTCTTTGTGACAGGGATGACTATGAATTGCCCATTTCCCAAATCACTTGGAGCAATGGGAGCAAAGTTACAGTATTGATTGGGACAAGGATTTTCATCACAGTCAAACCAAGTGTCATGTTTTTCATCTGGATTGTATTTAGAATGAACATTGCACTGATCTTGAGTATCAAATGTGTGCTGAAATCCTGAACAATCGATGTCTGGTGTAAACGAAGGCATAGCAGCAATGAAAGGTGGAGAACCAGGTAAGTCCGATTTCCACTCCTTGTAGAATCAGTTGGAAAGGCTGATGGTACAAGTAGAGATCTTGACCTAATGGGGTGACGAAGGGAGAAAGCACAGAGGAAGCACAGGCGCAAGCACAGGCTGACACCACACACAAAGGCTGAAAGAGATAGTGATCAACACAACAGTGACAGTGCAAGGGCCAATCACTAGGGTCACACAAGGAAAACTAGTTCCAAAGACCAAGAGGTCAAGATGGGGAACTAGGTGTCAACTACTGTACTATATATACAAGGGTTCGGATGAGTAAGCGACAGCGTGGGAAGCTGATAGAAGTGTCTGGAATGTGATGGAAGGTTCTGAAGGATGATAGACAAAAGTAAAAGGATATGGAAGAATGGAGAAGAGTCCAGGCAGTCATGAAGGTAAAGAAAAGAGGAAACATAGGAGAAGATGAAGTAAGTACCATATTCTGTATAGCACGTTACAACAGCGATAGGGTGGATTTCTCCATCAGGTAGTAGGATCGAGAGGATCATGGCTAATGCATAATCCGAAGTATCCGTTTCTGCAATTAGATGTCAGTTTGGTTCCCAACATGCCAGAATAGGAGCGTGAGTGAAGCTGTATTTGAGCTTCTCGAAGGCTTCCTGGCAGTCGGTGTTCCAATTCCATGGTGTATCCTTTCACGTGAGTCACATCATCGGAACTACAATATTGCTATAATTATAAATAAAACATTGATAAAAATTGGCGAAGCCAAGAAAAGACTGGACATCTTTGACTTTCCGAGGTACTGGCCAGTCAATGATAGCTTGAACTTTGTCTTTCGACATTGTTAAGCCCTCCGGGGAAAGAATGTAACCAAGATACTCTACTGTGTCGACCTCCCATTTGCATTTCGCGAGATTTGCATAAAGTTGATGTTTACAAAGATGACGGAGGACCTCGTGAACATGTTCGCGATGTAGTACCTCATCATCAGAGTAAATAAGTATGTTGTCAAGATAGACAATAACATAAACATCTAAAAGATTAGTGAATATGTCATTAACAAACCTTTGGAAAGCTGCAGGAGCATTAGTGAGTCCGAATGGCATAACCTTCCATTCATAAGAACCCCAACGAGTTCTGAGTGTTGTTTTCCATTTGTCACCTTCCATGATTCAAACTAAATGGTATGCAGGAGTGAGATTGAGTTTGGTATAAAACTTAGCTTTTTTTGGAGCATCTAGTAAATCAGAAATAAGAGGCAAAAGGATAGTGATCCTTCTTCATGATGTTATTAAGACCGCGAAAGTCTATGCAAAGTCGAAGTTTTCCATCCTTTTTCAGTACGAACAATACCAGAGCTCCATGCGGAGAGGATAAAGGTTGGATAGTGCCTGATTCGAGGTGCTTATCAATGAAATCATGTAGAGCCTCTAATTCTTTAGCAGAAAGAGGGTAAAGGTGACCGATAGGTGGTTCGGCGCCTTCCTCCAATTCAATCTTGAGGTCATAAGGTCGGTGCTCAGGCAGCACTTCAGATTCGACTTTGTTGAAGACATCTATGAAGTCCGTGTAATGCTTCAGTAATGATGAGGGATCACTTTTGCTTGCTGAAGTTGTCAAAGCAGCTCGCACTGTAACTTCACTGTGAACCGCACGTAAAAGCAATGGTTCACACTTGGCATTCTTGCAAGCATGGTTAAATAGTTCCGCGTTGACAAAAGCAATGTCAATTTCCGGGTTTTCGAGCCGCGAAGCGGCCAATTGAGCCACCAAAGGATAGGAATAGATGGGTTCATAGGGGAAATAGTCCGATAAAGGACAAGGTGAATAGTGAGAATGGGTTCACGAATGGACCTCTTTGGAACTAATGGTAGGCTGACCCCGTGAGGGGACAGTTTCTTCTGGAACAGGTGTTCGCAGAAGTGAGGATGTCAAGGGAAATTCAACTTGCTTAGTGGAGTGGAATGTGATGTTTCTCGATGCCCAGTCAATCAACGGATTGTAGTGGGTCAAGAAGCTGTAACCTAAAACTGCTTCGCAAGAGGAATCTAGTAAAGCGACATAAAATGTCAGTAGTAGTAGCTCGCCAGAGGGAAACTGAACATTAAGAGACATAGTCTCAGAAATTGGTTTCGGAGATAAAGAACCATCAAAAAGTCGGAGATTGATTGGAGAAATAGAAGAAGTAGGAAAAGCATGTTTATACACAAAACAAGAATCAATGAACCAGTCAGTAGAACCAGAATTGAGTAATGAGATAAAAGAAATCTTTGCGGAGACATCACAAAGTGAAGAATCTACAGTAAGAGGTATAGTAAAGGATCATTCATCATAAGAAAGAGTGGATGCATTTAATTTAACTTTGCCGGTAGTATGAACCTGGTCAACGCAACTCCCACTTCATACTGGTGTACAGGAGTTGAGGACTATTTCTCCAATACTGAAGAGGTACTTGCCACTGCTTCCTGTGTTTCCATGGCATGTCCATGAGCTTTGTGAGCCTTTCGTTTCTCGCAGTTGTCAAACTTATGATTCCCGCCACAAAATCTGCACAGCCAACTTCTTTCGACATTCCGATGTTAAGACTGTTCCGGTGAGATTCTGTGAGGTCTAGGGTGAATAGGATAGTATAAAGTGTTCCGATAGTTTCCGGGTTTGTACGGTAACTACCAATCAGTAGAAATGCAGAACAGTAAAGTCGAACAAGAACCTTAGCACCACTTTCAGTAGTGCCCCCGCTATGTTGTAGTGGTTCTGTGGATGTTCGTAGATTTCGGACAAACAGAAGTTGACCGGATAAGTTCTGACAACTAGAAGGTAAGACTGGAAAGCCCAGATGGAGTTATAGTGATAATCTCTCTAGATTGGAATGATCTAAGTTGATATTTAAACTGGAGAACTATCTACTGGACACTAATTGTCAGCGACTCACTAGCTCTCTCAAAAGATAACCAGGTGTCACATGATGAACAATGAGCAAGAGGATGAGAAAAGCGATGAGGATAAAACAACCCAACTACAAGTCTAGCTACCGAGGAGAATAGATGAGAATAGAGCTAAGGAATATAACTACAAAATACCTAGTCTTATATACGAAATGGGATATGAAACCGTGAGAGATATCTCGCACCGTAACCGTGAGGATCTACAATAAGAGTCGTTCGTATCCATAAGTAAAGCTGTAGGTATTCAGTGAGTAAACAATAAGGCAATATAAAAAGAAGCATGGAAGCGGAACAATAATGACGTCGTCCTGTCAATAAGCTGACAGGCATGAGAGAGTCGCGCCTAAGTGAAACGACAACGCGAGAACAATAAGGTTGACGCGTGTAACCTAAATGATAATGAAAATATAATAAGCGCTAGTACAAGCGCTTTGGTGATTAAGTAAGTAAATAAAAGAAAAGGAAAAGAATAATGAAAAAGATCGTTTTATGACATTACCCCCTCCCTAGAGCGCGAGTTCCACAAAGCGCTTGTCGTCTAATGAAATTTTCGGAGGGCAATTGTGATGGCGTGTTTTCGGTGTCTGGCGGAGGCATAGGGCGGAATAATTCAGTCGGAAATAAGGAAATAGGAATCTCGAGTCTACTTAAAGTGGCGGGTTTGGGTTTGGTCGGGTTTTTGTTATGGAATTCCTTCAATAAATCAGAGGAATGTGTGATGTTGGACTGAGGTTCCCAAGTATCCTCATGCGGTCCATATCCCCGCCATCGGACTTTGTATTTAATTCCCCTTCCTACCTTTCGTGAGTCGAGAATCTCCTCGACCTCAAACTCTTCTTCTTCTCCTACAACAATAGGAGGTGGTCTAGTATTCCGTGGTTGAGAAGGGAATTGCAGTTCCCTGTAAGGGGTAAGGAGGACTTCGTTGAAAACGTTATGGATACGTTTCCATGTGGAGGGGATGTCTAGTTTATAGGAACTAGTGCCTATCTTCTTCTGAACTGTAAACGGTCCAAACCATTTGTCTCCTAACTTTTTCATTGGCTGGTCTGTCAACAAGTTAGTTCCCTCAAGCCAGACCTTATCGCCTGGCTTGTACTCTACTCCAACTCTTCGCTTCCGGTCATAAAACTTCTTCATATCCTTGTTGGCCTTTCCTAAGGCCGCTCCTACCTCCTCTCGAACCTTCCTCATTCCATCTGCAAATGCCTGTGCTGTGGGGTTGTCCGAAGTCATTTGAGGTGCCGTACCTTTATAGGGATGTCTACCGTTGTCAGCATAAAAGGGGGAAACTTTTGTCGCAGAGTGTACTTGATCATTATAGGCGAACTCTGCAAGTGGTAACCACTCATGCCAGTCGTTTTTATGATAACTAATGAACAAACGGAGATAATGTTCTATCTCCTGATTTGTTCGTTCTGTCTGGCCGTTGGCCTGTGGGTGATACGCCGTGGTGTAGTTTGCTTCTATTCCTAAAAGACGGTAGAGTTCCTTCATGAAACGAGAATGATACTGAGGTCCTCGATCATGTATGATTTTTCGTGGAATGCCGTGGATAGAGAAAATACGATCCCGATAGATTTTTGCCATTCCCTCTGATGTGACTGTAGTGTGCAACGGAACAAGTCGTAATCTTTTGGAAAAATGGTCAACAAACACTGAAATAGCGTTATATCCTCCTGACTCCGGTAGTTCTCCTATCATGTCGGTACCAATTATCTGCCAAGGCTCTGATGGAACTGAGTGTGGATGTAGTCATCCTACTGGTTTGGTACGATGAGCCGTCGTAGCCTGACATTTCTCGCAACCTTCGATGTACTTCCCTGCATCCCGTGTAACCCCTGGCCTCCATTAGTCTCGAGTAATCAATTCCATAGTTTTATACTGTCCAGGATGTCCCGCTAGCGGCGTGTCGTGGTACTGAGTGATTATTTTAGATCGGAGTAGGCGGTTTTTTGGTACATAAACACGCCCTTTCCATGTAATGACTTTGTCGGTTTCAGTCCACTCTGGGTTTTTTGCAGCAAGGGCATCCTGTACAGTTCGGTCTACTTGGTTTCTACTCTTTCGGATCTCTGATAGCAGGAGATCTTCAGGAGCCAATAGGTCGAGAGATTGGATGAAAAGTTCCGGTTTCAGGAGAACGATGTTCTCGTTGTCCTTGTCCCCCGTCTCAACACCTGTCATCCTCGACAGGGCGTCAGCTTTCGTCATCGATTTACCAGGCTTATGAACAAGATCGAAATTATACTCCGCTAATTCCAGTACCCAGTGCGCTTGTCGTCAGTTGAGTTTCTGCGGCTTCTTGAAGTACTGGAGGTTTGCGTGATCCGTAAAAATTTCGATCTGTTCCTCCGCACCCAGCAAATACTGCCTCCAGTTGTCAAGGGAGTCCATAATTGCCATGAGTTCTTTGTTGTAAATCTCGTAATTACACTCAACCTCATTGAGGGACCGGGAGCGAAAGGCAATAGGATACCACTTGTCTTCGACAAACTGGGATAAAACGGCGCCATTAGCATAATCAGACGAGTCAGCTTCTACTCGGAACTTTCCATGGTTTTGAGGAATGAGTAAAACTACTTCTTCACAGATTCGACGTTTCAACTCCTCGAACGCATCTTCTTGCACTTTCTCCCACTTCCAAGTTCCATTCCCAGTAAGCTGTGTCAGTGGCTTTGCTACAAGACTAAACCCATGAATAAAGCACCTGAAGAAGTTGCAAAATCCTAAGAATTGCTGAACGTCGCGCTTTTTGCGGGGAGTAATCCATTCACGAACAGCCTGTACTTTCTTTGGATCCATGCGAATAGTTCCGTTACCAATAATAATGCCGAGGTAGTCGATAACCGGTTTTTCGAAAGAACACTTTTCGGGTTTAAGGAACAACTTATGTTCCCGTAGAATGTCAAGTACTTGTTCTACAATTTGTCGATGTTCTTCTATACCATCGGTAAAAATCAGTATGTCGTCCATGTAAATGATAACATGACCTCTATTAATGAGATCTCGCAGGATATGGTTCATGAAACCTTGGAATGTCGCAGGAGAGTTAGTGAGTCCAAAGAACATAACGGTCGGTTCGAATAACCCTTGGTTAGTTTGAAAAGCTGCTTTCCATTCGTCACCTTCCTTTATGCGGATGTTGTTGAATCCCCATCTGATGTCCATCTTCGTGAAGATTTTAGCGCCTTTTAAACGATCGATTAGTTCCTGAATGAGAGGAAGTGGGTACCGGTTTTTAACTGTCATCTCGTTCAGTTTGCAATAATCTTGTACCGGTCATAAGGTGCCATCTTTCTTTTTGATGAAGAAGAAAGGGGATGCCATCTGCGAGGTAGAAGGTCAGATTCGTCCAGTTCTAAGGTTCTCTTCCAGAAACTTATCGAGCGCCTCTTGTTCCTTTGGGTTTAGTGGATATACTTTACAATCTAAAGGTTTGGAACCTGGCGTTAGATCGATAGCGTGGTCCCAAGGGCATTGTTGTGGCAACTGGTCGAATTCCTTCTGGCTGAAGACATCAGGGTACTCTTCGACGTAGGGTTTGGAAGTGTCGAATTCTTCAGCTGTTTCCTTCTTAGCTTGTTCCTCCGTCCACTTCCTCGACTGTACCTGCTCATGAACATACCTGTCCCAGTCAAATAGGAAAAGCTGTTTGCCTTCCTGTAATGCCGCTCTAGAATGAGTATCCTCTGGTGTCCAAAAGTGTGGGTTGTAACCGCATCTTGTTGGACACCTGTCAAAGGTTAGTTCAGATGTCTTCCAGTCAATACTCGGGTTGTGGTGTCGCAGCCAATCTAGTCCTAGAAAGATATTATTCTTTCCTAGGCTTACCACTCTGAACTGTACGATTTCTGAATGATCACCGATAGTCATCCGGATTTCGACATACTTGTCTATTGAGCCAGAATCATTGAGTGTGCTGTCGGCATTATAGACAGGTGTTTTGATTGGTAAGTTTTTCGTGACAAGGTTGTGCCGTTTGACGAATTCTGAGTCAATGCAGGAACCAGTAGCTCCACTGTCGAGGAGTCCTTCTGTGACAATTTGTCGAGCATCTTCCAGTGTCTCGAGTATTGCCGGAAGTTTCAGACTTTTGCCATGTGTCCCGCAAACATAACTCCTTTTGTTCTTGAGACTCCGGATGGCGGTGACTGCCGTTTTCCAGTTCCGTTTTCGTATGTCCATGACGGTTTCTTCTGAGGCTTCTTTCTCCCGGGAAGAGGGCATCCAAGTCCGTAATAATCCCACTGCTCTCGGGATTTGGTCTTCTCTAACTCTCTGAGTTAGCCATTCAGCAGTGTTAGGTTCGTACCGTATAGGTTTTTTGGATTCTTCGGTTTTGTGTATGAAGGTGGACGCGTTTTTCTGTTTAGTACCTGTACTGATTACATAATCAACGCCATTATCAACAAATTCCGAAATGTCCGTGTGTGAAGGCTCCTGCAGACCTATATCTACTGCGGAGCCTTTGGAAAACCCAAATCGTTAATGAAGTCCGTACATTCCTGCTCACTCATGTTTAGCATAATACCTCGGACTACCGCCTTTCTCTTGTGCGGGCAGTTCCTGCTCATGTGGCCTGGCTCACCACAGTTGAAGCACAGCCACTTCTCCCTCGCCTGGTTGATGTCCATCGGCCTGCCCGTTCCTCTGAACGTGGTGCCGGTAGCATCTCTTCTTGGCGCTGCAGGATACTCTGCCCTCGGAGCTGCTTTCGGCTCCTGTCGGTTCTGCTGAGTGGACGACTGTCCACGACTCTGTCCCTGTGGGTTAGTGTTCCACCACCCTGCATACCCGTAACCTCTCTTCTGTTCGGCCCACTGCCGTCTTACGTTATCAGCCCCTGTAACTACCTTCTTCAACTCCTTGTAGTCTTCAAAGGGCTCCGTTCGTCCTTTAATGATGTCGTACAGGAGGGTGTGATCAACCGCTCTCTCCGCTAGGGTAAGGACGTGCGACTCGTCCTTCTTGTATCCAGCATCCTTCAGCAACAATTCAAATTCTTTGAAAAAGTCGCCAGCCGAAGATTTCCCCTGTCGGATATAAGTTAGTTTGTCGCGGGCCTCCTTCTCCTTCGCGACGTTTGTGAACTCCCTGTCCATATCGTCAATGAGCTGCTTCCCCGTAATGTCCCATGACCCATTGTCGATGTTGAAGTGGTCATCAGAGTAGACCTGGGCCCATTCGTTGGCCTTTCCTCCGACCAGGAAGGACATAATAATAGTGGTGACTCAGTGGGAGTTGTCAACTTGCTTTGTCTCCGTCAATTCAGAAACATAAGCCATCATCCGTCGTCGCCATGGTCGGTAGGTGGCAGGGTTACCATTGTAGTTCCCTGGTGTATTGACAAACACCCGGCATGGACTAGAAGTGACGGTAGCGACTTCTGCTGGGTCGGGCGCATGTATCGAATGATCAGTCATGTTGAGTTATAGTAGGGGAGGAGATGAGCATGTTTGGTAAAAATGAAAATGTGTAACGTATTGAGAAAACTAGTTTTCAACGGCGTGTTGAATCCTAGGCAAGTTTGTAAAAGTTTGTTTGTGATGGGTGGTGTGTGGTAGAAGCTCTATTCTTCTGTCAGCGACTCGCTAGCTCTCTCAAAAGATAACCAGGTGTCACACGATGAACGATGAGCAAGAGGATGAGAAAAGCGATGAGGATAAAACAACCCAACTACAAGTCTAGCTACTGAGGAGAATAGACGAGAGTAGAGCTAAGGAATATAACTACAAAATACCTAGTCTTATATACGAAATGGGATATGAAACCGTGAGGATCTACAATAAGAGTCGCTCGTATCCATAAGTAAAGCTGTAGGTATTCAGTGAGTAAACAATAAGGCAATATAAAAAGAAGCATGGAAGCAGAACAATAATGACGTCGTCCTGTCAATAAGCTGACAGGCACGAGAGAGTCGCGCCTAAGTGAAACGACAATGCGAGAACAATAAGGTTGACGCGTGTAACCTAAATGATAATGAAAATATAATAAGTGCTAGTGTAAGCACTTTGGTGATTAAGTAAGTAAATAAAAGAAAAGGAAAAGAATAATAAAAGAAAAGAATAATGAAAAAGATCGTTTCATGACACTAATGCTTATATACCAGTAATCCTAATTGTTAAAAGAAGAACAATGAGTATCTGGGATAAAACAATAAGTATTGTAAAAAGTTCCCGATAATATAATGAAAAGATAATAATGTGGGAATTAAAAGTAATCATATCCGTAAACATCAGATGTTGTTGTACAGTCCGGAGCTGAACTGGTAAGGAAAGGAAAGGAATGAATTATAATTGTTGGTTCCATAACTTCCGGGTGTTCCATATGAGGTAGCGGAAGCATACCTGTAACAGTATCCCCCTACTAGGCTTTTGCCCTCAAAAGCCTCATACAACAGTCATTTGTTTGAAAAGTATTGATCCGATCAACAGATCGGAAAAGAAGATACAAATCAGAAATGTTCGGAAATAGATCGGTCAGCCACGTTACGGTTGGTAGGGTATAAATACCCGTTCAAATAAAATGTTCTAAGTCCCCACTTTCTCTTTCTTCCTACCATGTCACCACCCAACTCCCATACCAACTCCTCCCTTCCTTTGGACGATGAGGAGGAAGCCGAAATCATCCGACTCCAGAAAAGGAAGGAAGAATGGGCTAAACGCGAGGCCAAACACAAGGCCGACGAGGAATGGGAAGAAGCTGCAGCAGAGGCCCAACTGGTCGAAATCTGTCAACAAAAGGAAGAGAAAAGAAGAGAAGCTGAAGAACAACTGTGAATTGAGATGGAGGATGCTCAGAAGAGAGCAGAAGAGGAGGCTAGAGCTGAGGAAGTGGCTAGGCAGAAGGAAGTTGAGGAGTCTAATCGGACTATGGAGAAAGAGAACAAGGAGAAAACCGAGGCTTTGGTACTCCAGAAACGTAAACGCCCTCTGATCAAGGTGCATCTCACTAATTTTCTATATAGCTTGTTCTGATTTCATATTAGGTTGCTGCTTCTGTGGATCCGACTTTGTGCAATGACGATTCCTCGTCCTCAGGTTCCGAGGATGCCGACAACAATGGCGAAGCCAATGCCATCCCTACTCCTACTTCTTCCCCTAAAAAGGAAGTAAAGTGCGACTGTTGCCTTTCCAAGGGCATCTCGTGTGTTTCGGTAGGTGTACGGTCATCCTCGTGTCAAGCCTGTCATACCACCAAGGTCCGATGTTTGTTGGTGCAGGCCAAGCGTCCCCACCAAATAAAGAGGGTGAAGGTAGAAGAGTCCGGTGCTTTGTCAAGCAGTTGGACAATGGAGGATCTCTGAGGAGATGTACAGGACCTAAGCTGTTGGTTAGGATTATTGGAGGACATGGTCCGGTTCCTTGTAAGGATCCGAGGAGATGAAGCAGAGACGGAGGAAGAAAGGGAAAAGAGAACAGGGGATAGGAAGGGAAAAGGCCAAGAATAGGCCTAGTAGTAAAACTTTTTGGACTTTTGAATATAAAAATTCCTTTTAATCAGTTTTTTATATGGTGTCTGAAAAAATTGTCCGGCATCAGACTTAAATTTAAAAAATTTTATCATAGTTGAAAGTGAAACGGAAAAGTAAGGAATATGCCATATGAAACTTGGCCGATAATACTTGTAAGAAATGAGTTTAAATTTCGGACAGAGATGTCCGGATAGCGGAAGTGTGAAAGAGTAGGCATACGAAATTCCGGTAAGGGATTATCACTCAATAGACTATCATGGTGGTAATCCCTTTGGTTGATCTCAACCATTCGGAAATGAAGAATTATAAAATAAAGAAAATGAATAAGTAGAATTGTATGACAATATTAATTGATGTCCTGTAAGGGTCCAGGTTTAGATGGTTATGGAATTCCCCGAGAAGTTCATTGGCATGCATTTTGTCAGCTCCGATCCACAAGAATTCTTCTTCAGTACCTTCATAACCTTTCCAATGGATAAAGTACCATAATGGACACCGTCGGTACCTACGATCCAATTTCGAATCTAGTATCTCTGCAGCTTCAAACTCCTGTTCACCATCTACCTTGATCAGAGGTGGCGGAGCTTGCATGCGGTTCGGTATCGGATTGGGAGTGTATGGTTCCAATTGTGAAACATGAAATACTGGGTGTATTCTGGAGAGGTAATCTGGTAGTTGTATCTTGTAGGCTAATGTTCCAATGTGTTTGGTAACCTTGAATGGGCCAAGATACTTTTCCGAGAACTTCAGAGTGGGTCGGGTCAATTGGATGTGTTTGGCTAATACAAAGACTTTGGATCTGATCTGGAATTCAGGAGCAGAAATACATTTCCGGTCAGCCTGTTCTTTATACCATTTCTGAGCATTAGTAATTTCATCACGAAGGAATGAATGGACTTCATCCAAGTTGACAATCAAATCACAAGCCCGATCAGATCGGATATCAACTTCCAGTTGAATGGATATATTCGGATGGTAACCCTTGTTAGCGAAGAAAGGTGTAATACCTGTAGATGCATTTGGTGCATTATTGTACGCGAACTCGGCCATTGGTAGAAGGCCGGACCAATTGTCCTGTTGGTAATTGCAATAAATGCGGATGTATTGTTCCAGGGTTTGGTTGACTCATTCAGTTTGACCATTGGCTTCAGGGTGATATCCGGAAGTATAGTGAAGTTCCATATTTAATGATTGGCCGAGGGCCCGGAAGAATGCGGACACAAATTCCGAACCTCGGTCTGAGGTGACATGGCTCAGTTTTCCGTGCTTCGAGAAGACATGAATGACAAAAAGTTCAGCTAATTGTTTGGATGTGATTGTAGTATGACACTTAATGAAGATGGATTGTTTTGATGATCTATCCACAATGACTAGAATGGAATTGTAACCATCCGACATCGGTAGTTCTTCGATAAAGTCCATTGATATGGAATCCCAAGGGCGTGTCAGTACCGGAAGAGGCTTCAGTAATCCATAAGGCTGATATCGACGGGACTTGTTCCTACCACAAGTAGTGCAGGAGGCAACATAGTCTCGTATGAAATCTCGGACCTGAGGCCAGGTATATTGCTGATGGATAGATTCTAGAGTCCGGTTTTGATCGAAGTGGCCGGAAAGAGGGTGATCATGGAAATACTGTAGAACTTGTAATCGTAGATCCGAGTGATTCAGAACATAGATTTGGTTATCAAGGTGTAATAGATCATCTTCGCCCATAGTCCATCGAGGTTTAGTAGCGTCTTGGGCATATGTGAGACCTAGTGCAGACTCCGGATTGATTGGTAACAATTGTCGAATTGCTTCATGTAAAGCATTGATATAACAATTGATGCCTGGAGAACCGGTCCTTTAAGGAAAGTAGCCCGAGGTGAAGCGGTTAGCTGTTCATTAGTGAATACAGGTCAGAAGTTCTGTGGATTGACTTGGGCATAGCCAATATCCCCCTCTTTTGGGTAGACATCCCATCGTCTAGTGATGGAATCCGGCTTTTCCCCTAATTTACCCAGTCAAAACCGGATAACCTAATTGAATTGGTGAAGGTATTCGGACCATCGGACCTGTTGCTGAGTCAGAACTTTCGTTGTAGAAAAGTACTCAAGATTCTTATGCTCGGTGACCATGTCGATTGGGTCGCCAGAACCTTCAAGGTAGTGCTGCCATGCTTTAAAAGCTTCAAAAATAGCTAGAAGCTCCTTATCGTGTACATCATAATTTAGTTTTGCTGCATGAAGCGTGCGTGAAAGAAAAGTGATTGGATGTACTTCCCCATCTGAAAGCCGAATTGAAAGGATAGCTGTGATTGCATAGTCCGAAGCATCGGTTTCCATGATGAGCAGTCAATTGGGTTCCCAGTGAGCTAGAATAGGAGCACTGGTGAATGCATTCTTGAGATTTTCGAAAGCCAACTGGCATTCTGCAGTCCAAATCCAATCCATTGTTTTTCGGGTGAGTCGGGTTAATGGAATCACAATGTCACTATAATTATAAATGAAACACCTATAGAAATTGGCAAATCCGAGAAAAGACTGGATATCTTTGACCTTTCGAGGCACTGGCCATTCGATGATAGCTTTTACCTTGTCCGAAGACATGGTAAGGCCAGTGGGAGATAAGATGTATCCGAGATACTCGACTGTATCAACTCCGAAGAAGCATTTCACGAGATTGCAGTAGAGTTGAGCTTATCAGAGTCTTCGGAGGACTTCTCAGACATGTTCCTCATGATCTTCCAGATTATCTGAATATACTAGAATATTGTCAATGTAAACGATCACATAAATGTCCAGTAAATCCGCAAAGATAGAGTTAACAAATCTTTGAAACACAGCCAGGGCATTGGTGAGTCCTTCCGGTATTACTTTCCACTTGTAAGACCCATAGCAAGTCCGGAAAGCAGTCTTCCATTCATCACCTTTGGCTATTCATACGAGATGGTAAGCATGAGCTAAATCGAGTTTGGTGTATATGGCTGCCTTTTGGGGCGCATCCAGCAGGTCGGATATTAATGGTAATGGGTATCGGTCCTTTTTTGTGATGCGATTAATTCCTCAGAAGTCGACGCATAGTCAGAGAGAACCGTCCTTCTTCAGTGCAAATAGAACCAGTGCGCCATATGGTGAAGATGAGGTTTGAATTATACCTGTAGCTAGTTGCTTATCCAGGAAATCACAAAGGGCCCTCAATTCTTTTGGAGATAAGGGATACAGTCTTCTGAGAGGTGGCTTGGCACCTTCTTCTAAATCAATCTTTAGATCGTAAGATCAATGTTCTGGAAGCTCTTTGGATGAGCTTTTGTCGAAGACATCAGCAAATTCCGCATATTGATCTGGAAGGATAGATCCTCATTCCTGAGATTCAAATTCTTCAGTACTAGAACCTTTAGCAGTAATTTCGGAAGGAATGTATTGAAATAGAATTGGCTCGGTACCAGTGTCATTGCAGACCCAGTTGAAAGCCACTGCTCCTAGGAGTGCGATGTCAATGTCCGGTTTTTCCACAGATTCAATACTAGATCCCATTTGTGATACTGTTGGGTATGAGTAGATGGGTTTGTATGGAAATTTGTCCATGAGCGGACAAGGTGAAAGGCGAGAGCGAGGTTTAGAGCGTGATGCATCTGGTTTTGCTAAACACTCCTGAGGTGGAGTGGACACTTCGGAACTTGAATTTAAGGTATCCAGAAGTGTAGACGTCTGTTTGAAAATATCTCGGTCAGTGTTTCGGAAATAAATTGTTTTTGTAACCCAGTCAATCAACGGATTGTAGCGGAACAAGAAACTATATCCTAATATGGCTTTGCAAGATGAATCCAATGAAGTAACATAAAAGTTAATCATAAAAGACTTGCCAGTCGGAAAACGGATTGAAAGTTTGACTGTTTCCGAAATAGAATTTGCGGTAAGAGAACCATTGAATAAACGGAGATTGATCAGAGATATAGGTGTTGTTGGAATAGAATGTTTTTGTACATAGGCAGAATCAAGAAAAGAGTCTGTAGAACCAGAATCAAGTAAGTATGGAAATTGTAGTAAAGATAATGTACCAGCTGGTTTGTCTGGTGATTGAAATTCAGTAGTAAGTGTAAATCGGAGAGATCGTTTGTATTCAGAAAGAGCGGATGCATTAAGTATTACTTCCCCTGGGTAGGTATGAACTGGATCAATGCAACTCTCGCTTTGTACTGGGGTACAAGAGCTGCGGATCATTTTTCTGAATCATCCGAAGATGATCAGACATCCATAGTGGCACTGTCAACCTCGGCCGCTCGACTGCGAGGTTGGCTTGCTTTCCAATTAGGACAATCTTCTAGCTTATGCTTACTGCCACAGAACATACACAGGTTGAATTTCCTGCATCTCTCCTTCTCTTCCGGCTTGACTTTACCATCTGGTCAGAGATGTTTCTGGTATGGCTTCGACTGTTGAGAAGTCGAAGAGTTCAAAGAAGATTGACCCGAAGGTCCGGTTCTGGCCGATTTGTTCTTATTGCCTAACCAAGGCTTCTTCCCTTGGTTCTGACCGGTATTCTGCAGGCTATTAGTACCTTTAGACTGAGTTTCTGACGAAGGAGAAGATTGAGTCGAAGGATTCGGATTACCCTTCTTACCAGAATTCGAGGTTTTACCACTTGAACCTGATCCACCGTAATGAGCAGACTCTTGTTTCTTCTCTTCTTCTCTTCGCCAGTACTGGTTGTTGATTCGAAGAACCTCTGCCCGATATTCGGCTAGGTTTCGAGGCTCTGGAACATGGGCCATTTTGTCCTTGATTCAGGACGCTAGAGCGTGCTGATAAGCCCACTTCAAGGAACTCGAATTCCAATCAGTGAGAGCAGCGAGTGTATTGAATTGGATGTTAAATTTACAAACCGATTCGTTTTCCTTCATCTTTAAGTTTCCGAGTTTATCCTCGGCATCCCCCTGCATGTCGTAAAGACCGAAATTATCTTGTAACTCCTTTACAAGTGCCGAAAAAGAACTGGTCCACATAGGAAGTGCGACCGCATTGAGGTCGAGGATATCTGGCTCGAACCATTTGCGAGCAGATCCACTCAGATGGGATAAGGTGTAAGTGATCTTCCTTTGATTGGTGAAATAGTTCGGTCGATCTAGGAAGACAAGGGATAAGGAAACTAGGAAGGATTTAAGTTTCCGAGGCTCAAGACCATCGAAGATGTCTGGTTCTCAAACTTTCACTTTACTTGATTCGATGGCTCCGATCACAAATTCGCGATTGCATTACCCAATCCTTCGAGTGTTCCTCAGAAAGCTTGGAACATTTGAAGAAACTCCCATTTGGAAGAGTTGTTGTTCAGTGGGAAGATTGGTCTCCTGGAACTTCCTGGTCCACCAGATCCTCCACCACCTGGTCCACCTGGACCCCCCGGACCTCCAGGACCACCACCACCTGGTCCTTCATTGTCATCCAATCTATCTGGATCAGCTGGATTTTTGTCGGCCCCTATTGTATCTTCTTCACCATCTTGATCCTCCTGGTTATCTTCTTTGGGATGATCTTCTTCCTGTCCTTCAGGAATTTGAATGTTTTCTGGTGCATTACAGGCCAGGAGCTGTCCGAAAATGGCTGCTGCTGTTGGGGATGGAGGTATGATTGCTGATGAAGTGGTAGCTATTCGAATTACCGTCCATGGTGTTCTTACCTGAACCGGTATTCCAGTCGCAGTGTAAAGTGTTTGGATTTCATAGTCTAATGTTTTGGTATTTCCGCCAATCGCAAATTCCGGATTCACCTCCGTAGTGGAATGTGCAGTTGACGTTGTTGGTCCGAAAACATTGGCTCTCTTTGACCTCCTAAGGCCGATATAGATTCGGAGTATGGTGCAAAGGATTGTGCGTTAGTGAGAAAAGGGTTGGACTCTTCAACCTGATTCGGTACATCTGAATTGTTAGTGGTTCCGGTGAGAGTTCTCGTCCGGTTCCTTTGGGCTTATCGAGTTATTGGAGGCGCCATGAATATAAATGAGTATGAGTCACGACAATAGCAAGTGATAGTTTAAATATACTGTTAAGACTGTTCCAGTGAGATTCCATGAGGTCTAGGGTGAATAGGATAGTATAAAGTGTTCTGATAGTTTCCGGGTTTGTACAGTAACTACCAATCAGTAGAAATGCAGAATGGTAAAGTCGAACAAGAACCTTAGCACCACTTTCAGTAGTGCCCCCGCTATGTCATAGTGGTTCCATGGATGTTTGTAGATTTCGTATGTCTGGAAGTTGACTGTTAAGACCGTGCCAGTGAGGTTCCGTAGGGTCTTAGGTGAATGGAGTTGAATAGTGTTGAGTTCGACAGGTTCGGTCTCGATTGAGATAACGAACAACGATCTATGATCATTAGTCGATGTACGGAAAGATGAACTAAGAACCTTAGCACCACTATCGGTAGTGCCCTCGCCTTGTCGCGTGGTTCCATGAATGTTCAAGATGATGAGGAAGGAATAAGAGTAAAGAAGACGTCCGGAGATTGCTCATTTATAGTGCGAACGATGATGAAGAGAGATAGAGATCCGGACGGAGTTCAGCAACGATCTAAGTTGATATTTAAACTGGAGAACTATCTACAAGATGCTACAGTATTTATACCTTGTAATCTAATTGTCAAAACTATAACAATAAGAGTACTAATTAAACCGATAAGTACCCGGATAGTTCCCAGTAATAGAAATAAAAGACAATAAAAGAACAATAGAGTGAGAATCACTCGAATACTTCGTGAGTTTCGATCGCAGATCGAAGAGAAGTAAAAGTATCTAAGTCAAAACATCGAACGACCGAAAGATCGATCGAAGATCGAAAGCTCGGAAGCATACCTATAACATTGACCAGATAAGTTCGGACAACTAGAAGGTAAGACTGGAAAGCCCAGATGGAGTTATAGTAATAATCTCTCTAGATCAGAATGATCTAAGTTGATATTTAAACTGGAGAACTATCTACTGGACACTAATGCTTATATACCAGTAATCCTAATTGTTAAAAGAAGAACAATGAGTATCTGGGATAAAACAATAAGTATTGTAAAAAGTTCCCGATAATATAATGAAAAGATAATAATGTGGGAATTAAAAGTAATCATATCTGTAAACATCAGATGTCGTCATACAGTCCGGTGCCGAACTGATAAGGAAAGGAAAGGAATGAATTATAATTGTTGGTTCTGTAACTTCCGGGTGTTCTGTATGAGGTAGCGGAAGCATACCTGTAACATCCGACTCCTTCACGAGGAGTTTTCCATCTGAGCCGAGGTTGCTCATGTATGCAGGTCGAGACACTGCAGAACTTGTCGATGACGAGGAATTTCCACCTCCACTAGCCTTACCTTTCTTCCCCGAGTTATTTGTCGAGGTCATGGTTGTGGTGGCCATAGAGGAGGAGGTGGAAGTTTGTGAAGAACCTGGTTAATTCTTCTTTGATGTGGTCGATGCTTTCCCTCCCCAGGAAGCACCGGTCGATCTAGCAGCTTCTCTTTTCCGCTCTTCTTCTCATCTCCAGTACCTGTTATCTACGTGAAGTACCTCATAACGGTATTCCGCAAGCATCTTTGGCTCCGGAAGACGAGCCATCTCATATTTGATACGACTTGCCAAGCCGCGTTGATAAGCTCATTTAAGGGCATGCAAGTCCCAGTTAATAGATGCCGCAAGGGTATTAAACCAGATATTATACTTCCATATGTTATTGGATTCCTTCATCCTTAATGTTCCAATCTTATCCTTGGCTTCCCCCTGTGCATCATACATACAGAAATTGTCCTGTAATTCCTTCACCAATGCCGCGAAGGAACTCGTCCAAGCTGGCATCATGGAAAGATTTGGATCCAGGATATCTGGTTCGAACCATTCCTTTGCGGGACCGCCAAGGTAGGACAAAGTATAATTGATCTTCTTTTGATCAGTAAAATACGAGGAGCGATCAATAAACACCAAAGATAAGGAAACTAAGAAACCTTTCAGTTTCTGTGAGTCAGATCCATCAAATACTTTGGGATCCTTGACCTTCGATCTTCCGGATTCCGTGGGGCTGCTAGCGTTCATGCCCATGAGAACTGTTCTGAGGGTATCGAGTGAACCCTTGAACGCGTGAAACACATCTAAGATGTGTTGTTCAGTAGGGTCCAGATGGACACTACCTACCCATTCCACTGGACTCCTAGAATGACTAAGAATGCAAGAACCTCGAGGTGCTCCGGGACCTCCAGGGCTATCGGGATCAGATCCCCCTGGGTCACCGGGATTTCCTGACTCGTCAGGACCTACCTCTTCCTCAATGTTTTCCAGAATTTCCACAGTGGTAACTGGTATCTGACCTCGCGAAGGCCCAGGAGCATTTGCTAGTTGCTGACACATTCTGTCAGCAAGGGTAAAGGTGGTAGGAGATGGTGGGAAATCCATCTCTGTTGTTGGTATCACTGTGTGATTTCTTTGCAGCATTCAAACAGTAATAGGGTCACCGTTTTCTGTATAAAGTACTTGGTACTCACATTCGGAGTGGTCAGATTGACCAAGGGGGTGATGACTTGAAACCCACGCACTAGCAGGTTGTCCTGGAGCTGGACTGAAGATGTTAGCTCAACATCAAGAATGTCCTGCTCCCGAGATTGATTCCGTGAATGGCACAAAGGCTGTCACATTCAATGTGAAAGGATTAACCATTTCCGGTTCCTCTGTTACTGACTCATCAGATCCTCCAGTGTTGGTACGGTTTCGTCTGCTCCTTGTATAGACCATTGTTGAAGAAGGTAAAATTGGTGAGTAGAATGTGAAAGGTGATGAGGACAAATGTGCCAAGTGTCAGTTTAAATATACTGTTATGATCATGCACTAAGGGATCATCGGAAAGGGGTCGCAGGGTAATCGCAGGAAATAGCCAAGAGAATTACTTCAAGAGGTAAGACAATCCTAAACTAGGTAGTCAGACCTTGACTCCACTATTAGTAGAGTCCTCGACACTTCATGTGTCCAATATAGAAGAAAGGAAACATGTTCCATTCACAATGACCTTCGCAGAATGTACTGACAGTAGGGATATTAAAACAATGATATGGATAGATGATTAATTGGTATCACTATCGAAGTGCTATCAAGGTTGATATTTAAACTAGGGAACTACCTATTTGATACCATAGCTTTATACTAAAGGTAAGTCAGGATCGTGAAGCGATGCCATGCCCGAATGGGTTAACTCATAAGTAAAGAACCAAGGAAAGGATATAAAAGGAATAGTGTGAATCTGATAAGGATGAAAAGAGATAACGAGTAATTGCTTCATGTCGGAATTCCTTTGCAAAGTAATTGCATAGTGGTAAAAAGATATAAGTAATATATCTAAGTAGCGGAATGGATCACAAAGCTATGTAAGGACTTGCATAGATATAACACTGGGATAAAACAATAAGTATTGTAAAAAGTTCCCGATAATATAAATAAAAGATAATAGTGTGAGAATTAAAAATAATAGTATCCATTAACATTAGATGTGTTGTACGGTCTGGTCCTGAACCAGTACAGAAAGGAAAGGAATGAATTAAAAATGTTGGTTCCATATGTTCCATATGAAGTAGTGGAAGCATACCCATAACATACATGCACCAGACATTACTGACATCACCAACTCTATCCCTTCAGCTTGCCAGGTGTTTGTTAATACACCAGGGAACTATGATGGGGACCCCTGTACCTACCAACCATGGTGATGAAGGATGAGAGCCTATGTGGCTGAGCTGATGGAGACAAAGCAGGTTGAAGGATCACATCATCTGATTACCATCATCATGTCCTTCATGGTTGGAAGAAAGGCCGACGAATGGGTGCAGGTATACACTGACAACCATTTTGATATTAAAAAAGGTGCCTGGAATATCACAGGGAAGGACCTCTTCAATGATATGGACAAGGAGTTCATGAACATTGCCAGGGAGAAAGAAGCCCAGGACAAGCTGATGTACATTAGACAGGGAAAGACTTCCACAGGCAACTTCTTCAAAGAGTTTGAGCTGTTGTTGAAGAATGCTAGTTATGACAGGAATGACTTGCACATACTCACCCTAGCAGAGAACACTGTCAACCACACCCTGCTATATGACATCATCAAGGGTCGAACAGAACCCTTCACAGATTACCTGGAGTTGAAGAAAGTAGTCACAGGTGCCAACAATGTAAGGTGACAATGGGCCGAGCAGAAGAGGGGCTATGGGTATGTGGGCTGGTGGAATACTAACCACCAGGGACAGAATCGTGGACAATTGTCCAACCAGCAGAACCAACAGGAGCCAAAAGCAGCTCCGAAACCGGAGTATCCCACAGTACAGTGAAGAGATGCCACTGGCATGACGTTCAGAGGAATGGGCAGACTGATGGATATAGATCAGGCAAGGGAGAGGCGGTTGTGTTTCAACTGTGGCAAACCAGGCCAAATGAGCAGGAATTGCCCACACAAGAGAAAGGCGATGGTCAGGGGTATTATGTTAAACATGAGTGAGCAGGAATGTATGGACTTCATTAATGAGTTTGGTTTTCCCAATGCTCCTCAGTAGATATAGGTCTGCAGGAGCCTTTGCACATGGAAATTTCGGGATTTGTTGATAATGGTGTTGATTATATAATTAGTACAGGTACTAAACAGAAAAACGCATCCACCTTCATACACAAATCCAAAAAATCCGAAAAACCTATACGGTACAAACCCAACACTACCAAATGGCTAACCCAAAGAATTAGAGAAGACCAAATCCCGAGGGTGGTAGGATTGTTATGAACTTGGATGCCTTCTTCCCGAGAAAAAGAAGCCTCAGAAGAAACCGTCATAGATATATGAAAAAAGAACTGGAAATTGGCAGTCATGGCCATCTGGAGTCTGAAAAACAAGAGGAGCTATGTCCATGGGATGCGCGGCAAGAGCCTTAGACTTCCAGCAATAATCAAAACTCTGGAGGACTGCCGACAAATAGTCACTCAAGGACTCCTCAACAGTGGAGCAACCAGCTCTTGTATAGATTCAGAATTTGTCAAACAGCACAAACTTGTCATGAAGGACTTACTGATTAAAACACTGGTCTACAATGCCAATGGTACACTTAATGACACTGGTTCGATTGATAAGTATGTCAAAATACGGATGACTATTGGTGATCACTCAGAGGTTATACAGTTCGGAGTAGTAGGTCTAGGAAAGAACAATATCATTCTAGGACTGGACTGGTTGCAACACCATAACCCAAGTATCGACTGGGAGACATCTGAACTAACCTTCAACAGGTGTCCGGTGAGATGTGGTTACAACCCATACTTCTGGATGCTGGAGGATACCCATTCCAGGGCAGTACTACAGGAAGGTGAACAACTTTTCCTGTTTGACTGGGATAGGTATGTCCATGAACAGGTACAGTCAAGGAAGTGGATGGAGGAACAAGTCAAGAAGGAGACGGCAAAGGAGTTCAACACTTCTGAGTCCTATGTCAAGGAGTATCTGGACGTTTTCAGCCAGAAGGAGTTTGATCAGCTACCACAATGACGACCCTGGGACCATGCTATTGATCTAATGCCAGGTTCCAAACCTCTCAACTGCAAAGTGTACCCTTTGAATCTGAAAGAACAGGAGGCCCTCAACAAATTCCTTGAAGAGAACCTCCAAACCAGATGAATTCAACCTTCTTCTTCATCAAAAAGAAAGACAGTACTTTGAGACCCATACAGGAATATTGAAAACTGAATGAGATGACAGTTAAAAACCGGTATCCACTTCCCCTCATTCAGGAACTAATTGATTGTTTAAAGGGTGCTAAAGTCTTCACGAAAATGGATATCCAATGGGGTTTTAACAACATCTGGATAAAGGAAGGTGATGAGTGGAAAGCAGCTTTCCAGACTAACCAGGGGTTGTTCAAACCAACTGTTATGTTCTTCGCTAACTCTCCTGTGACATTCCAAGGATTCATGAACCATATCCTGTGAGACCTCATCAACAGAGGCCACATCATTGTTTACATGGATGACATTCTGATCTTTACTGATGGCATTGAGGAACATTGACAGATCATTAAACAGGTACTTGACATTCTACAGGAACACAAGTTATTCCTGAAACCCAAAAAATGCTCATTCGAAAAACCAGTCATCGACTACCTTGGTATTATCATTGGAAATGGAACTACCCAAATGGATCTGTCACAAAGAGGTGATGATGGTGGCGGAGCAGAGCAGAGACTTGGACAGAAGCGGACAGATACTGGTCCCAATGACAAAGTTATATTGATAATAGGTACAGATAAGTAAGTAAAGACATACCTGGTCCCAATGACAAAGAGGTCAAGATAAGGGACAAGGTTGTGGGGGCTGGCTTATATATACAATGTGGAGTGTGGGAACTATGATGTAATACTGTATAGCTCAGGCACAAGGAATGGAATGGAACTAATAGAACAGGATGGAAGGTTCTGGAATGATTATTATAGGTAAGGGTATTTGGATGGTGTATCGTAAAGAAAGGAAAATGATAGGGGTGGCTCACTTCATGACAGTAGGGATTGTTGTAGTGCTTTTTAAGGTCACAGCAACCTCACTGAGGGTGTTTATAAGAGTGTCAATCTTGACCGAAAGGACGTCCAAGGATGCCAACATGTTAAACATAGGATTATAGGCAAGAAAAAATGATAGGGTGGGGTTGAAAAGATTTGTGGTAGAGTAGAAGACCAGGGGCGTAGTGAGTGCTGGTGGAGTATTGTACAAGCTTCATTATTATGTCAGAAGTCAATGTCAACACACAAAACCACAAACGGCTAAGTGTCTCAGACATCTTTGAGAAGAAACCCAGAAATCAAGTTGAATAACAAAGCTAAGGTCACTACAAGACCTTAGCTGACCTTATATACAAAAGCACAAATCTAATCTACAATAAAGTCATGGGTCAAATGCTATGACAAACAAGTCCGTGATAGATACAAGCACAGATGCTAACTGGATATGAGTAATCAACAGGATGTCAGCGGCAGGTCATAACCAAGCACGGGACCTGATGAGTAACATAGAATGCATAAAGGAAAACAAAGAAGTAGGATACCCAAGCACCCTACGACAGGCACCTATGCACTAAGAGTCACTCATAGTGTTAGTCATTCTTGACAGAAATCCTTTGCAAAGTAATTGCATAGTGGTAAAAGTATATAAGTGAGATATCTAGGTAACGGAATGGATCACAAAGCCTCGTAAAGACTTAGCTTTGCACAGATATAACAAGTCACACCTAGATGAAACAACAATGCAAGAACAATAAAGGTTATCCCATGTAATCTAGAACAAAAAGAAAAATATAATAACCACTGATATAAATGCCAGGGTGCTCAAGTAAAAGAATAATAAAATAGAAAGAAGAAGAAAAAGAAAAGAATAATGGGAAAAAAGATGCTTTCATAACAGTTATAGGCTGCAGTTAGCTTGTACATTGGTTGTTACTCCACTCCATTACTTTTACAGGTGGGTTGATTTATGCTCCAAAGACACTTTTCTAAAAGCTCATGTCTGGCTATTAAAAATGTTTGATGTTGCTTGTTGGGTCATGGTACTAAAGTAAAAACCTCTTGCATTGCATTCCTCTTTATCTCTCTGAAAGCTCTGCTTGTGATATAAATGACATCCTATTCTACTAAATACATAGACACTCCACATGAACAAGCTTTGCATATTCACCTTCAGTAGTGGTATGTTAAAGGGGTCTGAATCCCCTTCCCAGGAAAACTTGTACCAGTGTGTGAATAATCAAAAACACATTATATAAGCTGGGTTATATGCAAATGTATGTGGTGTCTATATAATACAGTAATGTTATACCATGTGTCTCAAGTCCCCTTAAACACCTAGTAGTTATTTCTGTTCATGATATTTACACCTAATGGTAGTACTATTATTGAATGAATAAACAAAAGGCTTTTCACATGATACATAGGATTTATATATAGTTACCAGGTCCAAAAGGAATAATTAGATTGGTGATGGATAAATGATGGAAAAACATGCAATCAATACCATAAAATATAAAAGTCAAACATAGAATATAAAAGTCAATGAGTAAAAGACTGATGAAGATCTGATCAAAGTTTATAATCTGAAAGAAACATCCTAAGTAATTGTTCTTCCATCTATAAAACTCTATCAATCTAAACATGTCTTGTTTTGCAATCACTGCTGTTGCTTACCTTGACAGTACCAACTTGAACATCTGGGAGACATCCATGACAGCCTATCTTCAAGTCATCAAAGCTTAGGGTGTAGTTAGTGATATGGTTCCTAAACCCACCAGGTTGAAGCAATATATATACATATACGCACACATACATATACATAGTACTAGCAGTGGTAACAATAGTAACAGTAGTAACAGTAGTATTAATAAACGCATAACCTCAATTAATCAAATCAATGAAATTCCAACTATCTTTACTTTATTTTATGTTTTCCAAAGTTCTTCCAACCCTTTGAGCTCTTCAACCCTTTCCAACCGTTCAAACCCTTCAAGCTCTTTCAGAAATTTCAGAAATTTCAAAAATTCTATGACCCAGGCATGGAAAAACGTTGTGAAAAGTGAATGTGAAAAGTGAATTTGAAACATGAATTTGAAAAGCAGTTTAGTTTGGTTTTGAATTATTTGTAGACAGTAGTAAGTATCTCAGAACACACCGAATGGGGTGTAATATCTCATATATTAAAGTAATTACCTGTAGACAGTAGTAAGTACTATAACTATATGTAATTAGCCATCTTACAGGTAGAGTAGAGAATATAAAGTACTTACTCTCAGAACACACCGAACGGGGTGTAATATCTGAGAGTACCAAAGTAATCTACGAGCTGTATATAAGTGTTACAAGTCCAAATATGATCGGACGGGCACAGTTGATTTGTAAATTGAATCCAAGAAATTTAAAATATGAAAGGAACAGGAACACTAACACGATCATGAAGATGAGATCAGTCCAGAACATAGAAAGGGACCTTGGTTACTCCGGAGGAGCGGTCGGGGATGATGTATGCGTCTCCCCTAGTATCCTACCTCTAACACTCCCCTAGACGCTTGCGTCGCCACGACCTGAGAGTCCTAATAATCCTACTTGGGCCTTATGTTTGATGGATCCAAGCGGCTTTGTCAAGATGTCAGCCAGATTTTCGGATGAAGGGACATAGTCTACCACAATCTCTTTCTTCTCCACGCTATCCCTTAGAAAATGGTACCGGACGTCGATATGTTTGACTCTAGCATGAAACTTTGGGTTTTGGGATAAAGTTATTGAGCCCTGATTATTGCCTCGTAGGACACATGGTAGTGGAATGCTATGGCCGATTTCCGTCATGAATTGGTGGACCCATTTGGCTTGTTGTGACCCTTTTGCCAAAGCAATATATTCGGCCTCTGTTGTTGAAAGAGCAACAACATCCTGACGCTTTGAGGACCAGAAGGTTGGCCCTCCTCCCATCATCATAAGAATTCCTGTGATGGATCGTCGGGTGTCGATGCATGAAGCGTAATCAGAATCAACGTAAGTAACAGGGTTTATGCCTCTAGTTGCATCTCGACGATAGGAAATTCCATAGGATTTTGTCCCAATGAGATAGCGAACTAGATGGATTAGGGCATTCCAGTGTGGCCGTCCTGGATTTTGGACAAACCGACTGAGGATGTTTGTGGTATAGGTGATATCAGGTCGACATGAAGCTTGACCAAATTGAATGGCACCGAGAAGTTCAGAGTAAGGCTTATCTTTCATGAATAAGGAATCATCTTCAGTTTGGGGGGATTGAGTGGCTGATAGGGATATCCCTAGAGGAAGAGGAGTGGACTTCGATTTCATGTCTTGAAGGCCATGTTTGATGAAGAGTCTATCCCAATATGCTTCCATCAACAGCGTGGCTATCCCTTCCTCACGGTCATGGGCCAGTCGCATTCCCAAAGCAAACTTGACACTATCAGTGTCCTTAATCCTATGCTTCTCTCCTATCTCTCGTTTTGCACGAACCATCTCTTCCTTTGAAGATGATCCACCTAGAGTATCGTCAGTGTAGGTCCCAGTAATTGTTTCTTCTCCTTCATGGGTCCTACTTCTGACACACTGGTCTGCCTGTGATCTCTTATAACCTAGTTCTTTGTACGTTTTGTCGAGTGTGTACCACCAATTTCGTCCAGCCTGCATTGTTCCGTACAGGGATTTCTTCAATCTCATTACCTTCCCAGTTTTCCTCCCTTTATATCCTTCGGGCGGCCAGATGTAGATTTCTTCATCCAAATCGGCATTGAGGTAAGCTGATGCGAAGTCAATCTGCCAAATATGATAGCCTAAAGAGACCCACAAGGCGATTAGCATTCTGAGAGACTCCAGACGCATGACAGCAGCAAATGTCTCATAATAATCTTTTCCTTCTTCCTGCCGTCCTCCATTCACCACCAATCTCGCCTTTTCATCAACTATTTCTCCGTCACCATTGAGTTTGTGAGCAAAGACCCATAAGGGTACCAGGATTGTTGCACCAGGAGGAGGATCTTGAAGATCACTAAAGACCCCAAACTCCATCATACGCTCCATTTCTTTCTGTATTGCTCCTTCCCATCTCATAGGATCTTCCATTGCCTTGGAGTAGCTCTTTGGCACAAGCGGGACACCCATTGCAGTCAACGCCACATTGAAATCGCTTCCCACCTCTCCAAAGTCATCTGCAATCTTTTCCAAGTTTGCATACATTGACCCAGCCCATTCCTCCCCTGCTTCTCTTGCTTCCATCTCCCTCTTTTCAGATTCTTTGGATGCAATGATCGCTGAGGTCAGTGTACGGTCCCTTGTCGACCGTCGAAGAGGTGCTAGATTGGGTGTATGTGGTATTGTAGTTGATGCATCCTGCAACCCATGGTCAAGAGTCGAGAGTTGATCAGAAGCATCTTTGTTTGGATCTGATGGACTTTGGATGTCGAGTGGTGTGTCCGTGTTTGCCTCATCTTCATTCTCCCCTCCAGTTGGCTCCAAAGTACGATTACCACGACCTTCCTCAAACTCAACATTTCTACTCTCGGATATCTCCCCAGACTTTGTGTATAGTATATACGTCCCACGCTCACTATATCCAATCATCTGACCCTCTTCAGCTCGCACTTCTGTTTTCCCAGGTTTACCATTCACAATAGTTGCCCAGCCTCGGGCACCAAAGGGATGTAGATGGGCAACATCCTGGCGTTTTCCAGTCCAAAGCTCAGCAGGGATTTGATAATTCGTTCGGGCAGAAGGCAAAAGGTTCTCGGTATAGGTCGCATATGCTGCGGCGTACATCCACAAGGATTGGGGAAGATTCGAATCATGGAGTAATGTGCGTACTTTATCGAAAATGGTTCTATGCTTATGTTCAGCAACACCATTTGCAGCCGACGAATATGCTGGGATTCTCTCGAGCTTGATGCCTAGATGTTTCGCCCATTCATTCCATACATGGTTGTTGAATTCTCCCCCACCATCAATCCTTATGCACAACAGCTTTTCTCCTGTTGCTTTTTTGGCCATCACCCTATATCCTTCCATCACATCAACTGTCGTTTCCGCTTCCTTATTCTTCAGATAATAGTCCTTCGTGAAGGCAGACCTCCCATCGATGATAGGCATCATGTACAGATAGCCTCCCCTAGCCGTAGTCCTCATTGGGCCCGTGAGATCTGTGTGTACCCTTTCAAGGATCCTAGACTCTCTCTCAACTTCTGCATCGAAAGGCCTTTTGGTAGCCTTTCCCATTAGGCAGTCAACACACTTCCCAATCAAATCACTTTCAGTCACTGCGAGCCCATCGACCAGTTTGTGCTTGATCATGAGCTCAATCCTCGATGTTCCTGCATGCGCCAACCTTCTATGCCAAGTTTCGAGAGTAGTCGGTTTATTTAATGATTGAGCTGCAGCTGCCATCTGGAATGTATTTCTTTTCTCTCTTAACTGATATAATCTTCCCGAACCATACCCTGTCAAAAAATGTGTTCCTTGAGGCGAGAAGAACTTGGCCTGTCCTCCTCCAAATAGGATTTGGTAGCCTAGTTGATCAAGTCGACCTACGGAGATTAAATCGGAGGTAATACGCGGGGCGTGCAGGGCATTCTCAAAGGTGAGAGTGATTTCTTTGTCACCTTCATAGAGCGTCTTATGAGCTCTTCCTCTGCCTACTATTTCAAAGGTTGTATCTTGTTCGGATGATTGACCAGATGAAGAGTATGGTTCATAAGTGATGAAATCGGATCGGTTTCGAAAGAAGTGATCAGAAGCAGCAGAGTCTGCATATACCTCGCCTATTTGTTCTATCAATGCCATCATGGCATAATGCTGGGGAATTTCGGAAATGGCTATGTTTGCTGAGGTCGAATTCTCGCGCTTTCCTCTCCACCAAGACGGGAATTGACCCTCTTTGCCGCCTCCTTTCCGATAACAATCTTCCTTTACATGGCCTTTTCTTCCACAGTTCGAGCACTCCTTGATGCTCCGCTGGTTTTTCATCACAAGTTGAGCTCCAAACCTCTTCTCAAGTTCTTCTATGCGAGATGTCAAATGGGCCTTGAGTAGAAATCTGGTCTCCTCCAATTGCCCCAGCCGAATCTCGATTCTCGACCCTCAAGTAAGAAAAGGAGATTTGTTGAATGACCGATGCTGCTGATTTGTTCTGAGGAGAAGACGCTACAGTTTGAATGATGGTGTCGAACTCTCGGGATGGGAAAGCAGCAAGGATAATTTGACGGAAGGTGGAGTCGTCGATATCGTTTCCAGCTTCAATAGCCTCCTTTTTCAGGGTTCTAATATTCTTGAAGAATCCTTCAATTGACTCTCCTCCCCTAAACGTGTAGGAACGTAACTTCTTCTCCATCAAGACTTTTCTCATCTCGTCCCTCGCAGCATACTCGGAGTCAAATGCTTCCATCAACTCAAACGCAGTCAACGAATCCGCATTTGAAATTAACAACATTAGATCATCAACATATGCCTCTATTACCCCTTTTGACTGGTCATTCCTGAAACCCCACTCTTTGTATGATGGATTTGTTGAGTGTCGTGACATGCTATACAGGATACGGTACTTACTTCATTTTCCCCTACATTCCCTCTTTCCTTTATCTTCGTGACTACCTGAACCCTTCTCCATGTTTCCATATCCTTTTACTTCCATCTATCATTTGTCAGAACCTTCCATCACATTCCAGACATTTCTATCGGCTTCCCGCACTGTCGCTTACTCATCTGAACCCTTGTATATATAGTACAGTAGCTGACACCTAGTTCCCCATCTTGACCTCTTGGTCTTTGGAACTAGGTTAGTACTTGTATCATCGTTTACCTTCAATATACTTACTTGGTCTTTGGAACTAGTCTTCCTTGTGTGACCCTAGCGATTGGCCCTTGTGCTATCACTGCTGTCTTGATCATTATCTCTTTTAGCCTTTGTGTGTGGTGTCAGCCCCACTCCTCATCTCAGCCTGTGCTTGAGCCTGTGCTTTCCTCTGTGCTTTCTCCCCCCTCGTCACCACATTAGGTCAAGATCCCTACTCGTACCATCAGCCTTTCCAACTGATCCTACGAGGAGTGGAAATTGGACTTACCCGGTTCCCCACCTTCCATTGCCATTATGCCTTCGTTCACACCAGACATCGATTGTTCAGGATTCCAGCATGCATTTGATACTCAAGATCAGTGCGACGTTCACTCTAAATACAATCCAGACAAAGAACGTGACGCTTGGTTTGACTGCGACGAAAACCCTTGTCCCAATCGATACCGTAACCCTGCTCCCATCACTCCAAGCGATTCAGAAAGCGGACAATTTATAACCATCCCCAGAATTCCAAGCCGAGTTCCAAGCCGGATTGGTAGACTTTCAAACCCTACCAGTGCTGTCCCATCCGCTAGAGCCTCTCCTGTGCTTATTCCCACTGCTATCCCAGAGCCTATCGTCATCAATATCTCAGTCACACCAGAACCATTATCCCCATCTCCTGAACCTATCCCTGTTGAAACCACTCTCATCATGGCCCATCCCCCTACCACCCAAGACCTTGCCATGCTAATTCAACAACTTGCAACACAACAGATGGCACTACAAACGGCAGTAGCCAGTATTGCTAACAACATAAGCACCAATAAAGGTGTTAGCAAACCCCAGATGTACAACGGGAAGCGCAGTGATGACGCAAGATGCTTCATCGTTGCTTTTGAACTCTGGGCTCAGGGGATCCATTCCCTTAGTGATGAACAAGAGAGAATAAAATTGGCTATCTCATACCTGGACGGTGATGCTGCCATCTGGGCTACTCCCACCTCGGAGAATATCAGTCAGGTCGCCCGAGCAGTTGCTTCAGGACTACCAGCTCCTGCTCTCCTCTACCCAACCTGGGCTGATTTCGCTGGCACCTTTAGGCAACGGTTTGAAACAGCGGACCCGGTAGTGGAGGCCAAACACATTCTCAAAAGTCTCTGGCAAGGAAGGGACCATGTGGCAACATATGCTGCCACCTTCAAGCAGTACGCTAGCAGGACGGGATATTCGGACGCTGACCTCCGAGATCGTTTCTATGACCATCTCTCGAAGTGAATCAAGGACGGATTGGTCAACTCTCAGGCCAATACGGACTTTATGCACAATCTGATTAGTGAAGCAATTCGGATCGACAACCGACAGAATGAACATGCCGATGAGGAAGGGAAACAATACTCCTGGAACACTCCCAGCTTCAGCTCCTATACCCCAACTCCCTTCGTCCTGGCGCGCGATCCAAATGCAATGGAGGTAGATGCCACCTCTACGGGACGATCTGCTGAGGACTACCGTAGGGCTATGGCAGGCAGATGTTATGGATGCGGGTCCAAAGAGCACCGTAAGGCGGACAGACACCATGAACGTGATATCTGCAATCACTGTGGGCTAACCGGTCACCTGGCGGCTGTCTGTCGCAGGAAGTTCCTAGGACTCCCAAAACCCCTCCCTTGTTCTGCAGCTGCTACCTCAATGGTTGCTGAGCCTTCCACTTCCATTGCTGCTGCAACACCTGCCCCTGCGACGGACTTCACGAAGATCCTTCAGATGCTCACTGCGGGACAAAAGGAGTTGGCAGAGCAGATGGCAGAGCTGCATTCGAATTTTTAAAGTGGGAACCCGCCACGGCTGCCACCTTGTTCCCTAGTCTGTATTCTTCCTCTACTTCTACCTACGCATCTATACCCTCATGTACCATTGGCTCCACTCAATCTAGTGACATTTCTCACTTCCGCGTTCCAATTAAGTTGCAAGGCAGATTCAAGAATACAAACAGTGCAGCAATGATAGACTCTGGCGCCACAGGTCTTTTCATTCATGAACGTTTTGTGAAACAACATCGAATCCTCCCTCATCGTCTCCATCAGCCCATTGCCCTCTATAACATCGACGGATCTCCTAACACTGCAGGACAGATCACACATTCTGTATGTCTACTGTCCACCATAGATCAAAACCAACCCCAGCTCCTTGAATACCTTGTCACCAACCTCAGTTCTGAAAACATCATCCTTGGACTCCCTTGGCTCCGAAAGGTCAACCCAGACATTGACTGGAGAGAAGGGCGACTGGCTATCACCCACCCTAGAAAAGTCCCATCTCCCATGACCATCGAGGAAGTCCCCAAACCCAAGGAGAGTAATGTGGGAGGAACCACAGAGCACATTGTAGAAGCAAACCCAGATGGGGGCCCCACGTCCACCCCACATGTTCACTTCGCCACCCCGGAGTCTGATGACCAATCCCGACTGCCCAAAGAAACACCTCCCAGACCCGACCCAGAGATACATGAGTACACTGAAAGCACACCTCTGTATCGACTGATAGGCAACAGGAAGCGAAGAAGAGCATTACTTCGAGCAGGAATCATTGGCCATATGTCAGAAGAACTATAGTGTTCCGCAGGGTACACGTATTCACAACAGCTAGCAGAGGCCGCCTACAAAGAGAAGCCAATTAAATCTTTCGAAGAGATGGTCCCCTCAGCATATCGGAAACATGCAAAGGTCTTCTCTGAGAAGGAATCAGAACGACTACCGGAGCATAAACCTTGGGATCATGCCATAGACCTGAAACCCGACACTCCTGAAACTATGCGCACCAAAATCTACCCGATGTCTCCAAATGAGCAGGAAGAGCTTGACCGATTCTTGGAAGAGAATCTACGCAAAGGCTACATTCGCCCTTCCAAATCCCCATTGGCATCACCTGTCTTCTTTGTCAAAAAGAAGGATGGTAAACTTCGATTTGTTCAGGACTACCGGCGGCTCAATGAATACATGGTAAAAAATTGATACCCACTCCCTCTCGTTACAGACATTGTCAGTCGACTGCGCAAAGCCAAGCTCTTCTCCAAAATGGACGTTCGCTGGGGGTACAACAATGTGCGAGTGAAAGAGGGCAATGAATGGAAGGGAGCATTTGCCACAAACTGAGGACTCTTTGAGCCCCTCGTTATGTTCTTTGGTCTGACAAACTCGCCAGCTATGTTCCAGGCCCTCATGAATTCCATATTTGCTGACCTCACTGCTGCTGGGAAGGTGGCTGTTTACCTGGATGACATCCTAGTTTTCACAGAAACTGTTGAGGAACATCGCATGGTAGTCAACGACGTTCTTGCACGCCTCAGCCAATATGACCTGTACCTGCGGCCAGAGAAATGTGAATTTGAATGGTCTTCCATTGAATACCTAGGTCTAGTGATCAGTGAAGGAGAAGTGCGAATGGACCCAGTCAAAATAGAGGCGGTCAGAAGCTGGTAGGCACCTACAACGCTACGTGATCTTCGAGGTTTCCTAGGATTTGCTAACTTCTATCAGAGATTCATCGAAGGTTTTGCAAAGAAAGCACGACCTTTGAATGACCTCACCTGCAAAGATACCAAATGGAACTGGGGATCCCTACAGCAGGAAGCTTTTGAATCATTAAGGGATGCCTTCACCTCCGCACCAATCCTCACATTATGGGATCCATCAAAACCAAGCCGGATTGAAGTGGATGCATCAGGCTTCGCCACTGGAGGTACTCTCTCGCAACTACAGGAGGATGGACTCTGGCACCCGATTGCTTATCGTTCCTCCTCCATGGATCCAGCTGAGCAGAACTACGAAATCCACGACCAAGAAATGCTAGCCACCATCGAAGCACTGAAAGACTGGAGAAGCTTCTTGGAAGGATCCCCAGAACCGTTTGATATCATAACCGATCACCAGAATCTGGAATACTGGAAAACAGCCCAAGACCTCAGTCGTCAACAAGCACGATGGTCACTATGGCTCTCCTGGTTTGACTTCCATCTTAAGCACCGCCCTGGTAAAGCAAATACTCAAGCAGACGCACTTTCACGTATGGCACAGCACCAAGTCACAGATGCAGAGGACAACAAGGAGCAAATCGTACTGAAACCAGAGCATTTCCTTAATGCAGCAACCATGGTCCTTCTCCACAACCCCCTCCTGGACCGCATTCGACAGATCAGTGAACGAGAGGCCGAAGTATTAAACGGTCTGAAAGGCATCAAGGCACCCCAGAGTCTTACAGGCGGTCTAGCCAAGTGGAGAGAGGAAAACGGCTTGGTTTACTATTGCAACAAAGTCTATGTACCACCAGATAGCGCGCTACGAAAAACAATCCTGCAACAATGTCACGATGCCCCCACCGCAGGCCACCCCGGTATGCATGGCACACTAGAACTAGTCGGTAGACTCTACTGGTGGCCCGGAATGCGCTCATTTGTAGACAAGTATGTCGATGGATGTGACCACTGCCAGCGCAAATGCCTGAACCCCCACCATCCCTCTCCTCTTCAACCTCTTCCTGTACCGGAAGGACCCTGGCAGGACATTGGTGTGGATCTCATCGGGGAACTACCTATGACACAGGATGGCCACAACGCTATCATCACCTTCGTGGACCACTACACAAAGATGGTTCACTGTTTCCCCTGCACCACTGAGATAACAGCAGAAGGAGTAGCAGATTTCTTTTATAAAGAAATTTTCCGCTTACATGGCCTACCCCGTCGATTCATCTCTGACAGAGGACCCCAATTTGCAGCAGACGTTATGCGACAGCTACTGAAGCGACTTGGAATCGACTCCTCCCTGACCACAGCCTATCACCCCGAGACAAATGGGCAGACAGAACATGCTAACCAGGAAATCGAACACTACATTTGCATGTATGTAAGCCGCCGACAGGATGACTGGGACCTCTTAATCCCCACTGCCGAGTTTGTCATAAATGCTCGTATCCACTCCGCACACAGCCACTCCCCCTTTGAAACACTTTACGGTTATACCCCGGAGTTCACCTGTCAGCAACTCGCTAGCTCTCACAAGAGACAACCAGGCGTCACACGATAGACAATGAGCAAGAGAGTGAAAAAGCAAAAGAGGATGGATAAGACAACCCAACTACAAGTCTAGCTACTGAGGAGAATAGACGAGAATAGAGCTAAGGAATATAACTACAAAATACTAAGTCTTATATACTAATGGGATATGAAGCCGTGAGAGATGTCTCGTGCCGTAACCATGGGGATCTACAATAAGAGTTGCTCGTATCCATAAGTAAAGCTGTAGGTATTAGGTGAGTAAACAATAAGGCAATATAGAAAGAAGCATGGAAGTGGAACGATAATGACGTCGTCCTGTCAATGAGCTGACAGGCATGAGAGAGTCGCGCCTAAGTGAAACGACAACGCGAGAACAATAAGGTTGATGCGTGTAACCTAAATGATAATGAAAGTATAATAAGCGCTAGTGTAAGCGCTTTGGTGATTAGGTAAGTAAATAAAAGAAAAGGAAAAGAATAATGAAAAAAGATTGTTTCATGACATTACCCCCTCCCTAGAGCGCGAGTTCCAAGAAGCGCTTGTCGTCTAACGAAATTTTCGGAGGGTAATTGTGAGGGCATGTTTTCGGTGTCTGGTGGAGGCATAGGGCGGAATAATTCAGTAGGGAATAAGGAAATAGGGATTTCAAGTCAATTCAGGGTGGCGGGTTTGGGTTTGGTCAGGTTCTTGTCATGGAATTCCTTCAACAAATCGGAGGAATGTGTCATGAATCGATCTTTTTTCATTATTCTTTTCTTTTATTATTCTTTTCCTTTTCTTTTATTTACTTATCTAATCACCAAAGCGCTTACACTAGTGCTTATTATATTTTCATTATTATTTAGGTTACACGCGTCAACCTTATTGTTCTCGCGTTGTCGTTTCACTTAGGCGCGACTCTCTCGTGCCTGTCAGTTCATTGACAGGACGACGTCATTATTGTTCCGCCTCCATGCTTCTTTTTATATTGCCTTATTGTTTACTCACCGAATACCTACAGCTTTACTTATGGATACGAGCGACTCTTATTGTAGATCCTCACGGTTACGGTGCGAGACGTCTCTCACGGTTTCATATCCCATTTTGTATATAAGACTAGATATTTGGTAGTTATATTCCTTAGCTCTATTCTCGTCTATTCTCCTCGGTAGCTAGACTTGTAGTTGGGTTGTTTTATCCATCCTCTTTTGCCTTTTCATCCTCTTGCTCATCGTCTATTGTGTGACGCCTGGTTGTCTCTTGTGAGAGCTAGCGAGTCGCTGACAGAAGAATAGAGCTTCTACCACACACCACCCGTCACAACAAAAACTTTTACAAACTTGCCTAGGATTCAACATATTGTTGGAAACTAGTTTTCTCGATACGTTACAAATTTTCATTTCTACCAAACACGCTCATCTACTCCCCTACTATAAACCAACATGACTGATCGGTCGATACATGCGCCCGACCCAGCAGAAGTCGCTGCTGTCACTTCTAGTCCACGCCGGGTGTTTGTCAATACACCAGGGAACTACGATGGCGACCCCGCCACCTACCGGCCATGGCGACGACGAATGATGGCTTATGTCTCCGAGCTAACGGAGACAAAGCAGGTCGACAACTCCCACCGAGTCACGACCATCATCATGTCCTTCCTGGTCGGAGGAAAAGCCGATGAATGGGCTCAGGTCTACTCGGATGACCATTTCGATATCGACAGAGGGACATGGGACATTACGGGGAAGCAGTTAATTGACGATATGGACAGGGAGTTCACGAACATCGCAAAAGAGAAGGAAGCTCGCGATAAACTAACTTATATCCGACAGGGGAAGTCTTCGGCCGGCGACTTTTTCAAAGAATTTGAATTGTTGCTGAAGGATGCCGGATACAAGAAGGACGAGTCGCACGTCCTTACCCTAGCAGAGAGGGCGGTCGATCACACCCTTCTCTACGACATCATCAAAGGACGAACGGAGCCCTTTGAAGACTACAAGGAATTGAAGAAGGTAGTCACAGGGGCTGACAATGTAAGGCGGCAGTGGGCCGAACAGAAGAGAGGTTACGGGTATGCGGGGTGGTGGAACGCTAACCCACAAGGACAGAGTCGTGGACAGTCGTCCACTCAGCAGAACCGACAGGAGCCGAAAGTAGCTCCGAAGGCAGAATATTCGGCAGCACCGAGAAGAGATGCTACCGGCACCACGTTCGGAGGAACGGGCAGGCCGATGGACATCGACCAAGCAAGAGAGAAGCGTCTGTGCTTCAACTGTGGCGAGCCAGGCCACATGAGCAGGAACTGCCCGCACAAGAGAAAGGCGGTAGTCAGAGGTATTATGTTGAATATGAGTGAGCAGGAACGTACGGACTTTATTAATGATTTGGGTTTTCCAAAGGCTCCGCAGTAGATATAGGTCTGCAGGAGCCTTCGCATACGGACATTTCGGAATTTGTTGATAATGGCGTTGACTATGTAATCAGTACAGGTACTAAACAGAAAAACGCCTCCACCTTCATCCACAAAACCGAAAAAACCGAAAAACCTATATGGTACGAACCCGACACTGCTGAATGGCTAACTCAGAGAGTTAGAGAAGACCAGATCCCGAGAGCAGTAGGATTATTACGAACTTGGATGCCCTTTTCACGGGAAAAAGAAGCCTCTGAAGAAACCGTCATGGACATACGAAAACGGAACTGGAAAACGGCAGTCACCGCCATCCGGAGTCTCAAAAACAAAAGGAGTTATGTTCGCGGGACACGCGGCAAAAGTCTGAGACTCCCAGCAATACTCGAAACACTGGAAGATGCTCGACAAATCGTCACAGAAGGACTCCTCGACAGTGGAGCTACTGGTTCCTGTATCGACTCAGAATTCGTCAAACGGCACAACCTTGTTACGAAAGACTTACCAATCAAAACCCCTGTCTACAATGCAGACGGTACGCTCAATGATTCCGGCTCAATAGACAAATACGTCGAAATCCGGATGACCATCGGTGATCATTCAGAAATCGTCCAATTCGGAGTAGTAAGTCTAGGAAAGAATAATATCTTTCTAGGACTAGACTGGCTACGACACCACAATCCGAGTATCGACTGGAATACGTCTGAACTAACCTTTGACAGGTGTCCAACAAGGTGCGGTTACAACCCACACTTTTGGACACCAGAGGATACCCATTCTAGAGCGGCATTACAGGAAGGCGAACAGCTTTTCCTGTTTGACTGGGACAGGTATGTTCACGAGCAGGTACAGTCGAGGAAGTGGACGGAAAAACAAGCCAGAGAAGAAACAGCCCAAGAGTTCGACACTTCCAAGCCCTACATCGAAAGTACCCCAATGTTTTCAGCCAGAAGGAATTCGACCAACTGCCACAACGACGTCCTTGGGACCACGCTATCGACCTAACGCCAGGTTCTAAACCTTTAGATTGCAAGGTGTACCCATTAAACCCAAAGGAACAAGAGGCGCTCGACAAGTTTCTCGAAGAAAACCTTCGAACTGGACGAATCCGACCTTCGACTTCGCAGATGGCATCTCCTTTCTTCTTCGTCAAAAAGAAAGATGGCACTTTACGACCAGTACAAGATTATCGCAAACTGAATGAGATGACGGTTAAAAACCGGTACCCACTTCCTCTCATTCAGGAACTAATCGATCGTTTAAAAGGCGCTAAGATCTTCACGAAGATGGATATTAGATGGGGGTTCAACAACATCCGAATAAAGGAAGGTGATGAATGGAAAGCGGCTTTTCGAACTAACCAGGGGTTATTCGAACCAACCGTCATGTTCTTCGGACTCACCAACTCTCCTGCGACGTTCCAAGGTTTCATGAACCACATCCTGCGAGACCTTATCAATAAAGGTCATGTTATTGTTTACATGGACGACATACTGATTTTTACCGACGGTATAGAAGAACATCGACAAATCGTAGAACAAGTACTCGACATTCTACGGGAACACAAGTTGTTCCTTAAACCCGAAAAATGTTCTTTCGAAAAACCGGTTATCGACTACCTCGGTATTATCATTGGTAACGGAACTATTCGCATGGATCCCAAGAAAGTACAGGCCGTTCGAGAATGGATTACTCCACGAAAGAAGCGCGACGTCCAACAGTTCCTAGGATTTTGCAACTTCTTCCGACGATTCATTCGTGGTTTCAGTCTGGTAGCAAAGCCATTAACACAGCTCACGGGAAATGGAACTTGGAAGTGGGAGAAAGGTCAAGAGGAGGCGTTCGAGGAACTGAAACGCCGTATTTGTGAGGAAGTCGTTTTGTTGATTCCTCATAACCACGGGAAATTCAGGGTGGAAGCTGACTCGTCCGATTATGCTAATGGCGCCGTTTTGTCCCAGTTCGTTGATGGTAGATGGTATCCTATTGCCTTTCGTTCTCGTTCCCTCAATGAGGTTGAGCGTAATTACAAGATTTACGACAAAGAACTTATGGCAATTATGGACTCTCTCGACGACTGGAGGCAATATTTACTAGGTGCAGAGGAACAGATTGAGATTTATACGGATCACGCAAACCTCCAGTACTTCAAGAAGCCGCAGAAACTCAACCGACGACAAGCGCGCTGGGTACTGGAATTAGCGGAGTATAATTTCGATCTCGTTCACAAACCTGGTAAATCGATGACGAAAGCTGACGCCCTGTCAAGGATGACAGGTCTTGAGACGGGGGACAAGGACAACGAGAACATCGTTCTCCTGAAACCGGAACTTTTCATCCAAGCCCTCGACCTATCGGCTCCCGAAGATCTCCTGTTATCAGAGATCCGAAAGAGTAGAAACCAAGTAGACCGAACTGTACAGGATGCCCTAGCTGCCAAAAACACGGAGTGGACTGAAACCGACAAAGTCATTACATGGAAAGGGCATGTTTATGTACCAAAAAACTGCCTACTCCAGTCCAAAATAATCACTCAGTACCACGACATGCCGCTAGCGGGACACCCAGGACAGTACAAGACCACGGAGTTGATCACTCGGGACTACTGGTGGCCAGGGGTGACACGAGATGCAGGGAAATACGTCGAAGGATGCGAGAAATGCCAGGCGACAAAGTCACATCGTACCAAACCAGTAGGACAACTTCACCCACATGCAGTACCAACTGAACCGTGGCAAATAATCGGCACTGATATGATAGGGGAACTACCGGAATCGGGAGGATATAACGCCATATCGGTGTTTATCGATCATTTTTCCAAAAGGTTGCGACTTGTTCCGTCTCACACTACAGTCACGTCAGAGGGAATGGCAAAAATCTATCGGGATCGTATTTTTTCTATCCACGGCATTCCACGAAAAATAGTACATGATCGAGGACCGCAATATCATTCTCGTTTCATGAAGGAACTTTATCGTCTTTTAGGAATAGAAGCAAACTACACTACGGCGTATCACCCACAGACCAACGGCCAGACGGAACGAACAAATCAGGAGATAGAACATTATCTCCGGTTGTTCATTAGTTATCATCAAAACGACTGGCATGAGTGGTTACCACTTGCAGAGTTCGCCTATAATGATCGAGTACACTCTGCGACGAAAGTTTCTCCCTTCTATGCTGACAACGGTAGACATCCCTATAAAGGCACGGCACCTCAAATGACTTCGGACAACCCCACAGCACAGGTGTTTGCAGATGGAATGAGGAAGGTTCGAGATGAAGTAGGAGCGGCCTTAGGAAAGGCCAACGAGGATATGAAGAAATTTTATGACCGTAAGCGAAGAGTGGGAGTAGAGTACAAGCCAGGCGACAAGGTCTGGCTTGAGGGAACTAACTTATCGACAGACCAGCCGATGAAAAAGTTAGGAGATAAACGGTTTGGACCGTTTACAGTTCAGAAGAAGATAGGCGCTAGTTCCTATAAACTAGACATCCCCTCTACATGGAAACGTATCCATAATGTTTTCAACGAAGTCCTTCTCACTCCCTATAGAGAACCGCAATTCCCCTCTCAACCACGAAACACTCGACCACCTCCTGTCGTTGTAGGAGAAGAAGAAGAATTCGAAGTCGAGGAGATTCTCGACTCACGAAAGGTAGGAAAAGGGATCAAGTACAAGGTCAGGTGGCGAGGTTACGGACCACATGAAGACACTTGGGAACCTCGGTCCAACATCACCCATTCCTCTGATTTGTTAAAGGAATTCCATGATAAGAATCCGACTAAACCCAAACCCGTCACCCTGAGTCGACTCGAAATCCCTATTTCCTTGTTCCCTACCGAGTTATTCCGCCCTATGCCTCCGCCAGATACCGAAAATACACCCTCACAATTACCCTCCGAAAATTTTGTTAGACGACAAGCGCTTCGTGGAACTCGCGCTCTAGGGAGGGGGTAATGTCATGAATCGATCTTTTTTCATTATTCTTTTCTTTTATTATTCTTTTCCTTTTCTTTTATTTACTTATCTAATCACCAAAGCGCTTACACTAGCGCTTATTATATTTTCATTATTATTTAGGTTACACGCGTCAACCTTATTGTTCTCGCGTTGTCGTTTCACTTAGGCGCGACTCTCTCGTGCCTGTCAGTTCATTGACAGGACGACGTCATTATTGTTCCGCCTCCATGCTTCTTTTTATATTGCCTTATTGTTTACTCACCGAATACCTACAGCTTTACTTATGGATACGAGCGACTCTTATTGTAGATCCTCACGGTTACGGTGCGAGACGTCTCTCACGGTTTCATATCCCATTTTGTATATAAGACTAGATATTTGGTAGTTATATTCCTTAGCTCTATTCTCGTCTATTCTCCTCGGTAGCTAGACTTGTAGTTGGGTTGTTTTATCCATCCTCTTTTGCCTTTTCATCCTCTTGCTCATCGTCTATTGTGTGACGCCTGGTTGTCTCTTGTGAGAGCTAGCGAGTCGCTGACAGAATGTGTGATGTTGGACCGAGGTTCCCAAGTGTCTTCATGTGGTCCGTACCCTCGCCACCTGACCTTGTACTTGATTCCTCTTCCTACCTTTCGTGAGTCGAGAATCTCCTCAACTTCGAATTCTTCTTCTTCTCCTACGACGACAGGAGGTGGGTGAGTGTTTCGTGGTTGAGAGGGGAATTGCGGTTCTCTATAGGGAGTGAGAAGGACTTCGTTGAAAACGTTATGGATACGTTTCCACGTGGAGGGGATATCTAATTTATAGGAGCTAGCACCTATCTTCTTCTGAACTGTAAACGGTCCAAACCATTTATCTCCTAACTTTTTCATCGGCTGATCTGTCGATAAATTAGTTCCCTCAAGCCAAACCTTATCACCTGGCTTGTACTCTACTCCAACTCTTCGTTTCCGGTCATAAAACTTCTTCATATCCTGGTTGGCCTTACCTAAGGCCGCTCCTACTTCCTCTCGAACTTTCTTCATACCATCTGCAAACGCCTGTGCTGTGGGGTTGTCTGAAGTCATCTGGGGTGCAGTGCCTTTGTAGGGATTTCTACCGTTGTCAGCATAAAAAGGAGAAACTTTCATTGCGGAGTGTACTCGATCGTTATAAGCAAACTCTGCGAGTGGTAACCACTCATGCCAGTCGTTTTGATGGTAATTAATGAACAAATGAAGATAATGTTCTATCTCCTGATTTGTTCGTTCTGTCTGGCTGTTGGTCTGTGGATGATACGCCATAGTATAGTTTGCTTCTATCCCTAAGAGACGGTAGAGTTCCTTCATGAACCGGGAATGATACTGAGGTCCTCTATTGTGTATGATCTTTCGTGGAATCCCATGTATAGAAAAGATACGATCGCGATAAATTTTCGCCATTCCCTTTGATGTGACTGTAGTGTGCGATGGGACAAGTCATAATCTTTTGGAAAAATGATCAATAAACACCGATATGGCATTGTATCCTCCCGATTCCAGTAGTTCCCCTATCATATCAGTACCGATTATCTGCCACGGTTCAGTTGGTACCGCATGTGGATGAAGTTGTCCAACTGGCTTGGTACGATGTGATTTTGTCGCCTGGCATTTTTCGCAACCTTCGACATATTTCCCTGCATCTCGTGTCACCCCTGGCCACCAGTAGTCCCGAGTGATCAACTCCGTGGTCTTGTACTGTCCTGGGTGTCCCGCTAGCGGCATGTCGTGGTACTGAGTGATTATTTTGGACTGGAGTAGGCAGTTTTTTGGTACATAAACACGCCCTTTCCATGTAATGACTTTGTCGGTTTCAGTCCACTCCGTGTTTTTGGCAGCTAGGGCATCCTGTACAGTTCGATCTACTTGGTTTCTACTCTTTCGGATCTCTGATAACAGGAGATCTTCAGGAGCCGATAGGTCAAGAGCATGGATGAAAAATTCCGGTTTCAGGAGAACGATGTTCTCGTTGTCCTTGTCCCCCATCTCAAGACCTGTCATCCTCGACAGGGCGTCAGCTTTCATCATCGATTTACCAGGCTTATGAACAAGATCGAAATTATACTCCGCTAACTCCAGTACCCAGCGCGCTTGTTGTCGGTTGAGTTTCTGCAGCTTCTTGAAGTACTGGAGGTTTGCGTGATCCGTAAAAATTTCAATCTGTTCTTCCGCGCCTAACAAATACTGTCGCCAGTCGTCAAGTGAGTCCATAATCGCCATGAGTTCTTTGTCATAGATTTCATAATTACGCTCAACCTCATTGAGGGAACGTGAACGAAAAGCGATTGGATACCACCTATTGTCGACAAACTGTGATAAGACTGCGCCATTGGCATAATCAGATGAATCAGCCTCGACTCGGAATTGTCCCTGGTTACAAGGAATCAATAAAACAACTTCCTCACAAATACGGCATTTCAACTCTTCAAACGCCTCCTCCTGGTCTTTCTCCCACTTTCAAGTCCCATTTCCTGTGAGCTGTGTTAGTGGCTTTGCTACAAGACTGAATCCACGAATGAATCGTCAGAAGAAGTTGCAGAATTCTAGAAACTGCTGGACGTCGCACTTCTTTTGTGGAGTAGTCCATTCTCTAACGGCTTGTACTTTCTTGGGATCCATGTGAATAGTTCCGTTACCAATGATGATACCGAGGTAGTCGATAACCGGTTTTTTGAAAGAGCATTTTTCGGGTTTAAGAAATAGTTTGTGCTCCCGTAGAATATCGAGTACTTGCTTTACAATTCGTCGATGCTCTTCTATACCGTTGGTAAAAATCAGTATGTCATCCATGTAAATGATAACATGACCTCTATTGACGAGATCTCGCAGGATATGGTTCATAAAACCTTGGAACGTCGCAGGAGAGTTAGTGAGTCCAAAGAACATAACAGTTGGTTCGAATAACCCCTGGTTAGTTCGAAAGGCCGCTTTCCATTCGTCACCTTCCTTTATGCGGATGTTGTTGAATCCCCATCTAATATCCATCTTCGTGAAGATTTTAGCGCCTTTTAAACAATCGATTAGCTCCTGAATGAGAGGAAGTGGATACCAGTTTTTAACCGTCATCTCGTTCAGTTTACGATAGTCTTGTACCGGTCGTAAGGTGCCATCTTTCTTTTTGACGAAGAAGAAGGGGGATGCCATCTGCGAGGTCGAAGGTCGGATTCATCCAGTTCGAAGGTTTTCTTCAAGGAACTTGTCAAGTGCCTCTTGTTCCTTTGGGTTTAGTGGGTATACTTTACAATCTAAAGGTTTGGAACCTGGCATTAGATCGATAGCGTGGCCCCAAGGACGTCGTTGTGGCAACTGGTCGAATTCCTTCTGACTGAAAACATCAGGATACTCTTCGACATAGGGTTTGGAAGTGTCGAACTTTTCAACTGTTTCTTTCTTGGCTTGTTCCTCTGTCCACTTTCGTGACTGTACCTGCTCATGAACATATCTATCCCAGTCAAACAAGAAAAGCTGTTCGCCTTCCTGCAATGCTGCTCTAGAATGAGTATCCTCTGGTGTCCAAAAGTGTGGGTTGTAACCGCATCTTGTTGGACACCTGTTGAAAGTCAGTTCAGATGTTTTCCAATCAATGCTAGGGTTATGATGTCGTAGCCAGTCTAGTCCTAGAAAGATATTATTCTTTCCTAGACTTACCACTCTGAACTGGATGATCTCTGAATGATCACCGATAGTCATCCGGATCTCAACATACTTGTCTATTGATCCGGAATCGTTGAGTGTACCGTCGGCATTGTAGACAGGTGTTTTGATTGGTAAATCTTTCATGATGAGGTTGTGCCGTTTGACAAAGTCCGAGTCAATACACGAACTGGTAGCTCCACTGTCGAGAAGTCCTTCTGTGACGATTTGTCGACTATCCTCCAGTGTTTCAAGTATTGCCGGAAGTTTCAGACTTTTGCCACGTGTCCCGCGAACATAACTTCTTTTGTTCTTGAGACTCCGGATGGCGGTGACTGCCGCTTTCCAGTTCCGTTTTTGTATGTCCATGACGGTTTCTTCCGAGGCTTCTTTCTCCCGGGAAGAGGGCATCCAAGTTCATAACAATCCTACTGCTCTCGGGATCTGGTCTTCTCTAACTCTCTGAGTTAGCCATTCAGCAGTGTCGGGTTCGTACCGTATAGGTTTTTTGGTTTTTTTGGTTTTATGTATGAAGGTGGACGCGTTTTTCTGTTTAGTACCTGTACTGATTACATAATCAACGCCATCATCAACAAATTCCGAAATGTCCGTGTGCGAAGGCTCCTGCAGACCTATATCTACTGCGGAGCCTTTGGAAAACCCAAATCGTTAATGAAATCTGTACGTTCCTGCTCACTCATGTTTAGCATAATATTTCGGACTACCGCCTTTCTCCTGTGTGGGCAGTTCCTGCTCATGTGGCCTGGTTCGCCACAGTTGAAGCACAGCCGCTTCTCCCTCGCCTGGTCGATGTCCATCAGCTTGCCCGTTCCTCCGAACGTGGTGCTGGTAGCATCTCTTCTTGGTGCCGCAGGATACTCTGCCTTCGGAGCTACTTTCGGCTTTTGTCGGTTCTGCTGAGTGGACGACTGTCCATGACTCTGTCCCTGTGGGTTAGCGTTCCACCACCCCGCATACCTGTATCCTCTCTTCTGTTCGGCCCACTGCCACCTTATGTTATCAGCCCCTGTAACTACCTTCTTTAACTCCTTGTAGTCTTCAAAGGGCTCTGTTCGTCCTTTAATGATGTCGTACAGGAGGGTGTGATCGACCACTCTCTCTGCTAGGGTAAGGATGTGCGACTCGTCCTTCTTGTATCTGGCATCCTTCAGCAACAATTCAAATTCTTTGAAAAAGTCACCAGCCGAAGACTTCCCCTGTCGGATATAAGTTAGTTTGTCGCAGGCCTCCTTCTCCTTCCCGACGTTCGTGAACTCCCTGTCCATATTGTCAATTAGCTGCTTCCCCGTAATGTCCCATGACCCATTATCGATGTTGAAGTGGTCATCAGAGTAGACTTGGGCCCATTCATCAGCTTTTCCTCCGACCAGGAAGGACATAATGATGGTCGTGACATGATGGGAGTTGTCAACCTGTTTAGTCTCTGTTAACTCAGAAACGTAAGCCATCATTCGTCGTCGCCATGGTTGGTAGGTGGCGGGATCGCCATCGTAGTTCCCTGGTGTATTGACAAACACCCGGCGTGGACTAGAAGTGATGGTAGTGACTTCTGCTGGGTCGGGCGCATGTATCGACCGATCAGTCATGTTGAGTTATAGTAGGGGAGAGGATGAGCATGTTTGGTAAAAATGAAAATGTGTAACGTATCGAGAAAACTAGTTTCCAACGGCGTGTTGAATCCTAGGCAAGTTTGTAAAAGTTTGTTTGTGACGGGTGGTAGGTGGTAGAAGCTCTATTCTTCTGTCAGCGACTCGCTAGCTCTCACAAGAGACAACCAGGCATCACACGATAGATGATGAGCAAAAGAGCAAAAAAGCAAAAGAGGATGGATAAGACAACCCAATTACAAGTCTAGCTACCAAGGAGAATAGACGAGAATAGAGCTAAGGAATATAACTACAAAATACTAAGTCTTATATACTAATGGGATATGAAGCCGTGAGAGATGTCTCACGCCGTAACCGTGAGGATCTACAATAAGAGTCGCTCATATCCATAAGTAAAGCTGTAGGTATTAGGTGAGTAAACAATAAGGCAATATAGAAAGAAGCATGGAAGTGGAACGATAATGACGTCGTCCTGTCAATGAGCTGACAGGCACGAGAGAGTCGCGCCTAAGTGAAACGACAACACGAGAACAATAAGGTCGACGCGTGTAACCTAAATGATAATGAAAGTATAATAAGCGCTAGTGTAAGCGCTTTGGTGATTAGGTAAGTAAATAAAAGGAAAGAATAATGAAAAAAGATTGTTTCATGACATCACCATTCCAAATGGCATCAAGACAAAATACCCATCCATTGAACGCCGACTAGAACTGCTACAGCATGCATGGGAGGATGCAGAAGCAGCACTACGGATGAGCAAAGAGCGCATCAGAGAGGGAGCAAAGGGAAAAGTACAGGAATTCAAAGTAGGACAACCGGTTTGGTTATCCTTGAGCAAATTAAAGGTGCGGCAAAAGAACCAAAAACTGGGGAGCAAACGCCTAGGCCCATTCGAAGTTGCAGAGAAAACGGGCCTGCTCACATATTGATTACACCTACCTACCTGGATGAAAATCCATGACAACATCCATACCAACTGCTTGTCTCCCTGGAAAGGGAATGAGGTCAATGGAATCAAGCCACTGCCACCAGAACCCGAAATTGTAGAGGGAGAAGAGTTCTACAATGTGGAGGAGGTCCTGGACAATCGGATCTTTGGACGATGGAAGAAGTTGCAATTCTTGGTAAAATGGAAGGGATACGACGAAGGCCACAACAGTTGGGAGCAGGAAGAAAACTTAGTGGGCACAAGCAACGAGGCAATTGCAGATTTCTATGCAAAACACTCAAATGTACCACGAAAATTTTCAGCTGCCATCTTCAACTCTTTACCCTGGCAACCTTATGAAAACCTCACGGAAATAGTCGCTGGGACATTGACTGTAGAAGGGGGGTAATGTCATGACGTGCTATACAAGATACAGTACTTACTTTATTTCTCCTACATCTCCCCCTTCCCTCATCGCTGTTTACTGTTTGGATCCATCTACATCATTCCGCATCCTTCTATCACATTCCAAACACTTCCATCAACTTCCCACGCTTTCGCTTACTCATCGAGACTCTTGTATATATAGTACAGTAGCTGACACCTAGTTCCCCATCTTGACCTCTTGGTCTTTGGAACTAGGTTAGTACCTGTATCATCGTTTACCTTCAATATACTTACTTGGTCTTTGGAACTAGTTTTCCTTGTGCGACCCTAGTGATTGGCCCTTGCGCTATCACTGCTGTCTTGATCCTTATTTCTTTCAGCCTTTGTGTGTGGTGCTAGCCCCACCCTCGCCTTGGCTTGTGCTTGAGCCTGTGCCTCCTCTGTGCCCTCTCCCTTTGTCACCACAAACGCAGTCAATGAATCCGCATTTGAAATTAACGACATTAGATCATCAACATATGCCTCTATTACCCCTTTTGACTGGTCATTCCTGAAACCCCACTCTTTGTATGATGGATTTGTTGAGTAGACTGGGGTTGAAATGACTGTGGAAGTGGTTGATGAAGTGGGTTCAGAGGTGGTAGAAGTAAATGTAGATGAGGATGAAGTAGGTTTAGAGGGTTTCTTTATGGAGCCGTCAATATACCCGGTAAGTCCCTGGGATTGCAAAGTACTTGTTATTTTCCTTTTGACTGGTGTCCAGCTAAGGTGTACTCTGCCATCAAATTTCTGGTCCTGAGGAACCTCTGGGATGGGAGGAGGGATCGCACCATTACTCGCCATGATAGGTTCAGGATTTCTAAGTTCAGGTGTTTATCTGTTTCTATGTCGTCTCTCGAGGTTCAGCAGCGGGCGGGGCCCATAACCTGTAGACAGTAGTAAGTACTATAACTATATGTAATTAGCCATCTTACAGGTAGAGTAGAGAATATAAAGTACTTACTCTCAGAACACACCGAACGGGGTGTAATATCTGAGAGTACCAAAGTAATCTATGAGCTGTATATAAGTGTTACAAGTCCGAATACGATCGGACGGGCACAGTTGATTTGTAAATTGAATCCAAGAAATTTAAAATATGAAAGGAACAGGAACACTAACATGATCATGAAGACGAGATCAGTCCAGAACATAGAAAGGGACCTTGGTTACTCTGGAGGAGCGGTTGTGGATGACGTATGTGTCTCCCCTAGTATCCTACCTCTAATATTATTCACTCATTTTGGTTCAATATTCAGTTACTTGGTACAGTTGGAGGTTTAGTTTAATTGGAGGTTGAGTCAAGTTGGAGGTCTAGTTTAGTTGGAGGTTTAGTTCAGTCGGAGGTTCAGTCTTCAATCACAATTAGGGGTTTGATTAGAAATTCATAAAAATAACCTGAAAAAAAACCCATGTAGTATATATATGTATGTAAAAGAAAGAAGTGGAAGGTAATAACCCATCCCGGCCAAGACCGAGGCCGACACCGAAACCGGGGCGGATGCGGGGGTGGGAAGAAAAGAAAAAAAAGGGAAAGATAGTTGGTTTCGAAAACCAACACCGAATCGAAATGAGCAGTGGGTTGATTTCAGCTATATCATGGGTTAGACGTGGTGCAGCGTTACGACATCCTGAGAGGGAGAAAGGAGGGAAGGGGGAAGGGGATTGGATCGAGTGAGTTGGGTTTGGGATTAGATTATAATGCTTGTTTACTGATTGTGTTTTGTACGCAGTGAAGAAGAAGAAGAAGGTATGGGTATGGACGTAGACGCATCCAAGGATGGGGATGGGGATGGGGATGGGGATGGGGATGGGGATGGGGATGGGGATGGGGATGGGGATGGGGAAGAGGCAGAGGCAGAGGCAGAGGCAGAGGCAGAGGCAGATCTAGCTGAATACAATCTATCCACCTACGACGAGGAGGATGGGAAACGTAAGACCTCGCAATGAACGCTCCAAACCAAAAGTCTAACCTAAACAGGATCCAAGCATTTCAGTGATTTCCACAATATCGCTGTTTATAGGGATAACAGGGACGACCCTTTCATTACTCTGAAGGTGCGTAGAGTTTGTGTTTGCACTTGTTTCATCGCCTCCACGTCCCTCAGACCCCCTCCTCCCCGACGTCGTCGACGTCCTCGACGCAACTAGAAATCCTCCCAACAGACAACCTCGTGATAAGCGCGAAAACAGAAGACGCGATATCTCATCTGGAGGTGTACGTCTATGAAGAGTCCGACGCAGGCCATTTATACGTGCATCATGACCTGATGTTGTCTAATCTTCCATTATGTTTGGAGTGGTTGGATTTCAAACCTGGGGGGGGTGCAGACTGTGGCAATTACATCGCAGTGGGTACCCTCGATCCTGAAATCGAAATATGGTCGCTCGATGTTATGGATCCAATCTACCCAACCGCTGTTCTTGGTAGTCCACCGAAAACTAACAAGAAAAAGACAGTGAACGGCTCCTACCACGTCGATGCAGTATTAGGATTATCCTGGAATACAAACCAAAGAAATTTACTGGCAAGTGCTAGTGCCGACAACACTGTCAAGTTGTGGGATTTGACCACGGATCAACGCGCCTTCCGTTCATACCACCAGCACACCGACAAAGTCCAATCTCTCCAATGGTCATCCACGTCCCCGTCTGTGTTGTTAACAGGAAGTTATGACCGTACCATATCCGTTTTCGATACCAGGTCCTCCGAATCACTGGGTCTAGGTGCTTTCCTCCCAAGCGACGTCGAAGTGGTCAGATGGGATCCTTGGAATGAATTCGGTCTTTATGTATGTACAAATCTATTTCACCCCCCCCCCCCCCTCCCCCTGCGTTTTTATCAATTCTCACACAGGTCTCCCTTGAAAACGGCTTCATCCTCTACTTTGACATCCGTTCTCTCCCATCAACTCCCCACTCCCTCTCCCTCTCCCCCGCCACATTCACCCTAAAAGCCCACGACGGCCCAGCTTCCGCCCTAGACACTAGTCCACATGTAAAAGGCTGTATTGTCACAGGCGGTGATGATCGCTTGCTCAAGGTTTGGAATGTTGATGCAGGCCAAGGCCACTCCCCAAACATATCCCTAGTTCAATCCCAAGACCTCGGAATAGGTAAAATATTCTCTGCCGTTTTTTCACCAGATTCTCCTCTCACTATCGCCGCCGCCGGTTCCAAAGGCGTCCTGAGGGTCTGGGATTTGGGGCCGGGCCCGGATAGGGCAGGTGGCGCTGCCTTGGGTAGAAAAGGCACAGTTATTGCTGTGGATAGTGATCCAGAGGAAAGTGATGAGGAGGACGAGCTCTGAAGCGACTACTTGCCATCATATCTTTTCATTCTCTGAAATGTTCATCTGTTCACATAATCGAGCGTACAGTCCTAGAGTACTCTAAAAACAAGGAAATCGAAAGACATAAACATAGGCAACGGCACTATGTATAATAAGTATCCAATGTCCACTACCTAACCCTGTCTCATGATAGGACCTAAACGGAGGTTTGTTATCATTCTCCTTTCCATGTCATAGGCTAGCAACGTACCGCGAGGAGCACAATTGCCACTACGACGATTAGAATGACCATCAAGCACGCTGCACGTCTGCCCGCTCTTCGTTGATACTCATGTGCTGTCGTCAATTCTTCTGCAGCACGAGACGTGTCGACGTGTACGCTTTGGATATTGTAGTCGATGTTGTCTATTCATAATCCAAACAGTGCGATGTGATCAGGGAATTCAACGTGAGGCCATCTAGTGACATGTCGCTTACCGAGCATTCCGCCTTGTTGATCCACCAAAGTTCCTAAATCCCTGAAGATTTCGGCCAGCTCGTGGACACCGGCTTCTATTTCCCGAATATCGTCTTCGCGTTCGTGAATGAGAGATTCTTGGTAAGCCAGTTCATGCGGAGAGAGTTGCGCCTGCAACAGTTGAGCTTGCCGCTGAGAAGGTGATGAAGGACGTTCGTTCGCTTCCCTGAACAGATAAACAAGCTAATTAGGGAGCACTTGGAAAGACATTCCATCTACTCACGGTCCTTCACCATTATCCTCCACTGCCATCTTCACGCCCTGAACGACCGTCCTCTGTCGCTCAGCACTGAGTTGCTGCGCACGTTGGAACCCAACAAGTGAAAGTTGGAAATCATGAGAGGTCTTCTGTAGTGAAGCCTTTTGATGAGGCTACGCCATGGTCGCGCCGACAATGAAAGCAGATTCGAAGCGCAAGCAATGGAAGGTCCTGAATGAGAACCATGGATTGCACAACTTCCAAAGTGCTTACAAGTTTCACCTGCTGCGTAGTAAGCTTTTTCAAGTCTTCGGAACCTCTCTTGGCCATTGCACGAGTGGTGTCCGTTAAATCATGCCTGCAAAATTCAATCGAATCAATCCCCAATTCCTATTCGACAATTACTCTCCAAAACCAAAACGCACAAACTCTTCCTCAATGCTGCAGAGTCCCTCCCTGTTCCTAGCTGATCCACAAGCTTTAAAATTCCCTGTACATTAGCGTTCATCTTGAGCATTTGTAGAGAAAGGCTGGACTGTAGGCTGCGAAATGCTGCATCCTCTGGTGACTCTGGAGTCGCGAGAGACGTGGTGTTATTGGACGCTCCAGGTCCGAACCCGGCTTCAATATCTTGAAAACTCATATCCGTTCGTATATGTCCTAAAAGTGGCGATAGGGGAGTTTTTGGGGCAGAGGCAGTAGTAGAGAAAACGAACAGTAGGCGTGAGAACAGCGAGACTATTTCTGTTCTCGGCAACGACCGTTCTTTTGGTTCTTCATATCCTCTCACATCGTACTCAAAAGCTTGAAGCCAGGCTACCAGCTACTGCGAAGAACGCCAACGAATTAGGAATGAACGCGAAGAGCTTCGTGACGAGCTCGAAATAGCCAACCAACAGCTTGTCAAAATCACTATGGAACAGGGGCGCCTTCAAAGTCAATTTGGAAGACTTGAAAAGAGAATTGGCGCGTTACAATGGTCGACATCGCAGTAGCATAGCCAGTTTGCCCGTAAGTAAGAATTAGTGAATACCTGCATCTCTGATATATCGTTTCTCGGCCCACAATCAAGTCCGAAAGATGCCGAGATGGACAATAATATGTCCAAGGATCAATCGCGAAACACAATATTCGACGTCTTTCGTGCAACCCGTCTCGGGTGTACCAAGAGGGTTCGAAGCATTTCTCCTGATGTAGACACACGAACCTTCTAATACCAACAACGAACCAAAGCCAAAGAGTAATACCAGCTTCAGGATATGTAAGTCAGCTATATATCTACTCGGATCATCCTGTTGAGCAAGTAATTAACAACTCCCAGGCCGACGCAGTATGTACTCCAAATCTTATGCTTGTAACTCTCAATAGCGTAAATCAAGCTATACTTACATTTTGTTTCAGATAACAAATGCTGATGAAGACAAGGAAGATTCTGCGACTCGGAAGGTCAACTTCGATACTGGATCTTCACATCCTCGCTTCCCGACAATTCCACTATTATCAGACATCCTCTCGGATTTGTCAAATCACTCCTCCCTGTCCACAGCAGTGTAAATCTTCGGTAAGACATGACAAAAATCAATCAAGGTCGAGAAACCTCACCGAATTCATAGAAAAGGAAATATGTTGTTAGCAAAAAGTCCTGTTCGTAGACAGACAAATTAGTTGTTTTATCTCCTCAAATACGCCAGTTTCATTGGCGCCTTCCCCCGTTTCTCGCGTCAACCATCATATTATCGGACCAATCTCGCTACAGCAACGAAATGAAGACCTTTCTTTGGACACTCCACCCTCATCTCGATCTCCAGCTGCACTTTATTACGGGCGTCGCTACACTGTCCGAACCGGGTGCGCAGATATCACCCATATCAACTCATGGCACATCTGACGACGCCATTGTTCAAACTAATTGCGCTGCAGGGAAACGCCTCTTCTGCTTCCACAAACAGCGATGTGGCCATCGAGCCCTACGGTTTCAAGCACTACTGGGACTTGTGCTACAAAAATCATGCGATTCACGTTTCTTTCTCCGCTGCTCCGGGTGGTCTTGCTCGATCGATGAGCAATGCCGAGTGTGCAAATGTCGCGGGAGTTGTTCAGCTGAGTGGGATTGACGCAATACCTCCACTACAATCTCCTCGTTCCGTCCTTGTATCTGCTTTTGCTGTTTCTACTCCACAACTGTACTTGTACCTATATCATCATCTTCGAATGCTTCCTCAATCGCCCTCTCTGCTGCCGCCTCCGAGGTATCCTTTTGTCCTTGTCCTTCCTCTTCTGCTTGCTCTACATCGACATCTTCCGTTTCTACTCTTGACCACAACCACCTCGCAGAGATGGTGCGTACTTGCACGCCGATTCCTAAATCATACATATAAGATTAACACAGGATCTTTCAAAGCTATAATCAAGGCTGGTCTTAACCCGACCTCAACTCCCAACAATCCTTGTGGACGTTCGATTTTATTCCCATTCTCCCCTAATCTACCAGCTGAACCTGGAGATCCAGGAATCATTCTAACCAAACGCACGGGACATACTGGATATTCAACCTGTGTCAATCTTTATAAACTACGACGAGCGTGGCAAACCTCCTCGTGTTTGGCTTTATGCTGGTGATGACAAGCTTGAAAAGTGTGCGGAGATGACCGGAGAGCAGTTTTCCAAACAACCGCGGAAGGTTGGTCGGTGCATATTCTTGGTCAAGACCTCTACTGAATTCCGTATGATTCCTCCTAGACTCAAGGAAGATGGGGGAAACAGCATTCTTGATTTGAAACGGCATGTTTGGTCTATGAAGCGTGCTCGTATTTATCTGCGGAAGCACAACATTCCGTTGACCTATCGACGGGGAATGCACCAAGATTAGAAGAGGCAAACCTAAACCTCTCGATGTTCAAGATGTTATCGATGCTTTCATCAGAGAAGCCGAGGTAGGCGCTAAACCTTTCTCCCGGAAACAAGCTTCTCACTTCTGGTCTGATTTGAACCAGTGTTTGAATATCATCCGGATGGAATGTGTGTGTCCTATGATCGAATATTTGTCGAAGATTCAAGGTCTAAGTTGAGTGCTGATTCCGGAGACCCGGAAGCTACATCGAATCCGAAAACAAGGACTAGAGCAAAGGCAAATCTACGTCGCGATGCTGCAGGCAGCACACAAAGAGCTTTCTCCAAGTTTCTGCCTCCACATCTAGTCTTCGTCGTTCCTCCCGAGAACGAAAGCCTCCCGGAACGGTTTTCACAGGTGGTGGAACCTTTGGACACTGAACATGAGCTGGTATTCGGACGGCTCAACCAGTGATCTAGCGGATTATGATTATTTGGATAGTGATGTTGAAGAGAGTGAAGATCATTAGACGTAGGATATGATGTTTTTTGGGATCGGGATTTTGGTGATCTATTGTAACTGCAGAATAATACTTTGGACCATACACAAACCTTTCGGAACGATAGGTCTGACTATCAGTAACAGGAACGTCGTTTACTTGACTGTTCAAAATTTGAATCCTTGAATTGTTTCATTTCCGCGGATACGGGTTGGACGCTTCTTGACTCATTGCCATTGACCGTCATTTCTCCCTTGGTTCTGTTGCTGACCACGGCTGCGAGCAAACTGTCGCCGGATTTCAACAGCTCGACCATGACATTTTCCCGAGAGTGTGTTGAATCTATTTTTCTGGTTCCCGCGACTGCCGTCCATGTGAACCGACTGAACTCAGCCCAAACTGATATCTTCTCAGATGAAGACTTGGATTAAAAGGCTTTGAGGGGGCTGACAGTACCAAGAAAAGTCTTATCACTCATGTACGTCAAATCATGGTGTCCTTGTCAAGCTTTTTACCTACGAAGAAGGTCGTAGAAACGCGGCCAGCATCGATTTCACCAAGCTCGCTTTCGCTTTCTTCTATCTTGCGGCGTGTACTTTTCAAACTGCACGTGGAGAGTACGAGATGATGATTTCGTTTTTTTGGCTTCTCTTATTCTTCCCTTCAAGCGATATCCACCTCCACACTGTTGCTTGCCATCCTTTTACCTTTCCAAGTAATACAGGATGTCAGACCGGTCATTGGAGCATCGGCATCTGAACATTGTCAAAAAGTATTATATGGCTGGAGGTGATCTGTTTTTCCAGGTGAGTCCTTGCCCATGATGGTTTCTTTCCAGGGTCTACGGCTGATTTCTTTCCCTGGAAAAGGCCGAAAATAGTTTGTTCAAGGTTCATCGTTATTTTTTCGACCGGGAGTCTCCAAAATTCCAAGAAATGTTGTCAAGACCGCCACCTACCGGGCAAGCTGCCTATGGTTCTCTAAACAACCCAGTAGTGTTGGATGTGACGAGTGAGGAATTTCAACAACTCTTATGGGTGTTCTACAACCCGTGCGTATCATTACTATTGCACGCCACGATTTTTCGAGCTCCATTAATACTGTCCCTTTCTAGGGTTTATTCGTACGAAGAAGCCAAACTAGAAGACTGGGGATGCATACTCTCTCTCGCATGTCGCTACAAATTCCCAGAAGTGAAGAAATTGGCAGTACGGAACTTGGAGAAATTCAATTTAGATCTTGTCGAGCAGATTTCCCTGTATCAGGAATGCAGTGCCGACGAAGATTTACTCATTCCATTATATGCTCACCTTTGTGCTCGAGACCGTACGCTCAGTCTGGCCGAAACACATCGACTGGGATACGAAACAGCCGTCATGGTATTCCAGGCGCGGGAACATCTTCGTTCCCCTGCAGACCGAGGAAAGAGTCCTTTGCCTGATGATATCGAGGAGGGAGAGGTCGAAGATACGATTCGTGATCTCATGAAAGATCTCTTCAGTGGAAATCCTAACGATAACCGTAAGAGCATTTCTGCTAGTGGCTGGGTGAACATTGCTCGCATTCGTCATTCGCGCGAGAAGCTGACTCTCTTTTCTCTCTATCATAGGCCGCAGCTTACGAAGAGGCATTAGCGACAATAAATATGGAACCCAAATCAAGAAGTATTCGGAGGATTCCAAGGCCTCTTCCCCCTCCCGCTCCTTCGAGCGAAACAGACGAGATGGATGGATTGCACAAAATGGAGACGATTACGGAAGTATCAACAGTTCGGACTGGGAGGACTGATAGTCTCTCCTCGGAGGTGACAAACTCGAAGCGGCGAGTTCAGAATCTTAATGGAGGTGAGCAATATTAATTTTTTATGAAATGTCAACGTTGTTGGCTAACTGGATTGGGTAGTGAAGTCGACTGGCCAGACACTGAAGAAGAGTCAACTCACGTACAAGAATCAGAATCAACAACGCCAAAGGAGGAAGTCCATCCGGAACACAATAATGGGGTTGATTTCCCCACGCGACGACCTCCGACCGACGACAGACGAAGCTCACTGAGATGGAGTCGGGCGCGAACCTTCAGGACTGTCTCTACCACTTCCGTCCCTCCCCTTCCTGGTTCGTGGTCCGAAACTTGATCAGACGAAACATATACATATTATTTCATCTTTGTTGAACGTTTACTTTATCTCTTGGACGTTTCGTTACGATATGTATACTGTATTTTCTGTCGGAAGGGTCTTGGTGTTTATGTAGAGAATTGATATTTTACTTCAAGGCATTTGTCACCAGATGGAGACTGACATTGTTTATGGCACAATGAGGCGCTTGCGAGACGGTCAAAGCAAAAAAAAAAAAAAATTGCGGCGTCTGCAAACAGTAACAATATGAGCGTCAAAATATTACATCCCCGCGCTCAAATTCCTTCTTCCATTGGCGAAGTAACTGAAATTAAAGAAGCCTGCAGTCCAGCTGCAGCCTCCCTTACACTCTGATATCCTCTTGTTTGCCACGAGCCGACGCTGCGCCTACCTCGAGGCTCGGGGCTGCTAGATTGACGGCTCGTACAGCAACCGGGCGCTGCAAGTAATATGAAAAATATAACATACGTCTGATCGAACAAAAGCCTATACAGTCCGCAGGTTTGTGGACATGTGTTCTACACGTGTAAGTTAGCCGACACTTGGGTTCAAATAACCCAGAGTTTTTTGTTGTTTTCTTTACCTACATTCACCAGCAACATATACCCGTCGTTCAGTCAACAGGACAGACGACTTCCTTCTCCTTCTTGACATGTTCTCTCATCAATCTTCCGACTCGGAAGGGTTCACGGCTCTGCGCCGACATGAGGAGTACTACCTCACTGGAGGTGATCTCTTTTTCTTGGTATGTTGCTGCGAGTAATGTGAATGTTATATCTCTTAACCGCTTTCATTTCGTTTAGATTGAACAAAATCATTTCAGAGTACATAGATATTTTTTTGAACGAGAAAGCCAGTGGTTCAAACTACAACTTGGAACACCCGCTTCACCCGGTGCGATTCGACAGGGAACGTCAGAGTCTACAGCCATTGTTTTGGATAATGTCAAGGCGTCGAATTTTGCCAAATTTTTATGGGTCTTTTACAATCCGTACGTACCCAAGCATTGTTAATTTCCTTAAATCTTATAATCATGTATCATCAGTAAGTATTCACTGTACAAAGCCCGGGTGGACGATTGGGTTGCGATCATGGAACTAGCTCACCGGTGGGGGTTCCACGAGGTTATGAAGCTGGCAACGAGAGAAATAGAGAAACTGGAGATGCCCGATATCGACCGTATCGTGGCATACCACAAGTTCGAGATCGACCGCAGCCTTCTTCTTCACCGATATGCTGCGTTAACAGCTAGAGAAGAGCCCCTCAACTTAGAAGAAGGTATGGCTCTGGGGATGGATACTACATTGAAGATTTTTCGAGCTCGAGAAGTCGCTCGCGCTATTCCTGCTGCTGATGGAAGCCGAAGTCCTACCTCTGCTTCGCTCCCAGCTGAAGAGATGCAGAGCCTGATTCTGGACTTATTCGAGATTACCGAATACTCAGGACCATTGCCGGACGATGAGCCTCCGAGACCTCAATCCAGCAAGAAATTCGAGCCAGTAAGAGCTGCCCCCACTAAACCTCAACCAGCTCCAGCTCCACCTATCGCCTTAGAAGAGCCACCTGCACCCCCCGCTAAATCGCATGGTACTTCCTCTAAATCCACCACTCCTGCTCCTACTACGACCACAAGCAATACTAAGCCAGCTGTAGCTGCCTGGGGTGCCGCTAGCTCTACGGCCAACAAGGCCGCCAATACCGGTGGCCCTAATACCGCTGCGACTGCTAAGTCTCCTAGTGCATGGGCCCATACTGGAACCACAAATCCTGCTTCTTCCGCAGATGTACCCTCAGCATCGATTGAGGTCTCTGCCACTGTGAGCACCAAGACCTCTGACGATACCACCAAAGATGCCAACAAAGACACGGACAAAACTGGTGACAAGGATCCAATGAAGGCTTCTACAGGTGGATTGGTGAATTCTGTTACCAACGTCATTGCAGATTTTGCTAATCTATCTTCGCCTTTTCAACAGGTTCGACCAACACTTCAAGTGGAATCAGCGGTATGCCGAATTCCTTCAAAAGCGTCTTCCACCAGTCCTCTTCGGACGCAAGTGGTAACAACGACGAATCTGCCGCCGCTGCCGGAAATGGAAATGCAGATGTCCCTGCCTCCGCCGCCAATGTCAAAGAGCCTGAAACCCCTCGAAGCCCTACACCCTCTGGCACAAACAAAACCAAAAAGAAGGCACAAAAAAATTCTAATTAATCATCTTCCCGGCTTGGATATGGACGAGGGTCGCGATGGAGGCAGTGTGAAGACGGTAGAAGACTCTTCAGACGACGACGAAACCTGGGTCGATAGCAATGAACATGATGATTTTGTGATGAATGACAACGACGAAACATACGATTTGAGGAAGGATGTCGATGTGGTGAGCAATGAGAGTGAGAGACAGGATGGCGCGGAGCATGGCACAGTCACTGAGGAGACAGCGCCCGTCGATGTTGATGACGATGCGATGCCTTCCATTGCTGCCATTACAGGGAATTCTTTGCTGACTGATAACTCGTCTGTTGTCACACTCGTCGAGGACACTAAAACAGCGCCAGTCGCTGCTCATGCTGATACGACTGATTTGGATACAGACATTGGAGGTTCCGCTTTACCTCTCGCAGGCAGTACCGAGGTCGTGGCCGTAACTGCAGCGCTGGACGCTGACCTTGATGATATTCCGCTTTCGAAATTTGTACCATTCACTTCATCAGTCGAAGAAAAGCTCCTAGATTATGCTGATCAGACGGTTCGTACTCCTGCAACGCAGGAGCCATCGAGTGAAGTTTTGGCTGTCGTTTCTGGCGCTGGTACTGACCCAGCGATAGCGCACAACTGGCTTGCGGAAGGTTCAGTTGCAGATGCTGCGGATGCCTTGTTGGCTGCGGCAGGACTCTTACAGGAACTCCAAACGTCGGAGGCTACTACTACTAACGAGATAATCCTGATAACTGCAGGCAGTATCAGAGAGGCAGGCGCAGTGGATTCACCATCGAGCGTATTACTAGAGGATAAAGTGCAAGCTAGCATCGAGAGTGAGTCGACATCAATGATGCCGCCAGAGGACGTAACCCAACTTGTTTCGTATGGTCCCCTGCAAGCCGAGCCTCCCGTGCCGGAGAAATCTGAGGACAAGAATGAATTGATCGTGCCTTTCGAGCAATCAATGCAACTTGCTGTTCTCGATGCTCCTGCCTCAATGTTAGATCCCGACTCTGTGCTGAGTTTGGATTCGGGAGATCAAGTCGGACATGATCATTCTAGTAGTGCTGAACCAATCCCCGAGATTTCGCCTAAGCAATCTGAAAATACGGATACTACAGAACCTGCTTCGTCTGCACTGGACGGAACTCAAGGAACTCCCGATCTTTCTGCCCAGGTCATAGTCGAACTTCTTACCCAAGTTACTCCCGACGAAGGTATTGCAAATACAGCTTTGTCTTTAGTGTCACAAGATGTAGTGACTGTCGAACCATCGGTTCAGGGAGAACTAGCGGACCGCGAAAATGCTCTCGAGACGCTACCCAAGGACACAGATGCAGCAACACAGGATCCCTCAACGATTCAGCAAGATATTCTGCCTATCCCATCGGACCACGAAACTCCTACCATAGCCAAAGACGATGTTAAATCTCCAGAGGCGATGGGAACTTCGATGGAGAATCCGGCGTCGACAGATGTTCCTGGTGGAAATATATCTCTGAACCCGCTGTTACTAGGCGCAGAGCCCGCTCAACAGGAGGAAGGCACTGTCCCGGCTCCAAATCCTGACTTCAAGTCAACGACAATCATCGATTCGGACGCTCCTCCTGTTCCCGAGAAAGACCTCAGACTTCCGCCAGGAGAATTACCCAGTCCAGCAATACCACAAGCTTCGCCAGCATCGGGTGATCATGAAAACCGGAATCCTGTCGCAGAGTCTCTGAATAGAATAGAGGTATCCTCCATCGAAGCAAATTTACCGACTTCCACTACGTGTCTAGCCGCGTCTTCTGACACTGACACTCGAAGTAATGAGAAACAGGAAACTATCGCTGCTGCGCCCTTGAAGGGTTTACAGCCCGTAGACTCTTCGAAATCACCAGGAAACACCAAAGCAGATGATGACACCAATCTCGAGGGAAAGGAGATTGTTCAGGGCATCAGCACTACTTCTGATGCAGCAACGCCTTTAGCTAAGGCTCTGCCTCTAGTCGTTACTCCTGACTCTTCCACTACTGTCACTGATCCAGGCTCGACGACCAAAGTTTCCCATGCTGGCACTGGTGACTCTAACGCAGAGCCGAATAAGTCAACACTGTTCCAGGCGTTCTTGAAGCCAGACTTATTCCAATCGTTCAATCTCAACTTTGGTGGTGATACCAACGATACCTTCCAATTCGGACGAGGTCCAGACCATACCTCGATAGAGACCCGTGCAACTAGTAGTCTCCCAGAAGATACAAGAGAGTCGAATGATAAAACCACATTGATAGCTGCCAGCCAGCTGAATGATGGTTCGTCTGAGTTGAACGATTATTCGAATATCTGGGATGCGGCTCAATCTTCAAATGCGACGGGCGCGACAGGTCGTGACGCCGTTAACAATCTGGATCTCTCTGCTTTCAGCGACGACGATGAGTTCTTCGATTCACCGGAGAATCCCCAGGAGGGAGGACTTCTGATGGCGCAGTGATCTATTTATTTTCTTTGAACAATTCTTGGAATCATCCCTGTATGATATGTTATGTATTCAAATAGTCTGCTAGCAGGACAAAATAATATGTACGATCTTACTGTGTATATTCAGGTCATAATTTATCGTATTAGAACTAAGGATTCTACATACCTGATAATCACTAATTCCCACATTTATCAGTCTCAAGCAGAGAATCATTCCGACACCGATGATCCCAGAAAAAAAAACACTAAGGACTGCCTTAATAACAGCTTCATTGGAGCGAGAATCTGGGGCAAAAGATCTAGAGGAAGAAGGAACAATATCATAATTACATCGTCTTATTCCAAAGCAGCAGCGATACCGACTCTTATTCTAGTCTCGAGAAGAGAATAGAGTCAACAGATACCAAACGGCTGTCGCATCCATTGAATTTTTGGGAGGACCCTTGTCGAATTTTGGCACCTGCTTCTCTGGTCGTCTCGTGTCTCGCGAGAGCGATATGGATAGTAGTAAATACCCTTGGAACCTCTTTTTTAATGATTATCAAGGCTGATTCCCTGGAATAAAATAAGTATAATTTCCAATCCTTGGGCAAATTTACGACGAACCAGAATCAGGAGAACGTCGCCGCTTTGACCGTCCCAATAAAGCATCCTTCCAGCTTATCTTCTCCTCAAAAACATCATCTTCTTTGTGCTTATGATTCCGCGCGAGTCTCCTTAACCTCTGAAGATCAGCTGGCGAGAGTGGAGAATTCGACCGTAGTTCGTCTACAATTGACTGCAGAACAGATTCCTGCGCATTCACACGCGCTCTTTCGTCCGCGAAGGTATTTCTCTGGTAGACGAGGTGTAAAGAAAGAGATACATTGGCGACAGAGTATAAGATATGGGGGAGATAGCCAGAGAACAGTGGTGGCATTGTGTACAATGGAAATAATTATATCCGTTCTTACACTTCTTTCTCACAATCCGTCCGTGCTATGCATCCGAGCGTTTAAGAGTGAACACACTCGCAATGATGATGCCTTTCTCTTGCATTTCTCTGAGTCTCATAAGTCGACTGCAGTAGCCGTTGGAACCAAGTAATAAATATTTTCAAGCCTGCAGAAGTTTCACGGTTGGTCGGCCTCCAGCCGTTGACTCTCCTCCAACAAATTTCGCAACGGATCTTGAGGAAGAAAAGTCAATTGGAAGACAGTGATGAAGCCATTGAACAGTAATGTTCGAACTGGGTCGCCCTTCGAGCAGGGAAAGAGAGTATTTCTGTTGGCTCGCATCTGTGTCTCGCACTTGTCCGTTTTGAATCCACGTAAAATTCCTCCTTGGAGATAGAGGCGCTGCACGAAGTTTTTTAAATTTCTCATCAAGCGAGAGAAAATTCTGGGCTGAGCCGTCGAAAATCGTACTTGTTGTCGCGAGAGACGTCACACTTCTTACAAGCAAACTATGCAGATACCGGAGGGAATCGGCGTGTGGCCATCTTTTGGTCTGCTGGATGCTCGTCGATTCTATCTGTTCTTCGTGCAACACGGAATCGTAAGATCTTGGAAGAACTGGACAAAAATTTGCAGGACTAGGGCAGGAATTGTATACCTCATGGTCAACACCAGGATTCCTCTTCATTCCGGGACCTCAAATGATGTTCACCATAGATCTACTTTATTTCTACTCTGGATACAGGCCTCCTATGGACGACCGGAATTCTATTCCTTGGGACGATCCTGATCTTGCCCAGGTTATTGAGGAACCGGAGCTCATATTTCGACCACCCTTGCTACAATCCTATCAGTCGAAACTTACCATCGACTGCGAGTTTACACGTTCTCGACGGTATCAAGCAGAAAAGCAACCAGATATCGACATCCTTTCGGACTGATCGTAAAACTGCCATACGTCGTACGTTTCATGAACATGTACCAGCGTTCCAACCTTACTTCTAACTTTCGACTTTCGACTTCGAGTTGTTTTCCTTGTTCTTGTGCGTTGACTAGTTTCCCTAGGCCTCAAAGCAACTTCAATGAGGCGTACGCGTAAGTTTTTTCAACTCATCCATATCACAACCAGGTGGTTGATAGAGGGTGTTAGACTTCTCATCTTGGGTCAGAGTCGATGATAGCCAAAACAATACTGCCCATGGCTGCTCGAACGGCCAACGTGAAAGTTAATTTGACACTCGTGATAGCGTGCGCAGTAGCTACATAAATTATCACGACTTTGCATCAGCTATCTCACGTATCTTCAAGGTTTTGTGGTTGTCTTACACCAATAATATTTTGTGTCTGGGGCTAATGTTACCTCTAGATCTGAGTAATGCTTTTCATCCACTGCGGTCATGAAACCCAAATCGAAAGCTAAATGTCAAATCTTCACCCACGCAGTGAAGGGTAAGTTCATGTCACATTGCAGATTATGGGAAGCTTATAGTTATTCGGAGCTTCTTATGATTTGAGTACGTACGATTCCTCGTTTGAACAAGCTATCTACTTATATGATGTGCACACGGAATTTCTCTCTTATAGGTTCTTCTCTACTGGCGGCTTTGGCATCAGTCCACTGTTCTGCGACTCGCCTTTTGAAATGCCCGGACTTCCAGACCTTTCTGACACAGTATGTGTTCAGCAATCTTCAATTATCTACGTTGAGCATCTCCCGATAGAAATATTTTCCTCCACTGTATGAGCTTCCGCATGAGTATTTCCTCGATAAGCTTGATATTGATGCCGCTCAACCACGCAAACATTAGTGTCTCCTTGCCGAAATCGTCGAAGAGCAACCGTAGCCCTTTCGACCTATGTACCGTGCGAAGGATATCACTGGTCAGACATTCCTGGCTTCGTTTCACTACGACGATAGAACCCTGTTTCCTGGGGTTCTGAAAAGAGGTGTTGTGGGGTCGACAATCTGCGTGATGTATGCATATTTTCACCGGTTCGTGGATGGGCAGACCGGAGTCAGGTTGGAGGAGCCTAAAGACGTCAAGGTAGTTTGACTTTGAACCGACACCCAAATACCTGATGACCGACTACATTGTACCGCTAGATTCTTCCGCTTGGAATAGAGGAACTCGTCGCAGTAAGCAAAACTGTGCGAGATGGCTTGCCGGTATCTTGTGCTTTCTGCCAAGAGCATGCCTCCAATAGATGCTCTCGGTGCTCTGCTATATCCTACTGCAGCAAGGTGTGTGGTTAAGGGGTCCATCGCGTCGAGATGGCTGCGCCTTCTACTTGAACTAATTGCTCCCATCTGTTAGACATGTCAAATGCAAGATTGGGAAAGACACAAGAAAGTGTGTGTCACGATTCGGCAAATGAAGATCTGGAATGAGTTCGATTGGATGTAGAATTTTTGAACTACTTTACAGCTCCCTTCAAGTGCCAATATGTTTTAATCTGACTCATCAGACTCAGTGGTTTTCCTCTCCTTGTCACAATCAGTTGTTATCGAAGTCCCACAACTTCAAGGCATAGATTGTGCCAAACGACGACGATACTCATGATCGGGTAGTGTTACGCGTTTTCTCTCTGCTTCCTCTGCTTCTTCTGGAAAATACGTCTCATTTTCCAAAACCTGGATATATGTCCATACATATCCAGTTTAAAGCTGCCTTGAAGCTTAGCTCCAGAATTTTTACTGTGCCTTTATGAGTTCGACTATTCAAAGTTCCTATCCTTCCATACTTACATTTGTAGAAATCTGGCCCTAGAAACAATGAATATCAAGTTAAACTCAGTCGATAATATTCGTACTACAAATTACCTAGAGACAATGAATACTAAGTTAAACTAGAATGAACATCAGTATCTTCCAAGTATCATAAATGTTCAGCGTTGAACTCACCTCAGTTGATAGTATTCGTACTGAGGAGAGTTCGCCACGAGGCTCTAGGTGCATATATAGGTTTGAGACAAAGAACGTGTGACCGCGTCAATTAACACGACGCGTGTCCGCGGTGTCCTCATCCTTGAGTCCAACAACATTCGTACTTGAAACAAGTACGCATTAAGTATGAATATATGTAAGACTTTTCTTTGAGAAAAGCAGTTACTGTAGGTTAACTTATGGGGAATCACGGCGGAACTTGAGCTCATTGGTTATTCTTAATTCCAGTGTTAAAGTCGTCTGCGCTAGCATACCTCTCAAACTGTGAGCAATCCGACTCTCGAAATGCCTGCTGGACTACCTAGTCTTCGTGATACCGTATGAATTTGCCTCTCCGCCGCTCGGAAGTTTTGTATCATACTGATGAGCTTCTTATAGAGATTCTTTCCTCTACTGTTTGATCTCCCCCATGACTATTTTTTCGCCGCTTCTGAACAAACCTATTATGACCTCTCCATGGATCGTACGCGTGGGTGTACTATTCAACCAAATAGACACTGGTGTTTCCTCGCCGAAATTGTGGAAGTAGTACCCAGGCTCACTCGACCGACGTACCGCGCAAAGGATATCAGTGGAACAACTCTTGTCATATCATTCCGCTTTGACGACAGGGCTCTCTTTCCCAAGGTCCTGAAAAAAGGTTTGGCGGGGTCAACAATCTGTGTGATGTATGCAAATTTCCATCACTTCATGGACGGGCACATTGGAATCACGTTGAAAGAGCCCAAGAACGTCAAGGTATGTACCTTCATCGCTTGATTCCATTCGGATACCTGATACTAAAACCGAATCGCATTAGATTGTCCCACTTGGACTAGACGGACTAGTCATGGCAAGCGAGATTGTTCGAGCTGGTAATTCCACTCCGGATCTTTGTGTCTTCTGTCAAAAGCCCGCTTCCAAGAGATGCTCTTCGTGCTCAGCTATCTCATATTGCAGCAAGGTACATAAGCCCAAATTATGACCTAGTACGTGCTGATGCCGCCCATCGTCTTTGCTATTTGTCAGACTTGTCAAACTCGAGCTTGGAAAGTAAACCATAAGAAAGAATGTACTGTGATTCAGCAGATGAAGACGTGGAGTGAGTTTGACTGGGAGAAATATGATGCTCATAAAGGCTTTATAGGTAAGGATTCGAAGCTGAATTTTCACTCAACTAATCTTTGTATCAGATTTTCCTTGAAGATTAGAACTTTGAATCCATAAACATGATCTCGAAACGTAGTCACCAATAGCCAATATTCTCCATCACGCAGACTTCGTGAACCGTCAGCCACACGAGGCAGTAAAATCTAGGTACCTCGTATTCTTGTTTGCTCGATGTTTAAAGCATGTAAGGTTTCGGAATGAATGTTATACCGTAGACAACATGAGTATCAGTGGTGGCAAGACTCGAAGATAATGGCCTCGAACATGATAGCAGTGACCAATAGCAACCTACTAGTTGTGTAACAGGTGAGCAATGGTAGTCCTAAGGCCCTGCAAAATTAACCTTCAGATGGAATGAGACTGAAAGACTTAAGGGGACGGCTAGAGGGCATGTACTTGAACTTATTTTTTCCACAATATTCTGCAGTCAAGCCTGACAACAGCTTTCAACTTGAATGTCGGCGGATGGTTGATTGAAAATGAGATGATCTACTCAGATGGTGATTTTGAGTCGATCTGAATTCACTGTGGCATCAGAGATGCAAACTGACTGTAATTAAGATTAGTCATGAAAAAGGCCCTAACAGAAAGTAGGTGAATGTCCAAGGCATGTTATATTGAAGTCCATAATTATCATTACAAGTACGCACCCAATAGACCATTCGTACATCCAAAAAAGTCTCATCTGGACCTTGTTTGAGTTCTTTTGGAACAAGTCTATGGAAAGGTGACCGGACTCCTACTTTCGCGAGGTCATAAGGGGAAACCAATTTAGGCTGGTAGGCGGAGAGGTCGACGGGTACCGCTCTGCAATGATTTTAGGTATGAGCTGAACGTAAGGGAGGTGGCAATTCAAAAGGTAGAAAGAATGCATATGTGCGTGTAAGTGTACAAGAGGAGGCCAGCTCAAAAAATCAGGGAGAAAAAGAACGAATGTTTATACATAGAATCTTGAGAACCGTTCATCACTAAATCGTTGAGGTTTTGCGAAAGCATTATCAACGGGTAAAGTGTATTGTCATCGCGCCCCATGCACATAATGTATATAAAATATTTGTGCCTTCTTAACAACGATTATTTGACATTATGACGTTTCTGATTTGCAAAGCAGCATTGTACCAAATTGTCAACTGGTACAATTATTCGGCCTGTTTCGCATATTAAACCTGTAATACGTCTTTCAAAAATGATCCACAAGTATACTACCCATTGAGAATCTCGTAAAATCATGCGAGGTCAATCAAATTTGCTGCATGAAGTGTTCACCGTCAGAATATGGAAGAACGAGTTGCCCTCATAAGTCTTCTGGTGAAATAGGTTGTTCGCCTTTTCAATCTCATCCTCAATTTGTGCATGTTAAAAAACAAAAGAAAGAATATATTCAACGAGATTATAGGACACATCATATACAAGTATATATAATCAGGCAGATGATTGCGTAGTCGACCAACTGTTGTTGACGGCACCTGCCCCAGAAGCTTTCGCAGCTCGTCGTGCATGCTGAGCAGCTCGGTGATTTTTAATGGTATTCTTGAAGTCTTTGAGGGGATGCGTTGATGAGGGACCATTTGCATCACCAGAAGTATAAACAATTCTGTATTGTTATTGGTAAGACTGAAGACAGGATGATGTTGACGACGCACCTTGTCCACCATGCAAGCAATTTCTTGTTACGAAGCTCATCTTCTGAACCAGCCTCCACATCCTCGAAGAAATCCACAATGGCGTTGTAAAAAGATTCATATGGGAAAGAGTCATCGGCTCCCCAAGCAGGGCCATCGGACAGGATGAAACGAAGCTGAAACAAGTGCAGTTAGCACAAGTAAACCAACAAGAAAAAGACATACTAAAGTCGCTGCATATGCTATCATGCGAGGACTGACAGACGTGACATTCCAAAGCTGGGATACTGTCTTTTTGGTTGATTTGCGACGCTTTCCAGAGCGACCAGAAGCACCTGGGCCCGGGAGTGGTTGTGGGCTGACATTTTCATCATCGCTTGACTCATTGATGATTTCGATGTCCGCAATTTCCTTGCCTACTGAGCTAGCAGACTTGAACAGAAGAACAACCATCTACATTTCAGAAGTCAGAAGAGTTCAAATATGAAAGAATAGCATCCACCTTAACCAGCAAAGGACCTTGAAGCCATCCTTTCAGTGGGCTCTGCACATCACCGGCTTCACCGTGATATAGGAAGGGAAGAAAAAAAGGCACAGTAGAGTCCTTGACAACAGAACGCCTTCCTACAGCACGAATTTCTACGTGAATCCTAGTGAATGATGAGGTGTGTAAAGATATGAGTGAAAAAAAAAACTCACATCAAGTCATCCCAATCAAAGTCGATAGGACAGAGTAAGCGGCCAGTGAGGTCATGTCTGAATCCTCGGCCAAGGCGAGAGTGCCGGTCTATCAACGGCTGTGGACTTTGTTGGTTCAGCCAGTCGGCCAGCTCGGCTGCACTATTATGAATATCTTCAGAGCGTACGGCATTAGCGCCAGATTCGAGCTGAGGATACTAGTCAGCAAGACATTCTTTCTTCTACATCCTTCACGTACTGATGTATAGTCTGCTTGAAGCTCTGCGTGGTTGACATCCCTCGAGTAAATCTTCCTCTTGATATAGGGCACATATTCGCACATTAAACGAAAACTTTCATAGTCCCTGTCACGACTATGGCGCGTCAAAAAGATGTCTCACTGGAAACGAGAAACTGTACCTTTGTTTCAATTCCAAGCGTTGCTCGTATTCTTCGTGTTCAACATCGTTCAGTTGCGCAGTGTCAACGTCATTCAGCTCGTCATCCTCAGCATGTGAATCTGGGTCACAACGACGCTCATACTCTTGTACCAAACTATTGATTGAAGAAAAGAGTGCAGCCACTTTTCGAATAGGACGCCCTAGACACTTGGTGGTTCTACGGTAGGCTTTTTTTAGTTAAGTCTCTTCATGAAGTAGTGACTAACATACTTTGTCTTTGGGTTTTGGTTGCCCTTTAGTCGCTCATTCTCATCTTCTAGTGCTTCAATCTTACGCTTGAGGGCAAGAATAAGGGATTGTGTATCTTCGGAAGGAGGACTAGAATCACGGGGTATGTCAGAGGGGGGCAAGGTTGTGTCTCTACGTGAACGAGAGGAGCCAGGGTGATGACCACGGACAGAGAGAGAAGAGCTTCGAGAAGACATAATGGTACGTGGTGGTACAAGTGAAACTTGAGAATCAACCAAGTCATGCTTTTTGTAGGGTTCCGGTGGGCATGCGGAGTCTAAGCCATTTGGAGAAAAAGAATCTACCTAGAAACTGTCACCTATTCGGTTCAATCTTCAATCCATTTTCATTTCCCCAATGACCATGCAGAACTTGTTATGATAAGCCAAATGCGCCTGCTTCAGTTCCTCCTTCCAAGCCTTTTTTTTCATCTTTGCGATCATGGCTCATTATTGTCTCAAGGAATGTCCCAAGGGCGTCATGGGTCATGGGTTTCCTTCTGCAAGAGCTCTCACACAACACCGTCTGAAATGTAAATTTGCTAAGGCTTCCCTTGTCAGGGACCGCATTACTGTGACAGCTCCTTTGCACCACCCATCGCTACAGCCAAAGAAAGTAAGGGTGTCATTTCCAAAGCGCACAGGACATAACGATCCTGGGCCAAGTACTCCGAGTCAGCATGAAATCTCAGCTCTCCCTGAGCCGCTGCATCTGGAAACGGTGAGTGCCTTGTACTTATGGTGTCAAAAGGTAGTGATTAAGTGTTTCTTAGTCTGATGAAACGATAGTGCAAAGTGTAAACGGATTAGAGACAGTCAATGCAGAACTGCAAATTGCTCTAGCAGCACCCCAATGCAAACAAATGGACTCCTACCCTCCAACACAGATCACCGCCTCAGGGAGAGCATCACGCATGCCTCGTCGGTTCCGGGATGAGCTGCCGCAAGCTCAGCCAGCTGTGGTTGCAGGACCTACTCCAGAGGAAGCCCCTCAGATCCTTATTCGTCGAGTGACTCTAATCATTCGAGATCAGCTAAAAACGGCGGTGAACCCATTTGGACTCATCCGCCACTATCTCCACCGGCCTTCCTACGATCCTGATGCAATAGTTCCCATCAACGAGTTGTGCAACCGACGTGAACGGTTCAATGTTCCAGAGGGATCTGAGGGTGAAATTGTCGATGCCGAACCTGAAGACCATCAAGCGCCATGGCCATTCTCCAATATGAGCACTTGGAGGTTGATGTCATGGGCAAACAGTGGAGGACGGACCAAGTCCGAATTGGAAACCACACGGCTGGTTAATGATGTCCTTCTCCAGGAGGACTTTGATCCAACTGACCTCAAAGGATTTGATGCTCACACTGAAAACATCCGACTCGACCGCTCGCAAAACTCTTCGTCGGGTCTTCCAAAATTTCAGGAAGCAGTTGTCACCATTGAAGTACCTTCAGGAGACAAGGAGATCAGGGCCTGTAATTTCTCTATCCCTGGGCTACAGTTTCGAAGCATCCTCTCCGTGATCAAATCTATCTTTTCTGACCCTCTAGCTGAAAAATTCCACTTCACCCCCTTTAAGCTTTTCCGAGCTCTTCCTGGTGCTGAATCACTGGAGCGTCTCTATTCTGAACTGTACAATTCTGATGCCTTCATCCAAGAGCATGATCACGTTCAACGACTACCTGCTCCTCCCGAACAGCCAAATTGCAAACTCGAAAGAGTTGTGCTGGGTCTTATGTTTTGGTCAGACTCAACTCATCTTGCTTCTTTTGGCAACACAAGCTTATGGCCGATATACATGATGTTTGGAAACCTTTCGAAATATATTCGTTCAAGGCCGAATTCAGGTGCATGCCAACACATTGCATACATTCCATCTGTAAGACCATGACCTTGTTGTCACCGTAGCATTCTCAGTAACCCATACTGATTCTTTTGATTAGCTTCCTGCATCGTTTCACAATTTCGCTTCCAAATTTTTCACAAAGTGGTCAACAACTAGACAGCGTGAAGGCCTTCTAACACATTGTCGACGAGAGCTCATGCATGCAGTGTGGAAATTTCTTCTCGATGATGAATTTCTACATGCATACAAATATGGTATTGTCATCCAATGTCCTGATGGAATCGAGCGTAGGTTCTATCCCCGAATTTTTACCTATTCTGCGGATTATCCTGAAAAGTAAGTCTCATGCTAATTACCTCTCCATTGCCATACTGATATAATACACAGAGTCCTCCTGGCTACAATAAGGGACAAAGGAAAATGCCCATGCCCTCGCTGTCTAGTGGAGAAATCTGCTCTGGATCGCATGGGTTTAAATCAAGATCTCAGGATCCGAATCACAAGATTTCGACACCTTCTTACTGACGCAGTGACAAGGGCCAGAGATTTTATATACCATTCTGGTTTTCCCATTAACGGGACAGCAGTCGACAATCTGTTAAAGGATACCTCATCTATACCAACAATTGTAAGTGAATACCACTATTAGCTTGAACATGAATGGTATACTGACCATTTGGTATAGAATGCCTTTGTTGATCGCCTTGGGAAAAACTTCAGTGTTCCACAAATGCTCGCTGTGGATCTGCTACATGAAATCGAACTTGGTGTATGGCGGACACTATTCACTCACCTTATTCGGATGCTGTATGTAGTGCCACATGGGCCTGAGCTTGTTGCGAAATTGGACGAGAGGTGATCCAATTACAATAGTCATCTGCAAATGCAAATGCACTCATATCCACATACTACAGATTCCGACAAGTCCCTGCCTTCGGGACTACTATCCGCCGCTTTCTTGGTAATCCTTCTGAGATGAAGAAACTCGCTGCACGTAACTTTGAGGATTTGCTGCAGGTTAGTAGAGATGTATACCAATGCAAACAGTTTTATCTTACACATAAATTCATAGTGCGCAATTCCTGTGTTTGAGGGATTGTTCGAGGGTGAGCATGACGAACGACTCCTGAAATTGCTCTACCGACTGGCTGAATGGCACACACTGGCAAAACTTCGTATGCATTCCGACACAACACTGGAATGGCTGGAAACAATTACGAAGGAAGTAGGGATGATGATGCGGGCATTCAGGGATAAAACAGCGTCACAGTTTGATACATTGGAATTACCGCGAGAACGAGATGCAAGAGCTCGTCGACAAGCTGGAGCAATGTTACAACAACCAGACTATCAAGCCCAAGCTCCGTTGGCAACATCATCTACCAATCAGGCTAGCAGGAAGACTCGAAAACTCAACCTCTTCACTTACAAGTTTCATGCCATGGGAGACTACGTCTCGTTTATTCGACTCTTTGGTACTACAGACAACTATTCCACGCAGATTGTATGTGTTGTTTTGATCTAAGCTTCACCTCAAATGTACTTACCACATTCTCAGGGTGAGCTAGCGCATCGAATGGTTAAGGCGCTCTATGGACTCACAAATAAACGGGATGCGACAAAGCAAATTGCAAAACGTTATAATCGCGAGAAACATCTCCGGCAGGCCAAAGTGAATCTCCAAAAAGCAAAGAAGCTCGAGCAGTTGGGTAAAGGCAAAGGGCTGAGTGTACAGATACTCAGCCGACATACTCATCATGTTGGGATGGAAATGAGTACTGTCGAAGAGGACATGAAAATTTCTCCGGACCTACACCATTTTATATCTGAAAACAATAATCATCCCATTTCTCTGCATTCCTTTCTACTTGACGAAAATCGTGAAGATCCGGCGAAGAAGGTATGCAAACAATTTTCTGCTGTAAGTTTGCACTCTGACCGTAAGATACAGGACTTTTGGCCGAAACTTCAAGACCACTTACTTGGACGCTTACTCGGGCGAGATTTTGATGGTGACAGCTATGGTTCTTTTACCGACAATGAACGAAACTCGATTGACCTATACAAGAAGAGGTTCTATGCGGTGAAGACTATGCGAATCAACTATACAACCTATGATGTTCGACGCGATCAAGATGTCATTAATCCACGCACAGATCACTGTGCGGTAATGGTCTATTCTGCTGATGAGGACCCAAAAACCCATCCATACTGGTATGCGCGAGTACTAGGGATCTTTCATGCAGATGTTGTCTGGATGGAAAATGGCCAGGTAAGGATAGAACATCTGGAATTTTTATGGGTTCGGTGGATGGGGGCGGAACCTCGTTATCGGTGGGGTAGAAAAATCGGGAGATTACCAAAGATTGGCTTCATCGTGGAGAGTGATGCATATGCGTTTGGCTTTCTGGATCCAGCTTTAGTCATACGCGCCTGTCACCTCATTCCTGATTTCGTAACTGGGCGCACCTTGGAATTGCTCAACACTCAGGAAGTCACCGCGGCTCGACCGGTTGGGGATACTGATGACTGGGGATCTTTTTATGTGAATATGTAGGTTCTCTCGAGCCCCCGAGGTTTATGCTACTGACCGTTTCTACAGATTTGTTGATAGAGATATGTTCATGAGACATGCAGGGGGTGGTGTTGGGCATGTCAGATCTGATGCACGTCAAGTGGACAAGGAAAGTTTCTTGAATGAGCAGTGTGATGCTGGAGATGAGGGGGATGGGAGTGACTCACATGCAAGTGATTCAGATGACGGAAGCAAGGATAATGTTGACGAGGGTGACAATGTTGAATTGGACTCCGGTGATGATTTGGGCCCCGAAGACGGAGAAGACTTGTATGATGATGATCATGGGTATGGATCTCCATAGTAACATCATCAGCAAAATTGCACAAATAGAGCTTCTTCATCCTCTTCACTAGACTCACTTACTCGAGACATGTTAGCCTCTCGATAACATTACAAATCCCTGGCCTATGGAGAGGCTCGGGTTTTTGCATAACGTAGAAGCGACGAAAACATCTGCTCAATACCAGCACAAGTCCCTGGCCTATGGAGAGGCTCGGGTTTTGCACAACGTAGGAGCTACAGCCTTGAGTACTAGAGGTAGAGAGCCCAACGTTTACATAGTTGAATTGTTTGCACCATTCGAGGTCAAGAGCAAGAGGGCAGTGAGCGCGTTTAAGAGCTATAAACAAATATCACATGACAAGTTCCGAGATATCCATAAGTGTGATGATTAAAATGCATTGTATCGAAATCTCACGATAATTAAAATATGAATTGAAAATTCATTCGCAGTATTTTACGGGCAGGACAGGTGATAAAAGAAGCTAACACATTTGGGATACGTTTGTGCGATGCTCTCATTGTTTTCCTGGTTCAGAATCTGGTACCATCGTGGCACCAACGATATAATTTGCCGTCATGATGGGCAGGCAAATGTATTCATTTAAATGGCCTTAGTTTGTGACTGAATGATGAGGTTGAATTGAAACTCGCGCCAGAGTAATCCATAGTCTCAACGATTTAGTGATGTTGTTCTCCCAGGGTTTTCCTGTTGGATGACTGCTCTTCAAATGTCAACTTCATCCGCCATTCTGAAAACTATCGTCAAAGAAGGATATGATGCTATAGCTCCAAAGTATCACAATTGGGCTGCTGCGCGGCCGACACAAAAGCGGGCAGAATATATCGAAAGACTAGGGAGATTGCTGCATAAAGGCTCGAGAATTCTTGAGCTGGGATGCGGTGCTGGTTTACCTGCAACGCAACAATTGACTGACCAGGGCTTTGAGGTACTCGGAGTCGACATTTCGGCCTCTCAGCTAGGTCTCGCCAGGGAACATGTGCCCACAGCGCAATTTATGCAGGGTGATATGATGACTATCGAGTTTGCAGAAGGATCATTTGACGCAGTCACCGCGTTCTATTCACTCTTTCACCTCCCGCGCGACGAGCACGGGCCTATGCTGAAGAAGATGGCCGGATGGTTGAAACCGGGAGGCTGGTTATTGTTCAACTTACATACAGACGGGGAGGATCACATGAGGGATGATTGGATGGGCGTAAAGATGTTTTCCTCTGGCCTTGGAATCGAAGGAAACAAGCAGATGCTAGTAGAGTATGGTGCGGGGTTAACAGATCTGGAGGATGTAATCGATAAAGAGTCTGTCGGACGATTTGAAGAAAGTTTCCATTGGATATGCGCCAGGAAACTCTGATTCTGTGAGTATGTATACAACGAGAGACGAGCTCAGGGTATACAATCCTTGAAACTGCCGTCAATGCTAGGTCGTTGTACTGAACCTCATTACAAGTTCGCTCTCTTGATCCAAAAATTGCTATTGCCCGGCTACGACCCTCTTTGAAAACATACACAATTTACGTATCTACATATCCTGAATACCAACGTCCATATCGGAAATCCGTATCATCGAGCCCACCCTTCAGAAAGTGGCGGATCAGCCATTCCAAAGCCGAACGTGTTCACAGTCAACGTTGCCATAGCATTTCGTCGATGTGAAGCTAATCTAGGTTTATCATTATCATTTAGACCCTGACCATTAAAAACAATGGGTCAGTAAACCGGAAGCATTACGAAGAGTGTATGATCACCGATTGACCTGATGAGCTTGGATTACGAGAATGAGCGTTGAATCCGAATGAACCGCTGGGCCTTCGCGGAGAATCAAGGGTATTGAGTTTGGGCCTTGGCGTAGCTGGCGGCGTAGCCTGTCCCATTGGGGGCAGAGCTTTGAAGAGGTTGCAGATAACTTCTTTGGCAGCATCTGGACCCACTTCATCTGGGAAGGGGCTTCTCCCTCCTATCGCAAGCGAGTGCAAACGTTCCCTAGCCTGGAAGATAACAATAGCAGTGCGGAAACCTAGCCTTGTTGACTCATCGTGGTCGAGCGTGGCTTCCCTAGACGCAAGCTGAGCATATAGCGGCAAGCGAAGTTCTGAATCGACCTGGTGGTCTTGGTACAGAACAATCCTGTCGACCAGGGGTATATCTAGCTTTTCGAGTTCCTTGATAGCTAGCTCCTTGACATTAGGAAAGTCCCATAGGTTGGAAAGTTTAAGGACAGATGCCCATTCTTCGTGGGGACGTTCGAGATCGTAGAAGGAATATCTCCTAGAATAGACGATCAGGAAACATCTGAACAGAAGTGCTTTGAATAGACGCACGGGTTATAGAACACCTTCAGGAAGCTCTCAAAGTCCTCCGCAGTAATATCGTAGTCGTCCAAGAGAATAGCACTGGACATCGAACTCCCATTGCCTTGTAGATCAAATGCATCTGAGATGGCGAGACGTTGTCGAAAGTGCTGCGACTCGCGGGTGAAGAAATATGAATGAACTCGGAATCTGTATTCCTGGACCTGAAATTGTATGTATATCGACTCAGCTAATATCAGCATAGACAAAGTAACGGACTTACGACAAAGTGCAGGTCACCACCAGTCAGGAAAAACTCAGGGCTCCTCTTGAGCTGTCGAAGGGTTCCATCCATCATGACGATGATTTGTTGTTAGTAGTCAATAAATGTGGATGTAGAAGGGTCTAAGAGCACAGATGAGATAGAGTGGAACAACAACAATTGTTACTCTGCGCAGACCTTTAGGAGCGATCTCGAAGTAATTTATGAAGGAGCCAAAGTAAGTGCTTCATATCCGAAATCCAAGCCCAACACGTGTAGTCCGTGCTTCATTTCCATCATGGTGGATTCTCGCGTTAGCTTAATCGAGACTGAATAGAACTTTCGAAAGTCCACGACAGTTGACGACCCCAATCTGCACATTCTGCGTCAATGCATGCTCTCGCTTTCTACATTTGACGATTATCCGACCTAGTCGAAGCAAAGTTCTGAAGCAAGAACATGTAAGAGGAAGAGTTGCACTCCGACACGTTGGTAGCGAACATACACGTATTACATCGATAAACTAGAATCACACGGACTTCAACAGCCTTCAACAGCCTCAACATGCGCAGGCCTCCCCACTGTAGTCACGAATATGTATATTGTACAGAAACAGTTGCCTTGAGTTACAGACGCGTTTTTGGGATACCTTGACGTCAACAATGAAAAAAAAAATGAAAGGAGACTCGTGATTCGTCGGCTCGTGTAGTACAGAGTTCCACAGACAATCTCATGATCAGGACAAAGGGACAGTGTAAAAAAAGTTCAAGTACACGCAAAACGGTTCGTGCATCGAGGTCAGGTTGCATGGGTTTAGAGGGACTTTGGTAATGCAATGCAACAGTATACAGCATCTGAACAAAGGCATTTCGAAGACGCCACAGCCATATTAGACATGCTGCAAGAATTCCAGAGCTTTGGCGGAAAGTGAAGAGCTAGATCTGCTTCGAGGACCTACGTGCAAGCTTTCAGAAGGTGGCGCTGTAAGTCGAGTCTTTTCCTTCAATGCTGCGTATTGACTGCGGGTTCTACACGATGTCTACATTGAGGCGTTATCGATCAAAGACGGAACTCAGATTCGGGGAGACGTAGTTCATTGCGGTGGAGATATGGGTTTGAGGATAGATCTGTTTCTGCATCCGGTGCATTCGTTCGAAACTGGCGATGGCGATAATAAGAGTAAAGATTCTGATGTCAGTTGGAACGAGGCGGAGAAGGGAGCGAATTCGTGTCGTCGACTAAGTATCCAACTGGAAGACCTGTTCGAAAGTCTCAAACGTCGCTTGTCCCAAAACCGCAAACACCACTCTATCAAACGCCCTTTCAAACGGTGCACCTGCCCCGATTAAAAGCTCCTTCCACAACCTCCCAACAACCTCAACGTTATTTCTGAACACACCGGTTCCGAAACTGCCTAAAACTAGGTTCCGTACACCGTTGAGAGCAAAGAGGTGCAGAATCCGAGCCATACGCTCTTTCATCACATCCTCGATCCTGGCTTCGAGTGCGCGTTTGTCTGCCTGATTCGCGTCTTTTATACGATGTTTGGTCCGGATATCACCAGCATTAACGGCAGCGCTGGTAAGGACGTCCACTGAGAGAGGCTTGAGCCACGACCCCATGTCATCGCGGAAAAGTAGTACGGAGGGAGAATAGATCATTGCATGCGTGTAGAACCCAGAATTTGGACTATGATTATCCTGCGTCTCATCTGGGTCATATATTTTGACCTTTCCTTTTCCTTTCCATCTTTCTTTGTACTTCAGTCGTTTATGAAGCTTGTAGAACTCGTCGCCGTTTCGGGTGGTCAGGGAGGCGTACAAAGTTGAAGATCGCGCGATGCTCTCTTCCTGCGCAGACGCTCCGTTGAGAAATCCGCCACCAGGTTTAGTGGCCGATGCAAAGTTGAGTAAACCGATTTTGGGATTTGTCGCGGCAGTCGCGGAGGGCGCAGAAAAATAAGGTGATGTAGACATAGCAGAGGTGGAGGATGACCGCAGCGATAGTTGAGCGGCGAGAATTCTCGTGCCTTGCAGTGAAGAAACTTCCAACAGCGATATCTGCGTGTTCTGTGTACTGCTGGAATCAATCTTTATGTCTGCCCAGTCCACGAGCCTTTTTGCGTCCGGATTCCAATACTCGGTCGACCGCCTCACTTCGTCGACTGCGAGTTGCAAGTCATAAGTCGTCCCGTTGAGATCGAAAAAACCCTTTTCGATAGCTTCGATTGTTTCGTCGGCGATACGCTTGAGATTTGCATATCGAGGGTGGTCACTAGTCGTGAAACTGGTCGTGTCGGGATTGCTAGTAGACGATACGACTTGCGAGGAGCCCGGGAGTGATTCGGAAATATTGGTAGAGTTAGTAGTCGATGGCTTTCTTCCCGAGGTATTAGGATAAGGTGTAGGTCGTGATTTGACTTTGCCTTCTGACGCTGTACGGCTCACGGAACCAGAGTTACTCGCTTTTTTGTCTTTATCTTTGTTGATTGGAGAGAAATAGGATGTTATAGACATGATAGACTGCAGTCAATTGTTGAATCGATTCCGCTGGGAAGAGGGTATGTCTCTGGACTCTTTCGGCATGTCAGCTCGTTATTAAGTTTCTAGTCATCTTCTATTGACTACGATAAATTGTAAGATGCGAAGTAGGTGATCAAAAAATTCAAGTACCTCGGTGTAAAAGGTCGAGGATAACCAAAGTCAAACTTCGACATCAACTACCATGTCCTCGGCAATAAAAGTGGCCCAGAATCTCTTTCGATTTTTCCGTCCTGGCGGAACGCCTCATATCTATAACTCTTCTACTCCTCCTCTTTTCCAGCGACGTTCGCCTTGGTGGGCCAAATGGACTTTTGCTTTGGTTGCCTGCGATGCCTTCATGACGTGAATATTTCTTTGAGCAGGTACTGCACGGCTATTGACTTCTCTTCTTTGCGTCTTATTCTCCAGCGGCTCAGCCATGGACCTTACTTGGAACCATTGGTCGGAGCCAATGGACGGAAAATCTGAGTCTGAAGTCCCTCCTCATTCCGAATATTATACACTCCGACCGATATGGCAACGTCTAGGTCTTTGCTCAGGTTTCTTCATTGGAGGAGTTGGTGCTGCCTCTGCACTTTTCATTGCTGGTTTCCGATATACTAAGGTGCTCGATGTGTTTCCACCCCTACAAACCGTCGTAAACCCAAGCCGGATTGATAAAAACGCTGTTCGAAAAGCATCAGAAGAACGACGTGTCTTCGTTCAATCAGCGCGACATTCTCGTTCCCGTGGAATAACTTTTCCTCTTTCACATTGTACCCTTCATCGCGGACGAGCAGATTCTGAACTTTTGCTTACTGTCGACAAGGAAAGAGGACACTGGTATATTGGTCTAGACGATGACTCTATTATCAACAGACAAAATTACAAGGGCAGTGCTGCTCGTGAAGCGATACTCAAGGCATGGAAAGGTGGCTGGATTAATGATGATCTGGCACGAGCTGCCTCTTTACCTCTGCCAACTACGCCAAAGAAGAAGGTGACTAACGAGCGCAAAGGAGATGTGGGTAAATCAAAGAAGAGCCATACTCGCATATCGGCAGCACAATGATATTTTATTCAAAAACTGCAGTTTTCGCAAAGCTTTCTCCGTAGTACCCGACCTTTAATTCAAGACGCGAACCACGACCTTCGAGCAAGGTGAACTCTTGTGGAACTCAGTCAAGTCCATCCAACGATCCGAAGCAGCTTTTAGTACTTCGATCCTTGAAAGTCATGTCGCGATCCTCCAGCACCTTAGAAATTTCATCTTCACGAGTCGCAATACCCATAGGCATTGCCACTACCTTAGTTTTCTGGCCCTTACTACTGGTACCAAAGGGATTGTTTTCGTTCTGGTCAGCTCCAGATTTAGCACCTTTGTTGATGGCCTTGATACCCTTAGATTTGGACGCTCCCTCGAATAAATTGAGCAGACCGGTGCTGTGAGAAGGGTTCATTATCATTAAAGTCACTGCTTTTGAAAGTATATGTGGGAGGACCTACAATTGTCTAGATTCAAGGTTCAGTTCTAATGAATCGCGGAGCTGCATGTTACTATCATTATGGCGGAAAATGTACTCAGGTACACTATGAACATATTTTGACAAAACTTGCTCGTATACAGAGCAGGCGCACCATGTACACCACACATTAGATGCATGGTGAAGGCAGCTGACACTACGAATGAAGGAGGGAATAGCATATCAAAATCGAGTGAAGTTCTGATCCGAAGATAATTTGGAGACCTGCTCACAGGAAGCAAAAGCATCGAAACAACGCCAGTTTATAGCTCTGTGACCTGACTTGGCTTTAATCCAACCTAAGCGTGGAGGTGACAGGAATCTGAACATATAAATCATAAAATGGTGAGCGCAGCTACACGGCCTCAACTATTCGACACGGAAATTTTTACTCCAAGAGCATTTGTTCATCATATTATCTTGCAAGCGTTGGAGAAGAGCGCTCGCAAAGAGGAAAGTAGCTAGTGAACCCAGAGTATTCTATGTAATTCTGTCAGGGCTCTCTTGGAGTGTATTCGGGCTCCACTTCCTGAAAGCCTCGTCGGAGTCAAAGCGGATTAAATATAAAAGTACAAGTGTGACTGCCGCTCGAATGAGGACTATACACAGCACTGCAGCAGAATCGAGAGTTTTGTCGCCTCCAATTCCTCCCCCAGGATCGATATCTCCTCTATCTTGATATCAAACGGCCAATCCAGCCATTTACCACTCCTGGCAATCTCTTACCCCATACTCTGAGGTAGATTATCTAATGCTTCGAGGTCACCATTAACGAATCACTGTGCCTCACAAAGCGAGACAGACTTACGAAAACCAAAAGGCCAAATCATTGGACTAAGATCCAGGGACGAAGATGTGACTATCTGAACACACGTGCTGTCAGGCTTCTTGTCGATCTTGTTATTGATCCTCGACTGATATACCCCCGCTCTCTAAAACTCCTCGTCTATCTCTTGAGATAATAGGAACGCCGGTGAAGGAGATGGGGAAAAATTCGAAGGTCACCAGCAATGATACATTATGTTTAACTTGAGTCCATCACTGATATTGTCCCGCCCGTATTGATTCGGAATCCCAGAGTAATACAGAAGACCTCTTGGGCTCAGACGGAACTGAGTGGCTTGAGGAAGTTACTCAAAAGCTCGGTATGGTTCAACACTAAGATTGATGACAACGCTACACGTAATTCATCCCCACACTGCAGTTCCTACACCAACGAAACCGAGAGTAAGGCCCACCAGGCTTGGTAAATCTAACCGTAACCTTGTCAGTGCCTGTGATTGAAAATGCGCGTAGAATCGATTGGAAAAAGCAAGACCAATGCTAACAAGACCCCAATCGCCATCGATCTGCGCTCTCAGTCGGGAGCTTCACAACATTTGAGAGCTTCAAAACCCCCCAACCATCCTTCCAGTCTCGACGGACGTACGCCGACCAGATGTAAGCTTTTTCTCCGTATTTATCCAATGAGCTTCTCGACATACTGTGTTCAGCTCCATTCAGATCTTCTCACGTTCCGACAATGGTGACAGCGGTTTTACTCTTTGGCGATTTTACTCTGACGGACTTCGTTCGCCCCAGGAGCCCACGCTCGTTTGGATATCGTCAGAAGAAGGTTAGTATCCTTGGCCCGCAACACAATCTCTGAGACAGACAAATGTCTTATAGATGCAGGGGACACGGAAAGCGATACCGACTCATTCTCCATCTTCGACCAAGGTTCGGAACTATCCCAGCAAACCACAATGGGTTCTATTTCATCATTAACGCCAGAGTCTCCTACCAAGGTCACCTTGAGACCTAGTTCAGGCCTTCTTTCCACTAGAGAACACGCGGCTTCTCATCCTATCGTTACCGACAATTTCACATTATCGCCGTCACAACTACTCAACAACACTCCGATGTCTCCTTCTGATGAAGATTTCTTCGCGTGCTCCGCCACCATCTCGTCGCCGAGTGAGCGTCTTCCTCCACCCATTCCATCTGTCAACAGCCCTCCCATACCAGGATATGTTCCTTCCCCGATGCCGGATTCTCCCCATTACTTTGTCATTGCGCACGATAAGGAGACACAAAAGCTATTTGATGACCTCACGGGACCGGTCTCCTGGGGTGCTCAATATGAACTCGCTAGAGGCGTATCACTGAAGGAGTGGACTTGGGAGGATGTTCGAAAAAAGGTTCATCATTTTGCAGGAAAATCAGATGCAGAGGCGATGCACTTGGTATGTTATATCATGAAAAATGTGACATTACCTAAGTTCCTCAAGAACGACATCGGGTGAGTGCAATGCCTCATTATAACATCGGAAACGTTTAAGCTGATACGCCGAGGACGAATTAGACAAGAAAGCGACCGCGAACAATTTGCTATATTAGAAAATTGTAATCGCGGCTTGGGGCTTATGGGACATTTACACGGTGTCGATGACTGGTTCGGCGGGCAAATTCAACAGACTGCGACGCTCAGAGAGAGTGCACGGCGCACATTATTTCTGCAACTTGAGCCATTGGAAATGCGTCGGTCGACTCGATTTGCTCGACAGTTTGGTTCAAGGCGCATAATTATGGTTAGGATTCCGGACGAATTGCTTCTAGACCGTGCGAGACAACATACAATAAGTTTCTTGAGCCGCAAGTTCGTCTTGAATGGCCGAATATATGCCCCAACACCGCCAAAGGAACATGCTGTCTACCTCGTCGAAATCAACGAGGATTATGAGCGGACCGCTGTTCGTAAATTTGGTGACCAACATCGGATGTCACTGAGAGAGGTGCTCGAATGGCATAATCCGATGGCGCTGAACTCTCAGCAGGTGAATAACACACTATAGATGACATTTAATCGTTGCTAAAGCTCTTCCACAGCCGGTGTCCAAATATGCAGCCCGAGCAGCCTTGGCTCTATCGAATTCAGTTCCCTCCTTGATATTCAACGTGGAAGACATACAATTCATTGACGATATAAGTAAATGAATTTCACTAGGTGTGAATTGAATGATGCTCACAATGACTTTCCAGTTGCATCTGACTGCACGGAGAAAAAACCTCCTGCGTCTAAGGTCCTGACTGATGGATGTGGTTTCATGAACGAGGCTGCATTGAAAGCAATCGCCACTGCGCTTAATTATGCCAGTCGTCCGACAGCCGTTCAAGGGCGGATTGCTGGCTCAAAAGGTCTTTGGACGATTCACCCTGATAAAAACGTCAATTCAAGTGACGTTCCGCAAATCTGGATACGTGAATCTCAACGCAAAATTGTGTATCCTGATCTCGACTCTTCTCGTAAACATTACAAATCTCTTGACAGAGTGCATCGAATCTTCGACTTGTGTCATGCTGCGCTACCTACTCCTTCCACCGCTGGGTCAATGGTCTCTCTTTCGAAACATAGTGTCTTGAATCTCTGGGCCAACGGTGTGCCGATTGAGATTTTCAAAGAGCTCATGGAGAAGGGTTTACAAGAAACCATAGAGCCGTTAATTCAATGGGATGGACAGTTTGCTATGCCCGCGTTATGGGATGCAATCAACAAGGCTGGCAAAATCTCACACATGAGGACTGCAAGACTGGGGGCCGGCATGGCCAGAGCTTTGGGCCTTGCCGGACGGGATTACAGTAAAGAGGGGTCTACGCAAAGCGAAGCTGGTGCATCACCAATCTTTTCCTCCACTGTAACAGGAAGGAACGAAATGTCGGGTGGTGAGTACGGTCCCCTTTTGCGGACATACCGCTTGCATAATCTATTGCTTTATAGCTCCAGTGGCGCTGCAGGAGACTGCAATCGAACTAGTACAGGCAGGGTTCCACCCTGCAAAAGATTTCATGCTGTGGTCCACGTTGCAAAAGGTGTTGGAAGTTACTGTACAAGGGGCCATCGACAAATGCAGCATCCCTCTACCCGAGGGCTCTGCTGCTACTGCATTTGTGATTCCAGGCAAGTCTCAAGTCTAGTTCTTGCCTCAAGCACTCATGGTGTATAGACCCTCTGGGTGTTCTGGACGAGAATGAGATTTATTATAGGTCATCAACCCCTATCAGAAATCCACACACCCGGACTCTATTTCATGTAATCACTGGTGAAATGTTGGTAAGTACTGATTTATCACTAGCCGCGTGATGAGAATTGACTTTGTCATCCAGATTTTCAGGTCTGGAATTTCTTTCTCTTTCGTCGATGTACATTGAACTCGTGTCGAATCAGATATCCCCTCAGGGTCAGCTCAGACACCCAGAAGGTAAGCCATTACTCTCCAGTCAGTCATGAATGTGATTGATATAAGTTATCTGTTGTAAAGGTCAACGCAGTAGATAAGCCTGAACTTGCCCCATGGTCAGACGTGTTTATTGTACCTATCAAACCGTCTGATTCAGGTCAGGGGCTGCTGAGTATGATGAGTAAGTGCTCAGGCGGAGGTGAGTCATGTAATCAAAGTGGGAGATGGCACACGATATTTATATAATATATCTGCGTTTTAGATCAGGATGGTGGTGAGTTCTTCACCAATGAGCACTTTTTGCCCTTGCTTATATGAAGAATCAATATACAGATGATCTCTGTGGAATCTGGCTGGATTGTTTAGTCAAGTCATTCAAAGTCTCTCCTCTTGTCCTTGAACCAAAGGATATCTCCTCGAACTTTGAAAGAAAAGTAGAGAAGGTCGATGACTTTCTGACCCGACTCAAATCTGTTGCAGACGCGGAACCTAAATTAATCTCCACCTTCTTAGAAGGCTTAACAAATTTCAACGTCGGGTTATACAATGAGTTCCATGACAAAGCTGTTCGTCACAACGGATATGACTCGGCGGCGGCCATACGACTTGCATTTCTGTAAGTCTTGTAATACATATCACTCATTCTAGTTTGTAACATCGATTTATCTGTATGAAGCTTCAACCGTTTGCTCGATGCTCCTAAAACCGGTGCTATGCTTCACAGCACAGTACTGAGAGAGGATAGTGCCCAAAATAGGACCTTTAAAGAGTCGTTGGAGTGTCGGGAGCGTTCCGGCTTGCAGAAAAGTTTCATCTTCGACGAGCTCGGTACTTTTGGCCAGGGACTTTTGAAGACCACTATGGCGAAGTTTGAACAACTTCCAACGTCATCAGAAAAATCACACATACTACTCGAACCTTATAGGATGGCACAAAACCTTTGCAGAATCGGTGGTATCCCTACTGGGCCTGCTGAAAAGATCGCACAGGCTTCGGGATTGGATTCCGGAAATGTGATGCGGATTTTACAGGAAGCCCGGCGACTAGACTTGCGATTGATCGAACAACACGTTGATCAAGCGTTTCATAAATTCTGCTTTATTGTCGACACCACCAAAGGTCTGCAAGAAAAGAAGAAAAAAAAGAAGGGGAAATCCACACAGCCTGATACGATGGGTCCTGTAATTGCACTCTATACCCAAGAGATACATGGGCTAACAAACACACTCCCCAACATCGATCAGGTGAAAGCTTCCTACGCCTACAGCAAGAGCAAAACCCACAATTTTGGGAAAACCGTGGCCTTTCGCACCTTGTGCGAAATACAGGTAGCTGCTTCGAGTGAGGGCGGTGCGCCGTGCTCTAGGCTCCTGGATCAAGTTAAGTCGGTTTCCGGAGGAGCTCGACGGCTATTCTAGCAGTAAAAACTCCAATGTATGCTCACATTTACTCCTACGTATACATTAGCAACGAAACCTACAAATTTCATGATGCATATAGATACCCTTCAATCCTATTACCGCAACTTTCTCGTCTACACGATCTATTCCTTTGGAAATTTCGAATAAGTGATAAACCCGTCTCTCAATGTACATATATGGATCAAGTAGTCATGTATATGATATACGCCTTGTCCCAGCTATGCGATGTTGTACTACAACGACAAATGAGAACCTTATGTGGTGCGAATTCCCTCATAAACGTTGCGCAAAAACAGGTGTAGGCTCCTTACCTGGACATGTGGCGAGCGATTCCTGCGATGCCTGTGGCGTCAGGTGTCTGGCCCTTAGGCAGGACCTTTCGCATTGAACTGCCCTGTGCCTCTTTTCCTCGTCCGACCGTTTCAAAGTGTCTCCACACCGCAAACACAGGACCCTCATTTCTAGATGTGTGCTTTGGACATGCCTCGAGAAAAATTTACTCTGCATGGTTTTCTTGCATCCAAGCCACGCACATCGAATAATTCTACTTCCCGCCGCTTCAGGTTCACTGCGGCTGCTATCGAAATGGCTCTGGTCATTGTTGCGATGGTACAGAAGGTGGACTTTGGCCCCTTCAGCAGTGGTGAGATGTTCTCCACATATCTCTAAAGCATTGTGATGTTGATCGGTCTCTATAACCCATTGACAAACTTGGTCGCTATTATTTGGTCCATGAACGTGCACAAAGTCGGGTTCGTGTTCGCCTGGTTTCTTCCTCTGTGTCCTACAACTGGATTGGGGGTAAGGTCTGGAGCGGACACCCTTTGGTCCAGTCCCACGAGGATCCACAACTGTTCCGTTTCCTGTCTGAACTATGGCCTCTGCCCCTGCAGCACGCAGACCTAGGTTCTTGAGCGAAAATGGATGACTGGAGGAAGACTGTAAAACCGAAAGGGGATCGCGACACCATTGTGCAGAGGGCATGTACATTTCTATATGTTGCTGTTGATGGGGCACATCGCGGCAGTTCTCTACCAGACTGAGAGAGGAACATCGTCCAAGACCATTGGCTGGAGGAGGAAACAGGGATGTAGAAGGATAGCTTGCTTGCGCGGGACTTATGAAGTTTTCATCCCCAGGTGTGTCCGGGGAAGAATTATCAAAAGCGTTGATAGACGGTAAATTAGTTTCAGAGTGATTTTTGGTCAGAGACTGGGGCATGATGTCGTGATTGCCGTTAGGAGTTGAATTTCTTTGATTTTCAGTAGAGACTTCGTTGTCCATTTCAACAGGGGTAACAGGCCTCGCTAAACTAGATCGGCCGATTAAGTGTAGTGAGCAGATTGAATCCAGACGAGCTTGAGAAATCATACCAATTATCTTCCATCCTACGCCGTAGAACATAATCAAGATGATCAGCGAGCGATGCTCGAGTCCAACCGTCAGGTAAAGGCTCCTGGGGTAGGGCTTTAATGTATTCAATAAAGCTGTCTTGACCTGCAAGGGTACCTGGCACTTGTTGTACCTCCGAAGTGCGATTTATGCTTGAAATGGCTTGTTGACCTCCGATATGGTCTTCATAGATCCGACTCCTAGATTGAGACTGAGAGAAGAACACAAGTTTAGCTTTCGGCCATGTAAGAGCTTAGTATAGAAACCTACTTTGTGACCATGGGCAGTGAGCGTCGCAAAAGTTTCTGACATGGTTCCAAGTGCCCTTAAGCAGAAGTGGCACAGAGAGAGGGTAGTAGTTAAAGACTAAGAATGCCTTTTGCTTTGGCTAAGAGTTTTTCGGGGTTCACCCTGGTCATTGTTCCCTGGAGGCTTAAATTGATTTGTCCAAGCTGAACTGTGGCCATAACCATGTGATCGTGTCGAGTTGGCAGTCCGATTGGCTCAGGTAGATGGTCTCTATTAATCACGATATATGATGAGCATAGATCGATAGAGAACGTCTCTCAACGCGTCTTGGAGTCTCATTATCGCCCAGCAAAATTTCCGCGTCGTACGGCGTCAAAAATCCAAAAATGGATATTCATTGATCAAGATGTGAAAGCTCCCGCGTGACTGGGAATAGGAAGTTGTGTCTTCGGATAGCAGGATGTTCGTTGAGTCTCACCTCTCTTGAGTCCTCACTTCCATCATCTCTCTCAGTGACACGAAAATTAACCCGTCTCGCTCTTCTTCCATCTGGCTCATCTTCACTGAAAAAACCTTACCATACCACCACTCCTTACGAAGGGGAAAACCTCAACACAATTACCAGAGAGACAGATTCTGTTAGGGAAGAGAAGTCATCTAATAGCGGCCGAGCCTCACATTCAAAACGTTATCATTCGGTTTTGCTAGGTCTTGAATGCTTACCCCGCGCCCTAGGTCGGGAAAGTTTCCCGGTCTGCAGTGGAATCATCGAACCTCTGATATCGGAAAAACGTTCCGTCTCCCTTAGCCCAACTCACACTATTAGTAGAGACTCCACTTCTCTATCTACAATACCCTCACGGAAACGCTTGCTCTTGCACTTACGAAACCAGTGAGTTATGCCGGAATAACGTGAGATGAGATTATCTTGAGATACGGATAAGGAAGATCGTTAATCTCCAGGCGTCTCAACTCTCTTGAGACGTGGAAAATCTGGTGAAAGCATTTTGTATCTTTTCTGGGCCTTTCACCTGAAGCATCCACATGCACTGAGAGCCATGCATATACTATGCTATCCGTCATTCAAGTGAGGTTCAAGTCTACAAAAGCAACAAGAGCAGCTTAGCATTACTTCTAGGCATGGAAGCTGTGGAGCATCTTGCTAATTATTACTATGTACGGAATGAGAGACCTTGAGATGAGAAGGTTACGATCTCACACCGTCTCCATCTGATATTCCGGCAACACGAATACTTGTACAAAACAACTACAACAAAACTATTCCTTCCTCTTAAACAAATAATGTCCAACACCCCATCTACGAAAATTAGTGTAGGCACATAACTAGGTAAATTTCACTCACTCTTGACCTCCGTTGAAGTTGAATAATTCAGAACAGGCCATGTAGAAAACGCGAAACCTATTCAACGAGGCTTATAGATAATTAAGCCCTGAAAGCCTGCCGAATAACGTACCGGTAGAAAGCTTTCACACCCTCAATTGGGTTTTGTCCCTTTGCCTTCGCATCAGCTTGGAGCTCTTGTAGACCAACTGCAATACGCCGTTCATTAGCAAGGCAAAGGACATTATCAACAAGAAGAACTTGAACCAACCTTCTCCGTTTCGATCCTGCAACTTCAACCAGGCTTCTAAGGTTTTAGAATAGTGAGTACCAGAAAGGTACCAGCTCTTCATGAGGGTCAAATCATCTTGGAAGTATAGCTAGCAGACATTTTAGTGGGAAGACAACGCATGGCTATGGGGAAGTCGATATACTAGTAAGTCATGCGAAGGCATCGTACCACCCGAAAAGAAATTTTTGGCCATCCAGTTTGTTTTGTCTCCTCCTTCCTCGTCTTCGGTGTCTTCGAAATGGTACGGCGTTGTGCGATGGCAGAAGATATGAATGAAAAGAAGCGAGTTCGATTTCAGAGTGGGCTTGAGCCAGTTGGAGGCTTTCTGCAGGAGAACCTGATAGTTCTTCATATGCTCAAACATCTGATGAAGAAATAATCAGCTCTGATAGAGAATAAAAGTAAAACAGACTACATACTTCAATTGAGAGTATTCGATCGAATCTATCTGACGCGTTAGAACATTAGCAGACCACGAAGATAAATTCGCACCGGAAAATCTCCGGAAAATCATAATAATTTACATCCGCGGTGATAATGTCTAAATTAACGAGGCCCCGCGACCTGGCGACTGTGTCTATGTGCGCTTTCTGCGTTGAAGAATTCGATAATCCCGTTATTCGGGAGTTAGGGTACTTCTTTGGTGTAGAAGTAAGTATTTTAGAATTGAAGTCCGAATCGAGAACGAACCTGAGCCAGGTAAAGCGAAAGACTTCCCCAACCTGCATTTAAATGGATGAGAGGATCTTTTATCATCAAGTTCTAAGAGAGGAAAACACGTACCACATCCAAGGTCCAGAACATCCTGACCATCTTGTAACTGCGCTTTCTCGCAATAGTCATCTAACATCAAAGCTTCAGCTTCGTCGATAGTCTCGTGCCCAGTGGGAAACTGGCACGACGAGTATTTCGCCCATGGACCGAGAGTGGAGAGAATGAAGCTAGTAGACACCTAAGAACAATCAGAGGTGTCTTGATGTTGGCTGGGCTAGGGTTTACCTCATAGTGTTGCTCGTTAGCTTTCTCTGGAACATCCGCAATGGTAGTTCGTTGCTTCACGCCTTCTATCCAAGCCATTTTCGCGGCATGGTTTGCTTCCAGAGACCCATGATCTATTTCACGAAGTCGTTGACGCAGTAGCGCGCGAATAGCAAGCCTAACAATGAAGTCTGGAATCAAACCCTGTACCCAAAGGTCAGTTGAAAGCAATTTTGGCCTTGTAACACCTTACTCTATCGAGTCCGTCGTAGCCAAGTTGAAGAATGCAGTCAGGAATGGCCATTGTGATGGTACAAAGCCAACTCAGGGTTGGTTGCAAGAGACGTCAAAAGCTTAATGACGACGACGATTTCCGGGGCTTGGTCGGTACTCTACACAAAGAGAAGATATACCACGTGACAAGTGACAGGTAATCATGATTAGCGCCTTTGCTGTTAGGTTGCTTCCTCCTGATATGCGCTTCGGAATTTTTCGAAGGTTCTCGTATCTAATTCATCGGAGGACGAGGTCGGACTCTGCTCTTCTCACTCAACTTTCTGAACCTACTGTCCTTCCTTCTTCAATATCCTTCGATGGCCATCAGCCGACCCGTATCATCGATACCGTTCTACCACCAGCACCAGTTCTATCCCCTTTGCTGCCCATTCATGTTCTCCCAGATGTTGAAAAGCCTCTCTTCCGCGCAAAAACTATCTCTTCTTCTTTGCATGCAACGCAATTCTCGCCCGATTGTTCTATTCCAGAAAAAGACCCTTTACTTCGGCTCTCCGCCGTACAGAAACACGCTGCTGAAGTTGCCGCGCAATCATCTCAGCTCAAGGCATCTATAGAGGCTCTTCAGGTCGAAGTAGGCTACGTGGAAGGAGCTGCCTGCCAAGCCAAGAATGACCTGGAGCAGGCTCGCTCTCTTGCGAATCGCCAGAAACGGAACAGTACAGATCTGGAGTTGCAAGTCAACGCGAAGAGGCACGAACTCGCCCAGTGTGAAATATTCGCGCAAGCTCTTTCCGAAGCCGACCTTTTAGCTCTCGCTGGCACCCGTTCAGGCTCAGACTTTGAAGAAAGCGCAGTCGAAGCTATCCGGGAAACTTCCTGTAATGAGCCTAGTATCTGGTCGAGAATCGTTTCCCTTGTTATTGGCCCGCGTACACCTGAAAACTATGTCAATTCTATCAATATGACTCTGCAAGCCAGGCAAGAACTTCGGCATTGGAGAAAAGTCTCGAACTTCTGGAAAAAGACTGCTAGAGAGGACGATACAAGCACCGGCGCTCCTACTCCTTCCGCGTCCAATCTTTCTGAAATACGGGAGACTTTGAATGATGAACGAAAACATGCCGTCGAAGCGTTGCGCCAAAAGAGGAAAACGCTGGGTTTGAACAATACTTTTACGTCGAGCGGGTCTCTCAGTTCATCAAATGAATCCGTCAAGCTTGCGTATCGCCTGCCTGTTTCTCATCCGTCTTTTACCTCAGTTATGTCTACCATGTCGAACTCCGCTTCCAGCAAGGAAATATCAACTACACAGTCTATTCGTCGCCTCGCGCCTCTAGCGAGCGATATCTTCAAACAAGATCTACTTTTTAGTCACTCTAGTCAACGTCTCTTCTCTAGCTCGGAGCATGAAACTCTGTGGTCGCCTTCTGCCGAAAAAAACACCATAATCGCTGCAAAACCTTCAGACAAAGCTCTTGCGAAACGCAAGGCAACGGATGTCCGTGATAGTGTTGTCTTTATGGTAAAATGTTTTTTAAATCTGAAGAATTGAGCTCACAACTCCCACAGCCCTCTGGCGCCTCTTTCGATTCAAACGTTAGCCAAATCGGAAGCTCGGCGGTATGTCATTCACCAAATGATCGCCATCCTCCTTAATAAGTGTTCCACCTAGGTTGATTCTTCCTCTTCCACCGGTCAGTTATCGAGCTGGGCGTCTTTCAAATCGAGTGCATCACGTCAAGTTGCTCCAATTTCTCACCCTCGGACGGCTTCTAAACGTTCATCCGATAACCATGAACCACCTTCTCATAACAGCTTAATGTCTGCTGAACGCGCATTGGAATCTTTCGAACGTATCTGCAACCGGTTCTCTAGCGGAAGCAATGTCGGCTCACTTCAGAGTATCAGCGAAGAATCGTCGCTTTCTTCTGCAGCAGCAGGACCTCAGATAGTGGTACATATATCGGAGGGGCTTAGCTCTGAATCGCTTTCTAGTGCTCCATCGTCGTTGATCGCTGCCGCTAAGCCGGCGGAGCATGCTGGGATACGTTCAAATTTTCCTATCCCTATCTCTGACACTCGGTTTGAAGGAGACGTGACATCGGTCGAAAGCGGGAGCGAAGGAAGTAATTTAACTTCTCAGGAGAATGAGACGACATTTATCGAAATTGAGGCAGTTGGCAAAGAACAAGGAACAAAGGCTTCTGTCGACGAAGATTGTTACCAAAAACCATATCTGATCAAGAAATCCCGCCTTCCGATATTCAAAATCCCCAATCGCTTATCCCAGATGTCCCGAATGACTGGGTCCTCATCTAAGAAGTCACTTTCCTCTTTTCGAAGTCGTAATTCTTCTAGCACCGTTTCCACCATGGCTTCTAAAGAAGTCAGTGGCCCTCGTTCAGTGAAGAATTTCCTTGTTGGTATGCCGAGTTTCATACCAGTACTACCTTTGCGTATCGTAAAAAAGGGAAAACCGAACGATTCTACATCGACATCCTTATAGCATTTCTGTTATTTGTTCGATCTTCTAGCTTTTGTTGTATAGAAATGTCCTCTTAGTATCATTGTGTTTTATGTGTGTCTCAATATGAAAGCACTTGAACATTCCTAGAACACTTGCAGCCTTTCCCAAGCTTCATCAATTCTGCCTTGTAACATGGTCATCTGTATATCGCTGTTTCATGCAGCCCAACAAAACAGAAAGTCGAGGCTATTTTTCCTAAAGTTACTTTTCCTGTTTTTGCAGAGTATTAATTGCTGATTGATGACACTGGTGGATACATAGTTCTTAACAGTGAACACCAAATGTACTTCGCACTGAGGTTTGTTTGGATTGAATATAGAATGCAATGAAGGAGAGTTATGATATACAGACTTGTAAGGAGTGAAGCAATAGTTTAAGACTTGCCTTCAACCAAGCTAAAAACCTGGCTGCAGCCATACAAACTTTGTGAGTCATCTTACCATAGGCACGGATTCTACAGCTCGTCACACTGAGTGCAAAAGTCAATAAATTATACTACTGATAGATAACTTTTGGCGAAACTAACAGGGATTTATATAGAAGTTTTAAGTAAATCTCCTGTAAGTTTACCAGAAGGGGTAAAACGTATGTAGTTTTGCATCCAGTGTCAGAGTTGATTTGACTGTGATCACATGGTGTTCCCAGTTGATACTTTGATTTGGATATCCTTGATATATTTTGACCCAAAAAGTATAAACCAAGCGTGGGTCCCCTAACCATAGTTATCAAGTAATATTGCTCTGACAGTCAGCGCAATGCTATTACAGATGTCCGATAGCATCTACGTATACTCAAAAATTGTTGGACAGATGAAGCTACACACTACATGTAATATAACAAGACAGGGTATAAGAACAGATAAATGAGTTTACGCAAAGCTCCAGCAGCACCGACAAATGTAGGATTCAAGAAAAGCAAGATAAAGATTAACAACGGCGGACGGCAAGAAGGGATATAAATTTGCGGGCTGCTTTTCACATCGCTTCTGGATGTTTTTCAAGCGTGCTGATGCTTCTTCCGCTATTTACATGGTCTTGGGAAGCGGTATCTATGGAAGCATGACGAGCAACATATCGCTCCTGAAGTACAAGGCCTTCATCTGAAGGTGGTGCTCGACCGGTGATTTGAAGTCTAAAAGCGATTGAGTAAGTCGCTAACTTGTAGAGCGCACGAAGAACTTACAGCCAAAGAGGGAAAATACCGCCGGGGGGTATCGTCCATTCTTCTGACGCGTCGTAATTGGGAGGGACTATTCGGTCGTTGGTTAATTTTCGAATTACCCAAGGGATGAAGTTGATGGCGACGTAGGAAAGGATACCAGCAATGAGACCATAAGCAATGCTATATTCCAAATGTGAGAGCTAAAGTTGAAATCAATAACGCCGACACTCACTTGTATGACAAAGGAATGATGATAAGAGTAATGAATGCTGGGACAGCATCACCAATGTAGTCCCAGTTGATTTCTCGAACACTGAATTGTTCAGAATGAGCAGTTTACACGCCAGAACGCTCAAACTTTAAACGTACTTTCTGATCATGAGAGAACCCACAATAATCAAAGCTCCTCCAGTTGCCCACCCTGGGATTGACGCGAAGATCGGAGCAAAGAAAATAGAAACGAAGAACGCGAATCCGACGACAATGGCGGTAATACCAGTCTTGCCACCCTCTACCACGTTGTTGAGCTACAGCAAGCGAGACGGGCCCAAACAACGCACCACTGATACCAGTCGCGCTCTCAATGAAGGCAGTGACTGGACTAGTCCCTACGAGGGCTCCCATGCTGATACTAAAAGCATCAACGCAATAGGCGGCAGTAGAACCTTCGAAGTCCAGAGTGACCGGGTCTCGCAGTCCAGCAAATTTGGCCATAGAATACAGGGTACTACCGGGCGAAAACATCGCGGTAAGCATTTCACAAAGTGGAGAAGGTGTTGTGTGTTACCCGGTTGTATCTGAAACGTAAAGTTTTCTCATGAAGCAAGGGTAGAGAAGATAAACTGCAACGTACCCAAAATGTCAACATATAGGAATGTGATTAGTGCATACCAGACTCTGGGATTCCCATAATTGTACTGAAGAATAAATCAATGGTGGGTCCCAAGAAATTGGCTGAAAATTTTCTTCTCACATTTATGACGTTGCCTACTTTGCTGAGGGGGTGAAAGGCTACGACCTGTTTGAAAAAATCAAAGAGCTCGTCGCCCGCATCGGTATGAGGGAAATAGGTGACAGCGGTCGGTCGGGGCCAAGAGATGATTGACACTAAGAAGATGCCAATCAAGATCGCACCTCTTACCCGATAGAGCATGAGAAGTACGGTGAGAACCCTGTATGAATATAAGGAATTGAAAAAGTCGTTTGCTGAATTGAGGCCTCACCCTCCGAGGAATATACCAAGCCACATTGTTGGATTACGGAGTTGCCCGTGCTGGCAATAGTATGGTAGGTTACTAACATAGTTGTCGGCTGTACAGCCCCCGAGACCGACAAAATTGTCTGTGTCCCCACCGATGACACCGAGACCGGATGGTGCTAAGGTAGTTAGGTTAGGGCGGCACGGAGTGTAAATGATGGAAAAGCTCACACAGGCCGATGAAACTGGGAAAATATTGAGTTGTTGTTCGGGAGAAGAGATAAACAACACTCACGCTATTAAAAGACCAATACCAGCACCAACAGCCAATACTAATGACTCGGGAATAATTCGGACCAGCCATTGACGAAGGCCAAGAAGGGAAAGGGCCAGAAAAATCCATCTAACGCGGGTATCAAGATCAGTTGGGGTGAAAGTTGAAATGTCAAAAACAAACCCTTCTAGGAAGATGGCGGCAAGTGCTTCTTGATAAGTGACCATTCCAGTTCCATGTTTGCCCACTATAGAGTAAGCAAACTGAAAAAAAAAATAGTGAGACGGCAGATTGAGGAAAGTAGTTGATCCAGTACATAGGCATTAAGTCCAAGACCAGGGGCCATGCCAACAGGAAGATTGGCGAGCAGGCCCATCAGGAACGAAGATAAGGCGGCCATAGATGCTGTTGAAACGATGAGTTCGTTGCGAACATCGTTCACGCATGCTAAGTAGGTGGTATCGTTGGTGCAGGAAGGATCTGTGGTACTCGTGCAAACGCAGGTTCCTCCTGAATCCGAAACGATGGAGGCGTTTACTGAAATCTGTAAGGAGGGCAGTTCCAAGAATATTCCGATAGGAAAAAGGGGAGAGTACGGACAATATATGCCATCGCCGCCTGCCGGGACCGTCCCCTGAGTGTGATGCTTCCTCCAGAGCAAACGATGTACGTACCCATGTAGTAAGGCCAGCCCGGATTTCAGTCTGTGGATGATAAGCTCGAGGAGAAAGCTCGACATATTGGGGATTGCCTACCACAAACCGAGATCCTATGCGCTCTTTCGGGTGCCCAGAACCCTCCAGTCTAAACCATCTTCCAATAGGAGAAAAGGCAACCTATCGGAAGCTTAAGAAAAAGAAAAACGACTTGCAAATTGGAGTAGAACTACTTGAGCATTAAGGCGATCGACAAAATTCACCATAGCGAAGGAAGGGGGAAACACAGCGGGAAGAAGTGAAAGACAGGAAGATGGGAGAGTTGAAGGAAGATCAACCTGGAGTAATTTAGCGATTGAACGGACTGTTATCTTATCTTATCTGGTTTTGCCTATAGATCAGATCTTGAAACCGCAACTCATTCTTAGCATCCTTTAATGCAGAATTATAATCATTGGCCTTCTTCGCCTCCCTTGTCTGCAAACTCTCTTTCTGCACCAGATGGCTTTGTTCGACCCCCTCCCCCCTCTAAAATGCACGTCAAGCGTGTTACGCTGACCTCAAAAAAGAACTGGTGGATGGGTGCGTCCCCTTTAGCCTATTATCACATCTGGATTATCACTGATGCCCGCTTTCCACAGTGGAGATGGATGAAGAGAATGAAAGCAGACAGTCGGAGTCCTCAGCAGATACGATCGTGGATCCGTTTCATTATAGTGATTATGTTCAACACGAAATTCAACGAGAACATACGAACACTCCTCCGCCACCTACTCCTACTATGCCTCCGATGGACTATAGAATTCCTCGCCATCCAAACGCCATTTTTTCTTTTCCTACTCCCACTCCTTACTCTGCGCCATCTGGTAATCCAACCTTAACTCTGGCGCCCTGCGCGAACGGATCCGCTTCCGAATTGTTCAAATGTATTGTGAAGAAACCAGACGTGGTGCAGATGGAGATCAACGACGAAATGCAGTCCAACGCGTCTGATGTTACTGTGCAGTTTTTAGCCGAGCTGAGAGTCTATACGACTGTCCAGACGCATCGCAACATATGCACTTTTCTAGGCTCACTCGAGAATGTAGGCATGGTGCTTGAATATATTGATGGACGAACCCTTTTCGATGTCATCTCTGTCAGACCCGAACTGACCTCTGCGAAGAAAATCGAATATCACAATCAACTCTTGGATGGCCTTACACATCTGCATTCTTATGGACTTAGCCATGGTGATCTGTCATTACTCAATGTTCAGGTCACCAACTCGTCTGATACGATAAAACTCCTGGATTTTGGCCGCTCTGTATCTGCGGATTCCGTATACACGAATCCAGAGGCAGAACCTGTAGATCCCTTCACCGCCCTTGCAAAACGGACGTCGATTTTCTCTCCCCTTCCGCCCAGCAAAACTGAACAAATTCATCCTGGTACCCGTCCGTTCTGTGCACCGGAAATTCTTCGTGGAGAATGTCAAGATGCACGACTGGCAGATGCGTACAGTTTTGGTTTGATTCTTGTTTGCTTAGATCGATGCGACACGGTCGATTTAAAACCATGGGATCAGCGAAAAGATCTTTTGCCGAAGGACCTGTTTGAGAGTTGCTCAGTGTTTGAGGAACGGGCTCGGGGATACTTGCAGAAATGGAACGCTCGTCGGAGGCTGATGAAGGAGGATAGGATGTCCCTTCTGTGAAACGTATGTATCTTCAAACTCCAGAGTGGGATTGGACGTGAACTATCATCCGGCCTCTGATTCTGACTGCTATTTATTGCATTTCTCAAGGGTACCTTATCGAAGCTGAAAGTAAATGTACTATTGTAACACTATACCCAACTCACTCTCAACTTATACCACATCCTACATATAGTAGTTGTTGATTGTTTTGATGCGAGGAAGCCATTGTGGCAGTGCTACCACCAGTGATCTTTCTTTAGTCCTACCATCTAGCGAACACTTCATTGAAGCTCATATATTGTCCATTCCTCTCTTGATAATCGTCTCATATTCTGTGTAGACCATGGCTATGGTTCACCCTTCACGCGTGGGTCTTGTCCCTCAAGGTTCTACCACTCGTCGACGGTCGCCTTCCCCACAACCCTCCCGCCGCAGTCCTTCTCCAAGGAGAACTTCAAAAGCTGAGGATCGTCATTCGCGAACCTATCGAAATACTCATGGCGACAGAGAGGATGTCAAAGGGAGGGACAGAAAACCAAGTCGACCATTTGATCGTGAAGACGACTATGACCGTGGAAGAAGTCATCGAAGAAGCAGAGATAGAGATGGAGGGCAGAATAGGAGGGCTAGTCCAAAGTATGAAGACTACAGGCGGCAATCTCCTCCCAGAGACGGTTCTGCACATCGCAGACAGGCTGATAGCATGTACCCTAACCGAAAGGACCGTGGCTTGGACCGGGACACACCTCCACACAATGGGTATCCCTCTTCACGGAACAGTGGAGGCACAGATTTTTTCGAAAGGTATGTCTGCACTCACTGTCTACCTCACGGTTAAAATAGTAATAGCACTCATAGTCGTCGACTACGACGTGAAACTATGACTGTTAATATATGGCCGCCATCTCCCAAAGCTCCTGCCCGGGACTTGTACGTCAATGTATTTATTTTCACTTATTCCCAACTCACACATAGCTAATCATAGGTCTCCCAAACGGAGCACCAAAAAATCCAAACGTCGACTCTCAGTATCGTCCGACACCGATTCTGAAGAAGAGGAACGACGGAGGAAAGACCGAAGGAAGCGGAAGGAGCGGCGTAAAGAGGAGAAACAGGAGAAGAAAAGGAGACGATCCCGAAGTCGTCAACGAAGCGACGAGGAGGAAAAATATCAATCCGGGAAGAAGAGCTATAACAAGAGTAAATCTCCAGACCGACGTGCTTCAAGCTCCCGGCGAACCCGTAGTCCATTGCCGAATGATGATGACGATGAATGGATCATCAAAGATTCTGGGTCTGGAGCTGTGCCTCCTCTTGCCCCCGTTCTCGAGCGTGTTCTTCAAACGAGCATTGCCCGCGATGTTGGCTCAGATGATGACGACGATATCGTCGGGCCTCAACCAGCAGCCAAAGCTAACGTTAAGCGCATTGATGAGCGATCGTATGGTGGAGCCCTACTTCGCGGCGAAGGTAGCGCCATGGCTGCCTTCTTACAAGACGGAACTGAATCACGTATCCCTCGTCGTGGTGAAATCGGTCTAACTTCTGATGAGATTGCCCAGTACGAGGACGTTGGTTACGTTATGAGCGGTAGTCGACATCGCAGGATGAACGCAGTTCGTATCAGGAAGGAAAATCAAGTTATCAGTGCTGAGGAGAAGAGAGGTATCCTGAAGTTGCAGAAGGAAGAACGGGAGAGGAGAGAGTCCATCCTCAGGGAAGAGTTCTCCGAGCTTGTTCAGGAAAGCTTGAAGGGCTCGGAAAGACCCAAGGCGGGTTAGTACATCTTAAAGCTATATATCGTGATGTATTTTAGCAGAGTGTTCACGTAATTCGTTGCATTTGCATAACGGTATAAGTAAACGCTGTTCACTTGCAGTCAAATGGGTCAAATTTCGGTGTGCTTTCATTGTATATTCGTTCATCCACCTTTAAGCTTGTTCCTTGATGATAGGACCAAACCATGCCCTCGGTCGCCATCTCTGCCCAAACTCCACTAGGGTCTTCTCTATTGTGTTGTGCAAACGATTCAAGTATCCGCCCGTTTGCAAAATCCTCTACAAATCATTGGTTACTGGTCATTTCACACAGGCTATTCGCGACCGGAATTAGGCCAATGCTTTACTTGTCGCTATTCTTCTTGGCCTTTCAGACTTTCGAAAGACGCCTTTGACCATGCCTCTCAAGCTTATAGCAATTGCGATCATCTGAGATTTTCAATACACCTCATGTGGGACAATCCACCTACATACGGTGAGATCCACTTCTCAGAATGTGACCTTGATAAGTCTTTTAGTTTGATCTCAATTGCACTTCTCGAAGTCTGCATCTGAAATGATCACCTGGCATACGACGTGCTCGCAAAGTCTGTTTTGTAATCAAGTCATCGCTATAATATAGCTCAAAGGCGATATAAAGCTAACAGTGCTTTAACGTGAACGTATCCATCTCTCACCCACAACTACCACACTCAGACACTCGCAAACATGACCGGAGAATTCAAATTCGACCTGGACACACCTGTTTACAAAGGAAACGTGTCGTGCAATACAGGTCTGTTCATTGACGGAAAGTTCGTTGACGCTGTGGAGGGTGGAACTATCGAGTAAGGGTTTACCGAATCACCGCTCATTTGTTGCTCATGGCATGCCATTCTAATTTTCTTTAGTGTCATCAATCCATGTATGTATCATATGCGAAGTGGCCTTCGTGATAATATCTCTCATGTTCGACGTCTTAGCTACCGGGAAGATCCTCACAAAGGTAGCCGCGGCAACTTCAAAGGATGTCGATATTGCTGTAGCAGCAGCCAAAAAGGTGAATAGTAGATGTCATTCCTCACACTCACCCTTTTGAATGTTGTCTCGTTTGGCACGCAGGCATACAAGACGAGCTGGGGCCTCAAGGTGCCTGGCACTCAGAGGGGTGAATTGCTGATGAAGCTTGCCACCCTTCTGGAAGCTAATATCGATGAGTTCGCTGCTCTTGAGTGCTTGAACGTCGGTACGTGATCGAGTTTCTTTCTATTCGACAATACATCAACCCTCATCGAAATAAATCAGGGAAGCCATGGTCAGAATCAAGAGGGTTCGATATGAAACTCACTTTGCAAACTCTGAAATACTATGCTGGCTGGGCCGACAAAGTTCATGGGAAAACCATTGAGGTAAAACTTTATGCTTTTGTATATCGTAAATCTGGTCACCAACCATCATTTCTTCAAGACTAATGAGCAGAAGCTAGCTTATACCCGGCATGAGCCTTATGGCGTAGTCGTAAGTTTCCTTGACTCGCTTCGCTAGTAAGGCTTATAGTTATACTTATCTAGGGTCAAATCGTCCCATGGAACTATCCTTTGGTAAGACACTTTTCACTTTCTTGAATTCATACTGAAAAATTCCAGACCATGGTGTCCTGGAAAATAGGACCTGCTTTGGCCACTGGGAATGTTGTTGTGTTGAAGGTCGTTTGCTTCCCTGCCTTTGATAGAGTTAGTCTATCACTAACTCTTCCCAAATTACAGCCATCAGAAATAACCCCTCTCACCGCACTGAAACTCGCCGGTCTAATTCAAGAAGCTGGCTTCCCTCCTGGTGTGGTCATTCAGCCATTCTGGTTCAATGATGTCCTAACCAACATTAGGTGTTGTGAATATCATCCCCGGATATGGTGAGTTCGATATCATCTAGCAATATTCTCTGAGTCTCACTGTTTATCAGGGGCAACAGCTGGAGCTGCGCTTTCGCTGCATCCTGATGTCAGGAAAATTGCGTTCACAGGAAGCACACTTACAGGTCGAAAAATCCAGGAAGCTTCTGCTAAATCTAATCTCAAAGTCGTCACGCTGGAATTGGGTGGGAAGAGCCCCAACATTATTTTTGATGACGCGGATCTGGAGCAGGCAGTGAAGTGGGCAGCAATTGGAATTTTGTCAGTCTCTTCGTCCTGGTCATGCTTCCCCTTTTCGTATTGACTTGGCGTCTATAGCTCCAACTCTGGTCCGTATGATTATCTCGGTCCAGCTGTTTGAGTTCTTTGTAGAACTGATTTCTTATCAGGCCAAGTCTGCACTGCTGGTTCACGAATCTTCGTACAAGAGGGAATATATGATGCTTTCATCAAGGCATTCAGGCAAGCTGCAGCAGGAATCAACACCCAAACTGGCGACCCATTCTCAGAAGGCACCATCCACGGTCCAGTAGTATCTCAAACTCAGCTCGATGTATGTTCCCAGTGTCATTTCTGGCTATCCAAAACTCATCATCGATTCAGCGTGTCATGGGCTACATCGATGCTGCTAAGGCAGAAGGGGCAACACCAATCATTGGTGGTGAACGTCACTCCCTTACCGATGGCTTCTTTGTCAAACCAACCATATTTACCGATTGCACTCCTGAAATGAAGATCGTCCAGGAAGAAGTTTTTGGCCCTGTGGCAGCAGTTGTCAAGTTCAAGACTGAGGATGGTTGGTGACTGTAAATTCCCCAGATGACTGTTCTCACCATTCTTTAGAGGTCATCGAAATGGCTAATGACAGCAACTACGGATTGGCCTGTGCCGTGTTCACAGAAAATGTAAGCAGGGCAGTTCGAGTCTCTAATGCGCTTGAGGCGGGAATGGCTTGGGTGAGTTACTGGTATCCTCGAGAAGCGCATGCTCGAATGGCGAATGTAATTTCCTTCTAGGTCAATTGCAATGTAACTACAGAACATAATGTTCCATTCGGCGGCTACAAGCAATCCGGGTATGGCCGCGAACTAGGTGCATACGCCATTGATACGTGAGTGCAGTTTTGTCAACTCTTAGTTTCATAGTACATAACGATCTTGTTGCACAGATATACTCAAGTCAAGGCTGTCCACATCAATGTAGGCCTCAAGATTTGATTATCAGACTCGTCGATTTGTTGAACATTATACTTCGTGGAACAAATGTATTATTATGAGTGGTACAGTATGATGTAAAAATAGTTCTTCGTAGGGAACGGATATGCCATCAGCATTACTGTTAACAGCGACCACGCCAAGTTGTCCAAGCTTTTCACATGAGCTTACAACGGCACCATGTTCACCGTGACCGAGTAGCATTCAACAGGACTTGCACCCGAAACTCCAGAGTGGGAAGGAACCGTTGTCGTATTGAAATATAATATGTTCTGCGCCAGAACCGGTGCATCACTAGGGCATAGATACCACAAACCACTGATCCCATTCACTGCAAGGACAGGAAAGCCTGTAGTGACAACGGACACAGCGGAGAAGGCTGTCGAAGCGGGGCTGCTGTAATAGCTGCTAGTGCCCCAGCCCAAGGGATCACCGGTAAGAGGGGCACTAGCATTCGTGTGCCAACTGCCGTCGTTTAGGAAGGCACGAAGGTTGCCTCCCACGAGTCCGAGAGAGGGGAAATTGTCTAGCGGATAAGATGCATACGTCTGTAGGGCAGAGGCGTTTTAGTTTCGTTCAGTGTTTGTCAAATTGGCCGCATACCGATGTTACTTGGAAAGACTCTCCGTCGATGGCACCTGTAATGAAGTGAGAGGCGTGTCCAAGCTTATGGGGCGATCACATAGTACACACCGCCGGAACCCAATACAAGAGGCGCACCGGTCGAATTTGCATTCGGGAGAGTATTGTTCAGAGCAGCAAGAGTGAAGTTGTTTGCCAAAGTTGTGACACTCGAGCGAGCTGAGATTTGCACGGGAGTCGCGGCAACGAAGCTCGTGAAAACCCACACTGCGATGAGTGAAACGAATAGAGGACGAACGGAGATCAACATCATGATGTATGTCGAGAGTTGAATGGTAAGGAAAAGAATGTGACCCAAGATTAAACTGGAGCACGAACGGACTGCAAACCGAGCTTTTATGGGTGCTTAGATTGTTTCTACCAGTCATAAATATCATATATCAGCGGCTTCGGCGTTGCGAAAAGAAAGAGAACCAGTGCTCACATTTTGTAAGTGATCGCCGTTCAATTGTAGATACAGGAGGATTGAAGCCGTCGTGAACTTCCAAGATCATTAAAATTACTGTATGTCAGGCGTAGAGTAGAAATATACATACCTTAGTACACACGGGCATTATAAGGAATCGTACTCAGAAAAGGATAGAAATCTAAGCATCTGAATGGGTGGAAGCTGGCAATCATTGTATCCCTCGCCTGCATAAGAAATTACAGAAGGCGAATGAGAATGAAGCTAACCGAAGAACATCGACATCCTTGTTCATTTTAAACCCGACCTATGAAGTTAATAAGCAGTAACATGAATCACATTTCGTTTGCTCATAGCTCGAGCAGTTCTTCACCGTTTGCTTTAGAATGAGTACAATTGAATATCATATATATTCTACAGGCGCAACGCTGCTGTGATTTTTGACGAATTTGAGCTAATTCAATATTGGTATCTGCCACTGTTTGGGACAAGAACAATGAGCGACAGTAACAAAACAAATTATGTGCTATTCTGTAGGAGTACTTGTGTACATTGTAGAAATGTCTAGAAATGGTCAAGTTGCATGTTGTTGAGGGACACAGCCTCATATGCTCAAATGGCCAGCATCCAAAAGTTCTTAGGCTCGCTCTCCAATGCCCAACTTCACAAGAGAACTCAACAGGTGCAACATCATATACTCTCTCATTATCTCCAGGCGGGTCCCAGATAGTGATTCCGGACTTTTGGCCAACAGTCAAAGTGCTCCAAACATTAGATACAGCAAGGTTTTAACCTAGTTCCGATTACCTCAAACAATAACCTCGCACCTGCAGAATACATAGGAAATTCTGATGCTGCCTAAATTAGAGCAAACAGTATATGACTGAGCGAGTTATGAGCAACTGAAGATTGAGACTCGATTGCTTGAATAGTTGAAATACGCAAATAAAATATTCTAGCCGCGAAACGGCATTTTGCTAACTTCGTCGAGTCGGAAGCCGAAGTATCCGGATGGTTGATTGGTTTCTCATTATTCACTCGGTTTTGTACACCGCAACCCTTCAGTCATACCAACACACAAAGAGCCTACTTGAAAAGCTCAGGTCTCGATTATGGTATGCAGCAAAATATTAATGTAAATATGTATCATAGACAGGAGTCCGATCTCAGTAGAGCCGTCCAGACTGTAATAAGCTATACAAGAGTAGCGAATACATCCGTTCGCCCGCTTCTACATTAGAACCTCTACAACTTTGGTAGAATTTGATGCGCTCATTTATACCGGCACCAAGTTCACTGTCACAGAGTAGCATTCAACAGCGCTCGCACCCGAAACTCCAGATTGGGAGGGAATCGTCGTGGTGTTAAAGTACAACGAGTTTTGTGGAACGCGAGGCGCATCGCTAGGGCACAGATACCATGAGTTCGAAATACCGTTGACCGCAAGGATGGGGAAATCTGTAGTGCCATCGGATAAAGCAGAGAAGGCCGTCGAAGCAGGGGTGCTATAGAAGCTGCTAGTGCCCCAGTCCAAGGAGCCACCGGAACTTAAGGGAGCACTGGCATTCGTGTACCAGCTACCATCGGGGTCGAAGGCGCGCAGCTGGCCTCCCACGAGGCCGAGTGACGGAAAATCGTTATATGGATAAGAAGCATACGTCTGAGAGAAAAGGTATGAGATTGACGAACCATCTGGGACAAGATAAACACTGACCGAGCTGACATGGAAAGACTCTCCGTCAATAGCACCTGTGATCAATATGAGATGCCAAGTACGGGATTATTCGTGATCAACATATACCTACCGGCGGAACCCAGAACAAGAGGCGCACCCGTGGAATTTGCGTTCGGAAGTGTGTTGTTCAAAGCAACGAGGGTAAAGTTGTTAGCTAGTGTAGTTATGCTCGAACGAGCTGAAATTTGTACGGGAGTCGCCAAAACGAAGCTCGTGGCCGCCAAAACTAACGCAAGTGAAACGAACACAGAATGAACAGAGGTGAACATATCTGTCGAGGTACCGAAGGCAGGGACGACGATGCTTTGGTGAAGTCCGACGCAAAGATGAAGGATATGGAGCACGAATGATCTACAGAATTTAGATTATATAGAAAAATACTCAATATCCGCTGTCATAGTCCTTCGGCTACCAACGCCGCCTCTGCCTGCCCCTGCCCCCGCAACCGTGCCAAGGCCAAGAAACGTGAACCAGTGCTAGCATTGGGCGATCGCCGAGGAACACAGCGATTAAGGCGAGCTGAGGCCGTTGTCAATTGATAGATCAATGATCTGAGAGTTTACGTTCAATGGCTATGTGTACATGGCTTAGGTAAAGACCGAAATCCTGAGGTTTGGGTGAGGAAAGGTAAAGAATCCTACACATAAACAGTAATTCCAAGATGTGTGTATCTCGGTCATGCTCTTTTGAAAAGGCCTGCCACTCCCCGGCACCATTCTATGGGATTAGGAACATCTTGAGTATCGCAATGTAGTGAACAAAAAAGTAATTTTACACCGTAAATGTCAAAACACAATTCGAGTATGCTTCACGGCTTGGAAAAGAGAGCATTACTGGTTTGTACAGCCGCGATAAGAGCTTGGACCTCACTTTTACTTGTTCTTCTCTAACTCTTCCTGGATTGCGTCCTTCAATTTCTGCAACTGCACTGTTACAGCAGTGTTCCCGCCTTGGGCAACGGTGGTTCTAGCTTGGAAATCTTCAACAAAGTTTCCTAGACGTTTAGCGACATTCTTCGTTGAGATAGGCCGTAGAGACAGTGGGCGAAGATTGATCGGTGGTTGTAGAGCAGGATCCATTTCTCTATTGAAAAATTGCAAGAAAATTTGATGATGATTATGTCGATAAGATAGCGCAGGTTTTTTAAAGATAAGACAAGATAAGCCATCACTCGGTTGAGATATACTTACAAACGGTCAAAACTCTCAAGATTGTCATACATAGGTCAGCAAAGGTAGATGCATTGACTGAAGCAATAAATAATGTTAACTGTCCGAAAAAGTGAGTCGATATTCGACTTCCATCCTCTTTGTTAACTGTAAAGTTGGAATCAATCTCTCCATGCTGGTCGGAAATTTTCACAGACTCACCTTCAAACTGGCACCATATTCAACGTCACCGAGTAGCATTCTACAGGTTGAGCGTTCGACGCTCCAGATAGAGAGGGAATTGTCGAAGTGTTATAATAAACCGAATTCTGGGGCTTGCCCGGCGCATCGCTGGGGCACAAGTACCATGAATCCGCCGACCCATTGAAAGCAAGGACAGAAAAATCCCCAGAACCGGACGCGGCAGTAAATGCAGCTGACCCTGTGCTATTGTAGATGCTGCTTGTGAACCAATCCAGGGATCCATGGAGCAATGGAACATTCGCACTAGTGTGCAGGATTTGCTGATCGGAAAAGGCTAGAAGATTCCCCTCTTGAAGGCCGAGAGAGGGGAACATGTTGTATGGGAAAGAAGCGTATGTCTAGCGAAAAAGTGTGAGAGGGGTGTTGTATATTGACAACTACTACTTCGACGCGTACCGAAGTCACCTCGATGGATCCGCCGTCAATTCCACCTGGAGATCAGGTCGGATCTGATGTTCATGAGGGCAAAGTAGTGACATGCTCACCGGCGGCACCCAGTACAAGAGGAGCACCAGTTGAATTAGCATTCGGAAGTGTGGTGTTCAAGGCAGCAAGGGTGAAGTTTTTAGCGAAAGTCGTCTCGCTCGAGCGTACCGCGAAAGGTACGGGAGATGCAGCGACAAAGGTAGCAGACGATACTACGGCAAGGAACGCGGGCAGAGAACGAATTTGAATAGAGGAAAACATGCTGGTCGAGGGTGTAGAATTAGATTGAAACCCGACGATCAGATAAAATAATGCGTAGAGAAGCTGGAAAAAACTGGAGTCGTAACTAGCAGAGTCGTGTCGAAGAACGGAAGGAACGATGATTTCTGGAACCTCAAGCTGTCCAGGGATTTTATCATTATATGTCTACCGAATGATCCTTCGGATAAGTACTCAATTTCCGGTGGAGAACACTTCGCGTCGAGCATAGCCCACGCGGTACGCACCAAGATCAATAGATGAATAACATTGGTTCAACCAGCTAGTCAAGTTCGTGTAGATATGTTATCTTTCATCGCGGCTCACCAGTCAGTTCGAGACTTGATAGAGAGAGATTTATTTTAACCGCCGCAAGCCACCATTCCGGAGCCAAGAGCGGGGAAAACCATGTATCTTTCAGTAGCTGAGGGAGAAATACGAATACAAGAATCCTTCTCTAGGATGCCATTCCTCCTTTTCTAAATCCTTGCTGACAATGGCGATCAGCTAGTGACTATTGTTGATGTGTTATGAACAAAAAGTTTGAAAGTTGAAGAGGTAACTCACACATATATTTTCCCGTGCGAATTACTTCTTCTTTTCTGGTTGAATGCCGCCTGGCCCTGTATACAACTGGATATGCGTCTTTTCCAGTGCTGCTGAAATCGTCGGTCATGCTGCAAGATATCGCGCCTCTCAGGTGACGCGTCTTTCGAGAAAAAGCGCTCCCCCAAACAGGGCTAGAGATCTGGCCGCGAAGAATGATTGGAATAACTTGGAGGCAAGAACGAAGACAGTACAAGATAGACTAGAAATAAAGGAGATAGATGCCCAAAGAGTGGAGGAGGAGGAGGAGGAGATCGTCGAGTTCTTGGAAGTTGACACTGTGCCGACGTCTTCGCCAGCAGCTACCGCTGTCGAAACAACTCGAGACCCGTTTGGCAGCGCGGAGGATCGTGTTGCAGCTTTGAAAGATGCGCATAACTCCTCGAAAATTACCTCAAATGTGGACCTGAAGGGAATCCCAACTCCAGTGTTGAACCCGTCATCGGATAACGATGGACTGTCGGAAACTCGAACAACTACCGTAGACCCCGCTCATCTAATTCTGGCAGAGCCAGAGAAGGAACAAAGGAACCCAACACCTGCAACTGCCCCGTTAAATCACAAAAACACTCTTCAATCTTCCAAAGTACCATCTTCGAAGCTAGGCAGACTTTTTCACTACGGCGGTACGCATTATTCGAAACAACACTCGTCTAAAGCTGACACGCAACTAGGCTTAGCGGCCTCATTAGGCTACGGAGCTGCTTCGGAGTTCCTTCGTCCATCTACATCTTCAGCCAACGCGTCAGATGCATCAAATCGTTCAGTCATGCTCTCCAATGCGAACATCAGCCGTCTGGTGTCCAAATTATCTCAGATGAGAGGTGCTGCGCTCAAGTTAGGCCAGTTTTTGAGTATCCAAGGTTTGTAGTCGTTACAAGCTTGTATATGAGTTACGCCTACGTCGTTTGTAGACACGCATCTCCTCCCACCTGAGGTAGATGCAGTGTTTCGACGGGTCCAAGACTCGGCGCATTACATGCCTGATTGGCAAATGGAGGTGAATCTCTATTAGAACATTCTTCGAACGTTGGCTGAGCTTCGAAACCATAAAGCAAGTCCTTAGTTCCGCCCTAGGCTCGTCGTGGTCAACTGAGTATTTTGAGCAATTCAATCGTATCCCTTTCGCAGCTGCGTCTATCGGGCAAGTACACGAAGGAGTACTGAAAGCAGAATGGAGTCCAACCGGTCGGTCTTATTGTTTCTAATCTTAATCTCATACGGAGTTTTCTTTCCGTTCATTCCAGGTCAACCAGCAAAAGTGGCAGTCAAAGTTCAATTCCCCAACATCCGCGACTCTATCTCTGCGGATCTATCTTACATTACTTGGCTATTGCGCGTTACACTTGGAGGGAAAATATTACCGAGGGGACTATTCCTCGATAGAACTATGGAGGTATGTGCTTCTCCGTTTTCCCGGAGTGAGATTGTAAATATCATACAGGTTATGAAATCAGAGCTCGCAGACGAATGCAACTACGTACGCGAGGCCCATTTTTTACGACAGTTCCGCTCGGCAGATTTTCTAGGTATTTCTGAAGTGCTACTCTTCTCGAAACGAGCGCTTACGATTCGACGATCACATAGGACGTGATCCTCGTTTCCACGTACCTTGGGTTTCGTCGATATCCAGTGAACATGTGCTCGTCATGGAATTCGTAGAGGGAGGTGTCAGTCTCGGGTCTGAGCTAGTCACGACGCTACCACAAAAAGAAAAGGATAATGTTCGTCAATCATAGAGAATGACTGCAGTCGTCACTAACTTGCTGATACGTAGATTGCGACGACAATCCTCCAACTATGTCTACTCGAACTATTTCGCTTCGGGACTATGCAAACCGACCCGAATTACTCTAATTTCCTCTATGTTCCCGGTATGACTTGTTCCTAGATTCTGCACAACTTCACCTTCTTACATGCATCCGTGTAGAATCGGGCAAAATTGCACTGATAGATTTCGGCGCTACAAGAGAGTATGAACCTGAATTTCTGGACGGATGGCGAAGACTACTTGAAGCTGCTGCTTCGCTCGATCTGAACAGTAACGAAGTACATCAGAGCTCTGCTTGGAACGCCTGTATCGACGAGAGTATCTCTCTGGGGTACCTCGTCGGAGGTCCAGGCGAAAGCGAGTCTCCTGAAATGGTTGAAGCCCATGTAACGAGTCTTGCGCTCTTGGCGTATCCGTTTAACGAGAGGACTCCGCAGCCAGTGCGATTTGGGAAAGGATCCGAGTTTGGGCGGAATACTGAACGAATACGGAATGAGCTCATACCGGTGATGTTGAGGGAGAGAAAGAAGGGACCGCCGCGGGAGACGTATAGTTTGAATCGGAAGTTGAGTGGGGCCTTTTTGTTGGCTTCCAGGTTAGGAGCAACGATTCACGCTAGCCACATGTGGGAGGATGTATTGCGTAAATGAACATGCCCACGCACGGGTCGAAAGAGCTTTTTTGGGCCAAGATTTGAGCAAATTTGGAATCAAAATGATGAATGAAGTATGTTGGATTATTTTTGCAATTTTCAACCCCTCCGGTAAGGACTACTACATTTGAGGACATGCAAAGCCCGCCAGTTTGATAGCGGCGCTGAGATTGTTTTTTTCGAGCAAACCGGACATCGGACTTGGATTGAGAGAGATATATCCATTTCCGCGGATTATGCCCCGTAAGGGCCCACTATACGCTGTTATGTACTATGTACATTAACATGGTAAATACGTCTATAATACGCTGCGCCAAGTATCAGCGAATAGATAGATACTATGTCCGGTGTTGAGAGTGGGTGAATGAGTGAGTAAGGGGAAAAATTGAAAATATATTACATTCGGGCGTTGGAGACATCCAACAAACTAGAGTAGGTGGCTCACAGAGCTACAAGAAGATAAATAAAAGCAATGTTTATAATATCTCTTAGGTATAACTCCGTAGCTCCCTTGAACTTACTGATCACTTGGAGTTAGTTTTCTCTTTATAGTCATTTCTCAAAGATGATCCCGTCCATCCTTCATTGATAAGTAAATATTCATATCATGGTTTATCTCGTTACTTGCTTTACATCTCTGACTGAGCATTTGGATTTGATAGTTTTAGCTAGTATTACAAGTCTCACCCTGTGCTGGGTTCGAAGATCATCCTGGCTTGACAGATTAAGCATTTGATTGGTGATTCGGGTTTCATCACAGTTCTTGTAGATGATATCTAGACCTGAGATAGTCGCATTTGACTGCATATATGTATGGGCAAAATTCATGCATAGTTATTGATTACTATTTTTGGCCTCCTGTATTAGAATTACATGTTCTTGGATTCACACTTACTCTAATCTTATCTTGTTCTTCTTAGTTATTCAGCCACAACACTTCACATCATAGAGGTGTACCAACACCTACGAAAACTAAAAACTAACATTTTGAAGGTAAGCACCTTATCCATACTGTTGGAGCAGTCCCCTCTCAGCTAACCAAAGAAGGCTCACATGTGAATGCATGTTAAAGCCCAACCTCTTCTAGCCCCTTCCTTTGCCACAGCTTCATTCTCTTGAAATACATCTTATGAATGTCCGGGACAGAATACTACGCACTCAACTAGTTGTGTTCTTTACAATCCCTACTTCCAAAACTGTGTACTAGGTTGAAATAGGGTCCTCAAACAGTATTCAGGTCCCCTATTAATGGTCACATCAGTCTGTTTGTACAAATAAAACAAGTTCCAAGTGGTTATTTAACATCGTTGACGCTTATATCGCGATTAGAGATCGACGTGCAGTGTAAGATTGCTAAAAGAAACCTATGTACCTCTTCCTTATATACAAGTGTCTCTACTATTTCTGTTCATGGGATACGACGGGGTGAATTACAAGATCTTCACTAGAAGAGTCCGTGTCACCATCGCCGGATTTCCACCCTGCTTGTCTCAATGCATCCTCCCAAGGAGAAACAACGCAGCTTGGAACCGGGGCACGCGAAGGTAGGTCAAAGCGGCTATTTTGAAGAACGAAATCGTGCAGGATTGGATTAATACTATATGAGGGCGTTGTAAATTCATCCGCGAACTAAATCAATTCCTAGAAACTCACCAAGTGGCATAGTCGGGTGATAAATAATGTGGCGCACCTGTGACTTCAAATAACGAAGCCTCAACCCCAGCTTCTTCTAATCGTCGAAGGAACTTCTCTGCATACGATACTGGATATGCGACGTCGTCGTCGCCATGTACGAGTTTTACGGGACAATTTATTCGGGCCAAGGTAGATTTTGGATGCGACTTGCGGTTGATGTAACAGTCAAGGTTCATGGCACGAAACTGGTCCAAATGATGATAGTCCCATTTCGACATAGCGATAGGATATGTTATATTAAACATCCTGTCGATCTTAGTAATTAGTTGAAATACTTGAGTGGATAGCTATGTTCACATACGCCATGACAAGAGGAGAGACTTTTGGGTTGGTGAACATGTACTGGGTATTGCCAAAGCCCGCATCGTAGATAACATCAGTCAGGACGGTTGACTCATCCGGGAAAGCAGACACCCAAAGGTCATACACTTCTTGATGACCCTCCGCTATTTCAGGGTGCTGCCAAAGCAATTATAAGAAAAAAGTAGCTCCCAGACTGACATGATTCTTACTATTTCGAGGCACAGGTGAGATATCAGGAATAACGACAGTACACGCTCGGGTTGCATCACTGCTAGCTGAACAACAATTGTCGTACCGTAGGACATAGCAACAAAGTGACAAGGCGGTAAATATAGTGCGTCCTAGAAAAAATTCGAGTTAGTATCTGGTTTAGCGGTTATCACCTGCGTAATGAGTACCATTAGCTTAATCGTGTCTTCTGCAGCTTCGACCTGCCCATAATTAGGCGGAACTCTATCGCCAGTTGTGCCCCCGTGGCCCCCTCTTAAATCGAAAGAAACAAGATTAAATCGCCGTAATTGAGAGTCACAGAACTGGGCTACAAATAGAAGACTATGCAGCAGGAACGCTGCTCCACAAAGCATTATGCATGTACTCACGATGATAAATATGTTCAGCGATGGATATAGGGTGTATGAAGAGTAGTGTGGGCAGGTTTTGATCAATCTCCTTGGCTTTTTCAGATGATGGCGTGCAAATCGTGTATTTAAATCTGGTCTTCCCAGTGCTCGACGTTACTTCAACATAAGGCATATCCAGAGGGTCTCAGAGGTAGTGGTAGGGAAAAGGAATTCAACTGCGTTGTGCATTGCGAGTCCCTAAATAAGGGCTCACGTCAAGCGAGCGTAAATCGAGTACCTTTAAATAAGATTAAATCTCCCAAAAGTCTTTCTGTATAATGTAGTAGATTACGTTGCAGTGATAGCGATATAGGAAGAGGACCCCGGACTACGGGCTGTAGCCGCACCATAAATGGTACTCAGAAAAATCACTACCTCCGACCAAGATCCATACAGGTCTAAATTTGGTGGGTTTCTGGACCGTCGCTTCAGCCAGCACATATTCGGCGCATGATTTCGACTGCATCGGAGGTCAAGAACGATCAGAAACGCCAGAAAAAGCGAAGTCTTTATATTTCCATACCATTCTGGACCACTTTTGGACGAGTTTGCTATGGTTCGCATCATGGGTGCCCCGCTATCGATAATTTTCTGGATAAGATTTTGGTATGTAGAGTCCGGAGTCCTATGGGAGCTTGATACAGATCCTTTCATTTAGGTCTAGACGAGACAAGCCCAGGTTGGGCAGAAGGAAGCGCTAGTTTTGCGTCACAGTCCGCCGTCACTGCGATGTGATTTACCCGTTTTGACTGGCACTAAACGTCCGTGAACCTTCGTGAAACAATGTAATCGCACACAACCCATTCCTTTCACATACAGCCTGTTGTCTTCTGACATCGAGCTTGTTTAGGAACCGCCAGGTAGAAGAGTAGAACACTGCTTCGTGCTTCATACATACATACGTGAGAAGACTTATAAGGATGTAGATTTGCACATGGTACGCATCGAGATTTTATCCTCGAGATTCCTGTTGGATCGCGTGAAGAGGATACAGTGTAGCAGGATTGAGATTTACTTTTTTTTGACCAAGAATCTGCCAAAAAGTACTTTCAATTTTGAGTGTACCATTTCTGGAAGGGAACATTACCATCCCTCAACATTCCCACTCATAGTTTGGAAACCCAGATGTCAAAGGAAGAAACCCTGCTGAGAAACTAGCAATGTGGATCCATAGTCTAAAGCACACGCCGTTCGCACATGCAATCCGTATACTTTTGAGAACAAATTTCGATTCAAGAAATGTTGAAAGCCGTCAGAAAGCCGCCTGATTATGATTATTTCCGACGCGACAGTTTTTTGAGGCCGCAACTTCAAATCATAGCTAAGGATAAAAAGCATCATAAATTTGTGCGTGTGTGTGTATACTTGAATTGCATATGCGCATGCAGCTCAGCTACGTTGTAACGCTAGAGCTTTCTAATAGACGCGAATTCTCGTCATATCAGACCTTTGAACGAAAATAATGACAAGGCAAGTTTGGCAAATGCCGGAGATACCAACCAAGTTGCCTTTAGAGGCTAGGGTCGCAGGTGATGGTCTAGGTGCAGGTGCGGTCTTTCCCATTCTAATTTCGATTCTGCAGCCAATTTTTGTAACCTTCCTCTAACCTTTCTGCTAGTACTTCTTCTCCGCAAGGAAGCTGCAGTCTGTAAAAAGGGTCGCTTTTTCAACACGATTATGTTCACACTTGTGCCTTTGCAGGCCCAACTGCTCGGATGAGGGTCGATGACTATAGATTTTTCAGGGAAAGATTTTCTATTTCTGTAAATTCATAGCTAGGTACATAATTACTAGTGTGAATATGTCTGAACAATCCTTTGGAAATTTTTACAACGCCGATTTCTGCCACCTGGGCTCTGCACCGTCAGCGATCGCCAGGTAAGGCATAAGATCACTAGTCAAGAACTCGCTCGGCCACTCCTTCTTGATCTGCCCCTTGAGGTAATCCACTGCGATCTTCAGATTATCTTCCTTCACCCCAGCATAAATCTTCTTTACATCCGGCGCAAGCTCGTCGATGAGCTTTTCGACGTACTCAGTCGTAATGTACTGGCCTGATTCGAGGCGTGAATTATACTTGACCCATTGCCAGAGCTGAACGCGGGTGATCTCGGCTGTAGCAGCATCCTCCATGAGATAGTTCAAGGGAATACATCCATTTCCACCGACCCAAGCTGAAGTATAGGCTAAAGACGTCGAGATATTCGAACGAACACCTTCGTCAGTAATCTTGCCAGGTACACGAGGGTTGAAAAGATCGGCGGCGGCGACTTTGACGTCCTCACGTCGAACATGGTACTATGGAGAAGCTCGTTGGATAAATTTTGAACCCTAACACAAGGAATACTTACCTGATTAGGTCCAAGCATATGCTCATTGAAAACCTCTAGCGCGATTTTGTTGATGAGAGGATGAGCGATCCATGTACCGTCATGTCCAGCGAGTACTTCTCGAAGTTTGTCCTGGCGTACTTTTTCCATGACAGCATCATTTGCCTTCGGGTCGTCTTTGATGGGGATTTGAGCAGCCATACCACCCATCGCGGCAACTTTGCGCCTGAAACTGTGTCAGATAGTATGTACATTGAGTGGTAAGCAACGTACCGGTGGCAAGTCTGGATAAGTAGACGGACATAGGCGTCCATGAATGGTACAGTCATAGTGACGTCTTTGCGATCAGGGAGAACAGCAGAGCGGTCGGCACGACGCTTCTTGATGAAGCTAAAGATGTAGTCCCACCTAGTCGCGAACAGAATTGAGTTTCATGAATTGAAGGATATGACAACTGATATTACCTTCCACAGTTCAAGCCAGAGGAATGAGTTCGGAGTTCAAAAAGAATTTCCTCCATGTTGAAGACGGCGGGTAGAGTTTCGACGAGGACTGTAGCACGGATAGTTCCTTGGCCCATGCCAATGTAAGATTGGGAAAAATTGAATACGTCATTCCAGAGGCGAGCTTCAAGATAATGCTCCATTTTCGGCAGATAAAAGTAGGGACCCGATCCACGTTTCACAAGTTCTTTTGCGTTGGTATAAAAGTATAGTCCGAAGTCAAACAGTGAGCCGGACATAGGTGCATTGTCGACTGTCATGCGGGATTCATCAAGATGCCATCCTCTTGGGCTATGAGAAGACACGATAATTAATACAAATCTATGTATAGGTATTCTGATTCAAAGGAAACTCACCGAACGATGAGAACACATGGTTTCTCGACAAGTTTATAGCTCTTTCCGCCAGTTTCGAAGTCAATCTCACGTCTAATTGCATCACGTAGATTCAGTTGTCCCCCAACCATATTGGAGAACGTGGGCGAGCTAGAGTCTGACCGACAAGGTGAGCGGTAATTCCTAGAAAGGCAGAAATTAACACACCTTCGAAATCAGCCATGAATGTTTTTGCACCACTATTCAATGCATTAATGACCATCTTCCGGTCGGTGGGTCCCGTAATCTCAACACGTCTATCCTCGAGGCCCGGTGCAGGAGGCGCACATTGCCATGAAGCCTCGGCGCGTATATGCGCTGTTTCTGGAGGAAAATCAAACGGAGCGCCCGAGTCCCAGCGTCGCTGAGCTTCTTCACGAGCAACAAGCAGCGATTGCCTGGTGGATTCAAAGGTACGATGAAGAGCAGCAAGAAATGCGAGAGCATCTTCTGTGAGAATAATAGATTGAGCCTTTTCGGCAAGCTTGGAGTGGATTTGAACGCCTGATACCATGATGAAAGTACTGAGAGAAGGGATTATTGAGGAAGGCAAGCTTTGTTTGGCTGAATTTAAGTCTTCGGATTGCTAGGGTGGCGGGAATCCGATCCGTTATCAACGTCATCCCTGGTCCACTTTCACATGATTACGTTTCCGTCCAACATCCCGCCTCCTTTGCGCGCCTCCGAGGACCGTTCGCCGAACAGCCAGGCTGAACCAGATTCCGAATTCCAAGCAGAAACAAATGGGTCTAATCGACAACTCACTGGTTTTTCGTTAACGATGTTCCGAGACCGGTATGTACAGTCTTCACTGTTCCACAACAACCAAATCGGTTGCCCGTAGTTCCGAAAGGCCAAAAACATCTTTAGAGCACTCCATTTACAGTGTATAAGAACACATGAATATATTATGATGTCTTCTTCTCAGATACAGATGCCGGACTCATTGTGGCATACGAGGCTAGAGCAGCTCTTAGCAAGGTCATTCATTTAGAGGAACGGAAAGCGAAACTGACCAGCAAGTTCCTTCGCTGCCCGTTCTCCAATTTTAATCACCCTTCTGCAAGCCATCTGCCACATACCAACACTCACAGCGCCTGATGACCACGTCACCCCGTCAATCAAATGATGAACAAAAGGCATTTGCTTACCCTTTGGCGCAAAAGGGAAAGCCAAAACCCATGCCAGAGGACCAAACCATCCAGGCGGAAGGTAGAATATGGCTGCCTTTCTATACCACCATCCAATGACAAATTGGGCGCCTGTAGTACAAATCCAAATGCCTGAACTAAATTTGACTGAGAAGGAGGTCTTGACCGAGGACATTTCATTATCTGAATTGATATTTCATGGGTCAGTAATCACCAGGATATCAGGTAAACAAACTGAGTTTCTCCAGATCCGCCAGTCCTTTGTCCACACTCCGCCTCAACTTCGCCCATTTGGCAAACTGATCCTGTGCACTCGTCTTCAAAAGCTCCGCTTTCGTATTCAGAATATCAGTCTTGAGCTTTTTCTGCTTCTCGGCCAGTGTTGGATAGAAGACACGCAGGTACAGAACATAGAACTGGTTCCTATAAATTAGCAACGTGTCAGCCTGAAGCTCGCCTACAACGCACCCATCCAATCAACACTGATTTACCAATCCATGAGATGAGTTCTGCGAGGAACACCAGGCAAACTATTGCCAAAATCAGTGACATCTTGAGCCAAAGATCGTCGACGTCGACAACAAAAAATTGAACACGGGCTCGTGTTAGACTGTTTTCCAGTTTGTGTGGCTGTGCTTAGCGCTCAGACGTCCGATAATTCTTCTTTTCGAATACATACACAAGTTTGTGTTTTCAGATTGATACTTATCGGGTACATGTACATGGATACGGATCTACTATGCACTACTTGCAGGTGATGAAAAATTGGGTCAGTACCTCATTGAGCTCGTCAGAAGCCTCCATCATAATCCAGTGCGACGTATCAAAGTCTTTGGTGACCACATTGGAGCACGTCTCTGTCATTGCTGCCTTTGCGAGGACAGTAAGACAAATGTAATCCTGGGTTGCGCCACCGAAGAAAGTGGGTATCTGGATATGGTACGCCTCTGTCGGAATTGCTATGTAAGATGTTCAGATCACGGCCAGCCAAAAGATGAATCAGGCAGGATCGACTTTACTAGCTTCAGCTGCATTGTTGATTCCAGTGACATGCACCTTGTACCAGTTGTACGGTCCTCGAAAGCCATTCTGAAGCAGAGCTTGCTTGTGAGCTTTCTCCGCCTACATCCATCTGAAGGTCAAGATCAACAAAAATATATGAATATTCAATACCTCAGCGGTCCAAAAGTGTGCTCTAGGGAGTTGCTTGTTCGCTTCAATCCACTCTCTGGCTTTACCCAACGGTGCCATATCAGTCTTCCAAACCAATGGGTCATTTGGAAAGAGAAGACTGTAGAGGGAGTCGATCTAATCCAGACCCAGGCTATCAACCTGCCATCTTGTTGGTAGGTGAGATGAACCTACATTTTTCTCGCTGAGAGCGGCTGCGTCATCAGAGGCGAAGAATTCCCAGTAGCCAAAAACGTCGTGACCAACAAGCGCTTTGAGCATGGCCAGGTGTTTCTTGTAGTCAAAATTGGGTTGAGGTGGAATGTAACCGACTGCAAGAAACGCTGCGCCGTAGAATCGATCTATATATGCGTCGAGAAGACGAGAGAGTATACCAGAGCCCCTCAATAGAATATTAGCAGATAAGAGAGTATAGTAGATTGAGCAAACATACCAGTCATGGCTAACGCCAATCACCTTTGATATGTCTAAATCGTTGAGGATATCGACGACATCCTGGGCCATATCTAACAGCTTGTATTGTTCTACGTCTTCTGGAGCGCTCGTATCACCGTATCCTAATAGATCAGGGGCGATAACGCCATAGCCTTTGTTGGAAACAGCCGTTATTTGAGCTGCCCAGTCACGATGAGTAGAGGGAAATCCATGAAGAAAGAGGATGGTCGGTTTGCTGTTGCTCGGAGGCTGATAGTAATAAGAGTAAGTAAAGCCCCGCTGGCTGGAGGTTGTTCGAATGAGGTCTTTGTTCATGTTCGAATTCCGGTATTGACGAAAAGGTTTGAAGGAAGCAAAGAAAGTACAAGTTGAGTACACGGTTCCACCGTTAGCCCACGTTTTCTTCGGAATGCACACATATTTTCATCTTCTCCAAGTTCTTTCGATCAATCCAGCATGGACGCCTAGGATAGTATCGAGAGCGAAAAGTTGAAGTAGATTTGTTTTGCAAATGAATTGGCGGCCACCTGATAAAATCCTGTCGCAGCTGATAGTTCGGCCCCATGCCTACTCGCATGGACGGTGGACAAGTTAGCCATGGCTCCAGCTGATCAGAGCTCTGTAATGCTCCATTGATTACAAGGAAATTCAACGATGGGCAAAAGCAGTAAACCGGATGTGGCGAATGAAAACTTGTCCTGTAGGAATATACAGAAATATGTCTGGTAGTACATTGGTAGAAGCAAAGCCTTAAAACGTGTTATGAACAACTATTCCACATCGACCGATGATCTTCAGTCCTGTTGTCCCAATCCAGATTCGAAAAGTTTGAGCGACTGCCACAAATCCAACGCTGCCATTTCATCCGCTTCCCATCCATCAGACGATTGGAAAGAGGAGCCATCTGCGCTTTGTGATTCTTCCGAGTCGTCTGAATCAGAGTTGAGTTGCGAGTCTGACGATGGTTCAAATTCATCACAATCTGAGCCAGTCCCTGACGAAAAGTCGACATCTTCAATCTCTGCACTATCTAGGTCTCTATCTGTTATAGCGGTGCTCACGCCCTCAAGTGAGGATGCGTTGCTTCTGATCTCAATTCCGGGGAACGAAAATTGGCATGCTTCCGTAGCTGGAGGGAGCATAGTATAAATCAAAGGGAGCCTTAACAGGCCCGGCGAAATGGAACGGTAACTCTTTAGATTGGGAAATCGGTTTTTTCTCTCTACAACAGAGAGTAAAGGTAATTTCTCTCCTGCGTTTTCTTTTTGATCATCTAGCCTGCCGAGATGGCAGTCAAGCCACTGAACTTGCGGGACTGAGATATCTAGGGACGCTGGGATGATTAGATGGCGCAAGTGCACAAGTCCTGCAAGCAAATCCTGCACCCTGGCGTCACGTACAGGGAGCACTTCTTCTTGTGGATATTGGAGTAGTAGCGTTATCAGTTTCTGTCCGTGCTCTTCGATGAACGTGAAATTCAACTGCAGAATCGATTTAAGACGGTTGTAAAGTAAATAGGCGCTTGGAGGCCGGCAGGCCAAGGTGTCTAGAGCGGGATACTTCCAGTAACGAGTTACGAATGTCATCCCGTCAGAGTCTAAATGACACTGAAAGGCTCGTAATCGAGGAAATTGCAAAGGTGAGTTCGGTACTATTGCCTGCACGTCGAGCGGTTGCGGATAAAGATTCTGGTCCATTCGATTGGAAGAAAGGAGGTTTAACGACAACAAAGTAGGCGCAACAGGGTGTATATTATTCGCAACCAGTCCAAAGGGGATACTATCATGTACCTCTAGATGCGTCAACGAAGTTGAACAAAACAAGGACGACAAAATACGCTCGACACTAGCACGTGTGACGCCAACATCGGGCACGAACGATTCTTGAATTGAGACGCGAGTGAGATGAGGGCATAGAGACGGGAGTGAATGCATGATATTCTCGAATATCCTTGTATAAGGTTTTGGAACAAGGCAACAGAGTTGGATGCAGCTGACCTTCCCGGCAAGCGACGAGCTGGCCCTTAAGGTGGAAACCAAGGCACAAAGCTGTATTATCGAGTACACCGCTATGTCCGCGTACAGAATACTGACGCCAGCCTGGTACCAATTCCGACAAACATTTATGAGATGGAGTTTAGCCTTTATGTTTAGATTCCACGCAGACTGAGGTCTACGATCAGGGATCATGAGCGATCCAGGTGCTGTGGCGCGAAGAAATATCAACTGGAGAACTTCCCAAGGAAGGTGCGGTGGAGGCTGGACAATAGTCACGAAAATAGAGATCAGTAATTGTCGAGAAGAGCATTCGCCACTCACTTACACGCATGAGTTTCATGGGCCGTGCATTGTCGGTTTTCAGAAGGTCGTTTTGTCTCTTCAACTCGTTGATTTCCCCGTTGAAGTTCTCATTTCCTTGCTTGAGGGTGGCATGCTCCTGTCTTAGGCACTCATAGATTTTGGAGTGTGGAGCCATCAACTACATAGAAAGGATGGCCAGAGCTAAGAGAGTGTATGAAGTTCGTAGCAGGAGAAATTCGTGAGATAAAGCCCATGGATGCGCGAGTTGGCACAGCCACAGCGACACGATTGCCGGCTGAATACACGATCTGCAGTGAAAGTTTAAAACGATGTTTATTACAAGGAGGCGTTATTCGTGTCGTAAAAATATTGATACATGTCTTGGGGATCATCAGGACCTGAGAGTCGATAAAGATGTACTATATAGCCCCAGTTTGAAATGGGCACAGCCATATCAGCGAAAGACAGTAGGGTACTTGCATGTGCTATAGAAGAGTGTCGCAGTCGGGGATGCTATATGTATGCGATATCAGGGTGGGGAATACGAGTGTGATCTTTGGTATATCTTACGGCGATAGACCAAAGTCAAAGGAAAGGATGGATAAGAGAGCAAGATAAGTATAATAAATAGACTAACAAGCAAGAGGAAACAACAGAGAAACAACGGAGAAAATTGAGACAACAGGTAAAAAACCGGGACGTTATGCAGATGGCGTTGAGTGAACAACGAAGAAAAAGAAGAATCAAAGCATTATAGGTACATGGCATCAAGAAAGGATGAAAGAAAGAAAACATGGAGGTAAGACGAAAACTAACACTCCTCTTGCGTGCACACACGCCTGCAAAACAAGGCCCTTTCCAACGGCGAGCTCCACGCTATACTGATCCCTTAGTCCTCTCGTGTAACATTCGACCGGTGACTGTCACTCTCTTCTCAAATCTTGTTCAGGCTTCGATCACTGTGTTGGGGGCCATCATTCCTTCATACTGCCATCTTGGGTATCTTTGAACCATCACCATGCATTCTATGTAGGCAAAGGTGTAAATACGAAGCACGCTGACTGGAGGCCAAAGGTCAGTTGTTGAAGGGGAGGCGTATCCTCGGTGCAACATTTTATCTTCCTTAGAGGCAAAGCTCTAATTTCCTCCCTACTACTTCCCTCCCCTTCATTGACCAGCACCAGCATACCATCGCCTTTGCAAGGATGACTAGTGTCAAATCAGAGGAATGGGGCCATGGCTCCACTCATGCCCTGTCTCCTTGGCACAACAATGTTCAACATCTCACCGTCGAATTCTGCCCGGACACCAACGAGGTCTGCATCATACCCGAAGCTAATTCGGCGCTCAAAGTGGCCGCCACGATGTGATGGAGAAGATTCACCGGGATTAGCATTACTGCTTCGCGGTGAAGGATCAGGATCCGGCCAAGAATCAGCAACGATATGAAGAATCCGACGTCGTTTAGTCGAAAGCGTTCTAGAAAAGAGAAAAAAATATGGAAACGGTCACAAGTAGATCAAAATAAACAAGCAACAAACACTTACATTCCGTCCCTTTTGAAGCCAGGAAGTCTTATGTTTAGTCTATACTCAGAAGGCGTCGTTTCAACCTCAATCCAAGAGTCCGCAGGAGGAGGCATGTGTGAGAGGAAGGGAGCATAGGGCGGCGGACTGTTGGAATTGGGGAAAGCAACCCGACTGGTACCCAACGAATGTCCCAAAGCCCCAGGTGCGGAAGAAGAGCTGTTACTCAAGGTAGCGGCACCTGGATACGACAAAGTCGAAGAGGCGGATGAGGTGGAAGCGGAGGACGTGGCGGTTCCAGCACCTGAGCTAGAGAGGAAATCACTGGGAACGCTCCTTCTCGTCCGACTTGGGGGCAATACGGGAGGCAATTCATTCGGATTTGTAATCTTGGGTGGTGGCGACGGGTGCTGCAGTGGACTGAAAGTATCCGCTGGACCGCTTGACTCTGCACTGCGTTGCGAAGCAGAACTAGACATGCAGCCCATATTTGGGGGAGGACTTGGCGGGGGAAGGATAATTGGGGGTTCTGGGGGCTGAGAAAAAGGGGAGCAGGAAGAGTTCGAATGAGAAGATGGGGGACGGCGCCGTAGCGCCGTAGCATGCGCGGTAGCTTCTACAAGGGCGTCGAGATGTTGTCTTGATTCGTCGTTGGGAAGGACCGAGGAAGATCTCATGGATGATGAATAGGCAGAATCGAGCCGATGGGAGTGAAAAGCATGAATGTTAGGAATGTTAGGGTTATGTTGAGTCCCGGACGAAAAAGCTGGTGGTGATCTAAACGAAGGAGGATTTGCAGCTTTGGGTGGTGATGGCGATACGCTGTGAGATGCAGGTGGTGATGGTGATACGCTGTGAGATGCAGAAGGTAAAGTATCAGTGCTACTCCGTCCCGAGCTACTGTTGGACTCAAATTGTGGGCCATTACCATCCTCGGAGGACGATTCTGGGACCCTGCTTTTTGCTACCTCACTCACCAACCCTCGTAATCTGCCAACGTCCGATTTGTGAGGCTCACCAGCCTTTGGGAGAGCGTGATAGGGAATTTGAGATGGAAGAGGCAACGAGGCAGACGAGGACCTATCGACGTTGTTAAAAGAGTCCCAGCCTGGTTTTCCCAACCCGATCTGGTCCCGGCTGTAGATATCCAACGCAACCTCTGTTTTGGATCTTCCTAATCGAGGGGCGTTCACATCCTCATTGTCGGTCTGGGTCCCTGAGCTGATCGCAGACCCACTGGAACCTGACGACGAGTTGTGTGGTAGAGAGTACGGCCTTGGAAACGGATGGATTTGCTGAGAACTTCCGGGGAGCATTCCTAATGCGGAGTATGTTTCGTACAAGTGAGAAGATGGCCCGATATGTGGCGGGTTCGTAGCACCCTGTGTCAAGGAAATGGAGTTTTGAGAAAGAGAAAGAGCAGGTTTTTCAACAGAAGTCCATTCACTGTCTTCAACTTCTTCGAAAACAGGTGAGAAGATGTCTTTCTCCTTGTCTTTCGTGGAAAAATGACTTTGCTGGGTGAAAGTAGCTTTTCTAGGACTCCGCGGACTCTGCAGAGGAACATCAAAATAGCTGAGCTCTGCCTGGCCACCCTGGTTTTGGAGAGAGGGAGAAGGCATTGGGACTTCTCTAGGCGAATCAAACGATGCGTGTCTTTTGGAATACGATGGCTGCCGAGGTGGAGGTGACGGACGACGAACTGGATAGAAGTTGAGTGCCTTGGATAAATTTACCTGTATAAAGTGACACACCTCTATAAAGTGTTAGATATCCCTTCTCTTTCTCATTCTCCTTGTCTTTGTTGAGCGAACTCGGACCAGCGACATTGGCTGCCGTCGACGTAGAAGGCATGCTTGCGTTTGCAGCTGGTAAAAGCGAGTCGGGCATTCAATTGCACGATATTGCTCTGCGATTGTTGAACGAATTGTACGCTCAATTATATAACAAATTCAACGATCTGCTTCGAATTTTGCAGACCAAAGGCAGGGTTGACCGGAACGGAAGAGATTGCAAGTTATGGGCGATGGTGGTCGTCGGTGGGTTATTGTAGACCGTAGATGAAATAAAGGAAGAAAGGGAGCAACTTTTGAACAGGCGAGTGAAGACTATAGTGGAAGAGAGAAACGATTGTTTGCGTGGAGCTTTCGCATATACTGATTACTGGGCCGCCCGGTCTCGGCGGTGGATAGTGTGGAAAAGTGATATCATCGCTAAAAAAGGCAATCTTTGGCCGTACACGTTCTCGTTAAAACTCTTAACCTCAACTCTAACTACGTCGCAGACTCGCAGACTCCGCAACAACAGCAATAAAGTCCACCATTCTCACATCATATAGATCTTATATACATCACCAAGAAGGGGGGCTGCTGAGAAAAAACTTTCACTCCGTAGTGTTTCGCGGGCTTCGTTGCTCCACCTCTTTCGCTGTGCAATTTGGTGCAACTGTCTATTTGTTGGTGCGGTTCCGTATTGCTTACGCGTCTCACGGACTGCCCATAAATACTCTCATTGGAGGAAAACACTCTAATTATCGCAGTATTACAAAGTAGCCACCATTATATATGTAAAACCTGTTTCGTGTAGTTGCCGAACAAAATAACAGAGCCTGCTGTTCTCGGGTTGTATGTCGAAGTCGTTTTTGAGGTTCTAAGTTCGGACACCTGATTGTCTCAATCTATAGCTTCTCCCTGGTCTAGCCCCTTGAGTCTTGACCAAGACCGCGGCACTTACATACCTTAGTCCAGGCCCTGGCCTAGCCGCTGGCTTATCAGTATTGATACTACCTAGGTCTACTTATTTTCGTCGGTCAGACTCAAAATGGGGTTCCCCGAGAGAAGATAGAATTTCGGCTGCTGAAGGCAAGCTGAAAGTGTACGTCTCCGGTGAGCTGTACTAGAGCTGTAATACGAGTAGACCGGGGCTCAGGCTGTAGCGGGTGGAGCCTCAGCTGTATGTATGCTATCTGTACGAATATGAGGCGTCATCTGCACCGCAGAACATGGCTTGAAATTTTACTTGTACCGATAATTGAGTCGCCGCGATATATTAAGTAGGAATGAATTTGGCTAGAAGGACAAGTCTCGAAAAGAAGACCCCATTGTTATTTTGGCATAGAAAATGGAAGGTTCAGAATCGAATCGGGTTTGGAGTACTTTCGTGAGGAAGATATTCTTTAACTGATGGACATGGACTGGACCCCTCCATGGAGTCTTGACCTAGTGTTGAACTTAACATATCGACTTATTGATTCTGGCGACAACGGTAAGCCGATCCCCCAAAACGTGAAAACAGTCTGGTAAAAAGGGTAAGAAATCGTATGATATCAATGAGGACTTTCCGAATGGGTGATTTCGATGATTCCGATTCAGGTGGCAGGACCGAGAAATTTGAGGAGCATAAGCCGGTCCTGCATCCGAATGACAAGAGCTTTAAGGGATGGAAAAGGGTAGAAACGCATGCACACTGCTCCACATTATTCCACATAATTAATAAGGGCGGCGCACCTTGTGTGTGTTTGGCCTTGACCTTGGGCTGGAGTATAGTAATAGGGAGTACATGTATCCACTCGGCAATTTAAGCCAGTTATAAGTATAACGAACTCTTTTGTCCCGATGAAGGAAAGTCCTCTCGCCGACAATGGACCTGATTAAACGGAGTATTTTGGTGAAGCTGCGTAAAGTCAAATATTAGAATCTACACATGAATACTGAGCTACTGCGACAAGGTTGGAACTTACTTGCAGGTGGAAGTAGTAGAGTGTTGACAGAAAACGGGGGGGGGGAAGCCATGAGATAACAATTGAAGCTTCGCAAGTAATGTGATGATCACCTGTTACACCAAAGCGTCTCATTCATTCATTCGGGTGATGGAAGGAAACTTCACAGAAAAAGTTGTCGCAAGGGGGGTTTCACCACTTTGTCACACAAGCGCCCGTACATAATTCTCTGACGCTTTTAGCGCTTCTTTGCTGAATGTGCTTGTGACTGCTGCATTTTGTTCTGATGTTCTGCTTCTGCACCACCACAAAGACATTTTTTTTAGAATAATAATTTATGCGATTCTCTCATGGGAGTACTGCTCATTTCCTGCTTGCTCCTGGCGGCGTGGGAGATATTCGACTGGACTGGAGAGTGGTCAGAAGCGGATGGGCTTCGAGGTACTTGGTGGTGGACAAGGTTTCGATGCAGTCGTGACTGTACTCGATCAACCTACGGAAGAAGCCCAAATTTATCATCTCACAGTGTTCGGTCTGCCCCTACGTGTTCCTTGCGCTAATGGAAGAACTTGTCGGCTCTCATTCAAACAACTCTGTGAGGAGGCTTCTGAACTAGCTTTTTTCTCTTAGGAGATAGGCTTCGTCGACTATATCACCCTCGTTTCGACATTTGAAATACTCATTCTCGATAATGTTGAGATCCTGCATCTTTTAACCAAATATCAAGCTAGACTAGACGCATCATCTCTCATCGACGCGTTATACAAAGCTCAATGTCGTTGAATACTCCGCGCGCGCTGCTTGACCCGGTTCGTAGATGTCTCAACCGATTACAGCCCAACACGATATCATGATGACTAAATCGGTTGCAGAGACGGGTGATATGTATTGGCCGAATGCATCTTCGTACGATACATCCGATCTGGAGAAAGCACCAGCGGAGAGTGTCATCTCAAGGATATGTTTTCAATGTTTTCTAGTGCGTTACGGTCTTTCAATAATACTTCCACGGTTAAATAAAGAGACTAGGACAAAAGTCTGGAGACCCCTTCCGCCCATTTCTCGAAGTCAATGGACCACCTTTGAGTCGGGGCAACATTCACTTCTTCATTCAGAATCAAAGCACCCTAGCTCCTGCAACATCTCGACCCCAAAACAGCGATCATTTCCCCCAAAATCGACGTCTCTTCGACCGGTTCCGCGCTTGCAAGAACATCATATATGCAGTAAAGGAGGTGAGGTCGCTGGTAGATAGGGAAGAGTCAAGAGAGTACGAACATCTAAAAATTGAATCGAAACCTCCTCGAATTGTTTTTGTTCCCATTTGATGAGATGAAATGTCCATAATTTATTATTATAGCTTTTACGATTGAATCATAGACGGATGCTGACTTGCGAATGCTCAGCTATTGGCCTTACCCGCAGACTACTGAGGTGGTGCACGTGTGTACGATGCCGTTTCAGTCTGGTATCAGCAAGAAAGCCGTGAGCCGAGAAATACAACAAACAATGAACCAGCACCGCGATTGACCAAATCGGTGATACCACAACTAGTTTACAGTTCCCAGCCAAAGCGTAAGCGAAAACTATAAGAGGCATCGAGCGATAGAGGACTCCAAGTCTGCCGCAGTTGCAACGATCCCCGTTGTCTTCACAGGTCAAGAATTGAAACATGGATTCGGAGGTCGACCCCCAATCGGATAGTTCTCACATGACCGCGAAACCCGTTGGCGTCATCATCATCTCTTGTTCTACCACCTGCCAAGGAAACACCTTACAAGTCTCGCACTACTGATCTCCTGATATCTCACGAAGGCCAAATTGACGATGAAAGAGACGCTGTTATCGAAGATCTATGATACCGGAAGTTGAGCTAGACTGGTTCTTCGAAAATCTCCTACCGCCATCGCCGAAGACTATAGACGTAGCGATTGTGGTCGAGCATCTACGGAAATCTGGTATAATTACTGAAGAAGGATGGTGTGTCTTTTCTATGAAACGCCGAGCCAAGAGTCGCCATGAAGACGTGGTATTTTCTCACCTCAACCCGATATTCAACTCAATTCTTGACACCGTTAAGAAGTTGGATCCTTCCCTTCGCCAAACATTCACGCTTCTCTTGCAACCAAAGAGGTATCCAAATTCGGAGAGAGCATGTAGTACAAAGCCCGATAATTGCTGGGTTGCATTAGAAGACGTCGACAGCATCAAGAATGACCCCGGTCGCTTCTATACGTGGTATGATATCGCCGCGCCTGCAGAAGATAAAAAACTAGCCGAAGGTTCTAGAGAACAGCGCAACAAGGTCTGCATTCAGTTCGCGTCCGTATTTTGTCGTTCGCTCAGCTTATTTCACCAGAATGTCGCGCAGAATGTTTACAACATGCAACAGATCATGTCTCTCGATCCTTGTCGTCGGTTTACCTTTGGTGCGACAATGCAAAATCGACAAATGAGAGTCTGGTATGCTTTCAGAGGATTTGTGTTCACTACAAAACCGTGCGATTTTCTTAATGTATGTTTTCTTTTGTCGGTTTTGTACTCATACCGACATTAACTCTAGGACTACAATCGCCTAGTCCATCTTTACCTTTCTTTCGCGTTCTCTTCACGTACAGATCTTGGCTAGGATCTGACGATCAATTGTATCAGTACTGAGTTTATCTGGAAAGATGAATCCAAGCGGAGGATGTATAAAATCGAGGTCTGTAACGACGAAGGTTGGATAAAATCCTTCAGGACGGTTCGTATCCTTGCGGATCATGCTGCCGACAGCACGATTAGTCGGCCCACTCGTGTGTGGTTGGTTGTGGATCAAGACAGTGTTCAGTATGTCCTCAAGGATGTTTGGTTAGATATGGATCTACTTCCGGAGCACGAGATACGCGCGCAACTGCTTGCCGATGTTACGAAAAAATGTGGTGCTAAGGATAGCGCTACGCTTCAGAAGCATCTTTTGACTCCCTATACCTGCGGCAAAGTCATCATCGACGGCGCAGTAGATACTACGGATGGCATGATGCGTAATCAAACGCCTCCTCTGCCATCGGACTCACTCTTTATCTTCAAACTTGAACAGACTAAAAGCTCTCTGCGTCAAAGCTGTGATCCAGCTTCTTCCGCCTCAGCAACCCTCAGCGTGGCCACGAAAGGCAATTCCGAAAGTTGCAGATCACGAACAAAACCTGCCACTACGCAGCTTCTACAAACCTTAGTTCTTCGCCATAAATATTATTACCGAATCATCTTTCTGGAGTACGGACATACGTTATTTACCGAGAAGAGCTTATTGAATGTTTATGCTGCGCTGACTGATCTACTCACCGGTAATTTTGAACATTTCAGGTTTGACCAGACACTCATTTCCTTCAGCACTTCGAATCATTCATCGCAGTTGTTGGGTTCACCGGGACATCAGTTGTGGTAATGTCTATTACTACAAAGGACACTCGGAAACCGAAGCTCGGGGTATTCTTGGCGATCTGGAGTATGCTAGGAGGTGTGATTCGACGGAAGAGCACTAATTGCGCACAGTGAATTCCATTCTTCTTGCTTCTACGATACACTGATATGTCTTTAAGGGTACCCTCGATTTTATGGCTTCCGAGGTTGCGAGTCAAGCATGGAACTACATGGTGCCTCCTCCGCGACCTCCATCTCAAAAAGGTGTCATTTATGACCCTCCTGAACGAGCTCCCTTTGAATACACTCCCCTTCATGATTTGGAATCGTGCCTATGGTTGCTCGTGTACATTCTCTTCCATAACGATGATGCAGCCAACGTTCTTTCGGATCCTCAAAATCACATTCTTCGTAACAAGAAAACCAATCAACTTTTCTCCCGCAAGGCCGAAAATGTCTGGCGTTTTTATTTTTTACGAGACTGGGATACAATAAATATCCACACAACAGGCCTTTCGCCGTCTCTTGAACCTGCTGTTCACACCGTTTCCTATTTCGCCAGCTATTTGCATAGCGCCTTCCAAGAAACTTAAAAGATATATACATCAGTCAATGTGGACGGACCCTTCTTGGACAGAGAAGTCTATGAAAATATTCTTCCTCTTGTCACCGAGGACTCCCCCCTTCGTGAAGAAATTCGAAGCATCCAATTGAGACCAGTACTAAAACTGATCATAGGCGCAGGCGGAAAACGAAAAGCGGAAGAAGAAGTGGATGAAGACAATGACGACGACCTACCGACATCCAAGAAATTTCGGTTAGTTTTTGCTCAGTTTTCGTCTTGTTTAGCCATTTTCTTATACGTTTCTTGTGCTAATACTAGGACTTCACATCAACTTTGCGGTCAAATTCTTTGAATAACGATTGCTCACCTTATCTATCATCTGATGTAGCTTAATGTAACTCATTTCGGGATATTTGGTATCGATATCATCTGCCTCGATTCGAGTGTCGAGAGGTCATAGAATGTGTATTCCAATACACCTGCTGTTATCCACGGTACTTTCACACATAGTATGTAAACCGCCTTGGCCTCTTCAATATAAATTTTCTATGAGAGGCAAAATTTGGGAGTTGTATGGTTGTTGGATTCATTTGAATTCATTTTGATCACTGCTTTGCAATCAACCGTTTCAACTTTCCACCATGCCTTGAATTGACCGCTGCCGTGGTTCTTTTTGCTTGATTAATTAATACCTGTCCTGCTTCTACTGTCTTCTTGCCAAGGATAGGTTTCTCGTTCGTGAACCTTCCGGACGTTTGTGACTAGGAGCTGATCAAATACTGCGAGGTGCGCTGGGTATTCTTCAGCGGCACTCCACCCCACTAACGTTGTTCTGTAGTCTGGACTGTAGATTGATCTGTGACTTGTTCATGTCTTCCACTTTGGATTCCGAAACGAGTCCGACTTCCTCATTTTCTTCACTCGTTACTACTACCATATCTTCCTCCAGCTCCGTTGTATCAGTGTCTTCAATTTCTACCAGTATGTTCCTTCGACTATGGGTTTCTGACCCTGATCTCATCCATGACTAGTGGCAATTTCGGATACACTCACTACCAGCATTTCCGCAAGTGCAACTGCTGCAGCAGCAACTAATACCAGCTCTGCTGAGACAAACAAATCACGTCTTTCTCCCGGAACCACAGCAGGCGTAGTCATAGGAGGATTATTGGCTGGTTTTGTTGTCGGAGGTTGCATCGTGTTACTCATACTAGTTCTTCAACGACGGCTGCGGCGAAGAAGGTCCGTTGTGAGAACGCAGCCAGAAGAACGCCTCATGCATTTAGGTGTGTGTGTAATTTTAGCTGTTCTCCCGGCGTATGCAAAACTAATTACCTCTGGTTTATCCGATTACAGAAAGAATGCGTGGAGAAATGGCACCGCCGTTACGAGAGGGTTCTGCGATCCAAAGCCTTCCTCCATCTAGGAATATCAGAGTGTTAAACTGGTTGGCTCGTACTCGTAATGCTGGTCCTCCTAGTGTGACACAACACACTATGAGCGAGAGGAGTACCCATGAAGATCACCGCAGTGCAGCATCAGTTCCACTCCCAGTCTCAATATCGGATTCTAATAGTCAAAGTCATTATTCCCAACCCAGTCTCGAGCCACGAATATCCGAACCCCAGCGTAGCGCCTCTACAGTAGTGCGCCCCACGAAATCGGATTCTCGGCCATCTTTCAATGCAATGGACGATGTACTAAACGACGGATAATAATTTTTTTTCTATATATAACTTACCTTGTACATAGATAGGTATTCGGCAGTGTTATCTAGGATGGACTATCTCGAGCAATATATCGCTGCTTTATTGACAAGAAAGACCAGCTTTGTACGTTCAAACATAGTTGAGAGAGAACCATCGTACGAACATTTCGAGGTAAGGATGAGTATGTGATGCTTAGGAAGAAAGGAGTGGCAAGATATGATGCAGGAGATCAGGCAACAAAATATTATCATGGTTCTCTGGCGCTGACAGCGGTTTTGTTTCCGGGCTTACGGGCCGGTAACTAGAACTCTACCAGACTCCACCAGCATCCTTCGTACTTCACCAACCAGACTTGAAGCTTCAACTATTTCCAAATTATGTGGGGAGATGGGGCCGGATCCAGCCTGCCAACTCCAGTTCTGATCTTAGCAGGGCTCTCGACGTTCTTTGCTGTAGTAATATCTGCTACCGGTATCTTTCTCCAACTCAAAAACTACCGAAAACCATACCTGCAAAGGTATCATCGGTTTCTTTGGCTTTACTTTCAAAAAGCTCATATCACTTCCATACAGGATGGTTGTACGAATTATGGTCATGGTCCCCATCTACGCTGTATCTTCTTTCATTTCTTTGTTCTCTCTTGAAGCTGCATTCTTCATCGACGCTGTGAGAGACATATACGAGGTAAGCCATTCTATTGCGCGCGCTAGTGCTAGAGGATGTTACTGACATTCCAGGAAAGGCATTTGTTATATATTGCTTCTTTGTCCTCTTACTGTCATATCTCGGTGGAGAACGTTCATTACTGATTCTCCTTCATGGCCGCCCACCAAAGGACCCTCCGTTTCCAGTGAATTTGTTCAGACGCGAGATAGACGTTAGTGATCCATATACCTTTCTGTTCCTGAAGCGAGGAATTCTTCGTGCGTTCTTTGTACATGTCCTTTTGATTGTGAGCTGATTCCCGGCCAGAATACGTGCAGGTTAAACCCATACTAGCCATCGCCACTATGGTTCTCAAAGCCTGTGGAAAGTTCAACGAAGGCGACCTCCGTGCTAATTCTGGCTACCTATATGTCAGCGTTATCTACAACATCAGCATCTGTCTTAGTCTCTATTGCCTTGCTATGTTCTGGATATGTGTCAATGACGATCTCAAACCCTTCCGTCCAATGCCCAAATTCCTTTGCGTCAAGGGTATCCTCTTTTTCTCATTCTGGCAATCCATCGTCATTTCCATCATTGTCGCCGCTGGGGTCATCAAACGATTAGGTCCTTACACTGATCCCGAAAGTATCTCATTAGGGCTTACTGATACCCTAATCTGTGTGGAGATGCCCTTCTTCGCCATTGCACATATCTTCGCTTTTTCTCATACCGATTTCATTGACCGCGACAAGTCATTCATCGGCCGGATGCCAATATCATATGCATTCCGGGACGCCTTCGGTATTAAGGATGTCGTAGAAGACACAAAAGCAACTTTGCGTGGTGAAGGGATGGATTACCGGGACTTTGAACCCTCTGAAGGCTTTATGCATCAAGGTCTAGGCAGAGAACGCAGGATACGAGCAGGCTTGAGGTACAGCAAAGGCGGGAAGCGAAAATACTGGCTGCCAACACTTGGCGCAGCCGAACCTCCTGGTCGTCTCGAGCGTAGTATTGACCGAGTTGTACAGAAGGTTGCTGGAAGGGATCAGGCCGAAGGTGTCCATGCCCCGCTGCTACAGGGAGAGGACGAAAATGTCGTCCACCTGGCCCCCGATATAATTGATGATAGTGACGAGCTTGTCGATCTCTGGTCTTCTTCGCGCGTCGGCGTTGAAGAAGGATTTGACCTGCCATTTGGAGATCTCGATGATGACGACGAGGTTCTCTTTACACATTGCAAACGATATCTATTTGGTGATTACAACTACCCATGTATCGACGCCAGTACCGAATTCGCTCGTGCAGCCATCTGGGATGAGGAGGAACGAATATTGCGAGATGAACATGGGGCATGGATTTCTCCGATTCGTGGAATATTGATCAATAGACAACAAAGGCACGTCGATCCAGCTTCAGGGGGTTATGGTGCAGTTGGAATATCGAACAGGAGTTATTCAGAAGGTGGATCAATGAGTGAAAGGGGAAAATATGATGGTACACGAGAAGAGAGAATAATTGATATGGAGTTGGAGAGAGAAGAACGAAAGGTATCAGGAGCAGTCAAGATGCAGTGGGCCAGGAGTAAAAACCAACCAAGACCTTCAGGATCGGGATCAAGTTCCCCTCGTGTAGGCAATAGTTATCGCTATTCATCACAATCTCCCCATTTTCGAGCTCGAGTGGAACGCGCTGCAAGTAGTACGTTCAGTACATCAACACCTGCCGGAAGTCCTGGTGCAAATAGACTTCGTAGTCCGCCTAATCCCTTGTCACGAAGCAACTCCTCTTTTAATAATGACTCCCGCTCTTCGCCCCTACCCCCAGATGCTGTTGATTTGGTGGTAGAAACAACCGAGGATGACGATTCCAAGAAGAGACTGCGGAAGGTCTACCGTCGAGGATTTGTCACGAGGGATGAACAAGGTCAACCGAAAGAAAGAGGCGAGGTTGAGGTTGAGGGACAGGGCCACGATCGAGCGGAAGCTGGAGAGGAAATTGCTGAAGCTATTGAGGAAGACGAAGAACGTATAGAAAGTGCTATTGAGCGTGTTGAGGATAATGACACGGATTTGAAAGTTGAGATTGACCGCGAGATCACCACTGGTGTCGCACAGCGAGATGGGCAGGATGTTGTGATTGCGAGGTCAACTACGCCTCCACTATATGCACGACCACATGATTTGGACGACGATAATCCTTGGGCTTAATTGGAGAGATGAAGACAATTATGGTTTTCACTTGTAGTTCTGACAAGTTTTGCTTTGTATTTTTATGCTTACACTCCGACTGTACGTTCTCCCACACGTTTAGACTTTGTTAATTTATCACGCTCAAATATCTTTCGGAATGGAACATCGATTTGCACCTCAAATTTGCTGCCTCCCCAGATCTGTATTTTGATTTCTTGCAAAGAGCGGGAGGCTTCTCTATTCATTCAATTCCTTGTAATATTTTCTAGTAAAACACGTTCTGATAATAATTTTCTTTACCTCCAGTCATGAATCTGCCTAAACCAGATCCTACTCATGGAACTAGCCTCCAAGGAGGAAATAATTTTTGTTAGGTCGCAACGCTGGCAGAAGGACCCTGCGGTGCAGATTGGAGACGATGACGGTCCCCGAGGCCTAAGCCTCAAAAGTGTTGAGGCAACGGAGATTGTGGTAGATGCGGACAAGAATGGGCTACATTCAAAATGTAAGGGGTACTACAAACCGTCCGTGTCGTCTTCTGATTTAATCTTTTCCACCACCAAAAGTGCCACGGAGTACGAGTGTTCCAACAACACTTTGCCGAGCATCGCCACTTACATTCAGCCATCCTGTGAGACACCAATCACCATGAGAACGAGATTTCTCATGACCATAACCTATCTCCTCAACATAGAGCGCTTCTAGAGAAGGAAGACCACGTGCAATGAGGGATGCATACCAATATAACCGGACTTCCACTTGGGCACCAAGCCTTCGAACACGATGAATCTTGTCTATTTGACGGAATGGTTTCCACGGTCGTTGTAGCTCTTCATCTGGGCATCGCAACCGTTTGAAGAGACATCTTGGCTTCAGCACTCGAAGTAACGGAAAGCAGGCGAACAAAGCTATAAATTCGTCCTACAAAATATTAGCGTTGAGAGAATTTGACAAAACTAGGAAACACGCACAACATTATACTGTTTCCTATAATATTTAACATCGATACCTAGAGTACGCAGATAGGGAAAGCAAGAAACAACGAGTGGTAGAAGATCGACTAAGGAGGACCATACAACTACTGAGTTCTGTGACGCGCCACTCTGAGATATACGTTGGGTCAAGAGGGCGGTCTATTATAAGGCGAACGATATTGAAATTTTTGTCAAGCCGTTGCTGGTATAACTTTTCCATGAACGGGGATAGCGAAAGATATCGTTTCACGGGTGAATTGGGTTTTCGAGTTGGACATATCGACAAACTCAATGTTTCTCAGGTGTGGATGAGCAGACGCAATGCGGGGAAGCCACTCCAAAGAGATGGGATGGCGATTCATAGCCAAGCTGATTTGTTGAAGGCCCTGGAATGTCCAAGTCCCGAACCCTTCTTTCAGTGATTCGGGTTGAAGAACGATAAGTTGCTTCACTTTCAACCCGTGAGCTAGACATGCCGCTAAGCAGGGATGAGAGAACTTTGCGGATTCGACAGCTACTTTTGACAGATCAAAGGAATCGGGTGATCCGGGCAAGTTGTATAGAGCATGTAATGACTCAACCACTATTGTCGAAACCGACGAGTGTTCATTCACAGTGTTGAGTAGTGTGGTACTGGAAGTGGAAGCTTGCAGGTCTATACACTATAGACTAGTAAGATGTGGAAGCAACTTGCATAGGCTTGGTATGACAGTTTATGTTGAAATAAAGCAACTTTTGATGGACACGGACGACTATGATTCCAGAGAGCTTCACGAAATCATGACTTGGGCAACTCCCATACGGAATATCCTGGTTCAGGTGAGTGACCGGCCCTTCTCTACGGTTCAAACTTACGAAATCAATTCTGAAGAATTGGAGCCAAATGGTTCGACATAATCTAACACTGTCTTGCGACTATTTCTTTGTCAGATGCTGCTGATTCCTTGGGTTATGTTCTCCGACGGGCCGCGCGAGGCGTCGATTCTTATATGGATGCTCTCACTCGTAGTCTGAGTGGGGCGGTGCCACGGATCGATATCTACCAGCAGGACAGCAGTCAAACTGCCATCGTTTACCATTCCGCAATTGAGGACCCGGATAGCTCTAATGACAAGACTTGTACTCCTCCAGACCAAGATGAGAATGATAACACTGATGAAGAAGAAGGTGATTTGCCGAAACGAAAGCGTAGATTTGCAAAGCTTCAGGATGATGATAAATTAGGTAGATCCAGACGTGGAGGTGCTGGAGGAAGTGGAGGTGGCTCTTCCAAACTTGGTACCAAACGCGGTCCAAGCCCTTCGTTTGTTCGAAGAGATAAACGCGAGCGCCCTCAACAGCCCTCAGACTTTCAAATTATGCTCAATGTCAGAACCTTTCCTCTCTTTTCTGTCTACATTCTAAACCAAAGATGCAGCAAGTTCACATCGCATTCAATTGCCCTCAAGAACAACTGGTGTCAAATGGGTTCAGCAAGTATCTCGTTATTCCTGCCGAGTCTCCCGCTAGTGCGATCCCACCTATCCACATTGCTACATTGCCGTTCCAAGTTCCGACTGGTATCGTCACCCCTCCTCCTCGTGATTCGTCGACTGCTTCCATCACCAGTGGTAGCGTGACACCGATGAGTATCGCCAGCTCTACATATCCTGTCCCTTTGTCTTCTGCACACTCTAGCCATATGGATGCGAAGGGAACAGCTGGCCGATTGAATACTCATTTCGCATCTCAGTCGTCTTCGGAACTCACGGAATTGTTGCACCCATCTTCTATTGTCAAACACGCTGGTGTGATCCTCGATGCTAGAATTCATCAGTCTATGATTGGGATTGTTTGGGCTGGGAACATGTACCTTGAAGGATTGAAGCCTGCCCCAAAGCCCTTCCGTGTCGTGGTAAAACTTGTAGATTGGGAGAGAGATAGTGACATGCCCGATGGGGCTGAAACCCTCCACGGGGAAGCTCTTCGTCACGAGGCCAGAGTACATCGCTGGATCCAATATTGGCCCTCATTTCTATGGCGTCTTCAATGGTTCAGGCTCGATCGCACTAGTACTCGAATACAAAGGTCAAAGACTCCATAATTTCAGTACACTTACGGACGACAGGTATTTTGCAATCGTTTTATTGATCAATTCCCTGATTTTTTTAAACTCGTCGGCTTGAGGAAACGCGAATTGTTTGAGCAAGTCTGCAGCTTGCATGCGATGGGTGTCCAGCACAATGATCTAGCGCCACGAAACGTTCTCATTGACAAAGAGGGTGTCCTAAATCTTGTTGACTTTCACCTATCCGAACTTGGACATCGATGTGACGGGCCCAAAGATTGCCCAGAGCTGATACATTTCGCGCACAGGCTTGAAATAGAGGTTGGAAAGTGAATTGTATGTACATTGAGAATTGAACTGCTAGATTTCAATGGAGATCGATAGTGCTGCATATAAGCTCGATATCGAAGGTAGTACTACAAAACACTATAAAACAATGGACATGATCAAGTGTTCCAACAATATATCGAACGCTGTCTCTGCAGCACTGTCAGAATCCTCTGGCCTGCCAAGAACCTGAAAGTGACACACATTCAGCCATGCAACCACAAATTTAGAACAAGATTTTTTCATCATCTCGCCGCCATTCCGAAGTACAACCGGTGTTTCATATTCTCAAACCTTTTATTTTCAAGTCTCAATATACTTGCTCAGGTCTATTATCTCTTTTTCAACCACAGACCGACACGTTCATCGGTTTTGTATATAGCATTCATGTTTGCTAAAACAGTGTCACAGGCATACAAATTGTCGTCACACCTCGAAGTCACCACAACATGTCTTCCTTCAATGTATGGTTATTGACTCAATGATGAAGATTCACATCGACTTTCTAGTCAATATCACACATACCTCTCCCTACTTCACATACGTTCTCTATCGTGGAGGCACTTCTTTACCTCAAGGCATTCAATTTCAATTGATCATCTGTTCAATACTTGGCGCGGTTTATCACACGATCTTTACAACAACAAGATGATAACGAGGTCAGTGAATGGAAGGACTGATATGTAACTTGACATTCGTACATCCTGGTACTACGTATGGCTCTTCCTCGATATCTTGGCAGCAATCTACCTTCCGTTGAGCTTGCTGTCGTTGAGCTTTCGAGCCTATGTGTCTTCCAAATCCGAAGGTGATCGAAGCCTGGTTGAAGTCCTTTCCGAGACAATTCACAAAATATTTTGCAACTCCCTTAGCATGATAGTCGCTATTTTTATACCTATCCCATTGATAAGATCCTCGTTTTCAGCACGAGGACACTAGCCGATCCCCGCAGTGATAAATAGAAAATATACACAGAAACCTATTTATTGCGAATGACTTTCCTTCACAACAAGCCCTAAACGCTCATTGTCGGGACAAAGAAGACCATCGATTCTGCGAGGGTCAAAGACTTTTTGATACCCCCCTCATTGATCAATGTAATGTGAAGCATGCACTTGGGAGAGTTCAGGCTGACATTAATCTTTAACAGCAAATGAACCATTACTACGAGTCTAGCGAAGACGAAGCGGCATATTGTACGGATTGTGGTAGAACTTTTGTCGATACAAGAGCCCTTCAGCAGGTAAATTCATGAGGACGTGATTTCCAAGTTCAGGGAACTCATTATACTTGCACTGTGTAGCACTATCGGAATTCTCCAGCTCACCAAGAATCAGATCACGAGGACGACTGTTATTCGAGCTCTGAGCAGGAAGATACCGACGACTACAAAACATACTGCCAGTCATGCGACCGCAAATTCAAAGACTCGTTGAGTCTCTTTCAACATCTCGCCGCCAGTTCGAGGCACGACTGGTGCTTCATTTGCTCAAGAGACTTTTCGAGTCCCAATGCGCTGGCTCAGGTTCTCATATCTCTTCTTCGACTTTATACAGTCACATTCATCAGTTTTGTATATAGCATTCGTCTTCTCCAGTTCATCGTGCACGCGATATCAGATGCCCTTTATGCAAGGAGTCATTCAAAATGGTTTCCGCAATCGCTCAACACATTGAGTCCGGTTCATGCCGCAGTGACATCAACCGACACACCGTAACTCAGGCCGTTCGTTCACTCAACCTTGTTCCAGCCATCTCTATCAACCGCCGTATCACTGGGGGCAGCACCTCGCGCACCATAACGAGCTACTCCGCCACGGAACGCGCGTACAACGGCAGTGCATACGAATGCTATCTTTGCCACAGGACTTTCAACACCTTGAATGCGTTAAACACCCACCTAAGCTCCCCAGCTCATGATACGAAAGAATTTAGGTGTCCGAAATGTCGAAACGAGTATTCTTTGATATCAGGCTTAGTGCACCATATAGAGAGCGAAGCGTGCGGAATCGCGAAATTCGAGGCAGTCCGGAAACAGATGTTGGGACTCACAAATAGCTTCCGAAAAATGCTGACAATGTAGTTGAACTGCTAGATATTTATTTCTACCCCAGGCCTTGCTAATATGTGGTAAGGATAAATACCGCTGTCTATATCAATGGTATATGAACATATAAACCACTCATTTGACTGTCTTAATCATATTCTTAACACCCACAACGTTTGAAGCGGACCTGACCTTACCTTTTGCACTCCCCAAGTTCTCCTTTCCTCGAGCAGTCGGAATGGGGGGAGGTGGACGATGATGCTGTACAGGAATCCGAGACCGATACTTCTTCAAGGGTGGTGTGGCCGAAAGGCATAACGTAGGCGTATGATTGGCGGGCGTAAAGGAATGAACAGTACTCTTCATTTTCGTTGCAGACGGAGACACCGTGTATCGGCTGAGCGCAGGTGTTGTAGCACGATTGATAGCCCTCACGGAACGATTACAAATAGTGGTACCAGTAGTGTCGCTGATTCTCAAGATAGACGTAGGGACTGTCCTGGTGCCGTTTGAATTTGTAAGGTTTGTGGGGTATGAGGTTGACGCATTATTAGTCTTGAGCGAAGATATTTGCGACCTGAAAGAAGGACGAGCAGCTGTCGGAGACGATGCTCCTTGCTCGGATCTGGTATTAACGGGCGCAGCGGAGCAACTTTCTGCCAAAAGCTTCTTATTAGCAACAGTTGCCCTTCGCATCGTTGCAGATTGAATCGGCGTTGCAGTACGGGCAGGTGTTGGCGAGCCTTTCCCATTAAAACTTTTTCTATCTGGCATATACATCAATTTCTTGTCTTTTGACGCTACGTTTGCGCCGGCATGAGGGCTTCTCGTTGGAGATTTCAACTTCGTGATTGTCGACGAAAGAGAAATCGAGAGTCGGCGAGAGATTCTTGAAGAAAGATCAAGACTCTGCAAGATGGAGTTTCGTCTTTTTGGAGAGGGTGTTTTGGCAATCTCAGCAGAGGTCGGAATGGATACGAAAACAAAATCAGCTTCAAGTTCGCAGGTCGACTCGTCAATTTTGTCTTCCTTGCTGATGACATTCTTCGAGGCAGCACTAATTATGTCTGCTTCTGAAAGTACCGTATCTGCTAGACTTACAGTATTGGCTTCATTGATGGTATTCAGTTTCATACCGTTGAATCGATTACGAATGAGTTTCAAGGATTGGAGTGCATCCTCTGTAGTAAAATCGCTGCCTTCGGAATCACTTTCATGCCCTATTGCAGTTGCGCCATTGGTAGGAGTGGCCCAGAATTCAGAAGAGAATAGGGAAAATCGGGGAAGAGGAGAACTTGTTTCCTCGGAGCCGAGCTGCATACTCGATGATGGGGCTGTACCAGCCATTGAGCTACCTCCGAAAGATTGCGTGCTCGGGAATGATTCCCCTGAGGAAGAGCGTATCAAGGACTCCTATAGAGAGTCAGCGAATAGAAAATAACGTCGATAATTACTTACATTAACAGTAACAATGCTTGCAGCAGCCGAAGCTGTTATCTGGGGTTTGATAGACAGTGGATCGGGGGCCACAAAAAGAGAGCTAGCATTGATGAAGGAAGGCGCAGAGGCAAGCTCTAGAATATTAGGTCGCCTAAGAGAATCATCAACCTCTGCGTCTCGAGCCTGTGTAACAACAGTACTTCTGAGAGGTAACTCTCCGCTCTTCAATTTCGACCATAGCGCGTCAACTGCCTTCTGCCGCTCTTCTGTCAGGACTCCCTGCATCTCTGAAAGAGTAGAACCAGATGGCGTGATAACATCTTTGTGTTTTTCGCCCTCTTTGGCAGAAGATTTCCAGTATCGGGCGAGGTTCTTGGCTCGGCGTAGGTCAGATCTAGTCTTGAGCGTGATACAAAGAGCGGAGGCGTAATGGGCTTGAGAGCGAGTTCCAATCACCGGAGGGATTAAAGTAAACCATGGAGTATGCGGTACCTCCGCAGCCTTTCGGATGGAATCAACAATAGCGTCCACGAAGACAGATCCTGATGAGATTGCGTTTCGGGTACGACTGAAGACTGGTCCACACACATAGACATCTAAGACAAGTGCAAAAGATTGGTCCAGATAGCTGATACCGATATCCAGGGTAGCAAGCTCCTGCTCGAACGCCTTGATTACAAGGTGCAGCTTGTTAAGAGAGTGATTTAAAGACGTTATACGGCTCTTGTACGATTGGAGTTCGGCGGATCTGAGTTCAAGCTGAGCCTTGAGATGCCCATAAACGACTTGCAGCTGGGTGTTTTCTTTTCGTAGTTGGTTGATACGCTGTTCGACATAGAAGATAGTAATAGATGGGTTTTCGGATAATCCAGCGATTAGTAGATGATTAGGGGCTACAACGTGATCTTCTGTTGGAGGATATACGTTTGGGTATCTGGAATAATCTCCAAGCTGTTGGACCAAGTCGTTGAGAGAAAGAGAGTTGGCCAAGTTGTCACGCTGTGGAGGTTGCTGGGACAGCTCTGCAAGAGCAGAGTCGGATCGAGTTCGACGGTGAATTAAATGAGAGAACCGCCGGAGAAGAAAGAATTTCATGTTGGAATATGATCGCCAGCCAGCAGCGAGAGTGAATGAAGTGCAAAGAGAGAATGGAACAGAGTTTTGACAGCTTTGACACTTGCTGTATTAAGTAATCGCCTTTTCTTTTCTCTGTTGCCAATTCGCAACGCAAGCTGCAGGCACCCCTCCTCCGTCTCAGCTCTAGGTTGTTAGAACCTTTTGCACTGGCAAACTTCCTGAGTCTTAATCCTGATTGACCAACGAATACCATGCACTTGTACAATCTCACTCTCCAACCTCCGACAGCCATCACACAGGCCATAGTGGGCAACTTTTCCGGAGTTCGGCAGCAAGAAATTATTGCTTCGCATGGGACCCGACTAGAGCTCTTGAGGCCTGACCCTCAGACAGGAAAGGTTGCGACGATACTCTCTACCGATGTCTTTGGCTCGATTCGTTCTCTGGCCGCTTTTCGGCTGACAGGCGGTACCAAGGGTGAGCGCGTTGTACGTGTATGTATCTTCTACTGTTTCTCAAGATTCTCCTCAGATTACGCCATAGTAGGATCTGACTCAGGTCGTATCATTATTCTTGACTATGATCCCAAAACAAGTTCGTTCGTGAAACTACATCAAGAAACGTTTGGAAAATCGGGAGCACGAAGAATTGTTCCCGGGCAATATCTTGCAGTAGATCCCAAGGGTCGTAGCGTGATGGTGTCTGCTATGGAAAAGTCCAAGCTGGTCTATATCTTGAACAGAGACACTGCCGCCAACCTGACCATCTCTTCTCCCCTCGAGGCTCATAAAAACGGCGCTATAATCCATCATATCGTCGGCCTTGATGTCGGCTTTGAAAATCCGACGTTTGCCGCGCTCGAAGTGGATTATACGGAATCCGACCAGGACCCGACAGGAGAAGCATTCAAAAACGCTGAAAAGATGCTGACATATTATGAGCTGGACTTAGGGTTGAACCACGTCGTTAGAAAATGGAGCGAGGCTACAGATCCGCGAGCAAACCTTCTATTGCAGGTTCCTGGAGGTCAATCAGCGTCTTCGAAACGCTTTGACGGACCTTCAGGTGTACTAGTCTGTTGCGAGGACCACATCATCTATCGACATATGGATGCACCGCAGCACCGTGTTCCAATTCCGCGTCGAAAGCATCCTTTGGACAATAGAGATCGAGGGATGCTCATCGTTTCAGCTGTCATGCATAAAATGAAGGTGCGTCAGCTATGCTCATGTAAATATTCAGCCCATCTAAACTGCTTTCTAGGGAGCCTTCTTCTTCCTGGTTCAGAATGAAGACGGTGACTTGTTCAAAGTTACCATTGAACATGAAGACGAAGAAGTGAAGTCGCTGAAAATCAAGTATTTTGATACTGTTCCTGTCGCGTCCAGTCTCTGTATTCTTAAATCTGGTTTCCTTTTTGTTGCTTCCGAGTTTTCGAATCAGTGAGTATAATATCTTACTTGATAGCCTTTCGAAGTCGGCTAAACATGCTTTCTAGTTATTTCTACCAGTTCCAAAAACTTGGTGACGATGACGATGAGCCTGAATTTAGTTCCACGTCTTATCGCTCGTTCGGCATGGCAGACCCAACAGCACCCTTACCACACGAATATTTTCGTCCTCGTCCACTAGAGAACCTTGCACTTGCTGACGAGATTGAAGCGTTAGATCCTATACTGGATTCCAGGGTGTTAAACATACTCCCCAACTCCGATACACCCCAGATATTCGCCGCGTGCGGCCGTGGCTCAAGGAGCTCGTTGAGGACGCTTCGACATGGGCTAGAGGTCGAAGAGTCCGTTAGTTCGGATTTGCCCGGCATACCGAACGCAGTTTGGACGACTAAAAAAAAAGAAGATGGTAAGTTGCTCTACATCTACGAATATCCCAATCTCAAGACCGATTTCGACGTGGTAGATGCATACGATTCGTATATAATACTTTCCTTTGTCAACGGTACCCTGGTTCTTTCCATCGGCGAAACCATCGAAGAAGTGCAAGATACCGGTTTCCTGTCCTCTGCTCGCACTCTGGCTGTCCAACAAATTGGCACTGACGCGCTTCTCCAGGTGCATCCAGAAGGTATTCGACATGTCTTGGCTAATGGGCATGTTACTGAATGGAAGGCACCATCGGGGAAAAGCATAGTCAACGCCACGACGAACAAGCGACAAGTCGTCGTTGCCTTAAGCTCAGCTGAATTAGTGTACTTTGAATTGGACTTGGAGGGTCAGCTGAACGAGTATCAGGATCGAAAAGCTATGGGTAGTACAGTGCTTGCGCTGAGTATTGCCGAAGTACCAGAGGGCCGACAAAGGACACCGTTCTTAGTACGCACGTATCTTCACGCTCGATAGTTAGCTTCTAACTGGTGATTCTAGGCTGTTGGCTGCGAAGACCAAACTGTCCGAGTCATCTCCTTAGATCCTGAAAGCACATTAGAGACGATCAGTCTCCAAGCATTAACAGCTCCACCTTCTTCAATCTGTATCGCAGAAATGCTTGATGCGAGCATCAACAAGTCACAACCTACCTTGTTCGTCAACATTGGTCTTCAGAATGGCGTACTGCTGCGAACAGTCCTAGATCCCACCAATGGTCAATTAACTGACACTCGAACCCGGTACTTGGCTTGTTATTCGTTCCATCTGTATAGTATCCTAATGAGTTTGCAGTTTCCTAGGGACAAGACCCGTCAAACTTATTCGCGTCCAAATTCAGCGCAACCCAGCGATACTTGCTCTGTCGTCGCGGTCCTGGCTCAACTACACACACCAAAATCTCATGTACTTTACACCATTAATATTCGAAAGTTTCGATTTTGCTTGGAGTTTTTCAGCCGAGCTGAGCCCAGAAGGTCTTATTGGAATTACCGGAAGCACGTTACGGTAAGATTGTCGATTTTCGCTGAAGGAAACCCCAGTGCTCATTGCTTTCATGTAGGATATTCCAAATACCAAAGTTAGGCACCCAGTTGAAGCAGGACTCTATACCTCTTTCGTACACTCCCCGAAAATTCATTGCGCATGGGAATTATTTCTACCTAGTAGAAGGCGACCATCGCGTGCTAGGCGAGGATGCAGCGGAAAAGAGGTTAACTGAACTTGTACGTTGTCAGTCCAAATTTCCCTTCCGGAAGACGCTCATCTCGCTTCCCGATTTAGCGCCAGCAAGGCAAGAAAATAGACCAGGAGGTTATCGACCTTCCTGTTGAAGTGTTTGGTAGACCAAAGGCTCCTGCTGGGACGTGGGGATCTGCAATCAGGATCATTGACCCTGTGAAGGTTTGTGCTTTTGAGTCGTACGTTTTTATAATCTAGGCTGATATGTTTTCTCCAGGCGGAAACGGTGGCCTACATTCCTCTAGATAGCAACGAAGCTGCGTTCTCTCTAGCAGTCGTCCCTTTTTCCGTACGAGGTGGCGAGCCTCACTTGGTTGTTGGTACTGCAGCAGATACAACGGTCTCTCCGCGGTCTTGTTCGAGCGGTTTCTTGCGAACGTACAAGTTCACGGACGAAGGAAAGGGCTTGGAATTGCTTCATAAAGTAAGATCAACTACTGGCGATCAGTGGAATTCTGCTCACATGCTATAGACCGAAACAGATGACGTTCCATTAGCACTCTTAGCGTTCCAAGGCCGACTTGCCGCGGGTGTAGGGAAAGCTCTAAGACTCTATGATATCGGGAAGAAGAAGCTGCTTCGTAAAGTCGAAAATAAGGTCAGCGTTCAAATTCAGAATGTACAAGAGATGTTAATCTAGAAATTCTACAGACATTCGTCTCGCCTATCATCACGCTCAGTACGCAGGGATCGAGGATCATAGTGGGCGAAATGCAAGAATCGGTCTCTTTCGTTGCCTATAAGGCGCCAGAAAACCGACTTCTTGTTTTCGCCGATGACTCTCAATCAAGATGGGTCAGTGCATTGACAATGGTGGATTACAACACCATAGCAATTGGAGATCGTTTCGGGAACATTATCGTCAATCGGTTAGACCCTAAAGAGTCAGAACAAGTCGACGAAGATCCTACTGGAGCTGGTATCCTTCACGAAAAGGGAATATTGATGGGTGCTCCTCACAAGACAAAGATGATAGCGCATTTCCATGTCGGAGACCTTATTACCTCTATACACAAAGTGGCAATGGTCGCCGGTGGACGCGAAATTTTGCTGTATACCGGACTTCATGGCACAGTTGGCATTCTCGTGCCCTTCGTATCAAAGGAAGATGTCGACTTCATATCAACCCTGGAGCAGCATTTGCGTACGGAACAGAGTAGCTTGGTTGGCAGAGATCAATTGAGCTGGAGAGGATATTATACGCCAGTTAAGGCGGTTGTGGATGGAGACCTCTGTGAAACTTTCGCTCGGCTGCCGGGACCTAAACAGAGTGCCATAGCTGGTGAGCTTGACCGGACGGTAGGCGAAGTTCTAAAAAAGCTAGAGCAACTGAGAGTTACAACGAGCGGGTTTTGAGTAGTAAAGTACCTGTATTTTGTGCAAATGTTATCATACCGCCCTATTCATTGCAGTTTTATATGTCGATGCGGGACGTCGTGTTGTGCAAGAATTTCTAACAATTACAAAATAATTCGGATGGAATGTCTGTCTATAGCGTGACATTTTGAACAAGCGGATCTAGTCAAGTTTGTAACCGACAATACTCCTTCTCCCAACCATCTCGCCTATCTGCAGTAATGATTATTGAAAGGCACCTAGCAGTAACACATTTCGGAAACGTACTTTGAAAATGCCATACGCTTCCACAGCGTAAACTCCCAGTCTCGCAATTTCCCCATTACTGACAACTTTTTGCCAAAAAGCCCTTGACGTGGCATTCGTCCACATGGTTCTATATGCCGACCGGACGACATCGACCGATGATGGAGGTGAAAGACCTTCAGCTCGATAAACTTGTTTGACAATTTCACGGAAGACGGAAAAGTTATAGAGAACTGGCTCTTTGTAGCCTGGAACAAAATAGTGTAATTAGCACACAAGTAATACACCAGTATCTTTCGACGGAAACAAACACGACTTACTTCCCATCAACTTTCCTGCTCTTTCACCCGCAGGTCCAGCAGATTTCGTCGCACTAGCGAGGTATCTTCCAGCCGTCTCTCCCAATGGCCCAGCAATCTTCTTCGCGCTCTCAAAGGCTTTGGTGGCCGTCTGCCGCGTGGTTGAAAGGACTTCTTGAGCCTTCTTTTGGGCGGTTTCAAGCTGTGGATTGGAGCCAGTCGATGCGAAACGAGTGGAATATGCGACTTTACTGCGAAGAGCAGGACGGATAGATGAAGGCCGTCGCATGGAGGACGAAGGTGAGATTTGTGAAAGTAAAAATTCAAGTGGCACTCCGTTCCGGCCCGATGACAGAAAACCCATATTGGTTTAAATTTTCTGTTCTGCAAGCAGGTCCTTTTTGAGTTGCTACTTAGTAGGCTCTATTCCATGACCATATCCATGAAAATTCTGCTTCATAGATGGATAGAGAGGTGTAGTCCCGTTCGGAACAGCCGGTCAGCTCAACGACAGCGAGCTTTACCCATGGAGGAAAGGTGTGTAGACAAATCGACCGCTCTCTATTCATCTCCTGTTACTAACACTAGTCATTGCTCTCAACTGGTTAAGCGTAGCATGCCCAACCCTCCTACTATATTCTACAGTGGAGACGAAATATTGAATTGGACAGCAAGCTCTTGCAAGGCTCGGCTAATGAAAGCTGTCTCAATTCTGTATCATCGGGCACGCTAGGCTGTTTAAAACACTTGCCGCTTTAACGGTCATGTGACATCCACAATTACGAAAAAGTTTTGAATGAGGTCAGTTCTGGATACACTGTAACACAGCTACCTTTCCAGATGCATTATCAGATGCACTGGCTGAAGGTGCTAGAAGTGAATCCTCAAAGTAAGAATCTGCTTCGTAGTATTCTCACTCGCCTTTCCTCCCTTCGCTGAGCAATCTTTCTTGCTGCTTGTCAACTTCAAGATGCATTGACTTCTGGATGAAAGGCTCACAATTTAGAGTCCGCGCGATCCTTGAACAGCTAGACTCACTCTCTAAATGTTGCTAGAAAATTTTACATTTGATTTACACTTGAAGGTATATGGAAAGCCCGCACAATTAACTTAAAAAAAGAAAGTTATTGACTTAACGGTATTTGTTGACCTGGGATCAATCATAATCACGACCTGACTACTGCAACTCCAAGGCTACTGATATGACTGCCAAATTGCAGTTGATATCACTCAAATACTTTAAATCTAAAGTGTTTTTCCTTATTAAAAGACAATTAAAAAGTCTATAAAATATTACTACTCTTTGCAATGCACACTCACAACACTTAAAATACTTAAAGTCCTTAATTGAGAAGGTCAAAGTTAGTAGTATTGTTGATGCAATCAAAACAACTTTGACTACCACCAATAAAAGTCATAGGAGCATGTTTAAGGTAGCGGAGAAAATACTGGATGAGTAAGAGATGGTCCAGTTGATGTCAGTGAAGGTCTACAAGACAAAGTTACAGTCTGGGATAATTGATAACCATTTTCTCGGACTGAGAAATAGAAAACAGTTGAAGTTTACGTAGGTTTAGACTTGTCTCAGTAAAATGAACAGGCTAAATTGAAATAATGTTCAGAACAGGTGTAAATATATTTTATGACTTGTTTGGCAACTTATTTCACAGCTATATTAAGAGAAACGAGCAGAATATCTAAGTTCGGTGGTCAAAGCAGTATATATTGATGGGATTGATGGCCCATCAAAACTAGTGGCTCCAGCGAGAATGCTGGATATATGCGTGCTAAAGACAATATTATACAATAAGTAAAGGGACAAATGGATGGGGAGAGGTCTGAAGCAGGTCCTGACAAAAGGGATAGGTCTGGGACCTTGAAATGCCGTGTGCTCGGAGATGTCTATGTCTTAGGGTCTAAAACACCGGATTTCGGATTAGGACTGGCTAGAAGGATAGAAATCAGTCAAACTACAAGTCCAACAGATGCGGGGAGGTCCAGACTCCATTGACAACTCAATTTGGGATCAGTGGATCGAGGGGAACCATTTATTTGAAGTGGAACTACCAAAAAGGGAAAAATGCGGATTTTTAGTAAGGAAAAGCTGTAGAAGTGATCAGAGACTTGGCAGGAGTGGGAATATGGAGCCAGAGGATCGACAGACAATAATGGTCTGTGGCCGCAGTAGGAAGGTGCAAAGATATTCCGAGATTTTTGGGTATAAAAGGAGGGGGGGGGATTTAGAGAAAGGACAGGTTGCAGCACCCCCATCACTACAAGCCTCTGTTATTAGGTTGTTTATTAGGTTTATTATTAGGTTATTACTTTAGGTTATTACTAGGTTTATTGACTTGTGATTATTGGTGTTATACTTGATTTTATCAGGTTTTTACAGTACTCTACATACAACTGCTACCAAGCCCCCTGAACTTAGTGTTTGGGTGTTTGTTTTCATTCACCCTTCGCATCACTACACAACCTTCAGGCCTTCCGAATCTGATTATGAAAGGACACTGTCAAGAAAGGATATCTGACACGATCCCAATATAGAAGGCTTGATACATATGTGAGACCTTGTGAAGCCCTGATGTAGTCGAGTCTGGGCTGAATATCTTGCAGGACAAGCTTGAAGGGCTTACACACCACTACATGGAACACGGAACTTCAGAGGAATTCACATTCCCCAAGGGCTATTGCATTTACATTGTAGATTAGCGTCAAGTGTACGTTGCACCATATGTTGTGTCCTGCATTCATACTATCGATCTCCGAATAGTGTCACAATCAGCTTCAAAGCTCAATTTCTACTTGGTTTCTTCCCCTCTGCCATGATGAGCTTCTGCATCTTTAACAGAAAGCAATGGACCACCTCCTCTATCCCCAAGTTGAGTGGCCGTGTCACGATTGTGACAGGAGGAAATACTGGACTTGGTTATATTACTGTCTGTGAGCTGGCTCGGAAAGGCGCTCGAGTATAGTAAGCTCTCTCCTATTCATTTATAACTCGAAACTGACCATGCAAAAAGCATGTTCAGCAGAGCAGAAACGCGTGCGCTCGCTGCCATCGAGAAGATTAAGGGAGAACTGGGTCCACATCTCAATCCTGAGATTGAATATATCAATTTTGACCTTTTGAGACTCAAATCTGCAAGTGAAGCAGCCGAAGAATTCATGTGGAGAGAGAAAAGGTTGGATATCTTGGTCAACAACGCTGAAATCATAAGTATTTGTAATTCTTACTGACACATTCTCAAATTTTCAAACTTATATAGATGGCTCTTCCATACGAGTTGAGCCCTGAAGGAATTGAAATCCAAGCGTGTAATGGGACTGGTCACTTTGCATTAACTGTTTCTCTGCTTTCTCTTCTGAAGGAAACTGCTGCAATGCCAGACTCGCATGTCCGGATAGTAAACATTTCATCTATTACCTACCTTGGCGCACGCGCTGGAAAACCTGATTTCTCCTCCCTCGAGGGTCTGAATCAAAAGACCTGTGTCAGCGACTCGCTAGCTCTCACAAGAGACAACCAGGCGTCACACGATAGACGATGAGCAAGAGGACGAAAAAGCAAAAGAGGATGGATAAAACAACCCAACTACAAGTCTAGCTACCAAGGAGAATAGACAAGAATAGAGCTAAGGAATATAACTACAAAATACCTAGTCTTATATACGAAATGGGATATGAAACCATGAGAGATGTCTCGCACTGTAACCGTGAGGATCTACAATAAGAGTTGCTCGTATCCATAAGTAAAGCTGTAGGTATTAGGTGAGTAAACAATAAGGCAATATAAAAAGAAGCATGGAAGCGGAACAATAATGACGTCGTCCTGTCAATGAGCTGACAGGCACGAGAGAGTTGCGCCTAAGTGAAACGACAACACGAGAACAATAAGGTTGACGCGTGTAACCTAAATGATAATGAAAATATAATAAGCGCTAGTGTAAGCGCTTTGGTGATTAAGTAAGTAAATAAAAGAAAAGGAAAAGAATAATAAAAGAAAAGAATAATGAAAAAGATCGTTTCATGACAACCTGGTCAACATGGGTGAGGTATGGTATCTCAAAATTGACAGTCAGTTGTCAACTGTTGAATTGTTGATAAATTATTGGCTCATTAGACAACCATATTGCAGAACATCTTGTTGACTAATGAACTCCAGAAGCATTTAGCTGAGTCTGGGATAACAAACATATGTTGTTTATTGGTTCATCCTGGTGTTGTAGTGACCGAACTGATCCGCAGTACCGACTTTCTTTATATGCCCTTTCCGCCTGATCAATTTCTTACTCTTTTTTCAGGCTCCTTACAATCTTGGCCCTTGCTAGCGCCTCTAGCACCAATCATCAGGATGTTCTCCATAACCCCAGAGCAAGGTGCTTTGACACAACTCTATGCAGCAACTTCCCCAGAAGTGGAAGAGAAGGATTTAAAGTAAGTGTCTCTGGTACATTCAATGTTTGCTCTGCATTAAATATCAATTTCTGGTGCAGAGCCGCATTGCTCTTCCTTTTTGCTCAACCGAGAACCAAATCTTCTCTCACTGAAGACAAGTATGACAAACTAGGTAGTGATTTTTGGGCTCTCTGTGAAGCGCTGATGAGACAAAAGGCTTAAAATTCGAAGCAATGCATACTGGTATCTTACAGTAACATAGCTGCTTCCGATTACATAAATTCGTACTGAGTTCCATTACACATATATATATACAAGCCTTTTGCTTGACCCGTCGCTTCGCGATGGGTGTGGGAATTCAACTTTGTGATGTCTCAATAATTATATAAACAAATACTTGTAAAATACAAAAGCTAATGTGGGTCCAGAAGAACTTCAGGGTAGACAATATTCTTTGTAGTGCATTCATTATTATCTGAAATAATAAAATATTCAAGATCCAAACTATCAGAAAATTGGAAAAGAAAAAAGCATACCTTCAGGAAAAAGGACCTTCACCCCCTGTTTGGTTGTACTATGGGAAAGAGCAACATATAGTTGACCATGTGTGAACACAGGCACTTGAAGATTCAATCCCACTACTCTAACAGATTGGCCTTGTGCCTTATTAATGGACATTGAAAATGCCAACCAGGCAAGAAACTGGCGCCTTTTCAGGATAAAAGGCAAGTCAAGGTCTGAGGGTATTATGGTGATCCGTGGTATTAGAAAAGTTATACCTGCATTATCACCTCCCAGAATTCTTGCTTCCAATACCCTTGCAGTACATTTAGTAAGGATTGCACATGTTCCATTGCAAACACCTGCCACTGGATCAAGGTTTCGAAGCACCATAATGGGTGCACCAATTTTTAGAGATAGTTTGGAAAGAGGTAGACCTGATCCATTGATACTGTTTAGATATTCTACAGGATACTGCAGATCATTCTCTGGATCTTCATCCACTACAGCACTATCAGCACTATGATAGGTGTGAATGTTTCCTTTGAGTGCATTTAGACACTTCATATTCAAGTTATCAACAGCATCATTTCTGGGGCATAGGATAGTATGTTCCAAAAACCATGCATCATTGTTCAGTTCAGGGTCAATCAAGTCCAGGCTGGGATAGATAGTGGAAATCAATGAATCAATGCTATCTCCACATCTCATTGTGGGATCCAGTTTGATTTGACTCTCTGCATCATTATCTGAACCATGACCCACTTTCAAAAGCCATTCAACATAAGCCTGGTCCTCCTCTGTTCCACTGCTAAGTCATTTGTTTTCAGTTAGATGCAAAATCTCAATGTCCCGCCAAAGCCTAGATCGCTGAATGCTGGCACCAACTATCTGTTCCCTCCTTCCTTTATGCACTACAGGAAGTATTTGCTGAAAGTCTCCACCAAATATCACAGTCACTCCCCCAAAAGGTGTGGTACTTGATTTAAGATCTTGCATAGTTAGATCTACTGCTTCCTGGCAAAACTGATTCTGCATTGGAATTTCATCCCATATAATTAGAGCAGTCTCCTGCAACAGCTTCCCCAAATCAGAATTCTTTTTGACAGAACACACCTTTCCTTCAAAAATTTCAATTGGAATCTTAAAAGTTGAGTGTGCAGTCCGACCCTTTGGAAGTAGCAGTGCAGCTATTCCTGATGATGCACAACAGAGAACAATTTTTCTTTCTCCCCGAAGCATATAACAAAGGGTGTTGTAAGTAAAAGTCTTGCCTGTTCCAGCAGGACCATGTAGGAAAAACATCCTGGGTCTATTTTCTCTGATAGCACTCATGATTTGGTCAAATGCAAGCCTTTGGCCTGCATTGAGCTTGGATAAGTTTTCTGTTCCTTTCTGCAATTGCTCTTCAGCATCAAAGTCCAGCTGTTCAGCAATCAATCTGTTGCCTTCCACTTGAGACCAAAACTCATAGTTGGGTATTGGCATTCCCAAATACTGTTTGACTCCCTCAAATATTCCTGCATGGAAAAGAATCTTGTCAATAAGATATAGGCCATAATCCTCAACCTGCTCTGGTGTTGGATTATCCACAATTCTTTTACTGAATAAGTACTGTTCAAGGTCATCACATATATACTGCTTGAACTGGTCCCATAATAACCCTGGCTGCACAGGGTGACAATCTTTCAAAATTGTTGCAAACAATGATCTAAGGCATGATCCTGTCTGCATATGGTGTGCATCTTCCAAACAGTCTTTCCACTCAGAGTCATTCTGCAAAAGGCCTTGAGCAAGGCATGCCTCCTGAAATGTTGGGTATTCAACACCATTATATGTTCAAAGATGGGCAAAGGAAGTGGCCCCCTGGACAACTGTTAATAATAGCTGGATGTAAAATCTCTCCCCAGCAGCTGGATGAACAGAGTACATTCTACCAACAGCAGGGTCACCTTTTTTGCGAACTGTCCATTTGTGGTTGCTTTTATTCCAAACCCATTCTGATGGAAATTCTTGATACAGCAGAGACCGAGCTGTTGTTACAGCATTTGCTGGATCCTCCCTAACTCTCTCCTCTTCCTCTGCATTGGCTTTAAAATATCCCATGAGTGTGCTATTCTTGGTGCTTGCAGCATTAACAATCTCTTCCAATGTTTGTCCATTGTCTGCATCAAATGTAACCATCTGACCTCCAGGAGTATGCACAGCTAACCTTGTAACTTTAGGCTTTTCTTCATGCATAGCATAAGAAAACAATCTCCAACTGGCTTCTGAAGCAGAAATATAATGTGAATCTAAATACAACTGCACTTCATCCTGATTTGAACCAATGTGCATAGTTGCCCAGTCATGACCTTTGTAAACATATTTGTGAAGATACTTGTGAGCCCTGATAGAAATGCAGCATTCAGTATTAACATGGCTTTCCAACTCCATGAGTGTCCAAGCATTATAAGGAACCACCCATGTATTGTCAAGCTCAATGTCTCTACCATTGACAGTTTTCTTGCACTTTCTGTCATTGTCTGGCCGAGCATATACTGGATAGCTGTTATGATTGTGCACAAAGGGATCATCAGGAATGATCACGGGATGATCGCGGGGAAATACGAAGTAAATTACTTCGCGAGGTAAAATGATCCTAAACTAAGTAGTCGGACCTTGACTCCACTATTAGTAGAGTCCTCGACACTTTGCATGTCCGCAAGAGAAGAAAAGTAAACATGTTCCGTTCGCGATGGCTATCGCGGAACGTACTGACAGCGAGGATGTTTAAAACGATAATACAGATAGAGAGGATTAATTGGTATCACTATCGAAGTGCTATCAAGGTTGATATTTAAACTAAGGAACTACCTATTCGATACTGTAGCTTTATACTAAAGGTAAGTCAGGATCGCGAAGCGATGCCATGCCCGAATGGGTTAGCTTGTAAGTAAAGACAAAGGAAAGGATATAAAAGGGATAGTATAAATCCGATAAGAATGATAAGAGATAAGAGTGAATGCTTCGCGTTGGAATTCCTTTGCGAAGTAATTGCGTAGTGGTGAAAGGTTATAAGTAATATCTAAGTAGCGGAAAGGTTCGCGAAGCTTCGTAAAGACTTAGCTTGCATAGATATAACAATAGCCATTTTCAGAAAGGGAAGTCTCAGGCTGGAAAGGTTTTGGAAAACCCTTTGAACACTTTCCATCCTTCATGCAGGAGGCATTTGGATTGAGTGCTCCACATGGACCATGAATCATCAGCTTTTGGACTAACTTAAATAGCTTTGGGTGAGAGTTTGAATCAGGTAGCTGAGCAGATATAAGTTGATCTATATGATGGGGCTCTTTAAATCTATCTTCTGGATGGAGAAAAATAAGGATATGAATATGAGGCGAACCCCTTTTCTGAAACTCAATAGTGTACACCCGACCCCTGCACTTCCCAAAACACCCTTTGTCAATCAGGTTCAGTATAATGCGAACTTTTTCACGGAATACATGGGCTATGATATCAGGGCGGTCATTGGGAGTTTGCCCAGGGAGTAGTGCAGCCTTGACTTCAGGACAATTAGGATTAGCTGTGATAGTCACAAAGAGATCTGGCTTTCCAAAATGGCGCGAAAGGGATATTGAATCTTGATACAGCTGGAACATATGTCTTGAGCCCCCAATATAGGAGGAAGGTAGAATGATATGCTGTCCAATATCTGCAACATCTGTATCTGTAGCCTGTACAGCATCAACTAAACCTGAATATAATTCTGCTCTAAGCTCTTCTTGGTGCCATTTAAGCCAGGACAGTCGCTGCTGGTCCACTTGGGCAAACACATCAACTATGAACTGCTGGAATAAATTCTTGGCCATAAACAAATGAGAACTTTCAAACTGTGTTTTTTGTTGATAAAGACGAAAAGCATAGTATTCCATCTGAGAAACATACATTCTCTTGGAAGTCTCAGTTTCATCCTCCTCATTTGGATTAGTTCCTTCACCATGAGCATATTGAATTTTTTAATGCCAACCTAACTCTCCTCTGGGGAAAAGCAATACATAGTGAAGTGGGGCATATACAGGATTATACTCTACTATTCTCTTAAGGGGTCCTGCTTTATGCTGCAGAATAATATCTCTATGATCAGCAGCTTCACCAGGCCCAGGAAGAATAACAGCAACTTCCTCTGCAGTAGGCAAGTTGTATCTCCTTGAATCTGTAGAGTCCAAAAAGTGAAGCCTAACACATACAGTATGATTTGCAGACCCTGGATTTGTCTGTTCTTCATCAGTTATACGCTCATGGGCAGTCTTGTACAGTTCGAAGAAGTGGTTGTTCCTTCGAAGGCAATCATCAAGAACTGTCATTATAGGATTAAGCAATCTGTCACAAAGAGGTGACGACGGTGGCACGGCAGAGCGGAGACTGAGATGGAAACAGGCAGCTGGTCCCAACGACAAAGTTATATTGATAATAAATACAAGTAAGTAGGTAAAAGACATACCTGGTCCCAATGACAAAGAGGTCAAGATAAGGGACCAGGCTGTGGGGGCTGGCTTATACATACAAGGCGGAGTGTGGGAATTATGATGTAATACTGTATAGCTCAGGCACAAGGAATGGAACGGAACTGATAGAATGGAATGGAAGGTTCCAGAATGATTATTGTAGGTAGGAGAGCTCGGATGGTGTATCATAAAGAAAGGAAAATGATAGGGGTGGCTCACTTCATGACATTACCCCCCTCCTTATGACCATTGCCCTCAATGGTCAAGCTTTTGCCACCTGGGGGTGCTTTTTGTGGAATTTTCGGATAGTTGTAGGGGCGTGTTCAAGATTTGGTGCAGGTTCCCAGGAGTTGTGTCCTGCATCATAGCCTTTCCACTTTACCAAGTACTCTAATTTCTTCCACCTAATCCAACTATCCAAGATGTCCTCGACTTCATACTCTGGCTCATCCTCATCCTCTAGGTATACTGGTTCTGGTGGTGTTGCAATTTCGCCATTGACGGAGTTCCCTCTCCAAGGGTACAGTTTATCGACATGGAACACAGGGTGGATGCAGTCTAGCGACAGTGGGAGGTCTAAACGGTAGTCCAAAGGGCCAACCTTCTCCAAAATCGCATATGGTCCTAGCTGTCGATCCCCCAGTTTCTCATTGGAAAGTTGAAGCTTGATGTCTTCTGCGCTTAGCCAGACCTGATCTCCAACTTGGAACTGATGTGCCTTTCGTTTTCCCCATTTGTAGTTTTCCTTTTGCTGTCTTTTCCCCAGGTGCAGTGCCGCCCCAGCATCCTGTCATGCATCTCGCAGTATCTGGATGCAATCATCCACCGCCAGAATCCCACTCCGTTGTCCCACTGGAATGTTGAATAGAGGCAGGTAACCATACGTGAGTTCAAAAGGGGACGTTCCCAGTGCTGAGTGGGTGTGGGAGTTAATCACAAATTCCGCCATGGGCAGGTGTTCTGCCCAGTCATCCTGATGGCATCCCACATAGAGCCTGAGATACTTTTCGACTTCTTGGTTTGCCCGTTCAGTCTGTCCATTCGCTTGGGGGTGGTATCTGGAGGTGAGGTTTGATTTGATTCCTAGGCGGGAGAGTAGTGATCGCATGAGTTTTGCTGCAAACTGGAGTCCCCGGTCTGATACAAAGCGGAGGGGAAGGCCATGGAGGTGAAAAATTTCGTGATAGTAGATGTCGGCCACCCCTGCTGCTGTGATTGAGGTTGTACAAGGAATTGCATGTATTTGTTTACCATAGAGGTCAGTGCAGACTAGAATCACATCGTACCCTTGCGAGTTGGGCAGCTGTGTGATCAGGTCAACTCCCACTTCTTCCCACAAGCCTGCTGGGACATCTAGGGGTAGTGTTACTGCTCGTGGGTGTCTCTGTATCTTCTTCCTAGCACAAGTCTTGCATCCTTCAACGTATTTTTCTACAAAGGATCGCAGGGTGGGCCACCAAAAGTGGGTACTGACGAGGTCAAGGGTATTGTGAAGTCCAGGGTGGCCAGCAGAGGGGTTGTCATGGCATTGTTTGAGTATTTCTTTCCGCAGGTCATCATCTGGTGGGACGTATACCCTCCCTCGGTGGTACACTAGTCCATTGTCTTCTTCCCATTCTGCTATCCCATTGGCCAAGCATTTGAGACCATTTCTCCTAAGCTCTTCCAGTCCTTCCAGTACTTGGGCCTCCTTCTGAGATGCCTGTCGGATACGGTCCTCCAGTGGATTCTGTAATGAGGTTGCTGCCACTCGCATAAAATGGGCCGGTTTCAGGATGATCTGTTGTCGATTATCTTCGCTATCCAAAACTTGATGTGCTGCCATGTGAGAGAGAGCGTCTGCCTGAGTGTTGGACTTGCCCGGCCGGTGAGTGAGTTGGAAATCGAAGCGGGACAGCCATAGTGCCCATCGCGCCTGCCGTCTACTAAGGTCCTGAGCAGAACGCCAGAATTCCAGGTTTGCATGATCAGTGAGGATCTCGAATGGTTGTGGTGAACCTTCCAGGAAGCTTCTCCAGTCCTTTAATGCTTCGATGATGGCAAGCTGTTAGAGGTCGATGTCGACACACAAAACCACAAGCGGCTAAGTGTCTCAGACGTCTCAGAGAAGAAACCCAGAAGTCAAGTTGAATAACGAAGCTAAGGTCACTACAAGACCTTAGCTGACCTTATATACAAAAGTACGAATCTAATCTACAATAGAGTCGTTGGTCAAACGCTATGACAAACAAGTCCGTGATAGATACGAGCACGGATGCTAACCGAGTATAAGTAATCAAGAGGATGTCAGCAGTGGGTCGTAACCGAGTACGGGACCCGATGAGTAACGTAGAATGCGTAAAGGAAAACGAAGAATTAGAATATCCAGATGCCCAGTCACAGGACACAAGCGCCCTACGACAGGCGCCTACGCGCTAAGAGTTACTCGTAGTGTTAGTCGTTCCTGACACAAGCATCTCTTGGTCGTAAATTTCATAGTTTCGTTCGGCTGGTTGCATGGAGGCTGATCGAAATGCTACTGGGTGCCACTGGCCATCGTCTTGTTTCTGCATTAGAGCTCCTCCCGTAGCAAAGCCTGATGCATCCACCTCGAGCTGTGTGAGCCTATTAGGGTCCCAGAGTGCCAGTACCGGTGCTGTGATAAATGCTTCCCTTAGGGTGTCGAATGCTTGTTGCTGGTGTGTCCCCCAACTGAAGCCCGAGTCTTTCTTGGTCAGGTCGTTCAGAGGGCATGCTATGCGGGCAAAGTTCCATATGAATCGGCAGTAGAAGTTAGCAAAACCTAAGAATCCCCGTAGCTCTCGCAGATTCTTTGGGATAGGCCAGTCGCGAACCGCAGCTACTTTTACCAGGTCCATGCTCACTTCACCTTCTGATATCACTAGTCCTAGGTATTCGATCTGGAGCTCCTCGAATTCACACTTCTTGGGTCATAGGTAGAGGTCGTGTTTCTCTAGCCGTTTGAGTACCTCTCTTACTATCTGCCGATGTTCTGGTATTTCATTGGTGAAGATGAGAATATCATCTAGGTAGACTGCTACTTTCCCTGCTGCCACTAGGTCTGAAAAGATGGAGTTCATGAGCGCTTGGAAAGTGGCTGGGGAGTTGGTGAGACCAAAGAACATTACGTTGGGTTCAAACAACCCTCGGTTGGTTGCAAAGGCAGCTTTCCACTCGTCACCCTCTTTAATCCGAACATTGTTATAGCCCCATCTGACATCAAATTTGGTGAAATACTGTGCCCCCTGCAGACAGCTAACGATGTCAGCAACCAGTGGGAGGGGATAACGGTTCTTCAGGGTTACTTGGTTAAGTTTCCTGTAGTCCTGTACAAAACGGAGTTTTCCATCCTTCTTCTTTACGAAGAAGACTGGTGATGACAGTGGGGACTTGGAGGGACGAATGTAGCCTTTTCGGAGATTGTCATCCAGGAAGCGGTCAAGTTCACCTTGTTCATTTAATGACATTGGGTAGACTTTTGTGTGCATGGTTTCAGGTGCACCTGGGATCAGCTCAATGGCATGATCCCAAGGTTGGTGTTCTGGGAGATGTTCCGATGCAGTTTCGGAAAATACCTTTTCAAAGTCACGGTAGGGTTCTGGGACCATTTCTTCAAAGGTTTTCGGAGGTTTTGCTTTGTGGGCCTGTTCCGCTAGCTGTTGGGAGTAGGTGAACCCTGCCGCACACCAGACCTCCTCTGTTTGTTCCTGTAGGATGCCTGACTTCACCCATGCACGTCAGGTTCGTCGATTGGCTCGAATGCAGTGTATAGGCGAATCCTCTGCCTCCTCTTCTGATATGCTCAGGGGGAATTCAGGAGTGATGACTGTTTCGATTTCCTCTGCAGTATCTTGCTCTACCACCTGCTCTATCGTTGTCTGTTGTGGTTTGACCAAGAGTCGTCCTTTCTCCCAGTCAATATCTGGATTGGCTTTACGTAACCAAGGGAGTCCCAGAATTAAATCTTCACTTCCCAGGTTGGTTATTAGCAAGTCTGTCCACCGTTCTTGGTTATCAACAGTCAGGGCTAGACGCGCAAAGTGCGTGATTTGCCCTGCTCAGTTAGCAGACCCATCAATGTTAAAGACACCAATAGGTTTCCTGAGTGGAAAGGTCCTTACATGGTGGCAGTTGATGAACTCCTGGTTCAGAAATAGGGCAGTGGCCCCAGAATCAATCATGGCTGCAGTTGCTATACTGTGATTCCTTTCTCTTAGTTTCGCATTAATTCGGAAGTGTGATGAATTGGAATTCAATTCCGAAATAGTAGGTATTTTACAGGTGGAAAGTGAATCATATGCGGAGGTAGAATGTAGTATAGCAAATTGATTAACGGGTACTCTCGGTGTGGCCGAGACGGGTACCCACTTTAAAAACCCTCCTGTGAACCTTGTGCTGGGGCCATGGCATTGGCTCTGTTCAGGAGCTCCTGGAGCTGGGCAATCTGAGTGGAGAGGTCGGGAGTGACTGGGGGCGGGGCGATAGGAACCGGAGTAGAAGCAGCAATTTGGACGGGTTCATTGGGGAAGAGAGTGAAGGGTGTCGAAGAGGAAGCTGCCACTTGTTGACGGCGGGGTTGTTGGCGTTTACCCCGGCCACGCTCTAGACCCATGAACTTGTCTTGGCAAACCGACTCTAGGTGACCTCGTCGCCTGCAGTAACAACATACCATTTCCTTGTATGAGCAGTTCCTTTTCTCATGACTTTGAGAACCACAGCCGTAGCACCTGCCTCTCATCTGGGCCACAAAGCTCTCTCTGCTATTACCACTGGTGTGCGTGGCGTCGACGTCCATAGCATGGGAGTTGGCAGGGGGAGAGGAGGTATGAGAGGTGCCCTGATTACGGCCTGTCATGGTGGGGTCATGCAGAAATACATCCACCGAGATTGCTCGTCTGATTGCCTCCTCCAGTGTGGGGGCTAGTCCCTGAGCTATGTTAACCACAATGAGGTTCTGCTGAATCTCTGGGTTGAGGCCACTGTGAAAGCATTCTCGTAGATCGACATCCGAGAGCCCAGTCCGATCGCCAATGTCCTTGAAGTTCTGTGCAAATTCCACTACCGTTTGACCTTTTGCCTGCCTGAGATGCTGGATTGCATTCTGGGCCTCCATACCTGCGTCAATGGATTCAAATCGGAGGGTGAAGGCTGTTTTGAAGTCTTCCCATCGTCCATTGAAGGGTTGTTGGTTATGGCTGAATTCTAGGAGGTATGGTGTGGCCCAGTCAGCAGCCTTGCCTGAGAAGAATCCTAGCGCTGCCTTGATCAGCTTTCCTTCGTTGTTGCTCAAATCTGGTTGTTCCATTGCCCAGCTTTGATACTGAGCAATGAAGCAACGTGCTTCTGCACTACTAGAGCCTTTGAAGAGCTCAGGCTTATTCATACTGGACTTGGCTGAGGCTTTGTGGAGGTTGGCCGTGAGCTGGGCCACCTGCTCAATGAGCTGTGCCATGAGCTGATTGGTGTTGACTTTGGGGGTTGACATAGTGGGTGGGGGTACAGTTGGAGCAGGGGTTAGGATGGGTGTGATCACAGTACCGTCAGAAAGATTCTCTTCTTTACTGATGGAGTTGGCAACGGCGTTTGGACAGGGTTGAGAACTGCAGTCAGCCCAGGAGTTGCTTTCACTGCTGTGGATGTGGGTCTGGTCTTTAGTGTCAAAAGCATGCAGGTAGGCGGAGCAGTCAATAGCTTGGGCGGGCAGGCTTGGTGCGGCGGTGTCTGTAGATGTGGTAAAAGCGGAGCCTGCAAGGATGACCTAATTGGTAGGCTATCGGTGCAGTAAGGGATCTTGACCTAATGTCACAAAGAGGTGACGATGGTGGCGGAGTGGAGCGGAGACTTGAGCGGAAGCGGGCAGATACTGGTCCTGGTCCTGGTCCCAATGACAAAGTTATATTGATAATATATACAAGTAAGTAGGTAAAAGACATACCTGGTCCCAATGACAAAGAGGTCAAGATAAGGGACCAGGCTGTGGGGGCGGGCTTATATATACAAGGCGGAGTGTGGGAATTATGATGTAATACTGTATAGCTCAGGCACAAGGAATGGAACAGAACTGATAGAATGGAATGGAAGGTTCCGAAATGATTATTGTAGGTAGGAGAGCTCGGATGGTGTATCATAAAGAAAGGAAAATGATAGGGGTGGCTCACTTCATGACACATTATAAGCTCTGATGTTTTCCAAAAAATGCTTAGAGTTATGATCCTGACTATTAAATAACATTTCCAGCTCAAGAGGAGGCCTCTGGAGAAATGGGAGTATAATCTTTCCAGACCAGCAGCATTTACCAAATTGAGGATTGTGCTTTGAGGATTTCTTGTGCCTTTCTGCCTCCCAATGTAAAGCATGACAGTTTGGACATTCCTTGTCCATCTGGCCCAAGAAAAGCTCATTGTAAACTCCATCATCCTGAACTGGCCTCAGAGCTATAGGTAGATTCTGAGGATTTACAGGAACTGGCTGATGTGGGGGAAAAGGAGGAGGAGAAGGAGATGGCAAAGGGGAAGGAACAGGAGGAGGCTCATAATCCATAACTTGGGGAGGAGAAGCAGGTGGAGGAGAAAGAGGAAAAGGTTGAAAGTGAGGGAGAGGGACAAGAAGAGGAAGAGGGACAGGAAGAGGAAGAGGGACAGGAAGAGGGAAAGGGAAAGCAGGTTGTTGAGGAGCAGGAGGAAAGTCCATACCTCTTCCATATTGATTGCTTCTTTGACCATGCACAGGATGTGGAGGTACAGAAGCTAACATTGCCTGCAAATGCTGTGGAAGATGTTGATACTGAAGGCAAAATAGTAAATAGAAAAGAACAGTTAATTAAAATTTATGTTTACCTGAGGCTGACCAACCCCAGTAGCTTGATCCTGCTGAGGAGGTGCATTGGAAGGTCCAGCCTACAGACAGTCAAGTGCCAAGATGGATCAAAAGTAATAGTTAGCTATTTGAAAGGAAAAAAAACACATTATGTTTACCTGAGGCTGAGCCTGATTCTGCTGAGGATGTGCATTGGAAGGTCCAGTCTACAGATAGTCAATTGTCAAGATGCAAAAGCAGTCAAGAATAAAACTTACCCCTCTACCCCTTCTACTTTGAGTTGGTCTTACAGGAACCAATTGTCGTGACAACTAAGTACCTATTGTCGTGACAACTAAGTACCTATATCATTTTCTTTATCACTTTCTTTCTTCCTTTTCACATGCTTTAGTAACCACATGACCGCGTTCGTTACTCATCGCTCAGATGACCACTCACTCCCGCGCTGTCATTAGTTTATTGTTCTTCCCTTGTTTCTCATTCGCTTTCCAGTATTTCACTCTCGCGTTCTTGTTCTTTGATATCTATTGTTCTTTGTTCTTTTACCCTTGTCCCTTACCTGGGTTCCTATTGTTTCAGACTCGTATATATAGTACAGTAGACAGCTACCAGTTCCCTATCTCGACCTCTTGGTCTTTGGGAACTAGGTTCGTGTTTGTATCCTTGTGCACACTCAATATTGACTTGGTCTTTGGGAACTAGCCTGCCTTATTTGACCCTTGTGATCGGCCCTTCGTGCTATCACTGTCGCTGAGATCACTTTTCCTTTTTGCCTTTGTGTGTTGAGCGTTACTCACACTCAGGTTTGTGCTTGTGCTGTGCTTTGATCACCTCCCATAGTCGCTTCCGCCTACGTCGCGACACCTATATCATTTTCTTTATCATTTTCTTTCTTCTTTTTCACATGCTTTAGTAACCACATGACCGCGTTCGTTACTCATCGCTCAGATGACCACTCACTCCCGCGCTGTCATTAGTTTATTGTTCTCCCCTTGTTTCTCATTCGCTTTCCAGTATTTCACTCTCGCGTTCTTGTTCTTTGATATCTATTGTTCTTTGTTCTTTTACCCTTGTCCCTTACCTGGGTTCCTATTGTTTCAGACTCGTATATATAGTACAGTAGACAGCTACCAGTTCCCTATCTCGACCTCTTGGTCTTTGGGAACTAGGTTCGTGTTTGTATCTTTGTGTACACTCAATATTGACTTGGTCTTTGGGAACTAGCCTGCCTTATTTGACCCTTGTGATTGGCCCTTCGTGCTATCACTGTCGCTGAGATCACTTTTTCTTTTTGCCTTTGTGTGTTGAGCGTTACTCACACTCAGGTTTGTGCTTGTGCTGTGCTTCGATCACCTCCCATCGTCGCTTCCGCCTACGTCGCGACATTAGGTCGAGATCTATTACTCGTACCATCAGACCCATCACTGATCTTACGAGGAGTGGAAATCGAAGCCCACCGATTCTCCACCTGCTGCTATCACCACGCCGACTTTCGGAGTTAACTCTGACTGTTCAAACTACTATCACGCCTTTGACACCGTAGAACATCACGACGTCCACTGGTCAACTGAAGACGAACACAACAGACACTGGGAGCCTTGTGACGAGAACCCTTGCCCCAATCGATACTTGCTTACAGTTGATCGAGACTACGATCCAACTGGTCGTCACATCCACATCTCACGACCCGCCTCTCCAGTAGTACCTGAACCTACTGCAGCCTTCACTAGAGTTGGACGATCCTCAAATCCCAGCTCCCGCGCATCTCCCACCTTAGTAACAACCACTATCACAGTACCTGAACTAGAATCAGAATCCGAATCAGAACCCGAACCCAGATCCGACTCCGATACCGAAATGACTCACAACTTCTCCGCCCAAGAACTCGGAAACTTGATTGGGCAGTTAGTCCAACAACAATCGCAACTCCAGCAGGTAGTATCTAGCATGGCGGGCAATATTAGCACCAACAAAGGGGTCAGCAAGCCTCAGCCCTATGACGGGAAAAGAAGCGATGATGCTCGTCGCTTTATAGCTGCATTTGAGCTATGGGCCAACGGAGTACAAACATTGCGTACGAATGAGGGGGAACGCATCAAATCCGCAATTTCATTCCTCGAAGGTGATGCGGCAATCTGGGCTACCCCAGTTTCCGAAAACATTAGCCAGGTAGCTAGTGGTGCTGTCGACACTCTTGTCTATCCCACCTGGCAGGGGTTCAAGGATGCCTTCAAAGCCCGCTTCGAGACAGTAAACCCGGTTGTAGATGCCAAGGACGCCTTGAAGGTCCTCTTTCAGGGAAAAACCACCGTCGCTGCCTATGCAGCATCGTTCAAACAGTACTCAAGTCGTACTGGATACTCAGACCCAGACCTCCGAGATCGTTTTTACCAACATCTAGCATCACGTATCAAAGACGGTCTGGTCCTCTCTTCAGCTAACACAGACACCCTCGACAGCTTGATCAAAGAGTCCATCCGAATTGACAATAGACAGATTGAACGAGCCAGGGAGAAGGGACAAAACCTGGTAAACTACTCCCATTCCCAGAACACAAGCGCCTTCCATCCAACTCCATTCACTCCGGCCCGGGATCAATTTGCCATGGACGTGGATGCCACTAGCACAGGGCGATCTGCGGAGGACTATCGAAGGTTCATGACAGGGAAATGCTACGGATGCGGATCCAAGAACCACCGAAAAGCAGATGGACACCACGAACGGGACATCTGCAGCCACTGTGGACTCACAGGACACATAGCCGTAGTTTGTCGAAGGAAATTCATGGGTCTCCCTAGACCGAACATGGTTCGTACTGCCGCCGCCACTTCTATCATTGCCGAACCTGCCACCTCTATTGGTGCTACACCCACCCCGCTCCCTGACTTTTCCTCGATTCTACAGCAGTTAACGGACAACCAGAAAGCGTTGGCGGACCAAATCTCAGAGCTCCGGCAGAATTTTTAAAGTGGGAACCTGACTCGGCTGCTGCCGGGTTCCCCAAACTGTACTCTAAATACGATTCTATCTCCTCATGTATCCTCGGTTCCACCCAATTCAGCGATGTTTCCCATTTTCGCGTACCAATTAAGTTACAAGGAAGATTCAAGAGTACCAGTAATGCAGCAATGATAGATTCCGGGGCCACAGGTCTATTCCTACATCAACGCTTTGTGGATAAGCACTACATCCACACACGCCCCCTCCCTCATCCCATCACTCTCTACAATATTGATGGAACGCTCAACAATGCGGGCAAAATTACCCATTCTGCACGACTCCTTTCGACCGTAGATCAGAACCCACCTCAACCTCTCGAATACCTGGTCACTAACCTGGGCTCGGAAGACATCATCCTAGGACTCCCCTGGCTCCGGAAAGTGAACCCTGATATAGACTGGAAGGAAGGACGGCTAGCCCAACTAACCACCAAACGAGCACTCCCAGCCATGACTATCGAGGAGATCCCGGATTTGAAGGAAGGTAACATCGGAGGGACAACGGACGGACTCTTGGCAATTAATCCGGAATATGTTCCGCTTCCACCACCACCCATAAGTGAGTCTGAAGAACTACTGGGAATTCATGAATATGAGGAAGGCACACCCCTGTATCGACTATTGGGCAATCGAAAGAGAAGGAGAGCACTACTGCGGGCAGGTATCATCAGTCACACGACAGAAGAGCTTTGGTGCGCAGCAGGATACACCTACTCTCAACAATTGGCGGAGGCAGCACACAAGGATAAACCGGAGAAGACTTTTGAGGAAATGGTACCCACTATCTATCAGAAATACGCTAAAGTCTTTTCAGAGAAGGAATCTGAACGTCTTCCAGAGCACAAACCCTGGGATCACGCCATTGATCTTAGGCCTGATGCACCCGAAACTTTGCGCACCAAAATCTATCCGATGTCACCCAATGAACAAGAAGAACTAGACCGATTCCTGGATGAAAATCTACGAAAAGGATACATTCGCCCCTCCAAATCTCCCTTAGCATCTCCAGTCTTCTTTGTCAAAAAGAAGGATGGGAAACTTCGTTTTGTACAGGACTACCGACGACTGAACGAATACACTGTCAAGAACCGGTACCCACTTCCCCTGGTTACTGACATCATCAGCCGATTACGAAAGTCCAAGATATTCACCAAATTTGATGTACGGTGGGGATACAACAATGTGCGGGTGAAGGAAGGACATGAGTGGAAGGGAGCGTTTGCAACTAACCGAGGACTCTTCGAACCCTTGGTCATGTTCTTTGGCCTAACAAACTCGCCCGCTACGTTTCAAGCCCTCATGAACTCAATTTTCGCTGACTTGATTGCCTCAGGAAAGGTGGCTGTATATCTAGATGATATTCTCATCTTCACCGAAACCCTAGAAGAACACCGAACCGTAGTTCACGAAGTCCTCACCCGCCTGGCTCAACATGACCTCTATTTACGACCCGAAAAATGCGAGTTCGAACAAACGTCCATTGAATACCTGGGACTTGTCATCAGTGAAGGGGAAGTACGGATGGATCCGGTAAAGATTGAGGCAGTGAAAAACTGGCCAGTCCCTACTTCACTCCGTGACCTTCGAGGTTTCTTGGGCTTTGCTAATTTCTACCGACGGTTCATTGAAGGATTTGCAAAGAAAGCGCGACCACTTAACGACCTTACACGGAAAGACATCAAATGGCAATGGGGGACGGCGCAACAGGAAGCATTCGAATCATTAAGGGACTCCTTCACCTCAGCCCCGATTCTGGTCTTATGGGACCCAGGAAAGCCGACGCGGATTGAAGCAGATGCCTCGGGATTCGCTTCAGGGGGTACACTGTTGCAATTACAGGACGATGGACTTTGGCACCCGGTCGCATTCCGATCCGCATCCTTGAATCCAGCAGAACGGAACTATGAAATCTACGATAGGGAAATGCTTGCCATTATCGAAGCACTCAAGGATTGGAGGCACTATTTAGAAGGCTCACCCGAACCATTCGAAATCATTACCGACCATCAAAACCTGGAGTTCTGGAGGACAGCACAAGATCTTAGTCGTCGACAAGCAAGATGGGCCCTCTGGCTTTCCCGATTCGACTTTCGACTCAAACACCGCCCCGGGAAAGCGAACACACAAGCCGATGCTCTCTCACGGATGCCACACCATCAGGTAATCGATGCGGAAGACAACAAGGAGCAAACGGTGCTCCAACCACAACACTTTATCAATGCGGCGCACATGGTACTATTCCAAAACCCCCTATTGGAGCGAATCCGACAGGTTAGCGAACGAGAGGCAGAGGTATTGGAGGGATTAAAGAGCCTGAAGGGACCACGAGTGTTGACAGGGGGATTGGATGAGTGGAAAGAAGACAACGGTTTGGTGTACTATCGAAACAAGGTATACGTACCACCTAACCCGGAGCTCCGGAAGGCGGTACTGGTACAATGTCACGATTCGCCTACAGCTGGACACCCGGGGATGCATGGTACGTTAGAACTCGTTAGCAGGCAATACTGGTGGCCAGGGATGCGGTCATTTGTGGACAAATATGTAGAAGGATGTGACCTCTGCCAACAGAAGCGACTCAATCCACACCACTCCTCTCCGCTTCAGCCTCTTCCTGTTCCGGATGGTCCGTGGCAGGATATTGGCGTAGATCTCATCGGAGAGCTCCCCATGACCCAGGACGGACATAATGCTGTAATAACTTTTGTTGACCATTATACCAAGATGATCCACTGCTTCCCAACCACAACAGAAATCACTGCTGAGGGCGTAGCCGACTTCTTCTACCGCGAAATATTCCGACTTCATGGTCTTCCTCGACGGTTCATTTCGGACAGAGGCCCCCAATTCGCGGCAGATGTAATGCGGCAACTCTTGAAACGACTCGGGGTAGAATCAGCACTCACAACAGCATATCATCCTGAAACCAACGGTCAAACAGAACGAGCAAACCAGGAGATTGAACGATACATTCGCATGTATATCAGCCGACGACAAGATGATTGGGATCAACTACTACCTACCGCTGAGTTTGTTATCAATTCTCGAATTCACTCCGCTCACGATCATTCTCCATTCGAAACCCTCTATGGATACACCCCCGAATTTACGATTCCAATCCAAGTTTGGAACAAGTATCCAACAATAGATCAGCGGTTGACGTTGCTACAGCATGCCCGGGAGGATGCGGAGGCAGCTCTTAGGATGAGTAAGGAGCGTATTAAGGGAGATGACACGAGGGAGGTTCAGACATTCACAGTTGGACAACCGGTATGGCTATCACTACAGAACCTAAAGATTCGACAGAAAAATCAAAAACTTGGGAGTCGGCGACTCGGGCCATTCGAAGTAGCAGAAAAGACCGGACCTCTGACATATCGCCTTAACCTACCAACTTGGATGAAGATCCACGACAACATCCATGTTAATCGACTATCACCATGGAAAGGGAACGAGGTTAATGGAGTTAGGCCACCACCACCGGATCCGGAGATCGTGGAGGGGGAAGAGTTCTATGATGTGGACAAAATTTTGGACAGTAGGTTCTTTGGGCGATGGAAGAAGCTACAATTTTTGGTACGATGGAAGGGTTATGATGAAGGACAGGACAGTTGGGAGAATGAGGAGAATGTGAAGGGATCAAGTGACGAAGAAATTGCAGACTTTTATCGGACACACCCCAATGCACCACGGAAAATCTCGGCGGCCATTTTTAATTCGCTGCCCTGGCAAGCCTATGAAAACCTTACGGAGCTGGTCGCTGGGACATCGACTGTAGAAGGGGGGTAATGTCGTGACAACTAAGTACCTATATCATTTTCTTTATCATTTTCTTTCTTCTTTTTCACATGCTTTAGTAACCACATGACCGCGTTCGTTACTCATCGCTCAGATGACCACTCACTCCCGCGCTGTCATTAGTTTATTGTTCTCCCCTTGTTTCTCATTCGCTTTCCAGTATTTCACTCTCGCGTTCTTGTTCTTTGATATCTATTGTTCTTTGTTCTTTTACCCTTGTCCCTTACCTGGGTTCCTATTGTTTCAGACTCGTATATATAGTACAGTAGACAGCTACCAGTTCCCTATCTCGACCTCTTGGTCTTTGGGAACTAGGTTCGTGTTTGTATCTTTGTGTACACTCAATATTGACTTGGTCTTTGGGAACTAGCCTGCCTTATTTGACCCTTGTGATTGGCCCTTCGTGCTATCACTGTCGCTGAGATCACTTTTCCTTTTTGCCTTTGTGTGTTGAGCGTTACTCACACTCAGGTTTGTGCTTGTGCTGTGCTTCGATCACCTCCCATCGTCGCTTCCGCCTACGTCGCGACACCAATGGAGGCAGATTCCTCAGCTGTGCAGCAATATTCTGTGTCAACTGAAACTCTTGACCATTGTGGTTAACAACCTCAAATGGATTATCCACTTGGTTAGCAGGGAGGCCCCCAGAGGCTTGAGGGAAGGGAAAAGGAATAAGTTCAGGTCTGTTATGAGATGCTTGAGGTAGTCTCCAGTGCTGTGGAGAGTGTATTACTCGGAACTCTCTCTCACGTGCACACTCAGCATTCCGATTGCGTTCAGGAGTAGTAGGAGGAGAATTCCTGCAAGTTTAAGTAGATCAAAACTAATTGAAAAGCTAAAATTCAATAGAAATAGCATACATTTCTGTGGAAATAAAGGGCAGAAAAGTAGAAAGGAGTTACAGTTGGCAGAGAAAATGAAAGGGGGAAGGAAGAAAGAATCATCATACCTTAAGGCTATAAGTGAGGTGTAAAACGTGTAGACAGACTCCAAATGCGTGTACACGTATGAAGTGTATAGGTGGACTTCTCGGCAATCAATATTGATATAGAACTGAGAATAAGCGCTGGTGTAGGGACCCGAGAGCCCGAAGCGCTGGCACATGACAGCTGATTACTCAGACTAATTCTTTACTCGAAGTTAAGTAATCTTAGTAATATTAAGTAATAGGCGCCCCGACCTGTTTTAGAGTAGAAGGAAGTAGAAGGATGCATCAGGCACTACTTAAAGCGATAGTTTTTTGTTCACTTGTTTTTGTATTTTGAGCAGATAAAGGAATAAACAACTGGTCGTTGATGCAGGTAACGAATTCGATTATTCCATGCGTTATCTTTACTCTATCTCTGTTCTCGTAGCTGATGGCGGAAACCATTACCAATCCTCCGTTCATAGGTATATACAATTTCCGCGACGTCGGAAGGGTTATCAACTCCTTTGATAGTCACCAGACGCTGGATGGCAGCGAAGTCGGCAAATTCAATCGTCTCCCTCGCATGAAGGAGGGCAAACTTCTCCGTTCTGGTCGTTTGGATGAAGCTACCACAGAGGATACACAACTGATGATAGACAATTATCACTTGAAAACTGTCATTGATTTGAGGACGAAGTCGGAGCTTTTAAAGCGCAAAGAGATTTTTCGAGATCAAGGAAAGGAATGCAAAGAAACGCACTGGAAAAGACGATGGGATACGGTTAAGATCAATTTCATTGGAAGGAAGTTTGAGGTGAATTTGTTGAGGCAATTGAGGTGGTGGCAAGCTTTGTGAGCATGCTTGTTTAGTCTGATATTGAACACTGAATCAATTGTCACTGTAGATGGTTCATTGTACTCATGCTGTTTCAGCAACGTATGGCGGCGATACGCATCTTGGGACGAAATGTGATGAAACCCAGAGGACTCGTCGGACTAAGCAAAGATTCTTTACGGTTTTGTCAGGACGAAATACTTCAGGTCAGAGGCTCGTCGCGGTGTTCCCTATGGCCAATCGCTGAGCTTTGTCACAGACTCTGGAAGTGTACCTCGATCCTCAAGCCTACCCCGTTCTAGTGCATTGTACTCAAGGCAAAGACCGTTCAGGCCTCATAGTCATGCTCATTCTCTTCATACTTCGCATTCCCTTAGACCTCATCAAAACAGACTATGTATTATCCAATCAAGGCTTAGAACGAGTCCGGGAGTCCATGATAGACGAAGTGCTCGAAATTGGCATGGACGAAAAGTATACCCAAGCGCCGAAGGCAGTTGTCGACGAAGTATGGAACTTCCTCGAGGAGGGTGGAGGTGTAGATGTGTATTTAGATGAACTTGGGTTTGGTGAGAGTAAAAGGCAGAAAGTCAGAGATTTATTGTTGGAATAGCGTTTCTTTACATATCAAGCTTACGTCATGGGAACCTTTGACCGCGCCCTTCCCTTCAGGCGCAATTCTTGCTTCAGCAGTATCATGTTCGTTGCTCGTAACACCCTGAAAACTTGTCGTGCCTACACGAACGCGTCGTTGCAGACAAAATCTAGGACTCTGGTAACATTGAAGGATCACAAGGTGAATGAGCACGGAAGCAAAATGTAAACGTTGTCAATTGACTAGTTTTTCAGTATACGGCGCAGGCTCTTGCTCAAGGTGCAGGGAGAAACGGGGAAGTTACCTCCAATGGGCTTGATTTGAAGCTCGCATCCCCAAAGGAGATGGGTGGAACAGGCCAAGGACAGAATCCGGAGCAATTATTTGCAATGGGCTACTCCGGTAGGTCTTCGACTCGCGTAGATTACTACAAGTGGGTGCTTCAACTTTTTCTTATCAGCATGTCTCTTGGGCGCTATTCAAGCTGTAGCCAAGAAAATGGGAAAAACAGACATGGCGAAAAACGCCAAGGTTCACGCCAGCGTTCATATCGGAGAACCAGAAGGAATGCCAGGATTTGGGATCGCTGTTGACATGAAAGTGGAAGGAATTGATGAAGAATTGCTCAAGGCAGGTCACGAGGTAAATGGATAATAATCTCTTTTTCGAGTCAGCGGCACACTGATTCTTTCCCTATAGTTCTGCCCTTACAGTCGACTCATGAAGAATGGCGGTGTTGTAAATGTATCGCTAGCTTAAGGAATAGTATTAAATCGTGAATGACAGGTTGTATGTATGAATTTCGCTTCCCTGTGTATATTGAGATTGTCTTTGCTAGGAGCCTTCGCTCGTAATTAGTGCGCCAATCAATCCTGGGGCTTGCGGTAGCTCAATCTAGAAGCTGTAAAGTATCCGAGGATTGAAGCTAACTTCATGAACTCCCTATCCGTCGTCATAGCTGGGCCGAATATATAAAGGTGGCTATCGAATTGTCCTATATCTTTCCTTTTTCTCTTGTCGTTTTTTCGCCTAATGTCTACTACACAAAACCGAAGCTCAGGGGAGTTGAAACTCCTTGATCCAGAAAAAAGGCCTTTGGATGAGGACCAAGTTCGAAGAGTGCTTCGCAAAATCGACTATCACATACTACCAATTGTTGTTCTCCTTTATCTGCTTGCATTTCTGTAAGCTCGCTGCTTGCATTCCCTCGCATATATTCACAGTAAATTTAGTGATCGCGGAAATGTAGGTGAGTTATTTATCTTGTTCGGGGGTTATATTGCGATATTCATAAAGGCACACAGGCAACGCGAAAATACTGGGTAATCCTTCAAAGGCATTTTAAGACAAACGGTACTTACCTGGGTTTTAGGAATGGTCGAGGATGCACACCTAACAGGTCTCCGTTACAATATCGTGCGTTGCAGGCCTTACATGACAGCTGCTACTGACAACGATTGCGTTAGCTTTCTGCCGTGTTCTTCGTGAGCTTCCTTGTTGAAGATGTTGAAATCCGCACCTTAGTGATCTTCGATAAGATTCCGTACAGCTTAGGAGAGGTTCCTTCGTATGTCCCTAGCTCGTCCCAATTTGCGCCTCTGTCTAATAGGCTACACAGCAACATTATGTTGAAGGTCGTCCGTCCGTCGAGGTGGCGTGAGTATTAGCCATACTACGGACATATGAAAGCCCTAAACTCTCTTCCAGTCGCTGGTGCTGCCGTGGCCTGGGGTTCGTACTCTGAAAGCTTCGCTTCATGAATGTTGACACTAACATGAGACTTTCCAGGTACAATCGTTACTCTAATGTGCCTCTGTAATTCATTCAACAGTCTCTTAATGTGAGTCTTGAGCTAATATTGTGCATATCATATGAGATAGTACCAAACATTTGTATGGTTCATGGTCTCTAGCACGCGTTTGTTCGTGGGGCTCACTGAAAGTGCATTATCTCCTGGTGTCAGTGAGCGATGTTATATATATGGCCCATCTACTACTGATTCCGAGTTTGATACTGTTTAGATACTCTTCTATCTTTCGACATGGTATCCCCGCCGATATCTTGCTTGGCGGGTCGGTGTTTATGTCAGTGCAACTGTTCTTGCCGGTGAGCATCTTCCCCATGGCTGTAATATCGAAAATTTTTCACAAAAATGCAGGGGCGTTTAGTGGGCTTTTGGCGTGCGTAATAACTACCTCTTCTGGTTGGAGAACCCCCTTCTAAGATTTGCAGATATGGAATCGAGCGTATGGACAAGCTGGGTGGGCTCCATGGCTGGCAATGGATTGTGAGTGGATGTTTTTCTGTCGCGTTCATTCAATGCTAAACATGAAGTTCTAGTTCGGTCTTGAAGGAATTGGTGCGTCATATGTGTCTTGTTTGACTTCTACTCAAGTAAAGATCTATTGAAGTTACTGTCCTCGTCGGCCTCATTTCCTTGGTTTTCATCCATGATGTAAGGATACATATTACCTTAATGTCTTTACTCACAAATCTGTAGAGTGTTCAAAGTGCTAAATTCCTGACCATATCCGAGAAAGACTACCTTCAGCGTGCAATTGCACGCGACTCGTCTGAGGTTCTGACTCATCTAGACAAAAAATTCATCTGGCTGGCTTTCAAAGACTACAGAACGTATCTCCACAGTCTGTGCTTACTTGGGTCAGGCTATTTGTTTCGCCGCTTGATGGGAATGACGCTGATAAACTGAAGCCAACAGGATAATGATACCACTTTACTCCCTTGCGCTATTCCTACCAACCTTAGTGTACGAATTAGGATATCGCGCTATAGATGCCCAACTCTTCACTGTCCCGCCATATGCCCTTGCCTGCGTATGCACTCTCATCAGTGCCTACCTCTCCGATAGATGGAACTTGAGGGGTCCTTTCGTCATTATTACAGCACTACTTGGCATCGCAGGGTTCATCCTGCTCTTATGCAGCAGCTCTTCTACTTTAGGTTACATCGCAATGTTTTTCGCTACGTCGGGCGTTTTCTCTGCAGATGCTGTGTTTTGTACTTGGTTCAGTACTGCTTATAGTGGCGAGACAAAGAGAGGTCGGCATTTTGCACTTTGTCCCGCTCTCCTTGACGATATACTCAGATAAGAAACTTCTACAGCTGTGGCGATCGCAATCATAAATGGAGCAGGCAACCTAGGAGGGTGAGCACTGATAGTATTCGGGAAACTTATCTGACCCAATCTACCAGAGTACTGGCCTCTTTTGTGTATATCAATCCGGAAAATTTTTATACCGGCTACAGCGTCAACATTGGATGTTTAGTCGTAACGTTAGTTCGGAAAACATCATCAGTAGCACCATGCACTTACTGAGCCCTCGTTTGCTAGGATTCTGCTCACTGGCTTCATGATGTGGGAATTTAATCGAGACAATCGCCTCAAAGAAAAACAATGTGACGGAAAAGATATCACTGTTGAGTTGAAGGCAGAGTGGAAGAACATGGGTGATCGAAGTCCTCTCTTCAGGTGAGTCAGTCCATGTTAGTTCAAAGCTGTGTTTGCAAGGACTCAGTCGTATTTGTGAGGTATCCGTTATGAATCTCAATACACAATTGTTTGGGTACATACATATCTTGACAAAATTAGGAAACTTCTCCAGGAATACTCAGTCCCGACTTTGTCTTTGAACGTCCTCTGCCGCGGCCTCTATTCCCTCGACCCCCGCGACTTCCTCGACCCCCAGCACTACTCCGACCTCTTGTTGCTTGCGAAGAACTGCTTTTGTTGTTTTTACTGAAGCCGTCATTAGAAGATATACCAGATGCCGTACACGCTGTATCCGATTGAGAAAATTTGCATTCTTCAAAACAGAAACGAGACCAACCATTGCTCCAATGACCAGGTTTTCCACATTTGAAGCAGGCCTGTTCCTGTTGCAGTGTATTTCCGCTATTTGATCCAAAGCTTCGTCGCTTGTTCGCGGAGCCCTCGCTGGGGCAATCTGCTCACCGAATTAACCAGTATTCTGATATGAAATCATTATGGGAAGCACGCACTTGAAGCCCAATGCCCAGATTGATGACACTATGTTCAGAGTTCCCTCAGCGAAAGCATCGTTTCACTGAGGCGACGGATTATACCTTGAAGCATTCTCCCGAAGCCGAAACCTGTCCTGCCCCCGAGCGGGAGGAGCCTGGATCGTCATCCCATTCCCAAAATTTACACCGATCTTCAGCTTCTTTGGCGCAACGCCAAAAAGCCCGTCCTTGGTTTTCATTTTCTTTACGAGAGATCAGTTTTAACGCGGGCTCATTACATTGGCATGAGCGTGAGGATTCAGAAGAAGTCTACGTGATAATGCATCAGCTCAAAAATTTCGGTGTTATGCAATGAACCTACGTTTGAGAACGTTCTCTTGGTCGGTATAGTAGACGTGAGAGGCTTAGAAGAAGATAATGGCTCATCTGCCCAAGCGAAGAATATGCAACTCTTGCCTTCGCATGTCCAGAAGGGTCTGCCTCTATTGGGACCGTCTTTGACGACGGTTCGTCTTCCCGCGGCTGCACCACATTCACAATTCGGTGCTTCATTGGAGGCAGCTGTGGACTCGGGTTCACTTGTTCTTGACAAGGAAGGGGCAGCTGGACTCGATGCTACGTTTGATTGCACCGCGTGAATGAACATGAAAAAGTTGCATGACTGGGGGATACTTCCGCACTTCCAATAACTTCTTCCGTTACTTGCAGACTCGTCAGTAACCACAGCGGGGATCGCTGGAACACTACAGTCGCAGAGAGTTTGATTTCCATGAGTTTGAGCCCTGGTTGCACGAGATGCAGGTTTTGTAGTAGACCGAGGTTTGGAAGTGGATGTTGAAGCTGGTTTCGTTTTTGCAGTGCTGCGTGGTTTTGGGGCAGGTGGTGGAAAGTCTGTAGCGAACACAAATGAGTACAGCCCGAAAGATTGAAACCGGATATTTACCATCGTCCGAGTCGATATGAATGATGTCTTTCGAATCATTCATTGAAGGTTTTGATTTTTTGGTTGTACCACCATTACCGCCTGTGCTTCTTGCTCCTCCGCGGGTTATCCTTGGATTATTACCTCTTCCTCTGCCACTACCTCCACCGTATCTGTCACCACCACCACCACCATTTCCATTTCCACCACCACCCCCTCCATTTCCACCACCACCCCTTCCACCGCCTGCGCCTGCTCCTGCTCCTACTCCCACATTTGTTCCGTCGATTGCACGTCGCATAGCCTTGATGAATATTGAAACTTGCGAATACAGAGAATAGAGGTTGCTCGACTTACTGCAGCGATCTCGTCAAGTTGCATGCGCACAGTGACATACATTTCCTTGTATTCCTCAATACATTGTGCAATCATCTCATGCTTGCTTAGTTGTCCTTGAGTTATCTGGCTCATCCGACGTTCAGTCTGTAGAACAAAAGAGGGAGGCCATAAAATCAGATTGAGCTTAGAAACAAGCTATAACTTACTTCACGTCTAAGCATGGGCTTGGTCATGCTTTTGACGATGTCAATCTTGTCGTAGCCTTCGACGATTCCGAGTCCGAGAGTGGAAGGGAGGAGGTATTTAGTCGCTCCTTCAAAGTGTTCAATAACATACTCCCGGTCAATGATAGTTTGAATGTGTTGGGCAATCGTAGCATCAGTTCCTGCGTGGATTTTAGCTTTAAAGAAGAGCAAAGATCAAGAATGTCTACCAATCCCGTTCTTATCCATGAGCGCGACCAGGTCTGCTTCAGTAAGAGCATTTGGTTTTGAAGTTTGCCCGTCGCGTAATTCGCAGACTGAGGGATCGAATGTTTCTCCTTCCCCGAAATCAGGAAGAAAATTATCTACCCATTTATCATAGGGATAGACTTCGAGATAATTCTTTGCGATAACGGTCAATCCTACAAGCAGGCTGCGTGAGCAAGATACAAAAATAACTGGCAAGGATTTTACCTGTAGCATAGAACTTCTCGTCTCCGCACACCACGTCAACGGTAGTCTGGTTGCCAATAGCATCCTCAGAGCAGCTAGCAAGGAATCGCCTCGCGATATAGTCATACACCTTCTTCTCGTCGCCAGCAAGGTTTGCAGCGTGTGCAGTTGGATGAATGGGAGGATGGGCTTTATCATTATTCTTGCCTCTACGTGGGGTCTGAAAGCCGCCTTGTTGAAGACTACGCGGAACTTGAGAATCGAAGATAATGAGAACTTTGGTTCTCACCGTTCAGCGAAATTCCCCCATGCAGGATCCGCAGTTTGCTTTTGAATGAGAGATTGAAAGCCGAACTGAGGGTCGTACTGATCTGTCTCTGTACGTGGATAGGACAGGAATCCATTCTGGTAGAGCTTTTCCGCAATCTGAGCATTCTTCAGTAGAAATTTTAACCCAATCACCACCACCACATACATCAAGAACTTTCTTTGGCGCAAGCTTCAACAGACGAGAACCGGCCTTCTGTAACTCTACCGTCGTAAGTGGAAGAGGTTTCCTAGAACAAAAAATTAGAAGTAGGACGCTAACTCAATTAATTCAACGAACTTGCCATTTTTTAGTCTCTTTCTTCACCACCTTTTCTACCTTGGCCACCGGATCCGCCAGTACATGCTCATACAGGACAATTGCGATATCCTCGTCAAATAGGTTGCCTCGCCGCCAATTAAACCGTGTTTCTTCGTTGGCACCTTGTGAAGCCGATGGTCGTATTAACGAAAGGTAGATATACCAAAATGTTTCTGCTCTAAAGTTCTGGATATCTTGAAATCTCGAAACTACGAAGCCGAGCGTGGGGTACTGACAGGATCCTGTGAGAGAAGATGAGAGCATCGATGATGGAATGACGGTCAAGGCCTACCGTAGCTGAGCATTTGAATGTCATCGAGTTGCCGGAATTTAGATTTCAAAGTTAAAGTTTGCCAGCGAGTGAAAGCAGCGCCAATTTTGAGGTCAAGGACCATTCGTGCTTCAACTGCATCGACTAATCGTTGGTCCAAGTTCACAGGATTTTGAGCAGCATTATGAATTTGTCTGATAATGAAGGTTAGTGTGTACTGAGGGGCGAGCAGTAGATACGCACTGAGCTATGATAGCGCTGAACCTGGCCCGCTTGACAACAATGTTGCGCTTTGCTCTCCGACAAACTGTAACAATTTCTGACCCAATATGCTCTCCTTCTCGGTCACAGTCAGTCCATATCATCAGTGTGTCTGCATTCTTGGCCTCATTGAATAGATTTTTCTCGATTGCCTTCATTTTGTCCGGTACTTTAATTACAGGTCCGAGATCGAACAATGTAAACGGATCACATGAATGCCATTTTCGATAGGCGTCAGGAAAGTCGTGCTCTGTAAGATGGCCAGCTACACAAGTGACTGTAAATTGCGCGTGAGTTTGAGGGTAGTCGAAATCATAATTCTTGATGAATTTGCTAGCTGAGTTTCGCTACGCTTTCATTTAGAAATGCAGAGTTAGAAATGCAAACTAACTTACGGTGTTGAAGCGACCCCCTGAGAGAATCTGAGTGATAGATTTGGAGATGGACGGCTTTTCAGCCACACATAAGATTTTGGGCATGAGAAGTAAACTGCCGACAATGCTGTTGATACAAAAGGAACGCGTCCATGGCGCGCAAATGAAAACAGGCACGTGCTTATCATACCTAGAGCGATATTTTTCGCTCAGCCATTGGTTCTATTTACTTATGGTCGACGAAAATTCGACAACGACACGACTGCTGACCCTTCTCAATGTGTCTGCAACAAAAGCTGGAAAGAAGAAATGGGAGCCATATGTCCCGGCAGATAAATTGAACAAACGCAAATCGGTCAGGCTTGTAGAAAATCAAAGCCAGGAAACACCTCAGGATGTACAGCAAGTGGGAGAACAAGCGCAGGAAGTTGTCTTCACAGAAGAGGAAACAGAGACTGACTGTGTGTATCATTAGTATTTTTTAAATTATCATTCAACTCTCAATCGGAATCTAGACACGACAGATCCGTACGAACAGCACTTCGGATGTACTTCTGCCCATCTTTCTGAAGCGGCTAGGTCTTCAGTAGACAATCGGGCTTGGGACTCTCAAAAATTGTCCCGGGGACGGCTCGGAGCCACCTATGAATCTATACCTGAAGGATGTAATCCTGGTCCTACAACTTTAAAAGGCGACGCCGTTAGTCTATCATATCCACACCTTTCCCCCCTTGTACCTGATTGGTCTGGTAGATTCTTCAAAGACTCAAGAAATCGTTGAATACTAGAAGAGGCTTAACAAAAGGCAAGTATTTTTTGCTCCTCTGTTCGATCGGTGTGTGACTCGACACCCTAGATCAGTCAGACTTCCAAAACGATCTGCTTTCGACTCTTTCTACCCACAAAGATCTTTACCTGTCTTCAAGTTCTTGGGAAAATAAGAAGACAACCCGAGAGGCAATCTCTCTGCATGCATTAAATCATATCACAAAGTGCGCGTCTCTTAGTCGGAGCTCACAAACTAAAAGCTAATTTACTAGCTAGGAAGCGGCGAAGGGTGCTCAAGAATAATGAACGAATCTCGAATGCCACGAAAGCTGGTAACGAGCCACCAGAAGACGTCCAGGATCAAGGATTCACTCGACCATCTGTTCTCATCCTCTTGCCTTTCCGTTCCTCCGCCCTAGCTTGGTTTAATGCTCTTACGACGCATACTCCTTCTCCCGAATATCAAATCGAAAATCATAGCCGATTCACCTCTGAATACGGTCTTCCTTCCGGTGCAATCGACAAATTGGCGACAGCGACTCCGGGAACATATCCTCAGGATCATGTCGAGACATTCATGGGGAACGTGGACGACAATTTCCGAGTTGGGATCAAGCTTACGCGAAAGAGCGTTAAGGCTTTCACAGATTTTTATGGCTGCGATATTATAATAGCCAGTCCTCTGGGTTTGCGGCAATCAATGCAGAAAGAGAAGTAAGCTCTTTTAATGTGCTATCGTACCAATTGTCCACTGATATTTCGATTAGCAACGCTGACTATCTTTCTTCTATTGAAATACTTGTAATAGACCAACTCGATGCATTGACGATGCAAAATTGGGACCATGTCAAGGTTTGGAACCACTGCCGGTCTCTTCAACTTTTGTTAATACGTTCCAAAGTTTGTTCTTGATCATCTCAATAAGCTCCCCAAGGAATCCCATGACACTGATTTTTCGCGTACTAAGCCCTGGTATTTGGATGGACAGTGAGTGTCAGCTGTCTGTAGGGCTTGAGCATCTTCTGAATCATTCTTCCAGCTCCGAATATCTTCGCCAATCTATACTACTCCCTGCATACGAGACACCAGAGACTCGTCAGCTATACAACACCAGACTTAAGAATGTAGCAGGCAAGATCAGAACAGACAAGCGGTGGCCACCGATAGAAGTTCCAGAAGGTGTTGACCAGGCATGTTTAACGATGTCAGATATCTGAGTTTTGAGTTTTGACTCAAAACGATATTTCTAGAATTTTGTTCGCTTCGACTGCGGGAATCCCAAGGATGAAGCAGACAAGAGATTTAGCTATTTCGCAACTCAGGCAAGATTCATTAACCTTGATAAGCTTGAAAAAGTGGTCTAATCTTTAATTAGCTGTTACCTGCAGTCTTGAAATCCGCAGTGCAAAGTTCCAATACAGTCATATTCGTCCCTTCGTATTTTGACTTTGTCCGAGTGCATAATCACTTCCGCAAGCTGAGCGTATCATTTACAGTGTTGTCCGAGTGAGTTGCAAGCTTGCGTCCTCACCATCAAGTTTGCTGATTACAAATGAACGGATAAAGGTACTCCACAAACCAAGAAATCTCTCGGGCACGACAAGCTTTCTTTTCTGGGCAGAAGTCGTTCCTCATCGTCACTGAACGATTCCATTTTTACAAAAGGTATAAACCTATCCTCTTCACCTTCTACGTCTCTGGATAAGTTCTAATTATATCTATTGAGATACAAACTACGAGGAATTCGGAATCTCGTTTTCTATGGTCCTCCTGACCATCCTAGCTTCTACAGTGAATATCTATCCTATCCGTTTTTAGACGAGGGAGTTGAAAGTTCAGATGTGACGTGCCGCGTGCTTTACTCTAAGTACGATTGGTTTGGGCTAGAAAGGATAGCAGGCACAGAGGAGGCCGTCGAGTTGACTAAGAATGTGTAGATTTTCCATCTATCCATTTATGTACTTTGGCAACGTTATCGTAGATGATCTTTATTGCACACTGCATGCAGACACCCACACCAATAAGTGACTGCGGCTTGCCGGGGACTGATGAGATATAAAGTCCAATACTTGTGTGATGGGGTGTTATATATGTCTGACATAAGGAAGAAAACAAAATAAGCCACCGCAGGTCACTCTCAGAACCCGGAGTCGAAACCTAGTATCGCATTAACACATTAACAGATCCATTCCTTTCTTCTATACATACATCTCAAATTCTATACGGACCATCGATGGGCAGGGTATCAATATTCCTATCAAATCTTCATCGTACATTCTTGCATCCCACTAAAAGGATGTCGTAGAGTCGACCTCAATAGTAGGCACGATCGAGGCAATGAACTTGAGGAAAACGACTAGATAAAAATCGACCCTCATTCCTTCTACCTCTTCATCGTCCCCTACGGCAGCAGCAACGTTCTTGTCATCCTTCCCGGTCCCGCTGGTCTTTCGCCCAAAAGGCCACTTTTTCTTTTCCTTTGGTGCTTTCTGCTGAGCGAGCTGCTCGGCCATTACGCTGTTATTCATTCGCTCGATGACCTTCTTCATCACGCTAGCGTGTTTGCATGGGTGGACAGAGGCTGCCTGAAGGGATGAGGAATGAGGGAAGGGTTCAATAGTGACGGTTTTGAGGGCATGATCTGCTGAGACGTCTTGAAAGATTTGAGAGGGTGTCAACGGGGTTCGGTTCTACGCAACGTGAACATTTCGAGATCAAAAAAGTAGAAGGATGGAGCACTTTACGAACCTCATCATAGCCCAGAAGCCAGATTCGCGGAGTCTGATAATACTTGTCATATGTGATCATGACATCGTAAGTTCGAACTTGGAGCAAGTTTCCTGTTGCGACTTCCACTTGACTATGAGATAATTGAGTCAAGAACTGTTCGGTGTATAGAGTGCAAATGATTACGAACCTGGGGTCAATCACGTTCAGTGTGGCCTTGGGTGCAGCAGTAGCAGCGTCTCCTTCTTCAAGATCTTCTTCCTCCATGTCCGGTATCTCGTCAATATCCGGGATCTCCGGGATCGCTAGTACATTCCCCAGAGACATATTCCTTACTCCCGTAGTAAGGTCGTCATCTTGCGCACCATCATCAGGAATATCAGCGATTTCTCCAGGATTCGCCGCTGAATCTAGGTTTGGTTTGCGTCCAGCATGTGTCTCGACCCACTCGTCGCCATCTCCGCCTACTGAAGGATCGCCAAAGTTGAGCAATCGTTCAGCATCCTCGTCTGCATCGGTATACGCCAGAGATGTAGCACGACGAAGACAGGGTACGCCACGAGTGACGAGATATTGTTTATCAGCTGGAAGATAATCTCGAGCTTTCGAGGAATCTCCTTTCTCCCTAGATACACATGCATTCATAAGACATAGAATAAGATCAGGGTGGTAAGAGAACGAACCAAGTCCATACAGGGAACTTGTACGCAAGAAAGTCGCCTGCAGCAACAAATTCCTCTGGAAGGAGCAGAATCAACTTGAGAACGTATTGGATAGCGCGTACAACAGCAGCATACCGGGTGTAATTCGACCGTGCTCTTTGAACTTGCTCTCTTTGAGGACCTAATTCAGATAGATTGTTATACTGACGCCACTTGAGAGTTCACGAATTGCTTCTCACTGGGCTCAAATAATCACGGATACTCCAGTATTGTTGCTAGAGAACATTGTGATTGAGTTCGTCACTCAGAACGCTGTCCAAAGGCCTTACTTGTATAGCGTGCATGATTGAGAAGGAAGAGCGTTGATGGTCAGAAAGAGGAAAGTTGAAAGTCGAAGATCCATCGATCACACGTGGGGAGGGCGATTAAATAAATTATCACATATAATCAGCAGCATATGATATCTATAGTGTAAATCCTGATAAAATCAAGCAAGAACGACATGTAGAAAGGATAGCGAGAGATAAGTCTTTGATCTAAATCACTACGACTCTTCCCCAGAAATAGACTTCCGTGATTTCTTGGTCTTCCTTTCCTTTTTGCTCTCCGTTTGGGCTTCCAGCTTCGCCTCCTCAACTACGATATCCTTTTCCTTCTTGCTCTTCGCTGTTACCATCACCTCCTCAGCAGCATTCTCCTGCTGTTCCTTTTTCCGCTTCCGTTTATCTTCCTTCGACTGCTGCTCTTTGGTCTGGTCCGTTACCTTCCCTTCCGCCTGTTTCTTCGTCGTTTTCCGTTTCTTGCTTGCCAATTCCGACTCTGGTTGCTCAGAGTTTTCAGGTTTCTCCGTCGCTTGGGTCTCCTCCACCTTTACCTTTTTGCTCTTTCGCTTTTTTTCTTCTTTCGCCTCCGATTCGTTCCCATTCTCCTTCACTTCTGTCATCTCACTTGCCTTCTTCTTCTCTTTCTCCTTCTTTTTCTTCTCTTTCTCCTTCACTTCACCTAGATCACTGCTCTTCTTCGTACGCTTCTGCTTTTCAGTCTGCGGCGTCTCTGGCTGCTCTTTCTCTTGTTCCTTCGCCTTCTTCTGTCGCTTCTTTTCCCCATTCGTCTCTATCCCAATGTCTTCGCCTTCGTGCTCGCCGCCGCTTTTCGATTTACGGCGCTTTTTCTCCTCCTTCGTCTCCGTTGAGTCAGCCATCTCGACATCAGCTACCGCTTTCCTCTCTTGTTTCCCGTTGCTGTCTTCTGAAGATGAGCTTGGAGCAGCAGTTTTGACGAATTTTTTCGCCTCTTTAAGTTTCCTCTTTCCTTCCTTCTGGTCGCTCGATCGTTTCATTTTGTCCTCTGCAGATTCAATTTCGGCAATCTTGGACTTTTTACTAGGTCGATTCTCATTCTAACAAGTGTTGAGAGTTTGCAAACACCCGAGGAACAAGAAATAAGTCACGCATACCTGAGTATCATCAGCGCCGATAGATTTTCGCTTCTTCTCTTTTTTCTTCCCTTGTTTCTCTAGATCCGCTTCGATGATTGGCTCGGACGTAACAGCAACAGTGGCAGCGGCACTTTCTTCAGGTAGTTCTTCGATCTTCTTCTCCGTAGGTTCTGAAGGAGAATATCTTGGAGTACCCAGAGGGGTATCGTTCGCTCCTGTGGCCGAATTGTATGCCTGACGACCCCATCCGGTTCCATGACTCCCGCCACGGCCTCTACCACGTCCATTACCTCTAAAAGAGTCATTCCGTGGTGAAGCAGAATATTGCTCAGCTGCAATGTGTGAAGGATAGTTATTCTGTCCTTTCTATAAACCGAAAGTCAGTGAGGCTCACATTCAAGATCGTTGATTTTAGGGTAGTAGACGTACTTTTGGACCTTTGTACAAGGTCTTTTCATATTTTTCAGCTTCACTGATGCAAGAAGTGTGGCTCTTGTATTCAGCTGGGGTATTAAACGTCTTGCTGCAATCGATACAGTCAAATCCCGAATGGCAACGATTTCGATGTTGATCTAGCTTTGGCTTTTTGACAACGTCGTTGCATGCTTATAGGAGAGTAAGAAATTTGGAGAGCTCCTAATAGTTGACTTAGCTAACCATGACATCTGTGGTTGGAGGTAGTCAGATTAATAAGAACGAGTATCTTCTGAAGAGCCTCACTGAAAAGATACCATTTTTGTTCGCTTTTATTCAGGACAGCTCTGTGATTATGGTATTGTTCATGCAAACTTGTTACAGGCTGCTGAACGCTCGACAGTGGGGACAACGCACGGAGGAAGGACGAAGAGAAGGGAGCGCTTGGAAATTTTACATAGCCACCACGTGGGTAGTATTACAGCTCTCTCGCAAGACGACTTTAGACTTTGATGTATATCTAACACTGTACAAAAGAACCTAATCGCTCATCTTCACAACCCACGTCTCCGCACAGGGTTCCGTCCCAGGAAATAATCTTATCTTTTGAAAATCCTCCACCTTCTCCAGTCCTCGAAATATCGTTGAATCACCTAACCAATCAATTCTCTTCAAAGCCTTATCTTTATCCGAGTCTCCCCTCTTCTTAGCCGCCTTCTCTATGGTCTCTCTCATTCTCTTTTCACCTACAATTAGACCCCATTCAGAATCCGCAACATGTTCTTGCAATGCCGAGTGCAATGCGTCCCAGACTGTTTCGCAAGTTATCGGCGTGGTCGATTTTATCTCGATCGACCATGGAAAGGCCTTTGATATAAGTCGTATGTGATATGTGGGTATTGCCATGGCGTACATCCCTGCATAAGCGTGAAATGTCGAGGCGTTTATCACAGCGCGAGGCTTTTGCTTCAAATCGATTTTCAGCGTAGTGCTATCGACTGCGAGGATGTGATGGAGACTGGGATATTTTGCAGAGCGAGTAGGTGCTGATAATGTTAAGGGAGATCTATGTAAGTCTTTTCAGAAAAGAATAAATTTTGCCGTACTTGGAGGTGGAATTTGACTCGGATATCCAGGGGCATAGTATGATGTTGGATGGGGGTAGTACTGCTGAGGAGGAGGATAATATCCGGGCGCTGGATATGCGTAGGGGTTCATCGTTGGCTCCGGGTGAGAATCCACTGCAATGAGGCTCGAGCGAAGATATATCAAATAAATTCCAATGAGGCGTCAGTCTGTTACACAGCCATCGTGATGCTGAAGTTGAACAGGTCATGAGTTTTCAATATCTGGCGATACCCGATGAAAACTTTTGACGTGCTCATTAGAAGGTTTTTCAGTACTGTTCAACTTTCCTTGAACACCGCTTATATACGTATATGACGGTATGCATCATCAAGAGTGAACCTACTGGATCGTTCTCAGCGCTCTGAGCTGGTACCTTAGGGCACCCTTCACCCGGATGGTCCCTATATTAGCGAGGACAAAATAAGCTGAGAGTAATAGTTCGACTGTCGCGCAAGAAAGGAACCACCGGTATTATTCAGTACTCATTCGAAGTGTCATCTTACTGTCGATCATTCAAAAAAACGCAAACAATTTGACTTCTTAAGGGAGTACAATAGTTCCGATTGTGTAAAGTTATAGTAGACGAAGGGACAATACTGTGAACTGTAACGAGTGTGATGGATCAAGAAAAGACCAAATTCAAATGTCCATAATCCATGTCCATGATAGCATCGAATGGAAAAGATACAAAACGTGAGGATGCCGATTGAAATGTAAAGCACTCTTACATCCTCTAAACATCCCCTTGATCTCCTTAGCATGTGCAATCTTTAGCAATTGCACTACTACTTCATTGCGAATTGGAATAGTGGAGCCAGTCATTGAAGTTCAAATATGGCACAGTTTCGCCCGTAGCAGTCCACTGGGTGATATAATCCCACCAGTTGGTAATGACATTGTTCACGCTGTAATGAGTGTTTGCGATTAACACGAATCAACATAACATGGACAAAATACTCACTCCGGCCAAGTACTCGTAGCGATGTCAGATAGAGTACCATAGACAAAGTCGATATAATTCTGCTGAGTGATGGGGCAGCCGCCTTCTTGCCAGGCGCAGTCACCAACGATCGAGGCATAGATCTAAATAGTAAGCTGTAAGACGAAAATGTTAGCAGCAGGTTCGCTGAGTGCACGCACATTATAGTCCAAGCTCTCAGTTTGGGATGCATCAGGGACTGTGACATTACTACCGGTCTCATTCTGAGTGCATTGAACCATTTCGATAAGAGGTGTAACACCCTGACAAGTAGCAGCGGCGACGCAGGATTTAACTCCCCAGATGTCGGTGATGTTGTTGTCGGCAACCGTGAATCTGCAGTTTTCGACCTGTTGATTGATTCAAATCTATATGAAAGTCTAACTATTAGCACAAATAGAAAGCCACTTACGAGGTTAACGCAAGATTGGTCCTGGGTGCCATGATATACACCTCGGGTAAACTTGAAAAGAGAAACGCAATCACCAGGTGTGGGTACGCGAACAGAAAGACGCTCCGCCACGGGTACGGGGGACGGTGCGGCAAAAATACCAGGACAGTTAGCCAATGTAAAGGTGAATAGCGCGACAATGATAGGGGAGGTAGTGAACTTCATAGTGGCAACGGGCTTCGAGTGAAGAATAAGGCTGGAATGTGTAAACCTGGGGAAGAAGAGGTAAATCATTGCGGTTTTTATAGGAAGTCATGAAAGTAACTGAATCACTGTTATAGAATAACAACTGCTCGATGAATTGAAAGTTCGAGATCGATACATCCTCTGGAATGCCAAGAAGCGGTCAATTTTCACCGAGCGACTTGGGCAAGCATGTGACGACAGGGCTTCATTCAATGCAGAGGTCTGGGAAAGGTCTGGTTTCCGTATGGGTCGAATACACCCCTACTTTACCAGTTTTCATACCTACGGTACACGGAGATATGAAGTATGATGCTTGTCTCGTATGTTAAATCTCCTCTGCGTAGCTTCCCGAGGAACTGTTACTGAGACTGGAATCTGTGTCTAACTCAAACAACTGGGCGAGCTCTTGGGCTATAACACCGCGGACTGTCAGTATCTGAGCGGCAAGAATAGAATATAAGCCATATCTGCTCGCTTGTCTTGTCTTGCCTTGCTTCGTTCGCTTAGTAGCTGCGTCTCACATCATACGAATACAACTCGATGACCACCCTCAGCGCGCCAAGAGGGCGAGATATAATCAATTCTGGGCAATAATGCCGGTGATTGAGAACGTGGAGTTGGAACCGGTATTGGTTGGCCGTTAGTCCTGGAGAGCTGTGTGGACTCTAGTGGAGTTTGTCTATCGATGAGACCCCAAGTCCAAAAAAGGTGGAAAAAGAAACCGTCTGTACCTTTGAGTTTGTTTGAATGAACCTTCCCCAAAGCTTCCAGATTTACGACCGACGGGCAAATGTAAGATGAACAATGGATGAGGCTCAAACGATGCCTACCTCCCAGAAAAATCAGAGACTTTCCCCATCTGCAATGCTCTTATTTTGGACTCGACTGGTTGCCTTCGCTACAGAAAAATTGCGCAAAACAAACTTCGTTCCTTCCACGATGGGAACCTGATCGCAAGATAGATTTGTATCAAAACCATGTGTAAACTTGAAAGCTGTGTCGCTTTCGAAATTTTATGTTTGTTCTTTAAAAAATGATTGCTTCGCAGGTTATACAGCAATCAACATTGAGAAAAGTGATAGGGGCAAAGAAAACTCGAACAGTTTTTGAATGTATACAATAGCCTTGAAGGCGGGGAGGAAAGAACCCTGCAAAGAACGTAAAGCAAATTTGACGCGGTTGGCGTTTTCGATCAATCATTTCTCATCAATTTCACACGGTTGCTGTTAGTGGCCAAACTTCGCTTTGGCATTGAAATTTCAAAATCCATTGTGATTTGTGACCATTTCAAGCTCTCCATTGTCCGCTTCTGTGAACATTACTATCCACATTGCTATACTCTCATATAAATTTGCGACCAGCCACACGCCTTTTTTTTTTTCGTGAACCCGCATTACTACTCCACCAGTCTCTTCACTGTAATTCTAATCATGATGTTGACCAGCTCAGTATCTTCTCAAGACATCATCGACGTTCCTAGCTCACGAGCTGCTCAACGCAAAGCGCGGCTCTTGCAATTTGAATATCAGCAACAGTTGGAGGATTTAGAAGCGCTAACAATGTCAGAGGTGAGTTCGCCGAGGTTAAATTTAATTTCCTCCGCTTATCATCTATTTAGGAGCAACGCCATAGCTTGATGCAATCGTTCAGCTCTGTGAAGGTTGAATTCTGTGACCTAGATGGACTGCAATGGACTGGCTCAGCTTTACGAAAGCGAGCTGTTACTCGCCCAGATTCGAGTTCTGGTATATTGGCCCAGTGTCTGAACCGGAACGAGAACTCTCCACGTCGCTCTCGTGCTCAGACTCTCTTTTGTCCGTCATCTCCATCGCTATCATCTGCGAGCTCCTCGTCGTACTTTCCATCTCTCGATACTCCACTTCTCAGCTCCAAATGCCGAGGATCTGGAGCCTTGGCAATTCTCAACAACGTGGAATTTGCTCCTAGTTTTGATGAGAAAACTGTCCGTGCCGTAGTCTCTCCGGTGAAAGCTCCTCTCGACATGCAGAAACACAATGCATCTGGTCGTGATTTGAACTCTCGTCCGCCCGCCAAGCAAAGACGCAGATCACGTTCCCCTGTCAAAAACGCATTCAATAGCGAGATTGCCTTTCGCTCCTCAATGAAACATGATTCGACGTCTAATGCTCTGCCGACCATTGTTGTTGAAGATACTCTTGCAATGCCCGCTCCTGCTTACACCGATGGTGCACCCATGGAACGTCTTGAAAGTAACTCTGGGCGAAGATCCTTCACGCGGACGTATACTCAGGCAGATATCACATTCGGTGTTTCCCCAGCAATTGCGACGGAGGTTATGCGAGGTAGAGAACGTGTACGAGGGTCTCGGGCCCCTTCCAAGCTATCTGAACCCTTAGAGGATACTATGATGATCTGTGAAGGTGAAGAGGTTGTTGAGAGTGACTTGATTGGTGTTGGTCCTATCAGGCTCAGCCCTCCCAAGGCCACTCGGGAGCGTGGACAGCGGTTCCGAGGATTTTCTCCACTCGTCAGTCCCACTTCTGCATCGGCCAAGTTTTTTCAGGACACCATGGAGGAGGAGGAGGAGGAAGATCCTTTGATGACACCTACGCCTGAACGTTTTAGTTCCGTCGCTGAATATCCCACATCTCCCGAGACGCCCCTCCCACCTCGTCGTGCCTGTGCTGATCTTATTCAGTTGAAGAGGAAGCGCCAGTCTAGTGAGGTACAAAACGAATTTGCCAATGATCAAGAGCCGTGAATGGATGTATGTCAAAAACGCATCTGTATGTAAACTAAAATTTCCGACTAGGTGTTTCCTTAGAGAAAACAGAATTGGTTCGTAGCATTTCGCATTGACCACATCCATCATGTAATAGAGGCGACAACATCCATGATACCGCGTATTTATTGTCTGTATTCCAGCCACCGCCGTTTGCTTTCTGTATACCAAAGTCGTATAATGTGTGCCCCATACCTCACGTGTCAGGGCGTCGGATATGTAGTCGCCGTTGGTGTCACGAAATTCGTTGGTCCCGATGTCGTCCGACCATGAGAGCGGTGCTGTCGTCTGAGTGTCAGAAGACCATGTTTGTATTGTTGAGCAAACCGCATTTTGACATTAATTAGAATGGGTCGGAGATCCTCTCAGGCAATTAAATACTCTTAAAGGGTCTATTGCGAAGTCGAGTGGAGTTGTAGTACATGGATGGATCATGTGAAGAATGTGTGAAACTGGTGATACACTTGATATAAGTATTGGGGCTTCTAATCCTCAAATGGAACTTAGCATGATCAACAGCTTAATGAAATAGCAAGACGCGTCTGGACGCGACGAGACGATACTCGACGCGTTTGCGGAGGTGGAGGAGATGTACTAATTCTCCAAATCTCATTGGCCGATCAATTCGCTTGCTTATCAATTGACAATTACCCCAGGTCATGCAAAAGGGTCACGACTTGCTTGCTAAGACTAATAAGTACGGGAGGGAGACTATAGAAAACCACGCAAGCCATCGTTCAACGTTCAACTCGAACCGCCATGTCTTTCTCTCTCTTTCGGGCTTCTGTTCGCAGGGCTGCGACCGCTCCACGAGCACAGCTGAGAAGTCAACTCAGAATTCCTCTTAGGAAATTCTCTACACCTCCTCCCGAAGCACCTGTACCTACACCCAAGAGTAATACCACACTATATGTCGGTATTGGTGCTGTCGTCGCCGCTGCAGGTGTTGCGTTTTACTCCTTCAGCGACTCCGGGTCGAATGCGGTCAAAACGGGAGTGCAGGCCGCTAAAGTCAAGGCCAATTTTGTGCCGACTAAAGAGGACTACCAGAAGGTATTCGAAAGTTGCCTTATTCATTCACTCGTCTAATATAAACTGGCTCAGGTCTACAGCAGAATTGCAGGAATCTTCGATGATGCTGGAGACTACGATGGTGAGCCTTATCGCCTTCCTGTTCAATCGTCTTTATCTTTCTCACATTTTCCGGTCTCCGTTGTGAATTCAGATGGTTCTTATGCTCCGATCATCCTGCGTTTGGCATGGCACTCTTCCGGCACTTACGATAAGGAGAGCAAAACAGGTGGAAGGTACGTTCTATGTCACCATTCGTTCTTTCAATATCTCCTTCAACATCAATTCTTATCGTTTCATCTGCGTCTAGCAATTATGCTACCATGCGATTCGCTCCGGAATCACAGCACGGAGCTAATGCAGGGTTGAATGTCGCTCGGGACTTGATGGAAAATATTAAAAAGGAATTCTCTTGGATTAGCTACGGTGACCTGTGGACATTAGGAGGTACGTGCGCCTTCATCGCTTTTGATGGTTTCTCCTTATTAACTAGTATGTTCTTAGGCGTGGCTGCTGTACAGGAAATGAATGGTCCTAAGGTAATGTTCTTCCCGAGTATCTAAATGGGACAGCTGTAAACGTTGTGACTAGATTCCCTGGCGTCCTGGCCGTGTTGATGGTGTCCAGAGTAAGCTCCTAATGCCTTCAAAGATGGGCAAGGCTAATCACTTATTGAACCGTTAGCTCAAGCAACTCCTGACGGAAGACTTCCCGACGCTTCACAAGGTTCCGATCACTTACGAAAGGTAAATGACATTAACACTTTGTAGTTTCTAATACTGATATTCTGAACAGATCTTTGGACGCATGGGGTACATACATATTTTTCTACATCCTTGGTTGGTATCGTTCGTGCTAACGCTCATCCTACCAGATTCAACGACCAGGAAATTGTTGCACTCTCTGGTGGACATGCTGTCGGTCGCTGCCACAGCAATCGGTATGCATGCTTTCGGAGAGCCATCCCATAGACTCCAGTATCAACCCACATTTGATCTAGTTCTGGTTTCGACGGCCCTTGGACATTTTCACCTACCACTATGACCAATGACTTCTTCAAGCTCTTGTTCGACGAGAAGCGAGTGTTGGCCGGTTGAATATTCACTGGGTGTACTAATATGCATTATCTTCGCAGATGGGTATGGAAGAAATGGAACGGACCGAAGCAACTTGAGGACAAAGGCACCCAATCTTTAATGATGCTTCCGTGAGTTTCCGAGCTTTGCTAATTGTGCTGTTTGTCTTGATCAACAAGCGCCGCATCTAGAACGGATTACGTTCTTGTTCAGGATAAAATTTTCAAAAAGCACGCTCGGGCGTACGCCGACGACGAGGCCTTGTTCTTTAAGGAGTAGGTTTTCCTCTCTCTCATACATCTCTGTCGCTGAAGTTTTTCTATCTGAAAAGCTTCGCTGCTTCCTGCGCTAAATTGTTTGAACTCGGAGTACCAACTGAACAGTGGGTCAGTCCAGAACCGTGGATCATGAAGAACGTCGACGAGAAGTAAGCCTATTTTGGAAAATTTTGTGACAAAAATGGTTGTGCTGTGGGGGGTTTTTTTTTTCGGAACTAGATATTCTAGATACTCTTAGACGGTCTGCTTTTCCGTAGGGGTTGCGTGAGTCTGTAGAGCTTCCTCTAGAGCTGGTTTTCCAAGTTACAGTATGATTCGCGATCTGTATTTTATATATTTTTGCTTGCAATTATTATTTACGGAATGGCTTCAGGATTGGTATCAAAAGTAGCAAATATATTCATTCGTCCAGGTTTATAGCACTACCAAACTTGGCATAAAGCGCGACCTTCAGCTGCTTCATCTCAGTTTCGCACTGTTGGGAAGATTCTGAGATTTTTGAGAGCCTTGCATCGAGATCGGCTTGATCCTTTTCTAGTCTCTTTAATGCGCGAGGTAGCGGCAGATGCACATAAGTTTCGCCGATTTTGTATCTGATACAGTTGAGGGTTAAAGTCCTGCTGGGCCGAGAAGAAGATACCACGCACAGGACAGAGTCATCCTCATCTGCTAACTCCAACTCAGTTGATAAATCGTCCAAGGCTTCCTTTTCTTGCTGAAAATCATGAATTTACAATGTGCATTAGTGTACTTTGAGGCAGCCGAAGTAAAAATCTTCACTTTGGCCTCCTCCAGTTTAGCCTCAAAGCCCTTCATCCGAGCATTGAGTTTAGAAAAGGAATTGATTTTCTGTTGGTCCTCTATTATCGAACTGATCAACGGTTGCCTGTAAGTTGGCGAAGAGGATCACGAACCCCAGGTTACTTCGGTGGAGTCATCATTTTCCTGATCTTGTTCTATCTGGATGTTGTCAGAGAATAAAAAGCAACGAGATAACAACACGTACCATCCGCATTCTGAAAGTCAGAGAATGAGCTAAGTATTAGGGTTAGGGCAGATCAGGTCAGTTAGCAATTTCACATGTCATTTCGATTTCTTTCCGCGGCCACCATCAACCCGGTCAACAATGTCGAATGCCGTCAAGAAAGTTACTGACGCTATTAGTTTTTCTAGAACTCTAGCCTCCCAGCGCTCTCTGTACGAAAACTTCAAGTCGCTTCTCTTCGTCTACTTCCTGATAACTCAGAGTATCAAAGCCGAACGACATCTGAGAGCCAGAGGAATCATCACTACTTGTAGGGAGCTGTATGCATGGATAGCGAAGGTGTGTATTTTCTGCGTGCTGAGGACTACATCACATCTCTGACTTCTTAACTAGCAAGTCATTTTTCTTTTACTACGATTGCCTTCGGCGAAAGCAAAGGTCAAGGCAGAGATGGATAAAGCTAAACTTGATATCGAGCAAACGTTGTGCCCACAGGGTGTTGATGTTGTGCGACACCTTTCTCTGCCAACTGAAGGCCAATCATTGGAATGGATCTTAGCCGAAATGGACAAGATGGATCAACAGTCCGGGACATTAGAGTGGAAACGCGGAAAGATATCCGGTGCCGTTTATCGTGCGCTCTATCTTCCAATCCCTTCAACAGCTTGGACTCAGATGTGTGTGCTCAGACGGAGGAGACGATCTGGAAAAGGTCATTGTAGCGGCGTATCAGCATTATTGTGTCTCGAACCCGCTTCATCCTTCAGTATTCCCCGCAGTGCGAAAAATGGAAGCTGAAATTGTTGCAATGTGTCTACGATTATACAACAACCCGGATGGTGCCGGGACCATGACCGCTGGAGGTACCGAGTCGATCATAATGGCGGTCAAGACGTACCGAGACTGGGCTAGGGCAACAAAAGGCATCACCGAGCCTGAAATGTCAGTCCATATTTCCGCAGCATTCGAACCATCGATTCACTGTTTTTTAGGATCGTACCTTCGTCTGCGCATGCTGCTTTCGACAAAGGCGCTGCCTATTTGAAAATCAAAGTGCATACCATCCCGGTAGATCCACAGACGCGTAAGGCTGACATCAAACGGATGAAGCGCGCAATGTAAAGTCCTCCCTCATCCTACTGATTATCCAAGTTTTACTCATCTCTAACAATTTTCCCTAGAAATTCTAATACCATCATGGTGAGATTGAAACAAACACGTTTTGTCGTGAATGTTGAAGCTTCTTGATAATGTAGCTGGTCGGATCCACTGTGAATTTCCCAGATGGCAACCAAGACGACATAGTTGCACTCGGAGCGCTTGCCTCCACGTACAACATCGGCCTACACGTCGACTGCTGCCTCGGTAGCTTCATTGTACCCTACCTCGAAAAAGCCGGCCTGGCGGAAGGTTCTAGCGGAAAATATAAACTGCATCCATTCGATTTCAGGGTGAACGGTGTTACCAGTATCAGTTGCGACACCCACAAGGTCCGATTTATTTTCTGCTGTTGTGATATCTTGTATGAGACTGACGGTACTTGATGGTATCAGTATGGTTTTGCTCCCAAGGTACTTGGCTTCCTGGAATGTATCGGCTTCCATCCTTACGCATTTCAGGGTACTTCAGTAGTGATGTACAAAAACGCTGCGCTCCGAAGATTTCAATACTACGTATATCCTGACTGGTCAGGTAAACCACCCCAAAAATGCTGTCTGTGCTATGCTAACTGTTATAATATGATTGTAGGAGGTGTTTATGCTAGCCCTAGTTTATCTGGGTCTCGGTAAGTTCCCAACTACTTCACGCCCTTATTGTACTTACTGTGTACTCTCCACCCTCTTTTTGCGCGTTCCTCGCCCCTCGTAGCCCTGGCGCTCTGATCGCTGGAGCGTGGGCTGCTATGCAATACATGGGCGACAAGTAAGCACATGTCTATTTTTGGGGATTTTCCAACGTAGTGTCTGCTTGACTGATTCCGCCGACATTCTGCCAGAGGTTATCTTGACTCCTGCCGTGATATTGTGACATGTGCACGAAATATCGCCGACACTATTGCCTCCAGTATTCCCGAACTCTACGTTCTCGGGTCTCCGCCAGCATCTGTCGTCGCTTTCGGGTCCAGACACCCGAAAGTGAATATTCTGGAGGTGGGAGACATGATGTCGAAAAAGGGTTGGCATTTAAACGGACTCAGTGGCCCGCCTGCGCTACATATTGCTTGCACGGTTTGTGTCCATTTTATCCGAATTCTCTTTGAGAGCTAATCAAGCGTGTGCACTCCCCTTCTCAACGTAACCTTCGAATTTCTCGGACGTGCTATTGGGTTCCCTGCTTCGTTTGGCAATGTTCTGCTGTGGTCTCTCGGAAATCCCCTTCGCTTTTTGTTGACGGCAACAATCACTTTGGCTTCTTTGATACACCCTTCCATGCGTTTTTTTGCCGTCTGGTCTTTTCTCTCGCTCTCGAACCCACTCATCAGAGGCTCACTGTAACAATGGTCGACACATTCATCGCTGACTTGAAGGATGCTATCAAGGAGGCGAAAATCACACCAAATGGAAAGGGCAGCATGGTGGCCTTGTACGGTAAGTTGTTGTTGCGTCTGAATTTTTTTTCGTTCTCCTTGCAACTCGGTGGCACGCGTTGATGTATTGAAATAAGCTCTCAGATCGTTTGAATGATGATTTTCAGTCAATTGTCATTCTGAGATTTGATGTTTTTCTTACGTCCCCATCTTGATTTTTCTATAATGGGTACTGTTCTGTGGCTAATGATTCTTGCACGACCGCGGTGTTTATAACTCGTACTGATTTTTTTCCTATTTTGTAGGTCTGGGAAATTCTAGCCCTATTGGACCGTCGATGGTTACTCAGCTAGCAGAAGCATTTTTAGACACGATGTATAAGGCATGATGAACATTTGTTAGTGATTCCTAGCATTCGGCGGCCTAGATCATACATGTTGAATTTGGGGCGATATCGTAGACGTGTTGTGTTCTAAATCGAAATATTGGACGAATTATTGATTATCTCTTGGAAAAGAATGTGCCAGACACAGCGTCCAGTCTCATTATATTAGTCCGTGCGCATATACATAATAAGTAAGTAATCGACTGCGTGTTGGACCGTGAACGTGCGTTCGTCGCGCACATAGTGTACTGATCAATGAAGGAGGATCTGGACATCTTCCCAAGATAAGAGTGAAGTACAGCCAAATCGGAAGCAACCTATCGGCACAGCAAGAACTGATAGATTTCGTCCCTCTCATGGCTCTGCAGTGCTGGGTCTAGTCCAGGGCTAAAATTGATGGCTGAAGACGTGGATGTAGATGTTTCCGACGTTAGACCGAGGACGACATTGAGGATGTAGATGTCTCAATCACGAAAAGGTTCAAAACCCATTTTTAAGCGAGATAGTGATCAAAATCGAGGAACAATGATTTCGGACAATTCGGAGGAGTGAAATTTCGAAGGAATATAGGATGAATGAAATTCCTTCGTTTGCACAGGTATGAAGAAAGCCACGGAGGATGTATGAAAGCTACCGCAAGTTGAGAAAATGATAAAAGCAATTTTATGTTATGGGAAGTCACCGCTAGACTTTTTGCCTCAGGGTGAATTTCGGAATCCGGGCCGTGTCAATGAGGTTAAGATATCTTCATTTTTGACCCGAATGGGAATCTGAATCCGGTCAAGAAAGATATATTTTCACTTGTTGAACTGATACGGCCACATCTGTTTTTTTTTTTTTGCTCTTCCTTCTTCTCTAAACTTCTATTCGCAGAAGGAGCCAAAGTGCTTTTCAAGCTTGGAGAACTTCCTTTTGTGAAGTGGTAAGCCCCTGTTGATTCTTCCTTTCGTATTCACTAGACATCTTTTTTGTTCTCATAGCTTTGCTCAAAATGCACTCTATCTTCAATGGATCTGTGTCACCTGCCTCAAGGGATCAACATATAGCTGTCCCTCATAATGAAGAGGAATCTTCTCCTCAGGCTCCTTTCCTGCCATCCAGCTCTTTCTCTTCAGGCTTTTCGCCAACCGACCACGATATGAGCAAAGATAAGGAGCGTCCTAGGCTAGAGATTCTTCTTGAGAAGGAATGCATCTTTCTCAAGGGTACAGGCATCGACGTTGAACCTACTCGTCTTTCCGGTCATGTGGCGCTCTACCTTTCAGAGTCGACTTCCATCAAAGAAATCACATTGCAATTCAGAGGTAAAGCTCGTCTACCGGCCGTTTCGCATGAATCGTACGTCAAACACGCTCCTTTACACTGCATGTACACTTATATTTGTCGTTGTCAGTATAACTTTGAATTCTGCTCCTCTTACATTCATCGTGTGCAATCACGAATGGTCTTTTCTCGAGGGAGAGAAACGACACTCGCATACGCTCAAAGCTGGTCGTCATTTCTTTCCCTTTCAGCTTCAGCTTGGTGGCTCTCTCCCTTCATCTATTTCTACCACCGTATTCGGAGGCGCATCCGTCGCATACAAGCTTCGCGCACATGTGTCCCGGCCAGGTCTCAGTCACAACCTCCAGTCAATAATCCCAGTCAACCTTGTCCGCTCCTTCGCGCCCGAGGCCCTCGAGTATCAGCAGACACTTGAGATTGAAAACACATGGCCCGAGAAGCTCATGTATTCCATCATGATCCCACACAAGGCTTGGGCTTGTGGCGACACCGTTACTGCCCTCGTGAAATTTTCTCCCCTTCTCAAAGGTGTTGGCGTACTGAACATCAATACTTCTATCCACGAGACTGTAAAAGTCTACACCAGGTCAGGTCATCAGGAACATAGTCGCGTCGTTGCTAGTATGAAACACGAAATCGTAGGTGGTAAGGCCGTTGAAACTCACGAGCTTGAACATCGTCATCGAATGAATCAGACACCTGGCGGATCATCATCTCCCGGGACTCCTAATTTATCCAGCAGTTACCGCAGTACAGGTTCTGCTAGTGGTTATTTTGCTTATTCGCCTCACGGAAATCAGGCGTCGCAACCTGGACCTTCTTCGTTACCTACTTCTTTCTCTACATCTCCTTCCTCACAGCTATTACGGGACCCAGTCGATGGCATTGAACTTAGCCAAGATGACATCGTAACCTATCTGATTCTTCCCCTTCCACGCAATATTACTCCGACACACGTCCTTGATCCAATCCATGTCACTCACCGCATTCGATGGAGCATACTCATTCTAAATCCGGACGGTCATACTTCCGAATTACGGTGCTCACTTCCTCTTCATCTCCTTGATCCGCGTCTTTTAAGTGAGGCCCGTATGAACACAGCTGCCACACGACGACTGTTGATTGGAGGACCAGAAGTTCCTGCCGAGGAAACCGAAGACGATATGGAGCTTCCCAGTTACAACGCTCACGTCCGCGACCGGATAGCCAATATGTACTTGCCTGAAAGTGCGACCATGCGTGTCACCAACCCATGGGTTCGAGATGGTGTCAGTCCTTTGGGCGCGAACAATGACATAGTTTCTCCTTGGCCGAGATCACGCTCAGGTTACTCCTCGCCTTTGGATGCCCATGCGTTGTCGCATCTTCCTCACGCACCTGGGTCAGGCGACAGCACACCTCTGGATTGGGTTAATTCCGAGCTTTTACTTTCGCTCCACACCGAAGGTGATCATAACCCTATGACTGGTCACTCCCCGCATACTTCTACAGAAGTATCTCCCGATCACTCGAATCCATCCTCGAATCCAGCAAGTCGACCAGCTAGCTCGTATCCTAGTCGTCGGTCGAGCCGCGCATCTAGTCCAGAACGCGGTGCTCACGTTAATCCTCAATCCCTTCATGTTGCAGGCCCAAACGAGACATATATTCACACTGGAAACGCCAGTCGGAATATTCAGGGCGTATTTAAAGCGACTATGAAACCTTTCACCTCCATTACTCACCCTACCTGGCTCGGTTCTCGTTCCCACAGTCATAACAACCTGTCTTTGTTGACTTCTACCTCTTCTACAAATAATCTTCATCATGATCGTGTTTTCTCACCTGGTCAACCTGGTGGGCGGACGCTTCAGCTTTCAGATTACGCTAATAGCCAGGAGGCAATGCAACGCGTGCCCGATTATCATATAGCATCGAGAGGTTTCATCGGTGGCGTTCCTCCCTTGACCAGCCTTAGGGACCTACCGTCATATGAAGATTCACAACTTGGGACTCGTACACGGAGTGATACTGATTTGGCTTCGAGGTTTGCAGGAGTCTCGTTTTTACCTGTGGTGGCAGGGAGCACTACGCTGCCCAATACACCCCTTTCATAATTTCTGCATCCTGTAGGACTGTCATTTTCTATCGTTGTCGATGTACTGTAGCATATCGGGGTTTCATTATATCTGTTGTTATCGTCTTTATCTAGATTTCCTTTTTATCGTCTCTTTATCTGCGTCCTACTTTACACGCAAACATCATCTCTTGGACCTTAGACGACTTTCACTCACTGCATACACACTACCACACTCGTACATATGTTCGGTATCCAAATATGGTTTTCTGATATTCAACGTAATAAAAAGTACATACATACACGTATGAAAGTATTATCGAAAGAATTGTGATATAGTCTGAATGTCAATCGATTATCAGAAATCAGCATCAACGTCAACCAAATCTAAGAGACTCCTTGCAGGTTGTTTTGCATCATCGGCAACGAAAATCAAGATAGCCTCGAAAGTCTTTGTACGTTGCGCGAAGAATTCTTGGGACAGGTATTCTTCAGTGGGATGGAGCTTTCTCTCGTACGGATCCTGAGAGGTTTGATCAGACTTTAACTGGCTCTGACTAGATGACTTGGACGAACGCCCTGAAGAGTCATTCGTGGCTCTGCGTTGGAGCAGATCTGGAGGATCAATCCTGACTGGAGGGTTTGTGTTGACTGTAGATATCATTGAAGGCAGATAGTCAACTCGAACAGCTTGGTCGGATTGATTGCTTGTAGGAGCTTCAGCGGCTGAAGGCAAGTCTGTAATCGGGGATGAGTTCGTCAAGAGATAGGTCAAGAGCGATCGAAATAGTTGAGCTTCGCTAGGATCCTCGTGATTTACGACTTCGGAAACTTGGTTCTGAAGGTAGAAGAGGGATTGGACGGGAGCTTGAGTCTCGCACATTTCCTTGAAGCTTAATGAAAATTAGCATGGTTTCTGTGAAAATTAGAATAAATCTACCGCTGTTGACGAATAAGATAGACGGATTGCCGGATGAGCTCTCTCGACGAAAGCCTAAGAGAAACATCATAAAGTGATAGATAAGTCACTCTGGAACACCCGATGCTTGAAAGCCTTCATACCTCCGCAATGTCATTTTCCAGAAATCAGACAATCTCTTTATCGGTGGTTCTTCAATCTGACCATCACTACCCTCTCTTGGCTTCGTGGAATCAAAATCCATTATCATGGTTCCTCCGTGCAAATACAATGTTTTGGAATGAGGATCGTACACAACTTGATGTGCGAATCTCGAAGAAGGGCTGACACTCGCCGGGGGTAATGACGACGCTGCAACATGGTGCTTTCGGTGCTCCTCAAGTGCATGTATCTTTTTCCACTTTCCTGGACGAGATGAATATCGGTAAAGCCAGTTCGAAGACTCAGATAACGTGACCCTGTCGTGGATGAGCCCGCCGAATCTATAAATAGGCGTGAACGGATGGAAATAAAAAGTTCCAGTCCAGACTGACATGTATATCTCTTGCAACGCAGGGTCTATAACTGCACGCTGGGTAAAGCACGGCTGGGGACCGCCGGAGGACGTAAAATCAGAAAAAACTTCTGTCGCGGTATTTGTGGCGATATCGTATATATACATGTCGGAAAGGTATTTGGCCTCCCTTTCGCCAGCGAAGATGAAAAGCTGCCGAGTGTTAGGCTCAAAGATCATCGAGTGCCCTGACCAATGGGGAGGATCAGTCTAGTGAAAATTTCCGATATCAGAAAGGCTTTCCGTACCGAAACGAGATGGAATCGCACTATCAGGAGCTCTAAACATAGGTCAGTTCGATACATGATTTCGCATAGAAGGCAAACATACTGAAGTAGGTTCCATTTCTTCATACGTACATCGTAGCTGTGCAGCCCCGAGAAGTGGAAATTTTTCTCCGCTGCACGCCCTCCAAACACGTATAAAATTTGCGCTTTGCTATCCATAACCATCTGATGCTCAAATATTGTTCGAGGTCCATTGACATCGATGTCCAGGTGCTCCCACTTGTTGGATTTGCAGTGATATCTGTGGAACTCGGACGAAGGCATCGGCCTAGAGCTCATCGTTGGCGTTTCGTCTGCGGCTTCTGTACGCTGGGTCAAGTCTGAGGGACCTGTTGTTTCAGAATTCCCACTTTGCGCCCGACTTGTAGATTTATCCAAGTCGTCCAGTCTTCCGAGCGCGTAAATGCTATCAGTCTTGGAATCGTACACAATCTGGTGGCATGATCTTGGCCCGGGAGCGTTTGGTTCAAGAGACGTATTGGTACTGAGAACTGTCCATCTTTGTTCCTTGATATCATAACGCCAGAAATCGTCCAAACTTTTTTGGCCATCCCATCCTCCGAAAAGGTACTAATTAAGGAGCGTTGACAAATTGAATGGTAGAACTTGAATAGCGATAATCACTCACGATGTACGCCCCTTGGGTATCGATGCACATAGCATGCCCGCCGCGAACGGAAGGAATGTCACCATTGGCATCAGTGTCGTTTATCTCTTGCCAAACAGCGCGCGGATGGGAAGATTTGAGGTATTGATCAAACAAGCCTGCCTTGGTAATGTCGTGAATAAGGCTCTCGGCTTTATCCCAGTTACCGGTAAGAACGACGCTCTCATATAGTTCAGTGATCAAAGGATGTTCAAGTCGGACACCTGATTGGGTCAAGATGGAGTTGTAAGGTGTAAGCAGTCGACGTTGACGAAGATGTTTTAGAATATGTTGCATAACTCGCGTTTCCTGAAACTGGACAGACGTGAGTTAAGCAGGCACAAAAATTATGGAATGAACGGACTTGTTCATAATCTATCTTCACTTTCTCAACTAACGCTTCGTTGATGATTCCGGTAAGTGAAACGTGCCATATTGAACTAGTGTAGCTGAGGATTGAAATGAATCGCCGTCATTGTAGCTCATGCAGATAGAATTACATTATTGTACTGCACCTTTGGTTATGCACCGACAGTGGTTCTATCTTGATAAAGCGAGTTGGAAAGCAGTGGCCTGTACTGTTATGATGCCGGATTGAAAAGCTTTCTCTAATGGTGTCATTCTTCAAAGAGGAATGTAGAACTTCGGTCATATTCTCTGGAGTCATGCCGACGTAGACCTTGAAGTCTTTCATATTGCATGGATTGGCTACAATGATGTATTTTAGTCGAATATAAAAGGCTTAGGATTAAACGCGTACCGATACGATACTAAAAGAATGTCTCCTCGTTAGAGCGTCCGAGAAAGTGTTCAAAGGCTGGAGAGCTTAACACCTTTCCAAAAGTTATAGTCTCTGAATTAAATGGTACTGGTAAACGAGCTTGAAGAGCGATTTTCATATAGACACGCACTGAGTATTGAAAGCTTGTTAAGACGCAAAAGAATCCAATGCACGGGCTCAAAGGGTTCTGTAGTCCATCGGCTCTTGAAGTTACTGGATAGCGTCAACCCTAAGGATCAGCAAACCGTGGTCACAGCATTCACCTCGGATCGTCGACTAAGATGTTCTCCGGATAAAAATGCGCGCCATACGAGGAGCATTCATGAACAGTATATTCGATAGCATCTGAGGAATTTTCCATGGTCCTTAGCTACTTCACGCGTAAACGACAAAGCGGAACGAACAATTGCCGGTCGGCAAATGCATCCCTCTCTTCCGAGTCCTCTGCCGAAATCACCAAACCAAAGGGTTGATAAATTTTGCGGTACCAAACAGTTGCGAAACACATATACGAGGTGGAAACAGGGAAACAGCCGAAGAGGACAATTCCTATGCTATGCACTTTGAAGGTTTCTGATATTTCCACTGTTCGACGTCGCCACTATCCTCCCCGGTGCAACGCCCGCTCTTGTAAAATCTATGTAATTCCAGGTAGACTCTTACTATGCTATGGCACTGGTACTAGCCGAATCTATCCGCCAATCTATCACACCTTCTCCGGCTGGAATCGGTCTAAATTTTCGGAAAAAGGTAGGATGCCTGAATAAAGGCAGCATTTAAAAGAGAAAGACGACCAGCACGGATACGCGCTAACTGACTGTTGCAGTGGCGCTAACCAGTGACCGCTCCAACAAGCGACTTTAACTCACCAATTCAAGGTCGAGGGTTACCCAGAACATCTGTTTGAAGGTTTGATTAATGAGTATGTGGTTCGTGACTTACGAGTTGTTAGGGCTGTAATAATTCCTTCCATGTCGCTACTCGGCTGAGTACAAAAGCTTCTATGGTTTTGAGGTGAAATCCCCAGGCCGGTCCTCGACGCACAACACTTTTCGCATTCTATCATCCACATTATCCACAACCATGAAGTTCTTCACTATCTTCACCGCTCTTCTCATCGCCATTGTCTCTGTCAACGCTGTCGCTCCAGACGCTGACAGTGCCTGTCGTTGCCCTAATAACTGCTCGCACAAGAATGGTAGCTCATGCAAATTCTTCCAGGATGGTAACGTCTTGGACGGATGTTAGTGTCTTCTCAATGCATTATTTCGAGAATTTGCACTGACAATTCCTTTGTAGCTTGCGGAGATGGCAATGGTGGTCTCACTTGCCAAGTATAAGAGGTAATGGCTAACGAGATAGTCTTCCATGTACAAGGTCTCGCATTTCAAGTTGTTCTGACAATCTTCTTGTTTAGTCCATATCCTGCGTTCTTACAATGAGGCTACTCAGCTCGAGGAATGATCATGGAGATTTAGAGTTTGTTAATTGTTTGTTGACATAAATGTTTGAATGAGGTTGAATTGACATTCAATATATCATAAACCCTTGAATTCTCAAGTCTTGAAATGCATTGATACAAGGGAAACCGACAATCTCTTTGGAAGCCTCAGGCCAAGTCGCCAATTCCTTCAAGTATCTAGAGGTTTTCGATTTGAATGCCAGTGTACACGGGAAAAAAAAAAACTGGAATGTAAGCCATTTCGGTGTTAAATACATATAGGGTGTGTGATCGATGATCATAGCACAACAGTTTTAGTACGACTAGTACCAATCACGTAAAGCTCCTGTAGACGCCTTAGCTGTTTCACTATCAGGCAGCAACTCTCCCTTCTTGATAGCTATGAATGGTAGATTTTTGGAAAACAGGATTCCACTGACTCTCCCAGAACATCTCTTCATAACTGCAACTAGACCTGTCCGACCGTTGAGGTCTCCCTCAATGTTGACTGTCACCTCTGTCATCAAATCAAGCTTACTGCCCCTGAATCGCTGCTTAGGCTCGGCAAGGTGCTGTCCATTGATCATCAATTTGCTGATCTCCAGAAATTCCGCGACCATTGACTTGGCTTTTGCGTAGTCTTCATCGTTCGAGTCAGATAGGCTCGGGTTGAATGTGTGGAAGGAATACTGGATCGGACGTACGCGAGACTGTAATGCATCTGCTGGAGGCTGGACCTATGTAGAGTAGATAGGAACGGTCGGTCGGTTAATCAAGCTGAGAACGAGATTGAAGTCAATAACAACCTTGCTCACGTCCAGCTTGGGATTTGACTCTACAGGGACCGCGGCCACGAAAGAGAGAAGACCAAGAAAAAAACAAGTGATCACTAAACGCATTGTGGTCTCTGGTCAAGTAGAAATATATCTGAACGAACACAATGAACATTGAGCTTCAAGAATATATTCTTCTCAGTAAGAACTCACTAGGAATAAAGAAGATTGACAACACGATTTCTGAAGCTGGATATAGAGACAGGCGTGGTATCTTGTGAAAGAGACTGAACGTTAATAGCTGCTGGCTGAGAGTGGGAGATGGGAAAAAAAGACAACCCAAAAGCGATCGATGGGTTCTTGGCCCAGCAACGAAACTTTGGAACGAATATAGTGGATGGGTAATACAGGCAGAACTGAGAGCATTGACTCACGCTGTGAATGAAATAGAATCAATTCGCTTGGATTCAGATGAAGCGACGTTGAAAAACGGGCGAGTAGCAAGGTTCTCCTGATGAAAAAAGGGGTATCAGTGGTTGCGACAAAGACAAGCAAAGTATACTTCATACTTACTTCAGCGAGTATGGAACGTCGAATGATTGATATCCCAGAGAAGTCGGAAAGACTTGGACTTGAGAGAAGAAGATCGCGCAGCACGAATAGGTTTCCTTGACCAGCAAGGGATTTTTGAGAATGTGAATGATTATGACCAGCAGATAATACTTATATGGTGATTCTCTGCTTGCTTTATAACATGTCGGTCAGAATTAGAACCCTGTATAAGAATCTTGATTCTTTCCTTCTCTAAGTTGAGCCAGCAATCCGGAAAGCAATCACCAAGTAGAGCCTAGCTGAACTCGCGCGCAAAACTTCTTGTCAATGGTTGTATCCCGTTGAACCTCGTTGAGCCCCCAAATTAGCTCAATTCACTACGAACAAACTCACGAGGACAAGCGCTGTATCATGTATCACCAATGTATTATCACAGCTGAATACTCGCAATAGGCGACGACAGCTACCACCATGCAACATCACTTTCAATTGTCTGTTATTGACTCTTTATGGATAGGCACTGCTCTCCCAGAATTGGCTACTCAAACAAAAACCACTCTACATGTGCATGAGGATGTTCGCAGATCGCTTTCAATTAGAGTTGATTATACACGCAGGTGTGGCACATGTTACTGAGAAGAATTTCAGAGATCACCCAAATGTCATAGGGCCATTTTGCGTAGAGCCAGTTAGATGCCAGTTTGTTTAGTGTAAGAAGAGTGAGAGAAGAGAACTCCACATGTTTAAAGAAGATCCAGTCCCTGGAAAGACAGATTATCAAGACACAGCAAACAGGACAAGGTCAGGTACGTTCACAGCAGTACCAGCCTGACAACTGACTCTCAGGCGGATTAAGCTCCACCTCGGCTTTCAGACAGTCAAGTTCCAATTGTGCATAGATAGATAGATAGATAGGTAAAAGGACGGAGTCCCTAGAGGGAACAGCCGGGCCCAACCGCCTTTGCTACAGCGAACTCATCCCGCAAGGAGATGGTAGACTGTAGTGAGTACGGAGGAAAGTACAGGACGTAATGCAGTGTAGAAGATAACTAGGCGTCTTCTATTTCTGACTCCGAGCTACCACCCTCAGAATCTCCCTTCAATTGATCTGAGCCTGTGTCTAAGTACTGACGCCATCGAGCCAGTGATAGTTGATTAAATTTCAAAGTTGGGATGACAAGGGTCCAGCTAAAGATGAACAATTAAAGATAGTGGAGAGCCGCCCAATCTGACAGACAATGGCTGCTTGGAGAGGGAGAGCAAGCCGACGTTAACATAAGGAAGGGAGGGGGGGTTAAACACCTAATACCATAGCGTGCATGGTCAAGGCATCACCAATCGTAAGGTGGAGCGACCGTAGCTGAAATCGCCAGCATACCAACCACAAACCAAAATACCTTTCCAGAGAGTCGATGTTATTCTCATGTTGCTTGACTGTGTCGCAAAGAGGACCGGGATCTGAAGGCAAGGAACAGTTAAGGAACCAGACTTGAGCTTGAGCATCGGCCGCAGGTTTATCATCAAGACGCATGTAAGCAATTTTGGATATGTAACTAGACGGGGAACTGCAGTCCAAGCAAGGGTATGTCGATCCACTGGGTGCAAAAGTCAATAAATTATACAACTTATGGATAACTTTTGGTGATATTATCTAAAAACTTGCAGGGATTTATACAGACGTTTACACTATGTTACCATTTCCTACATAAGTTTTGAGTAAATCTCCTGAAAGTTGTACAGAAGGGATAAAATTTATGTACTTTTGCACTCTGTGACCTTAAGGTTGTATTTTTTTTCGTCCACAATGATCAAGCATCCGTCTTAGTCTCAACGCGGCGCACTGGCGCACCGCATTCTTTGGTATTGAATGAGAGTGAATGAAATTTGCAAGCTAGTGCATGCGTGGGCGATCCTCTAGTTATAGTACACACAGGAAACTGATATACATAATGGTCGTTTGTGATAAGTTGTAGAAATATTAGACTAGCGAAGCAATGATGGTTTGGTGCATTTTTCCATCTCGGATAGCCTGAGGCCAGATTACATATGAGATGGGAAGACATAAAACAAAAGGCTTCTCTTACCTCGTGGATCAGGGATACCGCCTCACCAACAGTAGATTCATCGACACCATGACCATTGGCAAAACCTTGATAATTTTCTGACCCGTGCATACGAATTCCTAGTAAGAACAAGGTTAACGACGGCACAACAAAAAGTGGGGGCCACTCACCCAGTGTCAGTCTGACGAACTCATATACCGGCCTCGTTTTGGTGAGATATGGGCTAGCAGGAGCCGCTCCGCGTTTTCCAAATAAGTAGGCCCCACGAAGCCCACCCATGAGGAGAACCAGCCTCTCCGAGAAACGGCGACGGAATTCGGGAATCTGCACTAATGAAGATGCGGCTTCCAGGTTGGAAGAACAAATGAGGAAGTCGACGAGAATAATGGAGCAGGAGGCTGCAATTTTATGCATTCTTTCATGCAAATCTAATGTGCTGTTCTTTTCGAACGTAGCGATAGCAGCTTTGCGCACAAGTTGCTCAGCGACAGATAATTCGTATGGAGACAGCACACAGCCAAATGCAGCTGACAGTTCTTCATGACAAATATGACCTAGCCCAACCAAAAATTCACGTTGGAGAGCTCGCAGATCCAGCGCTGACACGCAAATATGGCTCAGTCCGGAGACACAGCGCAGTAGAGATGAATCTACCTTGGCAGATGGCGTATAAATACGACGACATCAAGATTGATAACACATCTAGAGAGGTCAAGGTTTGTCTTGCTGAGATTAACGCCAGCGAACTATGGACGTTGAGTATGAGTCAGAGAAATTCCCCATCAGGACAGATGAGACTTACTTGACTGCTTGATTGTGCTAGAGGCACCAGAGAAAGTCAGATCCCAGGAGCTTCAGGAGAAAGTGAACAATGAACTGACCATTTCCGCGGATTGGATATGTGTGGATACCGGAGAAGCTAAGTAACCCAATTCGCTCACATACGCAGCGGTCGCAATATCTATGCCTTTCGCGTGGTAGTTCAAGGACGGGTCGGTGGACGCTAACGAAGGGGGAAGTCCACGATTCATAGATGGATCCATGAGTTCTGCACATTGAGCGAACATCAACTTTCCGATATGATGGAGGGATAGACGAGTCTTCTCCATGGCGTTGGTGACAGCCATAGCCTGGAAGTTCCCGCCGTGATGCACATGGCCAGTAGTTCCATCGATCAAAGGATTATCGGTCGCTAATTGTGAAAATTAGTAAAACGACAGAAGGGCCCACATCAGATATTGACTCACTCGAGTTGCATTCTTTCGTTATGGTTGCAAGCGACGCCAGCAGATCTTCGATTTGAGGTCCTAAGAATTGAGGGGCTGTCCGAAGAGAATACCGGTCTTGTCGAAGAGTGCCTTCATCTTCTTTAATTGTAACTTCTTCTTCTTGCAGGACCGCGAACTGACTGTCCTCAAGGAGGTTCCATATAAGCCTCGCCGATTCTATCTGACCGGGATGAGGTCGAGCGACATCATGTATGAAAGGATGGAAAGATCCCCTTGTGCCACAGAGAGCTTCGACTCCCATTGCAGTAAGAACGTGGGACAACATTGTCAATTTGACCGCGTCGTCCAACACTAAGGAAGCGACCGCTGCAGAGAAAGCCGTCCCATTTAAAATTCCAAGATGCTCTTTTGAAACCAAGGGTATAGGCTCGATGTCGTGTCGCGCAAGGGCTTCACGACTTGGGACCATTTGCCGGAATCCGAAAACGGGTGGTCCATCGAATACTCGAATCGACGGATTTCCGCACAGTGTTCCTGCAATATACGAAAGGGGGGAGAGGTCTTTGGAAAGGGAGTTTGTTACTTATGTGCTCTCTAGCAGCGGGTTGGAAAACGTACCTCCGGAAGCCGATATACTTCCCCGCAACGGGACGACGGGGGTTATATTTGCAGATAGCACTTGATTCATTCTCTCTATAAGTTCCCAGCGAACCCCAGAGTGACCACGAATAAGGGAATTCATGCGAACCAACATAGCCGCACGTACCCAAGCCTCTGGCATGACTGATCCCATGGGATCGAGCAGAGGCAAAGCATCTGACGCGTTAGTTGAGGAAGGTAGAACCCCAGCATGCTGCATTTGCAGAAGAGCATGTCCAAGAGCTAAAGGCGAATCTGTCCTCGTGTCTGCACTCCCACCGAACCCGGTGGACACTCCTACAGTAGCGATTAATACTCAACGTATTGGGTACAGTCCCATGACAGTGACATACCGTATACAGATATCCCGTTATCAACCTTGTCCGCAATAGTTTTACGGCTTTGGTCGACTCTTTCCTTGGTCCGGGGGGACTGATCCAACTGAACGGATGCCCCGTGTCTAGATGCCGCGACGATGGCTGCTATTGAAAGAGTCTTGCCGTCCACTGTCACATTTTTGCCACATCTATAAAACATCAGTGTTTTTCGTCCGAAACATCAGACGAACGCAGGCTTACTTGTAATCCTCTAGGTCTGTACTGGAATCTACGAAAATCTGAAGGAGGGGGAGTTCGGCAGGGAATGTTAACATCAGTTTCATTGAGTTGAAGGCTTAAACTTTTTGATTCTGTCGTCGAGCTTTATGTGCGTTTGCATACGAATCTCACAAAGAGAAATGGGGACTCCTCCTCCGCTCGGAGTCCGATCGCAGTAGATAGATAACTACCATAGACGATAGTTCCGGGGCCAAGGGCATAGAAAATCGGAATCAGTGATAGTGCCAACCCTGGACGATCTATGAATTTTTTTCCAAGTCTGACTTTCACTGGATATTAATCTGATAAAGGGTGGTTACATCAAACTATTGCTCGTCGGATGGAGTTGGGACGAAGATATGGTATCTGGTGAGATATGAAAGTTCGAAATGCATTAACTGATCAAGTTGCTTCGCTACTTGGCTATCGCGTGAGGACTGCAAAAAAAACACAGCCACGCCCAGATGAGGTTACTTATCCTCCTCCCTGAACCAAGTCAGTCAGAGATGTACTAGAGGGAAGAAATATATTAGACACAAGAGATGTACTGAAGATAGCTGGTTATGTATGCTCAATCAATACCCATGCGGGGATTGATGCGGGGATTGATGCGAGAGCGGATATGTTCGGTTAAGCCCTGCGGACCCCTTCCCTGAAAGTAGACGATTTTGCGCTGTTCTGCGATGGTGTTGACTCCTGAGCGGTTCTGCTGTAGATTTCGTTGAGCGGACACTCGCTGAAAGCGATAGCAATTGCACCGTATGTACCTCCCTAGGCCTGGTCATCCCATCACGACCAGATACCTCTCATCACTTCTTTCATGCTTAGTTTCCTTGTACAGCCGTGTACAGCGTAGGCGACGTCCGACAATAGCTTAACACGATATGAAATTCAACGACAAACAACGGACAGAAGCAACTGGAAAACAAGTAGAGAAAATATGGACAAGAAGGTGAAAATGGTGCCAGGGAAGGTGGAAAAAGATCACACAAGCATATATACTAATTCATCAGTTCAAAAGAGAGGATGAAGCGATACCCACACTGAGAAAGGGTCATGAAAAAGAAGAAAGGAAAGACACCTATGTAACCTATATGTACCACAAAGTGCCACACAAAGCACAACGGCGGAAAGACAAGTGAACGAGCGTAAATAATGAAGGAAAAAAAAGGTATGTGCTAGTAGGGAGACAAGGAAGATAGAGAGGAGCAAGAAATGTGAAAGACATAGACGTAGATATAGAATAAAGGAACAGTAGTAGTAGTATACACCAGACGTACACCCAAATACAGTTATATCTTCATTCAGATTCCCGCTGACTCTTTTCATGAGAACGGATATTCATCTTTGTCTCCTGTCGTTGTTTCTCTTGGAGGCCTGACGCGAAACTCGGCCATGATACAAATGTGACTACGGAAAATAGAAAAGAACAATCAGTCATTCAAGAATGCGAAATTGAGAAAAAAAATGTGGAGGGCGAAAAGAAAATACTCACTCTGATGGGAAATGGACATTTGGGAAGCCCACGCACTTATTCATGTACACCGGGTCAACTTCTCCCAGGACCGCATTTACACCGAGACTAGAACCGGAATACCAGATGTAGTCCAGCACTCCACTGAACGAGGACACGTAGTTCGTCGTTGGGAGTAGTTCGGGTGAAGGGGTCGAGGTCGAAGATCTGAGGAGCGAAGACGAGGGACCTGGTACAGTATGGGAAGCGGAAGTAGTCGATGGTCCATGAATCGATAATAAATTATTCGACGACCCAAATGACGATGGATGATTTCCATTCACCGCACTAGCCGCAGGCGTAGAACCCATTGTCCTTATCGGCACATTTGTGGTTCCTGAAATCGGCGTCTGCGGTTGCTGCAACAATTGTGGTGCTCTCGAATGTGCACCATGCACCCTATGAGCCGATGCTGCGTATGCGCTTTTTAACCCGAGCCAACTTTTTAAGCCTTCTGGGTTTCCTCCTGCGGAACCGGGACCTGAACCTGCGCCCCCTGTGTACTTTCCGTACACATGTCCCATGAAATCCGGGTGGTCCTTCCTCAGCGTACCCGTTGACAAGAACTCGTATACACCGGAACCTGGGATAGAGTTGAAGTCACCACAGAATATTAGAGGGATTTGAGAGGCGGAAGTATATGTTGGCGGTTTCGGACGTTGGCGTCGAGCGGAAGGCTTCATGGAAGGTGATATAGGGGGTGACATTGACGAAGATGAAGGCGGCAAGGACGAGGAAATAGGGAAAGGAGAAGACGGCTCAGACGACGATGAAAATGATGAGTCGGCGATTCCATCGAAACCATCGACGGCATTCCCATTCGTCGTCTCTGGCTCAGGCCACAACCTTGGTGGCAGCTTTACAAACCTCTCGGCCATCTTCTCTACCTCCTCGACCATCAATGCGACATGCACCAGCTTAACATCACAAAACTTCGGGTCCCACAGAATATGCACATTCGCGACGAGCACCCTCGACCCTGTCTCCCTATTCTCGAAAGCACACGCAGTCGCAATATGGTCCTTCCCTAACACTCTGTTAAACATGTCCTCCGTCTTCTTGAAATCTTCTCTCTGCATCGCGACCGCACTGAACTCAATAAGGTGTTTCTCGATAAGCTGATACTTGTCTGCGCGAAAGAAAGTTGCCAACCCATCGACGAACCGTCTTTCGTTCTCGTTCGACATAGTCTTGGCACGAGACTTCGGCCAATAAACGGATTCGTAGCCGGCATCGGAGAGATGTTTGAGGAAAAAATCTTCATACGATGTTACGTCGACTTCTTGAAGACAGATGAAATCCGCTCCGTGGGCGAGAATTTCAGATAGGATGAGTTCTCGTCGATAGTCCCAGGCCAGTGCCCATGATGGAGTGTACCCGTACAGACGAACGGTAGCGGCGCGCTGACAGAGAATGTTATAGCACACGACAGAGATCGTCTCTGTTGACGGCGGCAGGGCTTCTTGTTCGGCTGGTGTGATGAGCGGTATCCACGCCCGATTTTGAGGTGGCGCCGCAACGGGACATGAATCTCGTAGAAAGGCTATTAAAGCGGGTGTACCGTCTTTGGTGATCAGATTTTTGAGGTTGCTGTCCAAAGGGTTGCCTTCAACGCCGAGAGTCTGTAGCTGGTGCAAAGTTCCGAACTCTGGTGGAATAGACATTATCTGGTTATCGAACAGATAAAACTCTTTCAAAGATACTAGCATGCCCAATTCTAGAGGCAGGGTCGTCAAAGCATTCCCCGACAGATCCAGCAACTCCAAATTTCGTAGCTGGGCGATTTCTGGAGGAATTGCGGTCAGACCGTTGTGATTAAGATAAAGATTTGCGAGGAATGTAAAGGAGAATAAGCCAGAAGTTGATGGAAGGTTCTTGATGCCCACTCCGCCCATATCCAACGATGTCCATGTCACCTCAGAGCGTGATCTGGGTGGCTCAGCGATGGGTGCGACTGTCGACGACGGGTGACTAGCGTTGCCGTTGGCAAGCGGTGACGAGTCCGATAGTGAAAGCTCTTCTGGCGATGGTTTCGGGTTTGGATTCGGATTGGTTATAGGTATGGCGGATTTCACAACTGTCCGGGAGGTCATAGCGCTTGCTCGTGCTCTATGATGCGGAGAGCGAGATTGCCTGACAATCTAATTGCAGTCAGTTGTCAGCATAGCTTTATCAAGCAGTGTATGTATCACACACCTCGCATTTCAACAACTGTTGTTGCCAATGTTGTGCCAGAGGCGCACTCGCTGGGCTGCCTTGATTCATCACTACATGCTGTTGATGAATCGGCGGGCTCGGATAATGAGGATTGTGGTGAGAGTGCGTATGAGTATGATTATGATTGTGGTTATGAGCGTGATTAGTTATGTTCTGCGGTGGCTGTTGACCAGATAAAATCTGATGGTGAGTTAATGGCCCAAGGTGATTATGTTGGTGGTGATGCTGAGGCTGGCTGTAGATTCCATATCCAGGTGAGGTCGGTGGTGGTGGCCCAGGTTGTCGAGGCCAGGTATCCGTTCCTATTTTCTGGCCTCCCGGGAAATACATCGAGCATGGAAGAAAGAGTACAAGGAACCGTAGTGATGTGTATGACCTAATCACTACTCCTAAAGTAATTTCAATTGATCCCGTTACCCATTCTGTTGAAAGAATTCCGATATGGTGTAGTGGCTAACATTATCACCTCTCATAAATGTTCGCGATAGCCCGGGGGTCGAATCCCCGGTCGGAATGTTGGTTGCTGAGATGTTTTTGATAATCGCATTCTGAACGTAGTAAGTAAATATATAATTGTTTGGATAAGCTTTGAACCCCGGGTCTTCGCCACATAGTTTACTTACACTACAGACTGTAGCCTAGGGTCGCAGCTTGTGGAGGCACTTTACTCCATACTGAAAGTCAGGTGAGTTGCAATTAGTCTTGAACTCTAAGTATGTATGGTGACATCTACTGTCATGAATCGATCTTTTTCCATTATTCTTTTCTTTTATTATTCTTTTTCTTTTCTTTACTTATCTAATCACCAAAGCGCTTACACTAGCGCTTATTATATTTTCATTATCATTTAGGTTACACGCGTCAACCTTATTGTTCTCGTGTTGTCATTTCACTTAGGCGCGACTCTCTTGTGCCTGTCAGTTCATTGACAGGACGACGACATTATTGTTCCGCCTCCATGCTTCTTTTTATATTGCCTTATTGTTTACTCACCGAATACCTACAGCTTTACTTATGGATACGAGCGACTCTTATTGTAGGTCCTCACGGTTACGGTGCGAGACGTCTCTCACGGTTTCATATCCCATTTTGTATATAAGACTAGATATTTGGTAGTTATATTCCTTAGCTCTATTCTTGTCTATTCTCCTCGGTAGCTAGACTTGTAGTTGGGTTGTTTTATCCATCCGCTTTTTGCTTTTTCATCCTCTTGCTCATCATCTATCGTGTGACGCCTGGTTGTCTCTTGTGAGAGCTAGCGAGTCGCTGACATCTACCATCAAACATATGAAGTGATCTTGGATTAAGTACAGAAGCATTTTAATTTGGTTTCACTGAACTTGCTTACTATTCAGAAAGGGAAAATATTAAAAGATTTCATGCAGCTTTGAGGAGTCATTGTTACAGGCAGACAGAATTTCTAATAACACTCGATTATTATGTGTATGGATTTTCTCTTTATCTAATGAGGACTATAATAGGTATATCAAAGTTAGGGAGATTCCTGTCTGCAAGAGATGATGAGAATACAATTGACTAAATTGGAAATAAAATAGATAAATTGTCTGCAATTCCACTAAATACAATGTGAAGAATTATCCCAACAATCAATTTATTCATTATGTCATATCTGTGCAAAGCTAAGTCCTTACGAAGCTTCGCAATTCTTTCCATAACTTAGATATATCACTTACATCCCTCTACCACTATGTATTTCCTTTGTGAATGATCCCTTCATTATCTTTCCATCCTTATCAGATCTGTATTATCCCTTTTTTATCCTTTCCTTTGTTCTTCACTTATGAGCTAACCCATTCGGGCCTGGCATCACTTCGCGATCCTGACTTACCTATAGTATAAAGCTATGGTATTGAATGGGTAGTTCTTCAGTTTAAATATCAACTTTGATAGCACTTTGATAGTGATACCAAATTAATCTACTATCTGTATCATTGTTTTTTAACATCCCTCTTGCCAGTATGTTCTGTGAAGGTCATTGCAAATGGAAAACATTTTATCTTCTTCTCTCTTGGACATGCAACACGTCGAGGACTTTACTAATAGTGGAGTCAAGGTCTGACTGCAAGTTTTAGGATCATCACCCTTGTGAAGTATTCTCCTTTGCTATTTCCTGTGATTAACCCCGTGACTCTTTCCAATGATCCCTTAGTGCATGATCATAACAGTGGTCCGACTACTGTCATGTCATGCTACACAGGATACAGTACTTCATTTTTCCTACATTTCCTCCTTTCTGTCAGCGACTCGCTAGCTCTCACAAGAGACAACCAGGCATCACACGAGAATCGATGAGCAAGAGGATGAGAAAGTGATGAGGATGAATAAAACTGTTATATATATGCCATGCTCCACTATGCTTTTCGGACTGATTTCCGCAGTCAATCGATCATCCTTTCAATCCATTTCATGTTTGTTACCAAGTTCAACTCAAATCTCTATTGATTTCATACTCCGTTCCTTGGCTCAAATACTTCGGAACAACCTCGGATACATCACATGACACTCGGTCGTCATGACCGATGTATTCTCACGCCTGTCGGCTCTTGGAAAACACCGTTATTGTATTATTTCGAATCCTTCTCACTTATTGTCTTTTATTTAACAATTAGGCAGTTTAGTACTTAGGTCAACTTGTTTAGTTTGGTTCCCCAGCTTGGGATAAAAGTTACCTTCTATATTCCTTCTCTATTATGCTTAATCACATCTGGATCAATCGATTGGATGCTTCCAATGCTCCGGAACTTCATTCTTCTTTGCACTTTGCAGGGACACCCAGATAACATGTAGGGAGCATTGCCGAAAGCTTCACTGAAGTCCCATCACTTCCCAAGGCCCATGTAGCCTTTCCATTTCTTCGTTTTGCCGTTACTATAGTTTCCGGACTTCGAAGCTTCAAACAGAGCTCCGGAACCTTGATCTATTTCCTTCCGGTGCACGGCTATAACAAAAACAACCCAACTACAGGTCTAGCTACTGAGGAGTATAGATGAGAATAGAGCTAAAGACTATAACTACAAAATACCAAGTCTTATATACTAATGGGATATAATGTGGTGACGAAGGGAGAAAGCACAGAGGAAGCACAGGCTCAAAGCACAAACCGAAGTGAGGGGTGGGGCTAGCACCACACACGAAGGCTGAAAGGTAAAATGATCAAGGCAGCAGTGATAGCGCAGGGGCCAATCACTAGGGTCGCACAAGGACAACTAGTTCCAAAGACCAAGTAAATATATTGAAGATAAACGATGATACAAGTACTAACCTAGTTCCAAAGACCAAGAGGTCAAGATGGGGAACTAGGTGTCAGCTTACTGCACTATATATACAAGTGTCTAGCTGAGTAAGCGACAGCACGGGAAGTTGATAGAAGTATGCGGAATGATGTAGAAGGATGCAGAAGAGTGTAGCTGGATCCAAATAGTAACAAAGATAAAGGAAGAAGGAAATATAGGAAAAATGAAGTAAGTACTGTATCCTGTGTAGCACGTCATGACATATAAAGCTGTGAGAGATGTCTCGCACTGTAACCATGAGTCACTCATATCCATGAGTAAGGCTGTAGGTATTTGGTGAGTAAACAATAAGGCAATATAAAAGGAAGCATGGAGGTGGAACAATAATGACATTGTCCTGTCAATGAGCTGACAGGCACAAGAGAGTCGCACCTAAGTGAAACAACAACATGAGAACAATAGGGCTGATGTTGTGACGTGCTATACAGGATACAGTACTTACCTTATTTTTCCTACATCTCCTCCTTCCCTCATCGTTGTTACTGCTTGGATACATCTACATTGTTCTGCATCCTTCTATCACATTCCAAACGCTTCCATCAACTTCCCACGCTGTCGCTTACTCATCTGAACCCTTGTATATATAGTACAGTAGTTGACACCTAGTTCCCCATCTTGACCTCTTGGTCTTTGGAACTAGGTTAGTACCTGTGTCATTGTTTACCTTCAATATACTTACTTGGTCTTTGGAACTAGTTTTCCTTGTGCGACCCTAGTGATTGGCCCCTGCGCTATCACTGCCGTCTTGATCATTATATCTTTCAGCCTTTGTGTGTGGTGCTAGCCCCACCCCTCACTTCAGCTTGTGCTTTGAGCCTGTGCCTTCTCCGTGCTTTCCCCCTTTGTCACCACAGCTGATGTGTGTAATCTAAACAGAAATGAAAATATAATAAGTGCTAGTGTAAGCACTTTGGTGATTAGGTAAGTAAAATAAAAGAAAAGGAGAAGAATAATAAAAGAAAAGAATAATGAAAAAAGAATGTTTTGTGACATTACCCCCTAGGGTGCGAGTTCCATGAAGCGCCTGTCATCTAATGAAATTTTTGGAGGGTAATTGTGGTGGTGTGGTTTTGGTATCTGGCTGGGGCATAGGGCGGAATAATTCGGTAGGAAATAAGGAAATCAGGATCTCGAGTCGATTTAGGGTGGCGGGTTTAGGTTTGGTCAGGTTCTTGTCATGGAATTCCTTCAACAAATCAGAGGAATGTGTAATATTTGACTGAGGCTCCCAAGTGTCCTCGTGTGTGTCACAAAGAGGTGACGACGGTGGCATGGCGGAGCGGAGACTTAGACGGAAACAGGCAGCTGGTCCCAATGACAAAGTTATATTGATAATAAATACAAGTAAGTAAGTAAAAGACATACCTGGTCCCAATGACAAAGAGGTCAAGATGAGGGACCAGGTTGTGAGGGCTGGCTTATATATACAAAGTGGAGTGTGGGAACGATGATGTAATACTGTATAGCTCAGGTGCAAGGAATGGAATGGAACTGACAGAATGGAATGGAAGGTTCCAGAATGACTATTGTAGGTAGGGGAACTTGGATGGTGTATCGTAGAGGAAGGAAAATGATAGGGGTAGCTCACTTCATGACATTACCCCCCTCCTTATGACCATTGCCCTCGATGGTCAAGCTTTTGCCGCCTGGGGGTGCTTTTTGTGGAATTTTCAGACTGTGGTTGGGGCATGTTCAAGATTTGGTGCAGGCTCCCATGAGTTGTGTCCTGCATTGTAGCCTTTCCACTTCACCAGATGCTCTAACTTCTTCCACCTAACCCGACTATCCAGGATGTCCTCAACTTTGTACTCTCGCTCGTCCTTATCTTCTAGGTATACTGGTTCTGGTAGTGTTGCCATTTTGCCGTTGACAGTGTTTCCTCTCCAGGGGTATAACTTATCGACATGGAACATGGGGTGGATGCGGTCCAGTGACAGTGGGAGGTCCAAATGGTAGTCCAAAGGGCCGACCTTCTCCAAAATCACATATGGTCCTAGCTGTCAGTCCCCAAGTTTCTCACTGGAAAGCTGGAGCTTGATGTCTTCTGTGCTTAGCCAGACCTGATCTCCCACTTGGAACTGATGTGCCTTTCATTTTCCCCGTTCATAGTTTTCCTTTTGTTGCCTTTTCCCCAGGTGTAGTGCTGCCCCAGCATCCTGTCGTGCATCCTGCAGTATTTGGATGTGATCATCCACTGCCGGAATTCCACTCCATTGTCCAACTGGAATATTAAATAGGGGAAGGTAACCATAGGTGAGTTTGAATGGGGATGTTCCAAGTGCAGAGTGGGTGCGAGAGTTAATCACAAACTCCGCCATTGGCAAGTGCTTCACCCAGTCATCCTGTCGGCATCCCACATATAGCCTGAGATACTTTTTGACTTCTTGGTTTGCCCGTTTGGTTTGTCCATTCACTTGGGGGTGATATCCCGATGTGAGATTTGATTTGATTCCTAGCTGGGAGAGTAGTGATCGCATAAGTTTTGCTGCAAACTGGGGTCCCCAGTCTGATACAAAGCAGAGGGGAAGACCATGGAGGCGGAAAATTTTGCGATAGTAGATGTCGGCCACACCTGCTGCTGTGATTGAGGTTGTACAAGGAAGTGCATGAATTTGTTTCCCATAAAGATCAGTGCAGACTAGGATAGCATCATACCCTTGTGAGTTGGGCAGCTGTGTGATCAGGTCGGCTCCCACTTCTTCCCACAAGCCTGCTGGGACGTCTAGAGGTAGTGTTACTGCTTGTGGGTGTCTCTGTATCTTCTTTCTTGTGCAAGTCTCACATCCTTCCACATACTTTTCTACAAAGGATCACAGGGTGGGCCACCAAAAATGTGTACTGACAAGATCAAGGGTATTGTGAAGTCCTGGGTGACCCGCAGAGGGGTTGTCATGACATTGTTTGAGTACTTCTGTCCATAGGTCGTCATCGGGTGGGACGTATACCCTACCTCGGTGGTACACTAGTCCATTGTCTTCTTTCCATTCCGCTATTCCATTGGCCAAGCATTTGAGACCCTTCTTCTTAAGCTCTTCCAGTCCCTCCAGTACCTGGGCCTCCCTTCACAATGCCTTTCGGATGCAGTCCTCCAATGGGTTCTGTAGTGAGGTTGCTGCCACTTGCATAAAGTGGGCTGGTTTCAGAATGGTCTGTTGTCAATTGTCTTCACTGTCCAAAACCTGATGTGCTGCCATGCAAGAGAGAGCATCAGCCTGTGTGTTTGTCTTGCCTGGGCAATGAGTGAGCTGGAAGTCAAATCGGGATAACCATAGTGCCCATCGTGCTTGCCGTCGACTGAGGTCCTGAGCAGAGCACCAGAATTCCAGGTTTGCGTGATCAGTGAGGATATCAAAGGTTTGTGGTGATCCTTCCAGGAAGCTTCTCCAGTCCTTTAGTGCTTCAATGATGGCAAGCATCTTTCGGTCATAGATTTTGTAGTTTTGTTCTGCCGGTTGCATGGAAGCAGATCGGAATGCCATTGGATGCCACTGACCATCATCTTGTTTCTGCATTAGAGCTCCCCCCATAGCAAAACCTGATGCATCTACCTCGAGTTGTGTGAGCCTGTTGAGGTCCCAGAGTGCCAGTACTGGTGCTGTGATGAAAGCTTCCCTTAGGGTGTTGAATGCTTGTTGCTGATGTGTTCCCCAGTTGAAGCCTGTGTCTTTCTTGGTTAGGTCACTCAGAGGGCGTGCTAGGCAGGCAAAGTTCTGTATGAATTGATGGTAGAAGTTAGCAAAACCTAGGAATCCCCGTAACTTTCGCAGATTCTTTGGTTTAGGCCAGTCACAAACTGCAGCTACTTTTACCAGGTCCATGCGCACTTCCCCTTCTGATATCACTAGTCCCAAGTACTCGATCTGGAGCTCCTCGAATTCACATTTCTTGGGTTGTAGGTAAAGGTTGTGTTTCTCTAGCTGTTTGAGTACTTCTCGCACTACCTGCCAATGTTCTTGTATTTCATTGGTGAAGATGAGGATATCATCTAGGTAGACTGCTACTTTTCCTGCGGCCACTAGGTCTGAAAAGATGGAGTTCATGAGCGCTTGGAAGGTGGCTGGGGAGTTGGTGAGACCAAAGAACATTACGCTGGGTTCAAATAACCCTCGGTTGGTTGCAAACACAGCTTTCCATTCATCACCCTCCTTAATCCGAACATTGTTATAGCCCCATCTAACGTCAAACTTGGTGAAATACTGTGCCCTCTGCAGACGGCTAACAATGTTGGCAACCAGGGGGAGGAGATAGCAATTCTTCAGGGTTACTTGGTTAAGTTTCCTGTAGTCCTGTATGAAACAGAGCTTTCCATCCTTCTTCTTTACAAAGAACACAGGCAATGACAGTGGTGACTTTGAGGGGCAATGTCAGCGACTTGCTAGCTCTCACAAGAGACAACCAGGTGTCACACAATAGACAATGAGCAAAAAGAGGATGGATAAGACAACTCAATGCTAGTCTAGCTACTGAGGAGAATAGACGAGAATAGAGCTAAGGAATATAACTACAAAATACCTAGTCTTATATATGAAATGGGGTATGAAACCGTGAGAGATGTCTCACACCGTAACTGTGAGGATCTACAATAAGAGTTGCTCATATCCATAAGTAAGGCTGTAGGTATTCGGTGAGTAAGCAATAAGGCAATATAAAAGGAAGCATGGAGGCAGAACAATAATGACGTCATCCTGTCAATGAGCTGACAGACACGAGAGAGTTGCACCTAAGTGAAATGACAATGCGAGAACAATAAAGTTGATGCGTGTAATCTAAACAGAAATGAAAATATAATAAGCACCACTGTAAGCGCTTTAATAATTAGGTAAGTAAATAAAAGAAAAGGAAAAGAATAATGAAAGAAAAGAAATAATGAAAAGATTGTTTTGTGACATCATCCCACCGGTTTGGTACAATGAGCTGTTGTAACCTGGCATTTTTTACAACCTTTGACGTACTTCCCAGCATCTCTCATAACTCCTGGCCACCAGTAGTCTCGAGTGATCAACTCCGTGGTTTTATACTGTCCAGGATGTCCCGCTAGCAGCGTATCATGGTACTGAGTAATTATTTTGGACCGGAGTAGGCAGTTTTTCAGTACATAAACACACCCTTTCCATGTAATAACTCTTTCAGTTTCGATCCACTTGGGATCCTTGGCAGTCAAGGTATCCTGTATGAGCCGATCTACCTGGTTTCTGCTTTTCCAAATTTCCGACAGTGAGAGGTCTTCAGGAGCTGATAGGTCAAGAGCACGAATGACAAGTTCTTGTTTCAGGAGAACAATGTTTTCATTGTCTCTGTCCCCCATCTCAAGACCTGTCATCCTCGACAGGGCATCAGCTTTTGTCATTGATTTACCAGGTTTATGGACAAGATTGAAATTATACTCCGCTAACTCCAATACCCAGCACGCTTATTGATGATTAAGTTTCTGCGGCTTCTTGAAGTATTGGAGGTTTGTGTGATCTGTAAAAATTTCGATCTGTTCTTCCGCCCCCAGCAAATGCTGACGCCAGTCGTCAAGTGAGTCCATAATGGCCATGAGTTCCTTGTCGTAAATCTCGTAATTGCGTTCAACCTCATTGAGGGAATGGGAACAAAAGGCAATTGGATACCACCTGTTATTGACAAACTGTGATAAGACAGCACCATTAGTGTAGTTGGACAAGTCAGATTCTACTCGGAACTTCCCATGGTTGCAAGGGATAAGCAAAACTACTTCCTCACAGATGCGGCATTTCAACTCTTCAAATGCTTCTTCCTGCACTCTCTCTCACTTCCAGGTTCCATTCCCAGTAAGCTGTGTCAGTGGCTTCACTACGAGACTAAACCCACGAATAAAGTGTCTGAAGAAGTTGCAAAACCCTAAGAATTGTTGAACATCATGCTTCTTGCGGGGAGTAATCCATTTTCGGACGGCTTGTACTTTCTTCAGGTCCATGCAAATAGTCCTGTTACTGATGATAATACCAAGGTAGTTGATGGCCGGCTTCTTGAAAGCACATTTTTCGGGTTTAAGAAACAGTTTGTGCTCCCATAGAATATTGAGTACTTGCTTTACAATTCATCGATGTTCTTTTATGCCATTGGTAAAAATCAGTATGTCATCCATGTAAATGATAACATGACCTCTATTGATGAGGTCTCGCAGGATATGGTTCATGAAACCTTGGAATGTTGCAGGAGAGTTAGTGAGTCCGAAGAACATGATGGTTGGTTCAAATAACCCCTGGTTAGTTTGAAAAGCTGCCTTCCACTCATCACCTTCTTTTATCCGGATGTTATTAAAGCCCCATCGGATGTCCATCTTTGTGAAGACCTTAGCACCCTTCAAATGATCAATCAGTTCCTGAATGAGCGGAAGTGGATACCGGTTTTTAACCATCATCTCATTCAGTTTTTGATAGTCTTGTACTGGTCGTAAGGTACCATCTTTCTTTTTGACAAAGAAGAAGGGTGGTGCCATCTGCGATGTGGAGGGTTGAATTCATCCAGTCCGAAGATTCTCTTCAAGAAACTTGTCGAGTGCTTCTTGTTCTTTCTGTGGTGACGAAGGGAGAAAGCACAGAGGAAGCACAGGTGCGAAGCACAAACCAAAGTGAGGGGTGGGGCTAGCACCACACACAAAGGCTGAAAGATATAGTGATCAAGACAGCAGTGATAGTGCAGGGGCCAATCACTAGGGTCACACAAGGAAAACTAGTTCCAAAGACCAAGTGAGTATATTGAGTGTAAATGAAGATACAAGTACTAACCTAGTTCCAAAGACCAAGAGGTCAAGATGGGGAACTAGGTGTCAACTACAGTACTATATATACAAGAGTCTCAATGAGTAAGTGACAGCGCGGGAAGTTGATAGAAGGATATGGAATGATGTAGAAAGATACGGAAGAATGTGGACAGATCCAAACCATAACAAGGATAAAGAAACGAGGAGATGTAGGGAAAATAAAGTAGGTACCATATACTGTGTAGCATGTCACAACACTTTCCAATTCAGCAGGTATACCTTGCAGTCTAGAGGCTTGGAGCCTGGCATCAGGTCAATAGCATGGTCCCATGGATGTCTCTGTGGTAACTGGTCGAACTCTTCCTGGCTAAAAACATTAGGATACTCCCTGACATAGAACTCGGAATTGTCAAACTCCTTCACCGTCTCCTTCTTCCCCTGTTCCTCCATCCATTTCCTCAACTGTACTTGTTCATGGACATACCTATCCCAGTCAAACAAGAAAAGTTGTTCACCTTTTTCTAACACATCTCTGGAGTGAATATCTTCTGGCGTCCAGAAGTGTGGGATGTAACCACATTGTGTTGGACACCTGTCGAAGGTTAGTTCAGACATCTCCCAATTGATACTTGGGTTGTGGTGTCATAGCCAGTCTAGTCCTAGAAAGATATTATTCTTTCCTAGACCTACTACTCCAAATTGTATGATCTCCAAGTGATTGCCGATAGTCATCCGCATCTCGACATACTTGTCTATTGAGCCAGAGTCATTGAGCATGCTGTTGGCATTATAGACAAGTGTTTTGACTGGTAAGTCCTTGGTGACAAGGTTGTGCCGTTTGATAAATTTTGAGCCGATACAGGAGCCAGTTGCTACACTGTCGAGAAGTTCTTGTGTGATGATCTGTCAACCATCCTCCAGTGTCTCGAGTATTGCTAGAAGCTTCAGGCTTTTGCCACGTGTCCCATGGACATAGCTCCTTTTGTTCTTGAGACTTCTGATGGCTGTGACTGCCATTTTCCAATTCTGTTTTCATAAGTCCATGATGGTTTCCTCCGAGGCTTCTCTTTCTCAGGAGGAGGGCATCCAAGTTCATAATAATCCTGCCGCCCTCAGGATTTTGTGGTGATGAAGGGAGAAAGCACGGAGAAGGCACAGGCTCAAAGCACAAGCCGAAGTGAGGGGTGGGGCTAGCACCACACACAAAGGCTGAAAGATATAATGATCAAGACAGCAGTGATAGTGCAGGGGCCAATCACTAGGGTCGCACAAGGAAAACTAGTTCCAAAGACCAAGTAAGTATATTGAATGTAAATGATGATACAAGTACTAACCTAGTTCCAAAGACCAAGAGGTCAAGATGGGGAACTAGGTGTCAGCTACTGTATTATATATACAAGAGTCTCGATGAGTAAGTGACAGTGCTGGAAGTTGAGAGAAGGATATGGAATGATGTAGAAGGATACGGAAGAATGTAGACAGATCCAAACCATAACAAGGATAAAGAAACAAGGAGATGTAGGGAAAATAAAGTAGGTACCATATACTGTGTAGCATGTCACGACAGATTTGGTCTTCCCTAACTCTCTGAGTTAGCCATTCAGTGGTGTTGGGTTCGTACTGTATAGGTTTTTCGGATTTTTCGGATTTGTGTGTGAAGGTGGATGCATTTTTTTGTCTAGTACCTGTACTAATTATATAATCAATGCCGTTATCAACAAAATTCGAAATGTCCATGTTCGAAGGCTCCTGCAGACCTATATCTACTGTGGAGCCTTTGAGAAACTGTTATATCTATGCAAGCTAAGTCTTTATGAAGCTTCGCGATCCATTCCGCTACTTAGATATTACTTATATCCTTTTACTACTATGCAATTACTTCGCGAAGGACTTCCGATGCGAAGCAATTACTCATTATCTCTTATCATCCTTATCGGATTTACACTATCCCTTTTATATCTCTTCCTTTGTTCTTGACTTACGAGCTAACCCATTCGGGCATGGCATCGCTTTGCAATCCTGACTTACCTTTAGTATAAAGCTACAGTATCGAATAGGTAGTTCTTTAGTTTAAATATCAACCTTGATAGCACTTCAATAGTGATACCAATTAATCACCTATCTGTATTATCGGTTTAACACCCTTGCTGTCAGTACGTTCCGTGATAGTCATTGCGAACGGAAAATGTTTACCTTTCTTCTCTTGCGGACATGCGAACTGTCGAGGACTCTACTAATAGTGGAGTCAAGGTCTGACTACTTTGTCTAGGATCATTTTACCTCGTGAAGTATTTCACTTCGTATTTTCCTGCGATCATTCCCGACGATCCCTTTGTGCACAATCATAACAGAAACCCAAATCATTAATAAAATCCACTCATTCCTGCTCACTCATATTCAGCATAATACCTCAGAATACCACTTTTCTCTTATGTGGGCAGTTCCTGCTCATGTGTCCTGGCTCTCCACAGTTAAAGCAAAGCCGATTCTCCCTTGCATGGTTGATATCCATCAGCCTGCCTGTTCCTCCGAATGTGGTGCTGGTGGCATCTCTTCTTGGTGCCGCAGGATACTCTACTCTCGGAGCTGCTTTTGGCTCTTGTCTGTTCTGCTGAGTGGATGACTGTCCCTGACTCTGTCCTTGTGGGTTAGTGTTCCACCACCCTGCATACCTGTATCCTCTCTTCTGTTTGGCCCACTGTTGTCTTATGTTATCAGTGCCAGTGACTACTTTCTTCAACTCTTTATAATCTTCAAAGGGCTCTGTCCGTCCCTTAATGATGTTGTATAGAAGGGTGTGATCAACAGCCCTCTCCGCCAGGGTAAGAACATGTGACTCATCCTTCTTGTACCCAGCGTCTTTCAGCAACAATTCAAACTCTTTGAAAAAGTTGCCAGCTGAAGACTTCCCCTGTCAGATATAGGTTAGTTTGTCGCAGGCTTCCTTCTCCTTCGCGACATTAGTGAACTCCTTGTCCATAGCGTCAATGAGCTGCTTCCTGTCATGAAACAATCTTTTTATTATTCTTTTCCTTTTCTTTTATTTACTTACCTAATCACTAAAGCGCTTACTCTAGCGCTTGTTATATTTTCATTCTTGTCTAGGTCACACACGTCAACTTTATTGTTCTCGCATTGTTGTTTTACTTAGGCACGACTCTCTTGTGCCTGTTAACTCCTTGACAGGACAACGTCACTATTGTCCCGCCTGCATGCTTCTTTTGTATTTGCCTTATTGTTTACTCACCTAATACCTACAGCCTTACTTATGGATATGAGAAACTCTTATTGTAGATCCTCACGGTTTCATATCCCATTAGTATATAAGACTTAGTATTTTGTAGTTATATTCCTTAGCTCTATTCTTGTCTATACTCCTTGGTAGCTAGACTTGTAGTTGGGTTATTCATCCTCATTGCTTTTTTGTCCTCTTGCTCATTGACTATCATGTGATGCCTGGTTGTCTCTTGCGAGAGCTAGCGAGTTGCTGACACTTCCCCATAATGTCCCATAGCCCCTTGTCAATGTCAAAGTGGTCGTCAGTGTATATCTGGGCCCATTTGTCGGCCTTTCCTCTGATCAGGAAGGACATAATGATGGTGGTGACACGATGGGAGTTGTCTACCTGCTTTGTCTCCGTCAACTCAGAGACATAGGCCATCATCCTTGGTCGCCATGGTTGATAGGTGGTGGGATCTCCATCATAGTTCCCTGGTGTATTAACGAATACATGGCATGGATTAGAGGTAGCATTGGTGACTTCTGGTAGGTTGGGCTCATGTATTGACCTGTCAGTCATGTTGGGTTATAGTAGGAGGGGTAAGTTTGGTATGAATGAAAAATGTGTAATGTATCGAAAGGAACTAGTCTCCAATGGAATGTTGAATCCTAGGCAAGTTTGTAAAAAGTTTGTTTGTGATGGGTGGTGTGTGGTAGAAGCTCTATTCTTCTGTCAGCGACTTGCTAGCTCTCACAAGAGACAACCAGGTGTCACATGAGAATCAATGAGCAAGAGGATGAGAAAGCGATGAGGATGAATAAAACAACCCAACTACAGGTCTAGCTACCAAGGAGTATAGATGAGAATAGAACTAAAGACTATAACTACAAAATACCAAGTCTTATATACTAATGGGATATGAAGCCATGAGAGATGTCTTGCACTGTAACCATGAGGATCTACAATAAGAGTTGCTCGTATCTATAAGTAAGGCTGTAGGTATTTGGTGAGTAAACAATAAGGCAATATAAAAGGAAGCATGGAGGCAGAACAATAATGACATCATCCTGTCAATGAGCTGACAGGCACAAGAGAGTTGCGCCTAAGTGAAACAACAACACGAGAACAATAGGGCTGACATCCTTCTACTCTAAAACAGGTCGGGGCGCCTATTACTTAATATTACTAAGATTACTTAACTTCGAGTAAAGAATTAGTCCGAGTAATCAGCTGTCATGTGCCAGCACTTTGGGCTCTCGGGTCCCTACACCAGCGCTTATTCTCAGTTCTATATCAATATTGATTGCCAAGAAGTCCACCTACACTGCATGCAAATTCCTATAACTTACCTCACCTTATGTTAAAATTATGATAAATCAACAGGAAAGTTTTTTTCCATAATAATCTTGAGTTATTTTAATCCGATTATAAAATTATGCTAAACCAAAAAAAAATCTACAATCCATTTACTTAGCATAATACATGGTAATTTATGATAAACATGTTTTGAATATATTTAATCATTGCTTTGAAGATATTTTATACACTTTACTGTAAACAAAAAACTAACTTATTGCAACTATGATTAATTATGGAAAAATACATGTTAGATGATTGTGTTGTTATTGAAAGCTCTAAAATAAACTTGATTGAGATATTCTCTAGTTATTCATAAGATATAGTATTTCAAAGTATAAATTCAGAATAACATGGAATCATTACTCTAAACTTGACCTGAGATAATTAATTAATTATTTTACTTTTGTGCTTTGGGTGCTGTATGACTTTTATGAAAATACTGTATTCAATCAATATAAACAAACTTATATACAGTAAAACTTCTGTCAATTAATATATAAGTGCAATAGAATAAGTATTTCAAAATCTTGGTTTGGTTATGTTGAAGAAGGTGTAAATTTGTATTAAATTTATTGTATTTGTATAGTTTGATTTGAATATATCAGTATGGCCAATGAAGATAATTTAACAAAAACTACATTATAAAGTATGTGTAGTTGAAGGAATTTATGCTAAAAATATAATAAAGTTATCTTGAATTTATCATAGAAAAATTATAATAACCACAATGTTACTTAACTTCTTTATATTGAAAATATGCAGATATAATTATAATACTATAAGTAATATAGATTAGTACATCTCAACATAACTTCACAGTAATCTAAATCTGGGTATAGTAAATATACATTCAGTATAAGTTCAGAGTAAGGTTGCGTCAATTGGTTTAATATGATAGATTCTTGGTATCTATATCTTATCAAGCTGTAATACACATTGATATTTCTATTCAAGAAACTTGAAAATTACATCAATATTTGCAATTTTTAGTATACTATAATCCTAACACAACTATAGTAAAGTTATGCTAAAATGTACAAAAACTATGATAGACTTGTAGTAAATCACAAATAAATGTTTTGATTTGAAGATTTGAGAGCTTCCTAGAGAATCTGGCAATTCAGAGCTTCTTTGAATTCTTAGAGTTCAGAGATATCATGAAGTTCCCTGAGTTCCAGAGGTTCATGTAGTTCTCAAAGCTCAAGGATTTCCTGGAGTTCCTGGAGTTCCTGGAGTTCTTGGAGTTCTTGGAGTTCCTAGAGTTCCTGGAAATCTTAAGCATCATGGATTTCCTGGAGTTCCTGGAGTTCCTAGAGTTCCTGGAAATCTTAAGCATCATGAATTTCTTCTTGACTGTGTCGTGACATGCTATACAGGATACAGTACTTACTTCATTTTCTCCTACATTCCCTCTTTCCTTTATCTTTGTGACTACCTGAACCCTTCTCCATGTTTCCATATCCTTTTACTTCCATCTATCATTTGTCAGAACCTTCCATCACATTCCAGACATTTCTATCGGCTTCCCACGCTGTCGCTTACTCATCTGAACCCTTGTATATATAGTACAGTAGCTGACACCTAGTTCCCCATCTTGACCTCTTAGTCTTTGGAACTAGGTTAGTACTTGTATCATTGTTTACCTTCAATATACTTACTTGGTCTTTGGAACTAGTCTTCCTTGTGCAACCCTAGCGATTGGCCCTCGTGCTATCGCTGCTGTCTTGATCATTATCTCTTTTAGCCTTTGTGTGTGGTGCTAGACCCACTCCTCACTTCAGCTTGTGCTTGAGCCTGTGCTTTCCTCTGTGCTTTCTCCTCCCTTGTCACCACATTAGGTCAAGATCTCTACTCGTACCATCAGCCTTTCCAACTGATCCTACGAGGAGTGAAAATCGGACTTACCCGGTTCTCCACCTTCCATTGCCATTACGCCTTTGTTCACACCAGACATCAATTGTTCAGGATTCCAGCACGCATTTGATACTCAAGATCAGTGCGACGGTCACTCTAAATACAATCCAGACGAAGAACGTGACACTTGGTTTGACTGCAACAAAAACCCTTGTCCCAATCGATACTGTAACCCTGCTCCCATCGCTCCAAGCAATTCAGAAAGCGGACGATTTATAACCATCCCCAGAATTCCAAGCCGGATTGGTAGACTTTCAAACCCTACCAGTGCTGTCCCATCTGCTAGAGCCTCTCCTGTGCTTATTCCCACTGCTATCCCAGAGCCTATCGTCATCGATATCTCAGTCACACCAGAACCATTATCCCCATCTCCTGAACCTATCCCTGTCGAAACCACTCTCATCATGGCCCATCCCCCTACCACCCAAGACCTTGCCGTGCTAATTCAACAACTTGCAACACAACAGATGGCGCTACAAACGGCAGTAGCCAGTATTGCTAACAACATAAGCACCAATAAAGGTGTTAGCAAACCCCAGACGTACGACGGGAAGCGCAGTGATGATGCAAGATGCTTCATCGCCGCTTTTGAACTCTGGGCTCAGGGGATCCGTTCCCTTAGTGATGAACAAGAGAGAATAAAATCGGCTATCACATACCTGGACGGTGATGCTGCCATCTGGGCTACTCCCACCTCAGAGAATATCAGTCAGGTCACCCGAGCAGTTGCTTCAGGACTACCAGCTCCTGCCCTCCTCTACCCAACCTGGGCTGATTTTGCTGGCGCCTTTAGGCAACGGTTTGAAACAGCGGACCCGGTAGTGGAGGCCAAATGCGTTCTCAAAAGTCTTTGGCAAGGAAGGGACCGTGTGGCAACATATGCTGCCACCTTCAAGCAGTATGCTAGCAGGACAGGATATTCGGATGCTGACCTCTGAGATCGTTTCTATGACCATCTCTCGAAGCGAATCAAGGACAGATTGGTCAACTCTCAGGCCAATACGGACTTTATGCACGATCTGATTAGTGAAGCAATTCGGATCAACAACTGACAGAATGAATGTGCCGATGAGGAAGGGAAACAATACTCCTGGAACACTCCCAGCTTCAGCTCCTATACCCCAACTCCCTTCGTCCCGGCGCGCGATCCAAATGCAATGGAGGTAGATGCCACCTCTACGGGACGATCTGCCAAGGACTACCGTAGGGCTATGGCAGGCAGATGTTATGGATGTGGGTCCAAAGAGCACCGTAAGGTGGACGGACACCACGAACGTGATATCTGCAATCACTGTGGGCTAACCGGTCACCTGGTGGCTGTCTGCCGCAGGAAGTTCCTAGGACTCCCAAAACCCCTCCCTCGTTCTGCAGCTGCTACCTCAATGGTTGTGGAGCCTTCCACTTCCATTGCTGCTGCAACACCTGCCCCGGCGACGGACTTCACGAAGATCTTTCAGATGCTCACTGCGGGACAAAAGGAGTTGGCAGAGCAGATGGCAGAGCTGCGTTCGAATTTTTAAAGTGGGAACCCACCACGGCTGCTGCCTGGTTCCCTAGTCTGTATTATTCCTCTACTTCTACCTACACATCTATACCCTCATGTACCATTGGCTCTGCTCAATCTAGTGACATTTCTCACTTCCGTGTTCCAATTAAGTTGCAAGGCAGATTCGAGAATACAAACAGTGCAGCAATGATAGACTCTGGCGCCACAGGTCTTTTCATTCATGAACGTTTTGTGAAACAACATTGAATCCTCCCTCATCATCTCCATCAGCCCATTGCCCTCTATAACATTGACGGATCTCCTAACACTGCAGGACAGATCACACATTCTGTACGTCTACTGTCCACCATAGACCAAAACCAACCCCAGCTCCTTGAATACCTTGTCACCAACCTTGGTTCTGAAAACATCATCCTTGGACTCCCCTGGCTCCGAAAGGTCAACCCAGACATTGACTGGAGAGAAGGGCGACTGGCTATCACCCGCCCTATAAAAGTCCCATCTCCCATGACCATCGAGGAAGTCCCTGAACCCAAGGAGAGTAACGTGGGAGGAACCACAGAGCACATTGTAGAAGCAAACCCAGATGGGGGCCCCACGTCCACCCCACATGTTCACTTCTCCACCCCGGAGTCTGACGACCAATCCCAACTGCCCGAAGAAATGCCTCCCAGACCCGACACAGAGATACATGAGTACACAGAAAGCACACCTCTGTATCGACTGATAGGCAACAGGAAACAAAGAAGAGCGTTACTTCGAGCAGGAATCATTGGCCATACGTCAGAAGAACTATGGTGTTCCGCAGGGTACACATATTCACAACAACTGGCAGAGGCCGCCTACAAAGAGAAGCCAATTAAATCTTTCGAAGAGATGGTCTCCTCCGCATATCGGAAACATGCAAAGGTCTTCTCCGAGAAGGAATCAGAATGACTACCGGAGCATAAACCTTGGGATCATGCCATAGACTTGAAACCCGACGCTCCTGAAACTATGCGCACCAAAATCTACCCAATGTCTCCAAATGAGCAGGAAGAGCTTGACTGATTCTTGGAAGAGAATCTACGCAAAGGTTACATTCGCCCTTCCAAATCCCCATTGGCATCGCCTGTCTTCTTTGTCAAAAAGAAGGATGGTAAACTTCGATTTGTTCAGGACTACTGGCAGCTCAATGAATACACGGTAAAAAATTGATACCCACTCCCTCTCGTTACAGACATTGTCAGTCGACTGCGCAAAGCCAAGCTCTTCTCCAAAATGGACGTTCGCTGGGGGTACAACAATGTGCGAGTTAAAGAGGGCGATGAATGGAAGGGAGCATTTGCCACAAACTGAGGACTCTTTGAGCCCCTCATTATGTTCTTTGGTCTGACAAACTCGCCAGCTACGTTCCAGGCTCTCATGAATTCCATATTTGCTGACCTCACTGCTGCTGGGAAGGTGGCTGTTTACCTGGGTGACATCCTAGTTTTCACAGAAACTGTCGAGGAACATCGCATGGTAGTCAATGACGTTCTTGCACGCCTTAGCCAATACGACCTGTACCTGCGGCCGGAGAAATGTGAATTTGAACGGTCTTCTATTGAATACCTAGGTCTAGTGATCAGTGAAGGAGAAGTGCGAATGGACCTAGTCAAAATAGAGGTGGTCAGAAGCTGGCAGGCACCTACAACGCTATGTGATCTTCGAGGTTTCCTAGGATTTGCTAACTTCTATCGGAGATTCATCGAAGGTTTTGCAAAGAAAGCACGACCTTTGAATGACCTCACCCACAAAGATACCAAATGGAACTGGGGATCCCTACAGCAGGAAGCTTTTGAATCATTAAGGGACGCCTTCACCTCCACACCAATCCTCACACTATGGGATCCATCAAAACCAAGCCGGATTGAAGTGGATGCATCAGGCTTCGCCACTGGAGGTACTCTCTCGCAACTACAGGAGGATGGACTCTGGCACCCTGTCGCTTATCGTTCCTCCTCCATGGATCCAGCTGAGCGGAACTACAAAATCTATGACCGAGAAATGCTAGCCATTATCGAAGCATTGAAAGACTGGAGAAGCTTCTTGGAAGGATCCCCAGAACCGTTTGATATCATGACCGATCACCAGAATCTGGAATACTGGAAAACAGCCCAAGACCTCAGTCGTCGACAAGCACGATGGTCACTATGGCTCTCCTGGTTTGACTTCCGTCTTAACCACCACCCTGGTAAAGCAAATACTCAAGCGGACGCACTTTCACATATGGTGCAGCACCAAGTCACAGATGCAGAGGACAACAAGGAGCAAATCGTACTGAAACCAGAGCATTTCCTTAATGCAGCAACCATGGTCCTTCTCCACAACCCCCTCCTTAACCGCATCCGACAGATCAGTGAACGAGAGGCCGAAGTATTAAACGGTCTGAAAGGCATCAAGGCACCCCAGAGTCTTACAGGTGGTCTAGCCGAGTGGAGAGAGGAAAGTGGCTTGGTTTACTATCGCAACAAAGTCTATGTACCACCAGATAGCGCGCTACGGAAAACAATCCTGCAACAATGTCACGACGCCCCCACCGCAGGCCACCCCGGTATGCATGGCACACTAGAACTAGTCGGTAGACTCTACTGGTGGCCCGGAATGCGCTCGTTTGTAGACAAGTACGTCAATGGATGTGACCACTGCCAGCGCAAACGCCTGAACCCCCACCATCCCTCTCCTCTTCAACCTCTTCCCATACCGGAAGGACCCTGGCAGGACATTGGTGTGGATCTCATCAGGGAACTACCTATGACACAGGACGGCCACAACGCTATCATCACCTTCGTGGACCACTACACAAAGATGGTTCACTGTTTCCCCTGCACCACTGAGATAACAGCAGAAGGAGTAGCAGATTTCTTTTATAAAGAAATTTTCCGCTTACATGGCCTACCCTGTTGATTCATCTCTGACAGAGGACCCCAATTTGCAGCAGACGTTATGCGACAGCTACTGAAGCGACTTGGAATTGACTCCTCCCTGACCACAGCCTATCACCCCGAGACAAATGGGCAGACAGAACGTGCTAACCAGGAAATCGAACGCTACATTCACATGTATGTAAGCCACCGACAGGATGACTGGGACCTCTTAATCCCCACTGCCGAGTTTGTCATGAACGCTCGTATCCACTCCGCACACAGCCACTCCCCCTTCAAAACACTTTATGGTTATACCCCGGAGTTCACCATTCCAAACGGCGTCGAGACAAAATACCCATCCATTGAACACCGACTAGAACTGCTACAACATGCACGGGAGGATGCAGAAGCAGCACTACGGATGAGCAAAGAGCGCATCAGAGAGGGAGCAAAGGGAAAAGTACAGGAATTCGAAGTAGGACAACCAGTTTGGTTATCCTTGAGCAAATTAAAGGTGCAGCAAAAGAACCAAAAACTGGGGAGCAAACGCCTAGGTCCATTCGAAGGTGCAGAGAAAATGGGTCCACTCATGTACCGGTTAAACCTACCCACCTGGATGAAGATCCATGACAACATCCATACCAACCGCCTGACCCCCTGGAAAGGAAATGACGTTAACCGAGTTGAACCACCACCACCAGAACCCGAAATCGTGGAGGGAGAGGAGTTCGATGATGTAGACATGGTCCTGGACAGCCGGGTCTTTGGACAGTGGAAAAAGCTGCAATTCCTGGTAAAGTGGAAAGGGTATGATGAGGGACACAACAGTTGGGAGCACGAAGAAAACTTAGTGGGCACAAGTGACGATGCAATTGTGGATTTTTATACAAGACACCCAAACACACCACAAAAAATTTCAGCTGCCATCTTCTACTCCTTGCCCTGGCAACCCTATGAAAACTTTACAGAAATAGTCGCTTGGACATCGACTGTAGAAGGGGGGTAATGTCGTGACATGCTATACAGGATACGGTACTTACTTCATTTTCTCCTACATTCCCTCTTTCCTTTATCTTCGTGACTACCTGAACCCTTCTCCATGTTTCCATATCCTTTTACTTCCATCTATCATTTGTCAGAACCTTCCATCACATTCCAGACACTTCTATCGGCTTCCCGCGCTGTCGCTTACTCATCTGAACCCTTGTATATATAGTACAGTAGCTGACACCTAGTTCCCCATCTTGACCTCTTGGTCTTTGGAACTAGGTTAGAACTTGTATCATTGTTTACCTTCAATATACTTACTTGGTCTTTGGAACTAGTCTTCCTTGTGCGACCCTAGCAATTGGCCCTCATGCTATCGCTGCTGTCTTGATCATTATCTCTTTTAGCCTTTGTGTGTGGTGCTAGACCCACTCCTCACTTCAGCTTGTGCTTGAGCCTGTGCTTTCCTCTGTGATTTCTCCCCCCCTTGTCACCACAGACTGCTTTTGCATCTTGACAATTGACTATCTGTAGACTGGACCTTCCAATGCACATCCTCAGCAGAATCAGGCTCAGCCTCAGGTAAACATAATGTGTTTTTTTTCCTTTCAAATAGCTAACTATTACTTTTGATCCATCTTGGCACTTGACTGTCTGTAGGCTGGACCTTCCAATGCACCTCCTCAGCAGGATCAAGCTACTGGGGTTGGTCAGCCTCAGGCAAACATAAATTTTAATTAACTGTTCTTTTCTATTTACTATTTTGCCTTCAGTATCAACATCTTCCACAGCATTTGCAGGCAATGTTAGCTTCTGTACCTCCACATCCTGTGCATGGTCAAAGAAGCAATCAATATGGAAGAGGTATGGACTTTCCTCCTGCTCCTCAACAACCTGCTTTCCCTTTCCCTCTTCCTGTCCCTCTTCCTCTTCCTGTCCCTCTCCCTCACTTTCAACCTTTTCCTCTTTCTCCTCCACCTGCTTCTCCTCCCCAAGTTATGGATTATGAGCCTCCTCCTGTTCCTTCCCCTTTGCCATCTCCTTCTCCTCCTCCTTTTCCCCCACATCAGCCAGTTCCTGTAAATTCTCAGAATCTACCTATAGCTCTGAGGCCAGTTCAGGATGATGGAGTTTACAATGAGCTTTTCTTGGGCCAAATGGACAAGGAATGTCCAAACTGTCATGCTTTACATTGGGAGGCAGAAAGGCGCAAGAAATCCTCAAAGCGCAATCCTAAATTTGGTAAATGCTGCTGGTCTGGAAAGATTATACTCCCATTTCTCCAGAGGCCTCCTCTTGAGCTGGAAATGTTATTTAATAGTCAGGATCATAACTCTAAGCATTTTTTGGAAAACATCAGAGCTTATAATGCTGCCTTTGCATTTGTATCATTGGGCATGAAAACACAACCCCAAAATGATCCTGAGCTACCACAAACTGGACTGCGGCAGTTTAAAATCAAAGGAGAACTATTTCATAGTTTGGGCTCCCTCCTGCCAGAGGTGGGCAAGAATCCTGTTTATGCTCAACTATATATTATGACTCCTGAAACTGCCCTGGAAAGGCGCATGGTGAACAATGCCCGCTCTGGATTGCTTAATCCTATAATGACAGTTCTTGATGATTGCCTTTGAAGGAACAACCACTTCTTCAAACTGTACAAGACTGCCCATGAGCATATAGCTGATGAAGAACAGACAAATCCAGGGTCTGCAAATCATACTGTATGTGTTAGGCTTCACTTTTTGGACTCTACAGATTCAAGGAGATACAACTTGCCTACTGCAGAGGAAGTTGCTGTTATTCTTCCTGGGCCTGGTGAAGCTGCTGGTCATAGAGATATTATTCTGCAGCATAAAGCAGGACCCCTTAAGAGAATAGTAGAGTATAATCCTGCATATGCCCCACTTCACTATGTATTGCTTTTCCCCAGAGGAGAGTTAGGTTGGCATTAAAAAATTCAATATGCTCATGGTGAAGGAACTAATCCAAATGAGGAGGATGAAACTGAGACTTCCAAGAGAATGTATGTTTCTCAGATGGAATACTATGCTTTTTGTCTTCATCAACGAAAAACACAGTTTGAAAGCTCTCATTTGTTTATGGCCAAGAATTTATTCCAGCAGTTCATAGTTGATGTGTTTGCCCAAGTGGACCAGCAGCGACTGTCCTGGCTTAAATGGCACCAAAAAGAGCTTAGAGCAGAATTATATTCAGGTTTAGTTGATGCTGTACAGGCTACAGATACAGATGTTGCAGATATTGGACAGTGTATCATTCTACCTTCCTCCTATATTGGGGGCTCAAGACATATGTTCCAGTTGTATCAAGATTCAATATCCCTTTCGCGTCATTTTGGAAAGCCAGATCTCTTTGTGACTATCACAGCTAATCCTAATTGTCCTGAAGTCAAGGCTGCACTACTCCCTGGGAAAACTCCCAATGACCGCCCTGATATCATAGCCCGTGTATTCCGTGAAAAAGTTCGCATTATACTGAACCTGATTGACAAAAGGTGTTTTGGGAAGTGCAGGGGTCAGGTGTACACTATTGAGTTTCAGAAAAGGGGTTCGCCTCATATTCATATCCTTATTTTTCTCCATCCAGAAGATAGATTTAAAGAGCCCCATCATATAGATCAACTTATATCTGCTCAGCTACCTGATTCAAACTCTCACCCAAAGCTATTTAAGTTAGTCCAAAAGCTGATGATTCATGGTCCATGTGGAGCACTCAATCCAAATGCCTCCTGCATGAAGGATGGAAAGCGTTCAAAGGGTTTTCCAAAACCTTTCCAGCCTGAGACTTCCCTTTCTGAAAATGGCTATCCAGGATATGGTCGGCCAGACAATGACAGAAAGTGCAAGAAAACTGTCAATGGTAGAGACATTGAGCTTGACAATATATGGGTGGTTCCTTATAATGCTTGGACACTCATGGAGTTGGAAAGCCATGTTAATACTGAATGCTGCATTTCTATCAGGGCTCACAAGTATCTTCACAAATATGTTTACAAAGGTCATGACCGGGCAACTATGCACATTGGTTCAAATCAGGATGAAGTGCAGTTATATTTAGATTCACATTATATTTCTGCTTCAGAAGCCAGTTGGAGATTGTTTTCTTATGCTATGCATGAAGAAAAGCCTAAAGTTACAAGGTCAGCTGTGCATACTCCTGGAGGTCAGATGGTTACATTTGATGCAGACAATGGACAAACATTGTAAGAGATTGTCAATGCTGCAAGCACCAAGAATAGCACACTCATGGGATATTTTAAAGCCAATGCAGAGGAAGAGGAGAGAGTTAGGGAGGATCCAGCAAATGCTGTAACAACAGCTCGGTCTCTGCTGTATCAAGAATTTCCATCAGAATGGGTTTGGAATAAAAGCAACCACAAATGGACAGTTCGCAAAAAAGGTGACCATGCTGTTGGTAGAATGTACTCTGTTCATCCAGCTGCTGGGGAGAGATTTTACATCCGGCTATTATTAACAGTTGTCCGGGGGGCCACTTCCTTTGCCCATCTTCGAACATATAATGGTGTTGAATACCCAACATTTCAGGAGGCATGCCTTGCTCAAGGCCTTTTGCAGAATGACTCTGAGTGGAAAGACTGTTTGGAAGATGCACACCATATGCAGACAGGATCATGCCTTAGATCACTGTTTGCAACAATTTTGAAAGATTGTCACCCTGTGCAGCCAGGGTTATTATGGGACCAGTTCAAGCAGTATATATGTGATGACCTTGAACAGTACTTATTCAGTAAAAGAATTGTGGATAATCCAACACCAGAGCAGGTTGAGGATTATGGCCTATATCTTATTGACAAGATTCTTTTCCATGCAGGAATATTTGAGGGAGTCAAACAGTATTTGGGAATGCCAATACCCAACTATGAGTTTTGGTCTCAAGTGGAAGGCAACAGATTGATTGCTGAACAGCTGGACTTTGATGCTGAAGAGCAATTGCAGAAAGGAACAGAAAACTTATCCAAGCTCAATGCAGGCCAAAGGCATGCATTTGACCAAATCATGAGTGCTATCAGAGAAAATAGACCCAGGATGTTTTTCCTACATGGTCCTGCTGGAACAGGCAAGACTTTTACTTACAACACCCTTTGTTATATGCTTCGGGGAGAAAGAAAAATTGTTCTCTGTTGTGCATCATCTGGAATAGCTGCACTGCTACTTCCAAAGGGTTGGACTGCACACTCAACTTTTAAGATTCCAATTGAAATTTTTGAAGGAAAGGTGTGTTCTGTCAAAAAGAATTCTGATTTGGGGAAGCTGTTGCAGGAGACTGCTCTAATTATATGGGATGAAGTTCCAATGCAGAATCGGTTTTGCCAGGAAGCAGTAGATCTAACTATGCAAGATCTTAAATCAAGTACCACACCTTTTGGGGGAGTGACTGTGATATTTGGTGGAGACTTTCAGCAAATACTTCCTGTAGTGCATAAAGGAAGGAGGGAACAGATAGTTGGTGCCAGCATTCAGCGATCTAGGCTTTGGCGGGACATTGAGATTTTGCATCTAACTGAAAACAAATGACTTAGCAGTGGAACAGAGGAGGACCAGGCTTATGTTGAATGGCTTTTGAAAGTGGGTCATGGTTCAGATAATGATGCAGAGAGTCAAATCAAACTGGATCCCACAATGAGATGTGGAGATAGCATTGATTCATTGATTTACACTATCTATCCCAGCCTGGACTTGATTGACCCTGAACTGAACAATGATGCATGGTTTTTGGAACGTACTATCCTATGCCCCAGAAATGATGCTGTTGATAACTTGAATATGAAGTGTCTAAATGCACTCAAAGGAAACATTCACACCTATCATAGTGCTGATAGTGCTGTAGTGGATGAAGATCCAGAGAATGATCTGCAGTATCCTGTAGAATATCTAAACAGTATCAATGGATCAGGTCTACCTCTTTCCAAACTATCTCTAAAAATTGGTGCACCCATTATGGTGCTTTGAAACCTTGATCCAGTGGCAGGTGTTTGCAATGGAACATGTGCAATCCTTACTAAATGTACTGCAAGGGTATTGGAAGCAAGAATTCTGGGAGGTGATAATGCAGGTATAACTTTTCTAATACCACAGATCACCATAATACCCTCAGACCTTGACTTGCCTTTTATCCTGAAAAGGCGCCAGTTTCCTGTCTGGTTGGCATTTTCAATGTCCATTAATAAGGCACAAGGCCAATCTGTTAGAGTAGTGGGATTGAATCTTCAAGTGCCTGTGTTCACACATGGTCAACTATATGTTGCTCTCTCCCGTAGTACAACCAAACAGGGGGTGAAGGTCCTTTTTCCTGAAGGTATGCTTTTTTCTTTTCCAATTTTCTGATAGTTTGGATCTTGAATATTTTATTATTTCAGATAATAATGAATGCACTACAAAGAATATTGTCTACCCTGAAGTTCTTCTGGACCCACATTAGCTTTTGTATTTTACAAGTATTTGTTTATATAATTATTGAGACATCACAAAGTTGAATTCCCACACCCGTTGTCAGAGGTCGATGTTGACACACAAAACCTCAAACGGCTAAGTGTCTCAGACGTCTTAGAGAATAAACCCAGAAGTCAAGTTGAATAACAAAGCTAAGGTCACTACAAGACCTTAGCTGACCTTATATACAAAAGTACAAATCTAATCTACAATAGAGTCGTGGGTCAAACGCTATGACAAACAAGTCCGTGATAGATACGAATACGGATGCTAACCAAGTAGGATGTCAGCGTCAGGTCGTAACTGAATACGGGACCCGATGAGTAACATAGAATGTGTAAAGGAAAACAAAGAAATAGTATACCCAAGCGCCCTACAACAGGCGCCTACGCGCTAAGAGTTACTCATAGTGTTAGTCGTTCCTGACACCTGTCGCGAAGTGACAGGTCAAGCAAAAGGCTTGTGTGTAATCTAAATGGAAATGAAAATATAATAAGTGCTAGTGTAAGCGCTTTGGTGATTAGGTAAGTAAAATAAAAGAAAAGGAAAAGAATAATGAAAAAAGAACATTTCATGACACTTTCTTCATCTTCATTACTGTTCAGATTCTTCTACATCCTTCTATATCTTTCTACTTCCTTCTATCATCCTTCAGAGCCTTCTATCATGTTCTGGATACTTCTATTGGTTTCCTGCGCTGTCGCTTACTCATCCGGACACTCATATATATAGTACAGTAGTTGACACCTAGTTCCCCATCTTGACCTCTTGGTCTTTGGAACTAGGTTAGTACTTGTATCTTCATTTACATTCAATATACTTACTTGGTCTTTGGAACTAGTTTTCCTTGTGCGACCCTAGTGATTGGTCCCTGCACTATCACTGTTGTCTAAGATCCTTACTTCTTTCAGCCTTTGTGTGTGGTGCTAGCCCCACCCCTCACCTCAGTTTGTGCTTTGAGCCTGTGCTTCCTCTGTGCTTTCTCCCTTTGTCACCACAACTACAAGTTTTAGGATCATTACCCTTGGGAAGTATTCTGCTTTGCTATTTCCCGCAATTAACCCTGTGACTCTTTCCAATGATCCCTTAGTGCATGATCATAACAGTATATTTAAACTGACATTTGGCACATCATCCTCATCACCTTCTACATCACCCTCACTACTTTCCACATCCTCAACAATGGTCTACACAAGGAGCAGACAAAACCACATGAACACTGGGGTATCTGATGAGTTGATACCAGAGGAGCTGGAAATGGTCAACCCTTGTGCATCAAACATGACAGCTTTTGCATGGTTCACAGAATCAATCTTGGGAGCCAGACATTCTTGACAATGGACTAACATCTTTGGTCTAGCACTAGGGCAACCTGCCAGTGCACGGGTTTCAAGTCTGTTATGATTGTGCACTAATGGATTGTTGGAAATGGGTCACAGGGTTAATCATGGGAAAAGGCAAAGAAGAATACTTCACAAGGTAAAATGATCCTAAGTCTTTGTAGTTGGACCTTGACTCCACTATTAGTAGAGTCCTCAACACTTCACATGTCTGATAGAGAAGAAAGTAAACATGTTCCATTTGTGATGACCATTGTGGAACATACTGACAAGAGGGATGTTAAAACAATGATACAGATAGATGATTAATTTTAGAATCACTATCGAAGTGCTATCAAAGTCGATATTCAAACTGAGGAACTACCTATTTGATATGGTAGCTTTATACTATAGGTAAATCAGGATTGCAAAGTGATGCCAGTCCTGAATGGGTTAGCTCATAAGTGAAGAACAAAGGAAAGGATAAAAAAGGGATAGTACATATCTGATAAGGATGGAAAGATCACAAAGGGATGTAAGCAATATATCTAAGCTGCAGAAAGGATCACAAAGCTTCATAAGGACTTAGCTTCACACAGATATAACAGTATCCCCCTCTTAGGCTTTCACCCTCAAAAGCCTATGCAATCTTCAACAATTGAAGGATCTAAAAATAACCAAAATGGAAAAGTAAAAAGGAGATGAAAAATTTTCAAATGTCACACAATATATGATTGAGGTAAATGAAAAATTTGGAGTCCAACCTGCCCTTAATGAAGAATGTATATAAAACAAGGCATTTTTCTCAGTTTTTTCCAAGTCCTTAACTTCTTCGATATGTCCTTCATGTCATCAAGTGAGCCACCCCTATCATTTTCCTTTCTTTACAATACACCATCTGAGCACCCTTACCTACAATAATTGATCCAGAACCTTCCATCCTGTTTTATCAGTTCCATTCCATTCCTTGTGCCTGAGCTATACAGTATTACATCATAGTTCCCACACTCCACTTTGTATATATAAGCCAGCCCCCACAACCTGGTCCCTTATCTTGACCTCTTTGTCATTGGGACCAGGTATGTCTTTACTTACTTCTGTATTTATTATCAATATAACTTTGTCATTGGGACCAGTATCTGTCCACTGCCATCTAAGTCTCTGCTCTGCCCCATCACTGTTGTCACCTCTTTGTGACATTAGGTCAAGATCCCTTACTGCACTGATAGCCTACCGGTTAGGTTATCCTTGCAGGCTCCACTTCCACCACATCTACAGACACTGCTGCACCAAGCCCACCCACTCAAGCTATTGACTGCTCCACCTACCCACATGCTTTTGATACTAAAGACCGAACTCATATCCATAGCAATGACAGCAATTCCTGGTCTGATTGCAGTTCTCAGCCCTGTCTGAACACTGCCACCAATTCCATCAGTAAAGAAGAGAACCTATCTGATGGTACCTTGATCACACCCATCCTAACCCCTACTCCAACTGCACCCCCACCCACCATGTCAAACCCCAAAGTCAACACAAATCAGCTCATGGCACAGCTCATTGAGCAGGTGACTCAGCTCATAGCCAACCTTCACAAAGCCTCGGCCAAGTCAAGTATGAATAAGCCTGAGCTCTTCAAAGGCTCCAGTAGTGTGGAAGCATGTCACTTTATCGCTCAGTATCAAAGCTGGGCAATGGAACAACCAGATTTGAATGACAATGAAGGGAAGCTGATTAAGGCTGCTTTAGGATTCTTCTCAGGAAATGCCACTGACTGGGCCACACCATACCTCCTAGAACTCAGCCATAACCAACAACCCTTCAATGGACAATGGGAAGACTTCAAAGCAGCCTTCACACTCCGATTTGAATCCATTGATGTAGGTATGGAGGCCTGGAATGCAATCCAGCATCTTAAACAAGCAAAAGGTCAAATGATAGCAGAATTTGTGCAGAAGTTTAAGGATATTGGTGATTGGACTAGGCTCTCAGATGTCAGCCTATGAGAACACTTTCACAGCAGCCTCAATCCAGAGATCTGACAAATTCTCATTGTGGTCAACATAGCTCAGGGACTAGCCCCTACACTGGAGGAGGCTATCAGATGAGCAATTTCAGTGGATGTATTCCTGCACAACCCCACCATGACAGGCTATAATCTGGGCACCTCCCATACCTCTTCCCCCCCTGCTAACTCCCATGCTATGGATGTTGATGCCATGCACACTAGTGGTAACAGCAGAGAGAGTTTTGTGGCCCAGATGAGAGGTAGGTGTTATGGTTGTGGTTTGCAAAGTCATGAGAAGAGGAACTGCTCATACAAAGACACAGTATACTGCTACTGCAGGCAACGAGGTCACCCAGAATCAGTCTGCCAAGACAAGTTCATATGTCTAGAATGTGGCTGGGGTAAGCATCAACAACCCTGCCATCAACAAGTTGCTGCTTCCTCTTTGACACCCTTCACCCTCTTCCCCAATGAACCTGTCCAAATTGCTGCTTCTACTCCAGCTCCCATCACTCAGTCCCCAGTTACTCCCGACCTCTCCACCCAGATTGCCCAGCTCTGGGAGCTCCTTAACAGAGCCAATGCCATGGCCCAGCACCAGGTCCTCAGGAGGGTTTTTAAAGTAGGTGCCCATCTTGGCCACATTGAGAGTACCCATAAACCAATTTGCTATACATTCCACATCCACGTATGATTCTCTCCCATCCTGTAAAACTGTTACGGGTATGCTTCCGCTACCTCATACGGAACATCCGGAAGTTACAGAAACGACAATTATAATTCATTCCTATCCTTTCCTTATTGGTTCGGGACTGGACCGTACGATGACATCCGATGTTAACAGATATGATTACTTTTAATTCCTACCCTATTATCTTTTAATTATATTATCGGGAACTTTTTACAATACTTATTGTTTTATTCCATATACTCATTGTTCTTCTTTTTAACAATTAGGATTACTGGTATATAAGCATTAGTGTCCAGTAGATAGTTCCCCAGTTTAAATATCAACTTAGATCATTCCGATCTAGAGAGGTTATTCCTATAACTCCGTCTGGGCTTTCCAGTCTAACTTGATAGTTGTCCAAACTTATCCAGTCAACTTCCGGATGTCCTAAATCTACGAACATCCACGGAACCACTATGACATAGCGGGAGCACTACTGAAAGTGGTGCTAAGGTTCTTGTTCGACTTTACCTTTCCACTTTTCTACTGATTGGTAGTTACCGTTCAAACCCGGAAACTATCGGAACACTGTATACTATACTATTCATACTAGACCTCACAGAACCTCACCGGAACAGTCTTAACAAAAACGTCTATTATTTCAGAATTGAACTCCAATTCATCACACTTCCAAATTAATGCGAAATTAAGAGGAAGAAATCACAGTATAGCAACTGTGGCCATGGTTTATTCTGGAGCCACTGCTTTATTTCTGAACCAAGAGTTTGTCACCTGCCACTGTGTAAGGACCTTCTGACTCAGGAAAGCCATTGGTGTCTTTAACATTGATGGGTCTGCTAACTGAGCAAGATAAATCACGCATTTTGCACATCTAGCCTTGACTGTTGATAGCCAAGAATGGTGGACAGACCTGCTGATAACTAATCTGGGAAGCAAAGACCTAATCCTGGGATTCCCCTCGCTACATAAAGCCAATCCACATATCAACTGGGAGAAAGGATGACTCTCAGTCAAACTGCAATGGACAACAATAGAGGAGGTGGAAGAGCAAGACACTGCGGAGGAAATCAAAACAATCATCACTCCTGAACCCCCACTGAGCATAGCAGATGAGGAGGCAGAGGAATCACCCATACACCACACTCAAGCCAACCAATGAACCCAGCATGCATGGGTGAAGTCAGGCATCCTACATGAACAAACAGAGGAGGTCTGGTGGGCTGCAGGATTCACCTACTCCCAACAGCTAGTGGAACAGGCCCACAAAGCAAAACCCCTGAAAACCTTTGAAGAAATGGTCCCAGAACCCTATCATGATTTCAAAAAGGTATTCTCCAAAACTGCTTTGTGGTGACAAAGGGTGAAAGCACAGAGGAAAGCGCAGGCACAAGCACAAGCTGAGGTGAGGAGTGGGGCTAGCACCACACACGAAGGCTGAAAGAGATAGTGATCAAGTGTTATATCTATGCAAGCTAAGTCTTTACGAAGCTTCGCAAATCATTCCGCTACTTAAATATTACTTATATCCTTTTACCACTATGCAATTACTTCATGAAGGAGTTCCAACATGAAGCAATTACTCTTTATCTCTTATCATTCTTATCGGATTTACACTATCCCTTTTATATCCCTTCCTTTGTTCTTTACTTATGAGCTAACCCATTCGGGCATGGCATCGCTTTGTGATCCTGACTTACCTTTAGTATAAAGCTACAGTATCGAATAGGTAGTTCCTTAGTTTAAATATCAACCTTGATAGCACTTCAATAGTGATACCAATTAATCATCTATCTTTATCATTGTTTTAACATCCTCGCTGTCAGTACATTCTGCAACGGTCATCACAAATGGAACACATTTACCTTTCTTCTCTTGCAGACACGCGAAGTGTCGAGGACTCTACTAATAGTGGAGTCAAGGTCTGACTACATTGTATAGGATTGTTTTACCTCGCGAAGTATTTTACTTCGTATTTTCCTGCGATCATCCCATGATCATTCCCGACAATCCCTTTGTGCACAATCATAACATCAAGACAACAGAAATAGCACAAGGGCCAATCACTAGAGTCGCACAAGGAAAACTAGTTCCAAAGACCAAGTAAGTATATTGAATGTAAACGATGATACAAGTACTAACCTAGTTCCAAAGACCAAGAGGTCAAGATGGGGAACTAGGTGTCAGCTACTGTACTATATATACAAGTGTCTAGATGAGTAAGCAACAGTGTGGGAAGTTGATAGAAGTATCTGGAATGTGATAGAAGGATGCAGAATGATGTAGAAGGATACGGAAGGATGTAGATGGATCCAAACAGTAACAAAGATAAAGAAAGGAGGAGATGTAGGAAAAATAAAGTAAGTACCATATCCTGTGTAGCACATCACGACATGCTTCAGAATGCCTCCCCAAACACCTACCCTGGGATCATGCCATCAAATTGATCCCAGGTGCATGTTATGATCGTGCACTAATGGATCGTCAGAATTGGGTCGCGGGGTTAATCACGGGAAACAGCAAAGAAAATTACTTTGCGAGGTAAAACAATCCTGACTAGGTAGTCAGACCTTGACTCCACTATTAGTAGCATCCTCGACACTTCATGTGTCCAATATAGAAAAAAAAGGAAACATGTTCCATTCGTGATGACCATCGCGGAATGTACTGACAGTAGGGATGTTAAAATGATGATATGGATAGATGATTAGATGGTATCACTATTGAAGTGCTATCAAGGTTGATATTTAAACTGAGGAACTACCTACTTGATATGGTAGCTTTATACTATAGGTAAGTCAGGATCATGAAGTGATGCCATGCCCAAATGGGTTAGCTCGTAAGTAAAGAACAAAGGAAGGGATACAAAAGGGATAGTGTAAATCCGATAAGAATGATAAGAGATAAAGAGTAATTGCTTCACATTGGAACTCCTTCGCAAAGTAATTGCATAGTGGTAAAAGGATATAAGTAATATCTAAGTAGCGCAATGATTTGCGAAGCTTCATAAAGACTTAGCTGTGCATAGATATAACAGTATCCCTCTTAGACTTTCGCCCTTGAAAGCCTACACAATCTTCAATGATTGAAGAATCTAGAAATAAACAAAAAGGAAAAGTAAAATTTTAAATGTCATGCAATTTATGATTGAGGTAAATGAAAAATTTTAAGTCAAACCTGCCCTTAATGAAGAACAAGTATAAAACAAGGCATTTTTCCCAGTTTTTTTCCCAAGTCCTCATCTCTCAATGTTGTTCACCATAACTGCAACTGAGACAACCTGTTATGATCATGCACAAAGGGATCATCAGAAAGAATTGCGGGATAATTGTGGGAAATAGCGAAGAGAATTACTTCGCGAGGTAAAACGATCCTAGACTGGGTAGTCAGACCTTGACTCCACTATTAGTAGAGTCCTCAACACTTCGTGTGTCCAATATAGAAGAAAGGGAAATGTGTTCCATTCGTGATGACCTTCGCGGAACATATTGACAGTAGGGATGTTAAAACGATGATATGGATAGATGATTAGATGGTATCACTATTGAAGTGCTATCAAGGTTGATATTTAAACTGAGGAACTACCTATTTGATACCATAGCTTTATACTAAAGGTCAGTCAGGATTGCAAAGCAATGCCATGCCCAAATGGGTCAGCTCGTAAGTAAAGAACAAAGGAAAGGATATAAAAGGAATAGTGTGAATTTGATAAGGATGATAACAGATAATGAGTGAATGCTTCACATTGGGACTCCTTCGCGAAGTAATTGCATAGTGGTAATAGGATATAAGTGATATCTCAAAATAGTGGAGTGGGTCATGAGGCCTTGTGAGGACTTGGCTTTGCATAGATATAACAGGAGCATGCAGCTCAAGCTGCATTGTGACGTAATAGTGGTCAGGTATTGTGGGAGCCTTCAGGCTCCAAGCAAAAAGTATACAAGTCTGCCTCCATGGTACATGATACCCCGGAAGTAGACACAATGAGTTTAAAAAGGAAATTGTGATGACAAAGGGGAAAAGCACAGAGAAAGCACAGGCTTGATGCACAAACTAAAGTGAGGGGTGGGGCTAGCACCACACACGAAGGCTGAAAGATAAAATGATCAAGACAGCAGTGATAGCACAGGGCCAATCACTAGGGTCACACAAGGAAAACTAGTTCCAAAGACCAAGTAAGTATATTGAAGGTAAATGATGATACAGGTACTAACCTAGTTCCAAAGACCAAGAGGTCAAGATGGGGAACTAGGTGTCAGCTACTGTACTATATATACAGGAGTCTCAATGAGTAAGCAAAAGCGCGGGAAGTTGATGGAAGTGTTTGGAATGTGATAGAAGGATGCAGAATGATGTAGATGGATCCAAACAGTAACAGCGATGAGGGAAGGAGGAGATGTAGGAGAAATGAAGTAAGTACTGTATCTTGTATAGCACGTCATGACATTACCCCCCTTCTACAGTCGATGTCCCAGCAACTATTTCCATGAGGTTTTCATAAGGTTGCCAGGGTAAAGAGTTGAAGATGGCAGCTGAAAATCTTCGTGGTGCATTTGAGTGTTTTGCATAGAAATCTGCAATTGTGTCATTGCTTGTGCCCACTAAGTTTTCTTCATGCTCCCAACTGTTGTGGCCTTTGTTGTATCCCTTCCACTTTACCAAGAATTGCAACTTCTTCCATCGTCCAAAGATCCGACTGTCCAGGACCTCCTCCATGTCGTAGAACTCTTCTCCCTCTACAATTTCGGGTTCTGGTGGCGGTGGCTTGATTCCATTGACCTCATTCCCTTTCCAGGGAGACAAGCAGTTGGTATAAATGTTGTCATGGATTTTCATCCAGGTAGGTAGGTGTAATCGATATGTGAGTGGGCCCGTTTTCTCTGTGACTTCAAATGGACCTAGGCATTTGCTCCCCAATTTCTGGTTCTTTTGTCATACCTTTAATTTGCTCAGGGATAACCAAACTGGTTGTCCTGCTTCGAATTCCTGTACTTTTCCCTTGACTCCCTCTCTGATGCGCTCTTTGCTCATCCGTAGTGCTGCTTCTGCATCCTCACGTGCATGCTGTAGCAGTTCCAGTTGGTGCTCGATGGATGGGTATTTTGTCTCGACGCCATTTGGAATGGTGAACTCAGGGGTGTAACTGTAAAGTGTTTCGAAGGGGGAGTGGCTGTGTGCGGAGTGGATGCGAGCATTCATGACAAACTAGGCAGTAGGGATTAGGAGGTCCCAGTCATCCTGTCGGCAACTTATGTACATGCGAATGTAACGTTCAATTTCCTGGTTGGCGCGCTCTGTCTGTCCGTTTGTCTCAGGGTGATAAGCTGTGGTCAGGGCAGAGTCGATTCCTAGTTGCTTCAGTAGTTGTCACATAATGTCTGCCGCAAATTGGGGTCCTCTATCAGAGATGAATCGACACGGTAGTCCATGTAAGCGGAAGATTTCTTTATAAAAGAAATCTGCTACTCCTTCTGCGGTTATCTCGGTTGTACAGGGGAAGCAGTGAACCATCTTTGTGTAATGGTCAACAAAGGTGATGATCACGTTATGGCCATCCTGTGTCATAGGCAGTTCCCCAATAAGATCCACACCAATGTCCTTCCAGTACGGGGAGAGGTTGAAGGGGTGAAGAGTGGTGGGGGTTTAGGTGTTTGCGTTGGCAGTGATCACATCCGTCGACGTACTTGTCCACAAAAGAGTGCATCCCAGGCCACCAGTACAGTCTGCTGACTAGTTCCAGGGTACCATGCATCCCTGGATGACCTGCAGTAGGTGCATCATGACAGTGTTCCAGGATTGTTTTCCTTAGCGCGGTATCTTGGGGAATGTAGACTTTGTTGCGGTAGTACACCAAACCATTTTCTTCTCTCCACTCGGCTGGACCACTAGTGAGACTCTGGGGACCTTTGATACCTTTCAGACCATCCAGTACTTCAGCCTCTTGGTTGCTGATCTGCCGAATGCAGTCGAGGAGGGGATTATGGAGGAGGACCATGGTTGCCACATTAAGGAAGTGTTCCAGTTTTAGCACAATCTGTTCCCTGTTGTCCTCTGCATCGGTGACCTGGTGCTGTGCCATACATGAAAGTGCATCCGCTTGAGTGTTAGCTTTGCCTGGGCGATGCTTAAGGCAGAAATCAAACCGAGAGAGCCATAGTGCCCATCGTGCCTGTCGACGACTGAGGTCTTGGGCTGTCTTCCAGTATTCAAGGTTCTGGTGATTGGTTATGATTTCAAACGGTTCTGGGGATCCTTCTAGGAAGCTTCTCCAGTCTTTCAGTGCCTCGATGATGGCCAGCATTTCCCGGTCGTAGATTTTGTAGTTTCGCTCAGCGGGGTTCATGGATGAGGAGCGATAAGCAACAGGGTGCCAGAGTTTGTCCTCCTGTAGTTGTGAAAGGGTGCCTCCAGTAGCGAAGCCTGATGCATCAACTTCAATCTGAGTTGGTTTCGATGGGTCCCATAGTGTGAGGATCGGTGCAGATGTGAAGGAGTTCCTTAGCAAATTAAAGGCTTCCTGCTGTTGTGATCCCCAAACCCACTTAGTGTCTTTGCAGGTAAGGTTGTTCAGAGGTCGAGCTTTCTTCGCAAAACCTTTGATAAATCTCCGATAGAAGTTAGCAAATCCTAGGAAGCCTCGGAGATCACGTAGTGTTGTAGGGGCCTGCCAGTTACTAACTGCCTCTATTTTGACTGGGTCCATTCGCACTTCTCCTTCACTGATTACCAAGCCTAGGTATTCGATGGAAGGCCATTCGAATTCACACTTCTCTGGTCGCAGATATAGGTCATATTTGCTGAGGCGTGTAAGCACATCGTTGACTATACTTTGATGTTCCTCCAGAGTTTCAGTGAAAACTAGGATGTCATCCAGATAAACGGCCACCTTCCCAGCAGCAATGAGGTCAGCAAATATGGAGTTCATGAGGGCTTGGAACATAGCGGGTGAGTTTGTTAGGCCAAAGAACATGACAAGGGGCTCAAAGAGTCCTCGATTTGTTGCGAATGCTCCCTTCCATTCGTCGCCCTCTTTAATTTGCACATTGTTATACCCCCAGTGAACATCCATTTTGGAGAAGACCTTGGCTTTGCGCAGTTGGCTAATGATGTCTGTGACCAGGGGAAGTGGGTACCGATTCTTTACCATGTATTCATTGAGTCACCGGTAATCCTGTACAAATCGAAGTTTGCCATCCTTCTTTTTGACAAAGAAAACCGGAGATGCCAGTGGTGATTTGGAGGGACGGATGTAGCCTTTGCACCAATTCTCTTCCAAGAACCGATCTAGTTCTTCCTGTTCATTTGGGGACATGGGATAGATTTTAGTCCGCATGGTTTCAGGAGCATCGGGTTTCAGATCTATGGCGTGGTCCCAAGGTTTATGTTCTGGTAATCGTTCTGATTCTTTCTCTGAGAAAACCTTTGCATGTTGCTGATATGAGGAGGGGACCATCTCTTCAAATGATTTTGATGGCTTTTCTTTGTAAGCAGCCTCTGCAAGTTGCTGGGAGTATGTGTACCCAGTGGAACACCAAAGCTCTTCCAACATATGGCCGATGATTCCAGCTCAGAGTAATGCCCTCCTTCTTTTCCTGTTGCCTACTAGTTGATACAGAGGTGTGCTTTCAGTGTATTCGTGTATCTCTGGATCGGGCATTGGAAGTGGAGGAGTTTCTTTGGGCACTTGGGGGCGATCGTCAGGCTCTGGGATGGAGAAGTGAACTTGTGGAGCTGACGTGGGGCTCCAGTCTGGGTTAGCTTCTATGAGGTGTGAGGTGGTTCCCCGCACATTACTTTCCTTGGGTTCTGGGACTTCTTCGATGGTCATGGGGTGTGGAGCCTTTCTGGGAGGAGTGATAGCCAATTGACCTTCTCTCCAGTCAATGTCTGGGTTGACCTTTTGGAGCCATAGAAGTCCAAGGATGATATTTTCAGACCCGAGGTTGGTGACGAGGTATTTGAGGAGCTGGGGTTTGTTTCGGTCTATTGTGGAGAGTAGACGTACAGCGTGCATGATCTGCCCTGCTGTGTTAAGAGACCCGTCAACATTATAGAGGGTGATTGGATGGAGGAGGCGACGAGAAAGGATCCGATGTTGTTTCACAAAGTGGTCATGAATGAAGAGACCGGTGGCACCGGAGTCTATCATTGCTGCGCTGTCTGTATTCTTGAATCTGCCTTGCAACTTAATTGGTACGCGGAAGTGAGAAACGTCACTAGATTGAGCAGAACCAATTGTACACGAGGGTATAGATGCATAGATAGAGGTAGACGAGGAGTACAGACTAGGGAACCAGGCGACAGCTGTGGCGGGTTCCCATTTTAAAAATTTGAGCGCAGCTCTGCCATTTGCTCTGCCAATTCTTTCTGCCCGGCAGTGAGCATCTGAAGAATCTTTGTGAAGTCAGCGGCTGGGGCGGGCATTGTAGCAGCAATGGAGGTGGAGGGCTCAGCGACAATAGAAGTGGCAGCTGCAGAACAAGGGGAAGGTCTTGGAAGTCCTAAGAACTTCCTACAGCAGATGGCTGCCACATGCCCAGGTAGTCCACAGTGATTGCAAACATCCCATTCATGATGCCCATCTGCCTTGCGATGTTCCCTGGACCCGCAACCATAGCATCTTCTGTTGAAGGGTAACTTGGCACAGTTGATGTTGCACACTTATTGCAGCTAAGGCTGTAGACAATAGAGTGTACCCCCGTCAGAAACACTGCTGTTGCAGTCTATGTACAAGGGTAGTGTTGTACTATTGACCTTGCAGACTCCTCAATACTCCAATAGACACTAATAGTGAATATTGATTTGGTTCCTTCTAACTGTAGTAGGAATACAGGTCTGTTTGGTCTTGTATGTACTAGAAACGCATGAGGCGTGATAATAGGTGTCCACAATTGTGCACTCCTATAAGAAATGAAAAGGACTCTGAAAAATGAAGAAATGAAGGTGTAAGTAATGTTATAAGTAAAGTAGTGGATACAGTAGTTAGTTTATAAGTAATGTATGTACTTTATATGTAAACTAACTATGTAGGAAGTGTTCTATCACTACAATTAACATCTTCCCATCATAGACCTGCAATAGTCTTCTGCAGATCGTCCCGTAGTGGTAGCATCCACATCCATTGCGTTTGGATCATGGGCCGGTACAAAGGGCGTAGGGGTATAGGAACTGAAGTTGGGGGTGTTCCGGGTGTATTGCTTCCCTTCCTCGTCAGCCCGTTCATTCTGCCGGTTGTCGATGCGGATTGCTTCACTGATCAGCGCCTGCATCAGATCGGTGTTGGCCTGTGAATTGACCAATCCATCCTTGATTCGCTTCGAGAGGTGGTCATAAAACCGATCTTGAAGGTCAGCATCCGAGTATCCTGTTCTACTGGCATACTGCTTGAACGTTGCAGCATATGTTGCTACACGATCCTTCCCTTGCCAGAGACTTTTGAGAACTCGCTTTGCTTCCACTACCGGGTCTGCTGTTTCAAACCATTGCCTAAAGGCACCAGCAAAATCAGCCCAGGTTGGGTAGAGGAGGGCAGGGGCTGGTACTCCTGCAGCATCTGCCTGAGCAACTTGACTTATGTTCTCTGAGGTGGGAGTAGCCCAGATAGCTGTGTCACCATCAAGGTATGAGATGGTTGATTTGATTTTTTCCTGTTCATTACTGAGGGAACGGATACCCTGGGCCCATAGTTCGAAGGCAGCAATGAAGCATTGTGCATCGTCACTATGCTTCCCATCATACGTCTGGGGTTTGCTAACACCTTTGTTGGTGCTTATGTTGTTGGCAATGCTGGCTACTGCCGATTGTAGTGCCATCTGTTGTGTGGCGAGTTGTTGGATCAACACTGCAAGGTCTTGGGTGGTAGGAGGATGAGACATGATAGAGGTGTTTTCAATGGGAATGGGCTCGGGAGATGGGGATAACGGTTCTGGTGTAACCGAGATATCGATGACAATAGGCTCTGGGGATGGGGTTGATGCGACAGGGTTGGCTTCAGTTTCTGGTTCAGGCTCTGGAATAGCGGTGGGGATAGGCACAGGAGAGGCTCTGGCGGATGGGACAGCACTGGTAGGGTTTGAAAGTCTACCAACATGGCTCGAAACTCGGCTTGGAATTCTAGGGATGTCTATGAATCGTCCATTTCCTGAATCCCTTGGAGTGATGGGAGCAGGGTTGCGGTATCGGTTGGGGCAAGGATTTTCGTCACAGTCAAACCAAGTGTTGTGTTCTTCGTCTGGATTGTATTTGGAATGAACGTCGCACTGATCTTGAATATCAAATGCATGTAGAAATCCTGAACAATCAATGTCTGGTGTAAACGAAGGCGTAGCGCCAATGGGAGGTGGGGAACCGGGTAAGTCCGATTTCCACTCCTCATAGGATCAGTTGGAAAGGCTGATGGTATGAGTAGAGATCTTGACCTAATGTGGTGACGAAGGGAGAAGGCACAGAGGAAGCACAGGCTCAAAGCACAAACCGAAGTGAGGCGTGGGGCTAGCACCACACACGAAGGCTGAAAGGTAAAATGATCAAGACAGCAGTGATAGCGCAGGGGTCAATCACTAGGGTCGCACAAGGACAACTAGTTCCAAAGACCAAGTAAATATATTGAAGATAAACGATGATACAAGTACTAACCTAGTTCCAAAGACCAAGAGGTCAAGATGGGGAACTAGGTGTCAGCTTACTGTACTATATATACAAGTGTCTAGCTGAGTAAGCGACAGCGCGGGAAGTTGATAGAAGTATGCAGAATGATGTAGAAGGATGCAGAAGAGTGTAGCTGGATCCAAATAGTAACAAGGATAAAGGAAGAAGGAAATATAGGAAAAATGAAGTAAGTACCGTATCCTGGGTAGCACGTCATGACAGGCCCCTACAATGCTACGTGATCTCCGAGGCTTCCTAGGATTTGCTAACTTCTATCGAAGATTTATCGAAGGTTTTGCGAAGAAAGCTCGACCTCTGAATGACCTCACCCGCAAAGACACTAAATGGGTTTGGGGATCACAACAGCAGGAAGCCTTTGATTCACTAAGGGACTCCTTTACATCTGCACTGATCCTTGCACTATGGGACCCATTGAAACCAACTCGGATCGAAGTCGATGCATCAGGCTTTGCTACTGGAGGCACACTCTCACAACTACAGGAGGACAGACTCTGGCACCCTGTCGCATATTGTTCCTCCTCCATGGACCCAGCTGAGTGAAACTATGAAATCTATGATTGGGAAATGCTGGCCATCATCGAGGCATTGAAAGACTGGAGAAGCTTCCTAGAAGGATCCCCGGAACCATTTGAAATCATAACCAACCATCAGAACCTCGAATATTGGAAGACAGCCTAAGACCTCAGCTGGCAACAAGCACGATGGGCACTATGGCTCTCTCGGTTTGATTTCCATCTTAAGCATCGCCCAGGCAAAGCTAACACTCAAGCGGATGTACTTTCATGTATGGCACAGCATCAGGTCACAGATGCAGAGGACAACAGGGAACAGATCGTTCTAAAACCCAAGCACTTCCTTAATGCGGCAACCATGGTTCTTCTCCATAACCCCCTCCTTGACTGCATTCGGCAGATCAGCAAATGAGAGGCAGAAGTCCTGGATGGTCTGAAAGGTATCAAGGGGCCCCAGAGTCTCACTAGTGGCCTAGCTGAGTGGAGAGAAGAAAACGGTTTGGTCTATTATCACAACAAAGTCTATGTCCCACCAGATACGGTGCTAAGGAAACAATCCTGGAGCACTGTCATGATGCACCTACTGCAGGTCATCCAGGGATGCACAGCACCCTGGAACTGATCAGCAGACTGTACTGGTGGCCTGGAATGCGCTCTTTTGTAGACAAGTATGTCGATGGATGTGACCACTGCCAGCGCAAATGCCTGAACCCTCACTACCACTCTCCTCTTCAACCTCTGCCCATACCGGAAGGACCCTGGCAGGACATTGGCGTGGATCTCATTGGGGAACTACCTATGATGCAAGACGGCCACAATGCTATCATCACCTTTGTGGACCATTACACAAAGATGGTTCACTGTTTCCCCTGTACAACCGAGATAACTGCAGAAGAAGTAGCAGATTTCTTTTATAAAGAAATCTTCCGCTTACATGGCCTACCCCGTCGATTCATCTCTGATAGAGGACCCCAATTTGCGGCAGATGCTATGCGACAGCTACTGAAATGACTGGGAATCGACTCCGCCCTGACCACAGCTTATCACCCTGAAACTAATGGACAGACAGAACGCACTAACCAGGAAATCGAACATTACATTCACATGTACATAAGTTGCTGACAGGATGACTGGGACCTCCTAATTCCTACTGCGGAGTTTGTCATAAACGCTTGTATCCACTCTGCACACAACCACTCCCCCTTCGAAACACTTTATGGTTACACCCCTGAGTTCACCATTCTGAATGGCATCAAGACCAAATACCCATCCATCAAGCGCCAGCTAGAACTGCTCCAGCATGCACGTGAGGACACAGAGGCAGCACTATGGATGAGCAAGGAATGCATCAGAGAGGGTGTAAAGGGCAAAGTACAGGAATTCGAAGTTGGGCAACCAGTGTGGTTATCCTTGAGCAAGTTAAAGGTACGACAAAAGAACCAGAAACTAGGGAGCAAACGCCTAGGCCCATTCGAAGTCGCAGAGAAAACAGGGCCCCTCACATACTGATTACACCTACCGACCTGCATGAAGATCTATGACAACATACATACCAACCGCCTGTCTCCCTGGAAGGGAACCGAGGTCAATGGAGTGGAGCCTCCACCACTGGAACCCGAAATTGTCGAGGGAGAAGAGTTCTATGATGTGGAGGAGGTCCTGGACAGCCAGATCTTTGGACGGTGGAAGAAGTTGCAATTCCTGGTAAAATGGAAGGGGTACGACGAAGGCCACAACAGTTGGGAGCATGAAGAGAACTTAGTCAGCACCAGTGACGAGGCAATTGCAGATTTCTATGCAAAACACTCAAATGCACCACGAAAAATTTCAGCCCCCATCTTCCACTCTCTACCCTGGCAACCCTATGAAAACCTCACTGAAATAGTCACTGGGACATCGACTGTAGAAGGGGGGTAATGTCGTGACATGCTATACAGGACACCGTACTTACCTTATTTTTCCCTACATCTCCTCCTTCCCTCATTGTTGTTACTGTTTGGATACATCTACATTGTTCTGCATCCTTCTATCACATTCCAAACACTTCCATCAACTTCCCGCGCTGTCACTTACTCATCGAGACTCTTGTATATATAGTACAGTAACTGACACCTAGTTCCCCATCTTGACCTCTTGGTCTTTGGAACTAGGTTAGTACTTGTATCATCGTTTACCTTCAATATACTTACTTGGTCTTTGGAACTAGTTTCCTTGTGTGACCCTAGTGATTGGCCCCTGCACTATCACTGTTGTCTTGATTATTATATCTTTCGGCCTTCGTGTGTGGTGCTAGCCCCACCCCTCACTTCGGCTTGTGCTTTGAGCCTGTGCCTTCTCTGTGCTTTCTCCCTTCGTCACCACAGTTATGCAAGGTAACACCTTGAATTGTATCACACAACCTGGAAAGCCACGCACCCAGGCATGCCTTAGTTGCCATCAACAATGACAATGGTGCAGTTGGTTAGGGGAGAATGCAGCCTGAAGATTGAGGAGAAAAAGGTGAGAATTGACAAGGGAGGAATGTACTAAGGTCCCACAAAACATGTCGCAGAGAGAAGAATGGTAGGGGTGGACTTTGGAGAGAAGTTGGATTTGCTCACAGAGCAGAATGAAGATTTGAAGAAACAACTGGGAACACTGTTGGGTTTCACAAGTAGGGCAACACTGGCGATGGAGACAGTCATCCACCTTATACAACAATGACCAGAGGATGAAGAAAAGGGAGAGGAAAACAAAGAAAACAACAAAGAAGAAGAGGATGAAGAGGATGAAGAGGAAAGAGCAAGGAGGATGATATGCAAAGGAAAAAGATGTGTGGAGTAGTTCCACAAAGAACTTATACATATTTGCACTTGTTAAATAATTTTGTAATTAATAGTTGTTTTGTTTTTGTTGCTTTTTATTTTGGTTTGTGTTGATTGTTTTGCTTTGTTTTTGTTTAATATGATTAGTTTTTGACTTTTTTGGTTGTTTTGAGAATCGTGAGGTAATAGGAAGATTGTGTGGGTTTTCAGTGAAGAAATTTTCAATGGTGTACTGAGTGAAGTTCTTTCCACAAGGAGGAGTTTGCGATTGATTGTCAAAGGAAGGAAAAATGTGAGGATTCAAGTTAGTCCCTGTTACGGGTATGCTTCTGCTACCTCGTACGGGACATATGGAAGTTACGGAAACGACAATGGTAATTTGTTTCTATCCTTTTCTTATCGGTTTGGGACCGGACCGTACAATGACATCCGATGTTAACGGATATGATTATTTTTAATTCCCACCCTATTATCTTTTAATTATATTATCGGGAACTTTTTATAATACTTATTGTTTTATTCCAGATACTCGTTGTTCTTCCTTTAACAATTAGGATTACTGGTATATAAGCATTAGTGTCCAGTAAATAGTTCTCCAGTTTAAATATCAACTTAGATCATTCCGATCTAGAGAGGTTATCCCTATAACTCCGTCTGGACTTTCCAGTCTAACTTGATAGTTGTCCAAACTTATCCAGTCGACTTCCGGATGTCCGAAATCTATGACCATCCACGGAACCACTACGACATAGCAGGAGCACTACTGAAAGTGGTGCTAAGGTTCTTGTTCGACTTTATATTCCACTTTTCTACTGATTGGTAGTTACCGCTCAAACCCAGGGACTATCGGAACACTCTATACTATACTATTCACACTAGACCTCACGGAACCTCACTGGAACAGTCTTAACAGTCCCATGAGGTATAAATTGTGAAGCTCTTTAGTGTAGGGATGGGAATAGTATGTAATGAAGTAGGTAGAACAAAATGTAATGGTGATGGATTGTGATTGTTTTGTGAGGAATTTTAACTCAGGATTGAAGAAATTAGTATCTCCAGAGAATGAATAATAAAGACAAGAAATAGTCATGGAATCATGATAGTCCAGGTTTGTGAGGGTAACAAAGATGGAAAGCTGGAACCAGCTCATCTACGGCAACCCAAGAAAACCCTTTGTCTGTACCTTCATATTTTGTCCACCATATGTAATAGCATAGTGGACATTTTTTGTATCGACAATCCAATTTCGAATCTAAGACCTCCATGACATTGTATTCCGCTTCACCATCAACTTCCACTGGAGGTGGGGGAGTTTGTTCACAATTGGGAATCGAGCTCGGAGTATAGGGTTCGAGTTGGGATACATGGAAAATGGGGTGGATATGACTAAGGTAGGAAGGGAATTGTAACTTGTATGAGAGGGTTCCTATGCACTCGAGAACTTTGAAAGGTCTGAGATACTTCTCAGAGAACTTCGCAGTAGGTTGAGTGGTTTTAATGTGCTTTGCTAGCATGAATACCTGTGAATCAATAGGGAATTCAGGGTGAGTAAAACATTTTCTGTCAGCTTGCACGTTAGTAATTTCTTTGCAAAGGAAAGAATGAAGCTCATCTAAATTCATTGTGAAGTCCATTGCATGATCAGAATGGATGTTGATTTCAGGTTTCACTGTAATGTTGGGGTGATAACCTTTATTCACAAAGAATGGAGTAATACTAGTGAAAGCATTAGGAGTGTTTGTCACAAAGAGGTGACGTCGGTGACAGGGTGGAGTGGAGACTTAGATGGAAACAGACAGATACTGGTCCCAATGACAAAGTTATATTGATAATAGGTACAAGGAAGTAAGTAAAGACATACCTGGTCCCAACAACAAAGAGGTCAAGATAAGGGATGTGGGGGCTGGCTTATATATACAAGGTGGAGTGTGGGAACTATGATGTAATACTGTATAGCTCAGGCACAAGGAATGGAATGGAACTTATAGAATGGGATGGAAGTTTCCAGATTGATTATTGTAGGTAAGGGTGCTTGGATGGTGTACCGTAAAGAAAGGAAAATGATAGGGGTGGCTCACTTCATGACAGCATTGTTGTATGCAAATTCCGCAATAGGCATAAGCTTTGCCCAATCATCCTGTTGATATGCACAATACATATGGATGTATTGTTCCAGAGTCTGGTTAACTCATTCCATTTGTCCATCCCCCTCAGAATGATATCTGGAGGTGAAGTGCAATTTGATCAAGAAAGCCTCACCTAAAGTGTGAAAGAAAGCTGAAGTGAATTCTGAGCTGCAATTAGAAGTAACATGGCTAGGAACTCCATGTTTCAAGAAAACATGATGGACAAACAGTTCCATGAGTTCTTCAGACATTATTTTGTCATGTGTCACAATGAAAATGCCTTGTTTCGAGGCTCGGTCCATGATTACTAAAATAGCTGTATGTCCATTAGAATCAGGTAATTGTTTGATGAAGTCCATTGAGATAGAATCTCAAGGTCAGACAGGAACTGGAAGTGGTTTAAGTAGACCATAAGGCTGATGTCGATGAGGTTTGTTGCATCTGCAAACTGTACATGAATTAATATAATCATGAATGAACTCGCAAACCTTTGGCCAAGTATATTGTCATCAAATAGCATCTAGAGTCCAGTTCTGAACAAAATGACCCAAAAGTGGGTGGTCATGAAAATAATGTAGAATTTGAAGTCATAAATTGGAGATGTTAGGAATGTAAATGCAATCATCAAGTCATAGCAGGTTACCAGAACCTATTGTCCAACAAGTGTTTGAACCATCTTTTGCAAACTTCACTCCCGTGATTGATTCCGGATCCATTTTGATTGAATCACAAATAGCGGAATAAAGTGCCTCAATATCCATAATGATGGAGGCACGAAGTGCTGGTCCTTCTAAGAACGTAGCTTGAAGGGAAGTGGTTAGTTGTTCATTAGTGAATATAGGTCTGAAATTCTGTGGGTTAACTTGTGCATAGCTGATATCCCCCTCTTTTGGGGAGACATCCCAGCATCTAGTCATCGAGTCAGGTTTTTCACCTAACTTACCTTGTCTGAATCAGATCACCATGTTGAATTGGTGCAGATACTCCGACCAATGAACTTGTCTTTGTGTAAGGATTTTCATCATTGAGAAGTATTTGAGATTCTTGTAATCAGTAACAATGTCAATAGGATCGCCAGATCCCTCAAGGTAATGTTGCCAGCCTTTGAATGCTTCAAAAATTGCGAGAAGCTCCTTATTGTGAGTGTTGTAGTTGAGTTCTGCAGCTTGAAAAGTCCTCAAGAGGAATGCAATAGGGTAAATTTCTCCCTCAGGTAGTAGGATCAAGAGGATTGCAGCTAATGCATAATCCGAAGCATCAGTTTCCACAATTGTATACCAGTTCCGTTCCCAATGTGCCAGTATAGGTGCATGAGTGAAGGTGTATTTGAGCTTCTCAAAGGCTTCTTGGCAGTCAGTATTCCAGCTCCATGGCACATCCTTTTGTGTGAGTCAAGTCATCAGAACTACAATATTGCTATAGTTATAAATAAAATGTTGATAGAAATTGGCAAAGCCAAGAAAAGACTGGATGTCTTTGACTTTCCGAGGTACCAGCCAGTCAATGATAGCTTTTACTTTGTCTTTTGACATTGTTAAGCCCTCTGGAGAAAGAACATAACCAAGATACTCTACTGTGTTGGCCTCCCATTCACATTTCATGAGGTTCATGTAGAGTCAATGTTTTCAAAGATGACAGAGGACTTCGTGAACATGTTTGCAATGTAATGCCTCATCATCAGAGTAAATAAGTATATCATCGAGGTAGACAATAACATAAACATCTGAAAGGTCAGCAAATATATCATTGATGAACCTTTGGAAAGCTGCTAGAGCATTACTGAGTCTGAATGGCATAACCTTCCATTCATGAGAACCCCAGTGGTGTCATGAAACGATCTTTTTCCATTATTCTTTTCTTTTATTATTCTTTTCCTTTTCTTTTATTTACTTACCTAATCACCAAAGCGCTTACACTAGCGCTTATTATATTTTCATTATTATTTAGGTTACATGCGTCAACCTTATTGTTCTCGCGTTGTCGTTTCACTTAGGCGCGACTCTCTCGTGCCTGTCAGTTCATTGACAGGACGACGTCATTATTGTTCCGCTTCCATGCTTCTTTTTATATTGCCTTATTGTTTACTCACCTAATACATACAGCTTTACTTATGGATACGAGCGACTCTTATTGTAGATCCTCACGGTTACGGCGCGAGACGTCTCTCACGGCTTCATATCCCAATAGTATATAAGACTTAGTATTTTGTAGTTATATTCCTTAGCTCTATTCTCGTCTATTCTCCTCGGTAGCTAGACTTGTATTTGGGTTGTTTTATCCATCCTCTTTTGCTTCTTCGTCCTCTTGCTCATCGTCTATCGTGTGACGCCTGGTTGTCTCTTGTGAGAGCTAGCGAGTCGCTGACAGAAGAATAGAGCTTCTACCACATACCACCCGTCACAACAAAAACTTTTACAAACTTGCCTAGGATTCAACACACCGTTGGAAACTAGTTTTCTCGATACGTTACACATTTTCATTTTTACCAAACACACTCATCCTCTCCCCTACTATAACTCAACATGACTGACCGGTCGATACATGCGCCCGACCCAGCAGAAGTCGCTGCTGTCACTTCTAGTCCACGCCAGGTGTTTGTCAATACACCAGGAAACTACGATGGCGACCCCGCCACCTACCGGCCATGGTGACGACAAATGATGGCTTATGTCTCCGAGCTAACAGAGACAAAGCAGGTCGACAACTCCCACCGAGTCACGACCATCATCATGTCCTTCCTGGTCGGAGGAAAAGCCGATGAATGGGCTCAGGTCTACTCGGATGACCATTTCAATATCGACAGAGGGACGTGGGATATTACGGGGAAGCAGTTAATTGACGACATGGACAGGGAGTTCACGAATGTCGCAAAGGAGAAAGAGGCCCGTGATAAACTAACCTATATCCGACAGGGGAAGTCCTCGGCCAGCGACTTTTTCAAAGAGTTTGAATTGTTGTTGAAGGATGCCGGGTACAAGAAGGACGAGTTGCACGTCCTTACCCTAGCGGAGAGGGCGGTCGATCACACCCTTCTCTACGACATCATCAAAGGACGAACGGAGCCCTTTGAAGACTACAAGGAGTTGAAGAAGGTAGTCACAGGGGCTGACAACGTAAGGCAGCAGTGGGCCGAACAGAAGAGAGGTTACGGGTATGCGGGGTGGTGGAACGCTAACCCACAGGGACAGAGTCGTGGACAGTCGTCCACTCAACAGAACCGACAGGAGCCGAAAGTAGCTCCGAAGGCAGAATATTCGGCAGCACCGAGAAGAGATGCTACCGGCACCACGTTCGGATGAACGGGCAGGCCGATGGACATTGACCAAGCGAGAGAGAAGTGTTTGTGCTTCAACTGTGGCGAGCCAGGCCACATGAGCAGGAACTGCCCGCACAAGAGAAAGGCGGTAGTCAGAGGTATTATGTTGAACATGAGTGAGCAGGAACGTACGGACTTTATTAACGATTTGGGTTTTCCAAAGGCTCCGCAGTAGATATAGGTCTGCAGGAGCCTTCGCACACGGACATTTCGGAGTTTGTTGATAATGGCGTTGACTATGTAATCAGTACAGGTACTAAACAGAAAAACGCGTCCACCTTTATCCACAAAACCGAAAAAACCGAAAAACCTATACGGTACGAACCTGACACTGCTGAATGGCTAACTCAGAGAGTTAGAGAAGACCAGATCCCGAGAGCAGTGGGATTGTTACGAACTTGGATGCCCTTTTCACGGGAAAAAGAAGCCTCTGAAGAAACCGTCATGGACATACGAAAACGGAACTGGAAAATGGCAGTCACTGCCATCCGGAGTCTCAAAAACAAAAGGAGTTATGTTCGCGGGACACGCGGCAAAAGTCTGAAACTCCCAGCAATACTCGAGACACTGGAGGATGCTCGACAAATCGTCACAGAAGGACTCCTCGACAGTGGAGCTACTGGTTCCTGCATCGACTCAGAATTCGTCAAACGGCATAATCTTATCACGGAAAACTTACTGATCAAAACACCTGTCTACAATGCCGACGGTACACTCAACGACTCCGGATCAATAGACAAGTACGTCGAGATCCGGATGACCATCGGTGATCATTCAGAGATCGTCCAATTCGGAGTAGTAAGTCTAGGAAAGAATAATATCTTTCTAGGACTAGACTGGCTACGACACCACAACCCGAGTATCGACTGGAATACGTCTGAACTAACCTTTGACAGGTGTCCAACAAGATGCGGTTACAACCCACACTTTTGGACACCAGAGGATACCCATTCTAGAGCGGCATTAAAGGAAGGCGAACAGCTTTTCCTGTTTGACTGGGACAGGTATGTTCACGAGCAGGTACAGTCGAGGAAGTGGACGGAAAAACAAGCCAGAGAAGAAACAGCCCAAGAGTTCGACACTTCCAAGCCCTACATCGAAAAGTACCCCGATGTTTTCAGCCAGAAGGAATTCGACCAACTGCCACAACGACGTCCTTGGGACCACGCTATCGACCTAACGCCAGGTTCTAAACCTTTAGATTGCAAGGTGTACCCATTAAACCCAAAGGAACAAGAGGCGCTCGACAAGTTTCTTGAAGAAAACCTTCGAACTGGACGAATCCGACCTTCGACTTCGCAGATGGCGTCTCCCTTCTTCTTCGTTAAAAAGAAAGATGGCACCTTACGACCAGTACAAGATTATCGTAAACTGAACGAGATGACGGTTAAAAACCGGTATCCACTTCCTCTCATTCAGGAGCTAATCGATCGTTTAAAAGGCGCTAAAATCTTCACGAAGATGGATATCAGATGGGGGTTCAACAACATCCGCATAAAGGAAGGTGACGAATGGAAAGCGGCTTTTCGAACTAACCAGGGGTTATTCGAACCGACCGTCATGTTCTTCGGACTCACCAACTCTCCTGCGACGTTCCAAGGTTTCATGAACCACATCCTATGAGACCTCATCAATAAAGGTCATGTTATTGTTTACATGGACGACATACTGATTTTTACCGACGGTATAGAAGAACATCGACAAATCGTAGAACAAGTACTCGACATTCTAAGGGAACATAAGTTGTTCCTTAAACCCGAAAAGTGTTCTTTCGAAAAACCGGTTATCGACTACCTCGGTATTATCATCGGTAACGGAACTATTCGCATGGATCCCAAGAAAGTACAAGCTGTTCGAGAATGGATTACTCCACGAAAGAAGCGCGACATCCAACAGTTTCTAGGATTTTGCAACTTCTTCCGGCGATTCATTCGTGGTTTCAGTCTGGTAGCAAAGCCATTAACACAGCTCACGGGAAATGGGACTTGGAAGTGGGAAAAAGGTCAGGAAGAGGCGTTCGAGGAGTTGAAACGTCGAATCTGTGAAGAAGTAGTTTTACTCATTCCTCGAAACCACGGAAAATTCAGGGTAGAAGCTGACTCGTCCGATTATGCTAATGGCGCCGTTTTATCCCAGTTTGTCGAAAGCAAGTGGTATCCTATTGCCTTTCGTTCTCGTTCCCTCAATGAGGTTGAGCGTAATTACGAGATTTACAACAAAGAACTTATGGCAATTATGGACTCCCTCGATGACTGGAGGCAATATTTACTAGGTGCGGAGGAACAGATTGAGATTTATACGGATCACGCAAACCTCCAGTACTTCAAGAAGCCGCAGAAACTCAACCGATGACAAGCGCGCTGGGTACTGGAATTAGCGGAGTATAATTTCGATCTCATTCACAAACCTGGTAAATCGATGACGAAAGCTGACGCCCTGTCGAGGATGACAGGTCTTGAGACGGGGGACAAGGACAACGAGAACATCGTTCTCCTGAAACCGGAACTTTTTATTCAAGCTCTCGACCTATCGGCTCCCGAAGATCTCCTGTTATCAGAGATCCGAAAGAGTAGAAACCAAGTAGACCGAACTGTACAGGAGGCCCTCGCTGCGAAAAATCCAGAGTGGACTGAGACCGACAAAGTCATTACCTGGAAAGGGCGTGTTTATGTACCGAAAAACCGCCTACTCCGGTCCAAAATAATCACTCAGTACCACGATACACCGCTAGCGGGACATCCAGGACAGTACAAAACCACGGAGTTGATTACTCGGGACTACTGGTGGCCAGGAGTGACACGAGATGCAGGGAAATACGTCGAAGGATGCGAGAAATGCCAGGCGACAAAGTCACATCGTACCAAACCAGTAGGACAACTTCACCCACATGCAGTACCAACTGAACCGTGGCAAATAATCGGCACTGATATGATAGGGGAACTACCGGAATCGGGAGGATATAACGCCATATCGGTGTTTATCGATCATTTTTCCAAAAGGTTGCGACTTGTTCCGTCTCACACTACAGTCACGTCAGAGGGAATGGCAAAAATCTATTGGGATCGTATTTTTTCTATCCACGGCATTCCACGAAAAATAATACATGATCGAGGACCGCAATATCATTCTCGTTTCATGAAGGAACTCTACCGTCTTTTAGGAATAGAAGCAAACTATACCACGGCGTATCATCCACAGACCAACGGCCAGACAGAACGAACTAATCAGGAGATAGAACATTATCTCCATTTGTTCATTAGCTATCATCAAAATGACTGGCATGAGTGGTTACCGCTTGCAGAATTCGCCTATAACGATCGAGTACACTCTGTGACAAAAGTTTCCCCCTTCTATGCTGACAACGGTAGACATCCCTATAAAGGCACGGCACCTCAAATGACTTCGGACAACCCCACAGCACAGGCTTTTGCAGATGGAATGAGGAAGGTTCGAGACGAAGTAGGAGCGGCCTTAGGAAAGGCCAACAAGGACATGAAGAAGTTTTATGACCGAAAGCGAAGAGTTGGAGTAGAGTACAAGCCAGGCGATAAGGTCTGGCTTGAGGGAACTAACTTATCGACAGACTGTCATGAATCGATCTTTTTTCATTATTCTTTTCTTTTATTATTCTTTTCCTTTTCTTTTATTTACTTATCTAATCACCAAAGCGCTTACACTAGCGCTTATTATATTTTCATTATTATTTAGGTTACACGCGTCAACCTTATTGTTCTCGCGTTGTCGTTTCACTTAGGCGTGACTCTCTCGTGCCTGTCAGTTCATTGACAGGACGACGACATTATTGTTCCGCCTCCATGCTTCTTTTTATATTGCCTTATTGTTTACTCACCGAATACCTGCAGCTTTACTTATGGATACGAGCGACTCTTATTGTAGGTCCTCACGGTTACGGTGCGAGACGTCTCTCACGGTTTCATATCCCATTTTGTATATAAGACTAGATATTTAGTAGTTATATTCCTTAGCTCTATTCTCGTCTATTCTCCTCGGTAGCTAGACTTGTAGTTGGGTTGTCTTATCCATCCGCTTTTTACTCTTTCGTCCTCTTGCTCATCGTCTATCGTGTGACGCCTGGTTGTCTCTTGTGAGAGCTAGCGAGTCGCTGACAGAAGAATAGAGCTTCTACCACATACCACCCGTCACAACAAAAACTTTTACAAACTTGCCTAGGATTCAACACACCGTTGGAAACTAGTTTTCTCGATACGTTACATATTTTCATTCTCACCAAACACGCTCATCCCCTCCCTTCCTATAAACCAACATGACTGATCGGTCGATACATGCGCCCGACCCAGCAGAAGTCACTACCGTCACTTCTAGTCCACGCCGGGTGTTTGTCAATACACCAGGGAACTACGATGGCGATCCCGCCACCTACCGACCATGGCGACGACGAATGATGGCTTACGTCTCCGAGCTAACGGAGACAAAGCAGGTCGACAATTCCCATCGTGTTACGACCATCATTATGTCCTTCCTGGTCGGAGGAAAAGCTGATGAATGGGCCCAGGTCTACTCTGATGACCACTTCAACATTGACAATGGGTCATGGGATATTACGGGGAAGCAGTTAATTGACGATATGGACAGGGAGTTCACGAACGTCGCGAAAGAGAAGGAAGCTCGCGATAAACTAACTTATATCCGACAGGGGAAGTCTTCGGCCGGCGACTTTTTCAAAGAATTTGAATTGTTGTTGAAGGATGCCGGGTACAAGAAGGACGAGTCGCACGTCCTTACCCTAGCGGAGAGAGCGGTTGATCACACCCTTTTATACGACATCATTAAGGGACGGACGGAGCCCTTTGAAGACTATAAGGAATTGAAGAAGGTAGTCACAGGGGCTGACAATGTAAGGCGGCAGTGGGCCGAACAGAAGAGAGGTTACGGGTATGCGGGGTGGTGGAACGCTAACCCACAGGGACAGAGTCGTGGACAGTCGTCCACTCAACAGAACCGACAGGAGCCGAAAGTAGCTCCGAAGGCAGAATATTCGGCGGCACCGAGAAGAGATGCTACCGGCACCACGTTCGGAGGAACGGGCAGGCCGATGGACATCGACCAAGCGAGAGAGAAGCGTCTATGCTTCAACTGTGGCGAGCCAGGCCACATGAGTAGGAACTGCCCGCACAAGAGAAAGGCGGTAGTCAGAGGTATTATGTTGAACATGAGTGAGCAGGAACGTACAGACTTTATTAATGATTTGGGTTTTCCAAAGGCTCCGCAGTAGATATAGGTCTGCAGGAGCCTTCGCATACGGACATTTCGGAGTTTGTTGATAATGGCGTTGACTATGTAATCAGTACAGGTACTAAACAGAAAAACGCCTCCACCTTCATCCACAAAACCGAAAAAACCGAAAAACCTATACGGTACGAACCCGACACTGCTGAATGGCTAACTCAGAGAGTTAGAGAAGACCAGATCCCGAGAGCAGTAGGATTATTACGAACTTGGATGCCCTTTTCACGGGAAAAAGAAGCCTCTGAAGAAACCGTCATGGACATACGAAAACGGAACTGGAAAACGGCAGTCACCGCCATCCGGAGTCTCAGAAACAAAAGGAGTTATGTTCGCGGGACACGCGGCAAAAGTCTGAGACTCCCAGCAATACTCGAAACACTGGAAGATGCTCAACAAATCGTCACAGAAGGACTCCTCGACAGTGGAGCTACTGGTTCCTGTATCGACTCAGAATTCGTCAAACGGCACAACCTTGTTACGAAAGACTTACCAATCAAAACCCCTGTCTACAATGCAGACGGTACGCTCAATGATTCCGGCTCAATAGACAAGTACGTCGAAATCCGGATGACCATCGGTGATCATTCAGAAATCGTCCAATTCGGAGTAGTAAGTCTAGGAAAGAATAATATCTTTCTAGGACTAGACTGGCTACGACACCACAACCCGAGTATCGACTGGAATACGTCTGAACTGACCTTTGACAGGTGTCCAACAAGATGCGGTTACAACCCACACTTTTGGACACCAGAGGATACCCATTCTAGAGCGGCATTACAGGAAGGCGAACAGCTTTTCCTGTTTGACTGGGACAGGTATGTTCATGAGCAGGTACAGTCGAGGAAGTGGACGGAAAAACAAGCCAGAGAGGAAACAGCCCAAGAGTTCGACACTTCCAAGCCCTACATCGAAAAGTACCCCGATGTTTTCAGCCAGAAGGAATTCGACCAACTGCCACAACGACGTCCTTGGGACCACGCTATCGACCTAACGCCAGGTTCTAAACCTTTAGATTGCAAGGTGTACCCATTAAACCCAAAGGAACAAGAGGCGCTCGACAAGTTTCTTGAAGAAAACCTTCGAACTGGACGAATCCGACCTTCGACTTCGCAGATGGCATCTCCTTTCTTCTTCGTCAAAAAGAAAGATGGCACTTTACGACCAGTACAAGATTATCGCAAACTGAATGAGATGACGGTTAAAAACCGGTACCCACTTCCTCTCATTCAGGAACTAATCGATCGTTTAAAAGGCGCTAAGATCTTCACGAAGATGGATATTAGATGGGGGTTCAACAACATCCGAATAAAGGAAGGTGACGAATGGAAAGCGGCCTTTCGAACTAACCAGGGGTTATTCGAACCGACCGTCATGTTTTTTGGACTCACTAACTCTCCTGCGACATTCCAAGGTTTCATGAACCACATCCTGCGAGACCTCATCAATAAAGGTCATGTTATTGTTTACATGGACGACATACTGATTTTTACCAACGGTATAGAAGAACATCGACAAATCGTAGAACAAGTACTCGACATTCTACGGGAACACAAGTTGTTCCTTAAACCCGAAAAGTGTTCTTTCGAAAAACCGGTTATCGACTACCTCGGTATTATCATTGGTAACGGAACTATTCGCATGGATCCCAAGAAAGTTCAATCCGTTCGAGAATGGATTACTCCACGAAAGAAGCGCGACGTCCAACAGTTTCTAGGATTTTGCAACTTCTTCCGGCGATTCATTCGTGGGTTCAGCCTGGTAGCAAAACCACTAACACAGCTCACGGGAAATGGGACTTGGAAGTGGGAGAAAGGTCAAGAGGAGGCGTTCGAGGAGCTGAAACGCCGTATTTGTGAGGAAGTCGTTTTGTTGATTCCTCGTAACCACGGGAAATTCAGGGTGGAAGCTGACTCGTCCGATTATGCTAATGGCGCCGTTTTGTCCCAGTTCGTTGATGGTAGATGGTATCCTATTGCCTTTCGTTCTCGTTCCCTCAATGAGGTTGAGCGTAATTACGAGATTTACGACAAAGAACTTATGGCAATTATGGACTCTCTCGACGACTGGAGGCAATATTTACTAGGTGCGGAGGAACAGGTTGAAATTTATACGGATCACGCAAACCTCCAGTACTTCAAGAAGCCGCAGAAACTCAACCGACGACAAGCGCGCTGGGTATTGGAATTAGCGGAGTATAATTTCGATCTCGTTCACAAACCTGGTAAATCAATGACGAAAGCTGACGCCCTGTCGAGGATGACAGGTCTTGAGACGGGGGACAAGGACAACGAGAACATCGTTCTCCTGAAACCGGAACTTTTCATCCAAGCTCTCGACCTATCGGCTCCCGAAGATCTCCTGTTATCAGAGATCCGAAAGAGTAGAAACCAAGTAGACCGAACTGTACAGGAGGCCCTCGCTGCGAAAAATCCAGAGTGGACTGAGACCGACAAAGTCATTACCTGGAAAGGGCGTGTTTATGTACCGAAAAACCGCCTACTCCGGTCCAAAATAATCACTCAGTACCACGATACACCGCTAGCGGGACATCCAGGACAGTACAAAACCACGGAGTTGATTACTCGGGACTACTGGTGGCCAGGGGTGACACGAGATGCAGGAAAATACGTCGAAGGTTGTGAGAAATGCCAGGCGACAAAGTCACATCGTACCAAACCAGTAGGACAACTTCACCCACATGCAGTACCAACTGAACCGTGGCAAATAATCGGCACTGATATGATAGGGGAATTACCGGAATCGGGAGGATATAATGCCATATCGGTGTTGAAAGTTTCTCCCTTCTATGCTGACAACGGTAGACATCCCTATAAAGGCACGGCACCTCAAATGACTTCGGACAACCCCACAGCACAGGCGTTTGCAGATGGAATGAGGAAGGTTCGAGATGAAGTAGGAGCGGCCTTAGGAAAGGCCAACGAGGATATGAAGAAATTTTATGACCGTAAGCGAAGAGTGGGAGTAGAGTACAAGCCAGGCGATAAGGTCTGGCTTGAGGGAACTAACTTATCGACAGACCAGCCGATGAAAAAGTTAGGAGATAAACGGTTTGGACCGTTTATAGTTCAGAAGAAGATAGGCGCTAGTTCCTATAAACTAGACATCCCCTCTACGTGGAAACGTATCCATAACGTTTTCAACGAAGTCCTTCTCACTCCCTATAGAGAACCGCAATTTCCCTCTCAACCACGAAACACTCGTCCACCTCCTGTCGTCGTAGGAGAAGAAGAGGAATTCGAAGTCGAGGAGATTCTTGACTCACGAAAGGTAGGAAAAGGGATCAAGTACAAGGTCAGGTGGCGAGGTTACGGACCACATGAAGACACTTGGGAACCTCGGTCCAACATTACACATTCCTCCGATTTGTTGAAGGAATTCCATGATAAGAACCCGACCAAACCCAAACCCGCCACCCTGAGGCGACTTGAAATCCCTATTTCCTTATTCCCTACCGAATTATTCCGTCCTATGCCTCCGCCAGATACCGAAAACACGCCCTCACAATTACCCTCCGAAAATTTCGTTAGACGACAAGCGCTTCGTGGAACTCGCGCTCTAGGGAGGGGGTAATGTCATGAAACGATCTTTTTCCATTATTCTTTTCTTTTATTATTCTTTTCCTTTTCTTTTATTTACTTACCTAATCACCAAAGCGCTTACACTAGCGCTTATTATATTTTCATTATTATTTAGGTTACACGCATCAACCTTATTGTTCTCGCGTTGTCGTTTCACTTAGGCGCGACTCTCTCGTGCCTGTCAGTTCATTGACAGGACGACGTCATTATTGTTCCGCTTCCATGCTTCTTTTTATATTGCCTTATTGTTTACTCACCTAATACATACAGCTTTACTTATGGATACGAGCGACTCTTATTGTAGATCCTCACGGTTACGGCGCGAGACGTCTCTCACGGCTTCATATCCCAATAGTATATAAGACTTAGTATTTTGTAGTTATATTCCTTAGCTCTATTCTCGTCTATTCTCCTCGGTAGCTAGACTTGTATTTGGGTTGTTTTATCCATCCTCTTTTGCTTCTTCGTCCTCTTGCTCATCGTCTATCGTGTGACGCCTGGTTGTCTCTTGTGAGAGCTAGCGAGTCGCTGACAAGTGGGTTCTGAATGTTGTTTTCCATTCATCACCTTCTGCAATCGGAATTAAATGATATGTGTGAGCAAGATCGAGTTTGGTATAGTACTTAGCTTTTTTTGGAGCATCCAGTAAATCAGAAATAAGAGGCAAAGGATAGCAATCCTTCTTCGTGATGTTGTTAAGACCATGAAAGTCTATGCAGAGTGAAAGTTTACCATCCTTCTTTGGTACGAACAGTACCAGAACTCCATGAGGAGAAGAAGATAGTTGGATAGCACCTGATTCAAGGTGCTTATTGATGAAGTCACATAGAGTCTCTAATTCTTTAGCAGAAAGAGGGTAAAGGTGACTGATAGGTGGTTTAGCCCCTTCCTCCAATTCAATTTTGAGGTCATAGGGGCGGTGCTCAGGCAGCATTTTGGATTCAACTTTGTCAAAGACATCTGCAAAGTCTGCATAATGCTTCGGTAAGGATGAGGGATTGCTGTTGGATGCTGAAGTAGTTGAAGCAGCTCACATTGTAACTTCACTGTGAACTGCGCATAGCAGCAATGGTTCGCACTTGGCATTCTTGCATGCACAGTTGAAAAGTTCTGCATTAACAAGAGCAATGTCCATCTTTGGGTTTTCAAGTTGCGAAGCAGCCAATGAGCCACCGAAGGGTAGGTGTAGATGGGTTCATAGGGAAAAGAGTCCAATAAAGGACAAGGTGAATGGCGAGAACAAGTTCATGAAGAAGCTTGCAAAGGACTCTTTTTGGAACTAAGGTTAGGCTGATCCCATGAGGGAACAGTTTCTTCCAGAACAGGTGTTCACAGAAGTGAGGACATTGAGGAAATTCAACTTGCTTAGTGGAATGTAATGTTTCTCAATGCCCAGTCAATCAAAGAATTGTAGCAGGTCAAGAAACTGTAGCCTAAAACTGCTTCGCAAGAGGAATCTAATAAGGTGACATACAATGTCAGTAGTAGTAGCTCACCCGAGGGAAACTGAACATTAAGAGACATAGTCTTGGAAATTGGTTTCGGAGATAAAGAGCCATTGAAAAGTCTAAGATTAATCAGAGGAATTGAAAAAGTAGGAAGAGAATGTTTATGTACAAAATGAGAATCAATGAAACAATCAGTAGAACCAGAATTGAGTAGAGAGATAAAGGAAAGCTTCACAGAAACATCACAAAGATGCTCGCAAAGTGAAAAATCTATAGTAAGAGGTATAGTAAAAGAATGTTCATTGTAAGAAAGAGTGGATGTATTTAATTGAACTTCCCTGGTAGTACAAACCTGGTCAACACAACTGCTGCTTCGTACTGGGGTACAGGAGTTGCAGACTATTTTTCCAATACTGAAGAGGTACTTGCCACTGCTTCTGGTGTTTCCATGGCATGTCCATGAGCTTTGTGAGCTTTTCATTTCTCACAGTTGTTGAAGTTATGATTTCCGTCACAAGACCCATACAATCCCAACTTCTTCTGGTGTTCCAACTCCTTCGCAAGGAGTTCGCCATCTGAGCCAAGGTTGTTCATGTATGCCAGACGAGACAGTGTAGAACTCATCGACGATGAGGAATTTCCACCTCCACTGGACTTACCTTTCTTCCCCGAGTTATTTGTCAAAGTCGTTGGTGTGCTCTTTGCAGAGGAGGATGAGGTAGTTTGTGAAGAACCTGGCTAATTCTTCTTTGACATGTTTGATGCTTTCCCTCTCAAGGAAGCACTGGTCAATCTAGCAGCTTCTCTTCTCCACTCTTCTTCTTGTCTCCAGTACCTGTTATCTACATGAAGTACCTTATAACGGTATTCCATGAGTGTTGTTGGTTCCGGAAGACAAGCCATCTCATCTTTGAGGTAGCCTTGGTGAGTCAGGCAGAGTTAATGCTTCACTAACATGAGTGTTACGGGTATGCCTCCACTACTTCATACGGAACATATGGAACCAACATTTCTAATTTATTCCTTTCCTTGCCATACTGGTTTGGGACCAGAATGTATGATGCATCTGATGTTAATGGATGTGATTACTTTTAATTCTCACACTATTATCTTTTATTTATATTATCAGGAACCTTTTACAATACTTATTGTTTTATACCAGATACTCATTGTTCTTCTTTTTAACAATTAGGAATACTGGTATATAAGCATTAGTGTCCAGTAGATGGTTCTCCAGTTTCAATATCGACTTAGATCAATCCAATCTATTGAGATCATCATTATAACTCCATCCGGGACATTTCAGTCTTATCCCTCAGTTGTCCAAACTTATCCAGTCAACTTCTGGATGTCCTACACCTATGAACATAAGCAGAACCACTACAACATAGCGGGGCACTACCAATAGTAGTGCTAAGGTTCTTGTTTGACTTCATTAATATTCATAACTACTGATCAATAGTTAACCATATGATACCATATGCTATTGGATCCACCCATACTATTCCAATCACCCAAGACCTTATGGGACCTCACCAGAACAGTCTTAACAGTATATCTAAACTATTACTCACTATCATTGTGTTCATTACTAAATCTACATGGCTCCTAATACTTGACAAACTTGCAGGAACTGGACACAAACTGGTACAATGGACAATTCAGATGTCAACATACCAAATCTGGTTGAAAAACCAAACCCATTTGTTGCTAATGCACAATCCTTTGCACAGTATTCAGAATCCATCTTGGCTTTGGGTGGCTGCAGAAGGAATAATGTGTTTGGCCCAACTATGTTGACTTCACTTCCTACATCGGAAGTTACTTCGGAATTTGCAATAGGCAGAACCGCTGATGCACTAAATTATGATATTCAAACCCTATATACTGCATCTGGAATGCCAGTCCAGGTAAGAACACCTCATACAGTAACACAAATAGCAACTGCATCATCTTTGGTGATACCTCCTTCTCCAATGGCAACTACACTTTTCAGTCAATTACTATCCCGAAACAAGCCAGTCAGAACTTAAATCCCTGAAGGACAGGAAGTTGAGGAAGACAATGACAATGAAGAACAGTCAGATGGAAGGGATCAAGTGAATTTAGATGGTGAGGAAGCTCATGAGGAAGCCAAAGAACCGACTGATCCAGAAGGACTGGCTGGTGGTGGACCTGGCAGAGGTGGCCCTGGAGATCCGGGAGGTCCTGGTGGACCAGGTGGTGGAGGATCAGGAGGAGCTGGTAGTCCCAGAAGACCTATTTTTCCACCTAATAATAATGCTGCTGAAAGGGAATTTCTACAGACTTTTCAGGCTTTTCGAGGAATGCTCGAAGGATTGGGAAATGCCATCATAAATATGCGATCGGATCTGTCCAAATCTAGTAAAGCAAAAGTTAAGGAACTGGAGGTTTTAGATGGTTCCGATCCTTGGAAACTTAAAAGTTTCTTAGTGTCATGAAACACTCTTTTTTATTATTCTTTTCCTTTTCTTTTATTTACTTACCTAATCACTAAAGCGCTTACACTAGCACTTATTATATTTTCATTTCCATCTAGATTACATGCATCAACCTTATTGTTCTTGCATTGTCGTTTCACCTAGGTGCAACTATCTTGTGTCTGTCAGCTCATTGACAGGATATTGTCACTATTGTCCTGCCATCACATTTATTTTATATTGCCTTATTGTTTACTCACTGAATACCTACAGCTTTACTTATGGATATGGGTGACTCTTATTGTAGATCCTCATGGTTATGGCACAAGATGATTCTCACAGCATCATATCCCATTAGTATATAAGACTCGGTATTTTGTAGTTATATTCCTTAGCTCTATTCTTGTCTATACTCCTTGGTAGCTAGACTTGTAGTTGGGTTATTCATCCTCATTTGCTTTTTCGCCCTCTTGCTCATCATCTATCATGTGACACCTGGTTGTCTCTTGTGAGAGCTAGTGAGTCACTGACACTTAGTATCATTATCCCTTGTTTTCCTTGATTGACCAAACTACTTTACGGATCTGTTATGGGTATGCTTCCGCTACCTCATATGAAACATCTGGAATTTACGGAACCAACAATTATAATTCATTCCTATCCTTTCCTTATTGGTTCGGGACCGGACCGTACAATGACATCCGATGTTAATGGATATGATTACTTTTAATTCCCACATTATTATCTTATTATTATATTATCGGGAACTTTTTACAATACTTATTGTTTTATCCCAGATACTCATTGTTCTTCTTTTAACAATTAGGATTACTGGTATATAAGCATTAGTGTCCAGTAAATAGTTCTCCAGTTTAAATATCAACTTAGATCATTCTGATCTAGAGAGATTATCACTATAACTCTGTCCAGGCTTTCCAGTCTTACCTTCTAGTAGTCCAAACTTATCCAGTCAACTTCCGGATGTCCGAAATCTATGAACATCCACAGAACCACTATGACATAGTGGGGGCACTACTAAAAGTGGTGCTAAGGTTCTTGTTCAACTTTACCATTCTACTTTTCTACTGATTGGTAGTTACCATACAAACCCGGAAACTATTGGAACACATTATACTATCCTATTCACCCTAGACCTCACGGAATCTCACCGGAACAGTCTTAACAGGATCAGCGGAAAATAGCATACACAATCTCATACCTAAGCAGTTCAGCCCGCGAATGGTTCGAACCAGACATCCTCAACCCTAATGCAACAGCATTGCCGATGTGGACTCAGTCCTTTCTGGCTCTCATAAAAGAATTACTGTCATGAAGTGAGCCACCCCCTATCATTTTTCTTTCCTTACGACACACCATCCGAGCACCCTTACTGTCAGCGACTCACTAGCTCTCACAAGAGACAACCAGGCGTCACACGATAGACGATGAGCAAGAGGGCGAAAAGCAAAAAGAGGATGGATAAAACAACCCAACTACGAGTCTAGCTACCGACGAGAATAGACGAGAATAGAGCTAAGGAATATAACTACAAAATACTAAGTCTTATATACTAATGAGATATGAAGCCGTGAGAGATGTCTCGTGCCATAACCATGAGGATCTACAATAAGAGTCGCTCGTATCCATAAGTAAAGCTGTTGTGGTGACGAAGGGAGAAAGCACAGAGAAGGCACAGGCTCAAGCACAAGCCAAAGTGAGGGGTGGGGCTAGCACCACACGCGAAGGCTGAAAGATATAGTGATCGAGACAACAGTGATAGCACAGGGCCAATCACTAGGGTTGCACAAGGAAAACTAGTTCCAAAGACCAAGTAAATATATTGAAGATAAACGATGATACAAGTACTAACCTAGTTCCAAAGACCAAGAGGTCAAGATGGGGAACTAGGTGTCAGCTTACTGTACTATATATACAAGTGTCTAGCTGAGTAAGCGACAGCGCGGGAAGTTGATAGAAGTATGCAGAATGATGTAGAAGGATGCGGAAGAGTGTAGCTGGATCCAAATAGTAACAAGGATAAAGGAAGAAGGAAATATAGGAAAAATGAAGTAAGTACTGTATCCTGTGTAGCACGTCATGACAGCTGTAGGTATTAGGTGAGTAAACAATAAGGCAATATAAAAAGAAGCATGGAAGCGGAACGATAATGACGTCGTCCTGTCAATGAGCTGACAGGCACGAGAGAGTCGCACCTAAGTGAAACAACAACGCGAGAACAATAAGGTTGACGCGTGTAACCTAAATGATAATGAAAATATAATAAGCGCTAGTGTAAGCGCTTTGGCAATTAGGTAAGTAAATAAAAGAAAATAATAATAAAAAAGAATGTTTCGTGACACTTACCTACAATAACTATTCCGGAACCTTCCATCCTATTCTGTCAGTTCCGTTCCATTCCTTGTGCCTGAGCTATACAGTATTACATCATAGTTCCCACACTCTACCCTGTATATATAAGCCAGCCCCCCACAACCTGGTCCCTTATCTTGACCTCTTTGTCATTGGGACCAGGTATGTCACTACTTACTTCTCTGTATTTACTATCAATATAACTTTGTCATTGGGACCAGTATCTGTCCATTTCTTCTCAAGTCTCCACTCCGCCTGCCACCGTCGTCACCTCTTTGTGACAATTACAAGACAACTTTGGTCTTTACAATGCACAGGGTGATGCTGAAGACAAACTCAGCAATTTGAGGATGAAAGAAAAGAAAACAATTCGAAAATTCAATATTCAATTCAATTCACTCACTGCTCTCACCGATTGGAACTCCAGTTCCTTGAAATGGGCATATCAACACAGACTTGTGTCCCGAATCAAGGATGAAATGGCCCATGCACAGGAGCTGAGAACTCTTGCCAAATATAGGATGGAGGTTCTGAGGATCAATAACTGGTACTGGCATCAGGAAGAAGAAAAGAAGTGGGAGATGTCTAGACAAGGCAGATCAGGATCGAGCGGAAAGGCTACAAATCCTGGAAAGTGTCACAAAGAGGTGATGACGGTGGCGGAGACTTGGACAGAGGTGGACAGATACTGGTCCCAATGACAAAGTTATATCCTATACTATAAATTAGGGCGGTGCGCCTAAACCAGCGCTTTTTCTTATTAGTCATTATTTATGTCAGCAAAACTGTCAACGTTTTAGTGCTGCGGCGGCAGCGGCAACTTAAGTTTTTCCCACACATTACAATACACAATCTTGCGACGTGTTTGCTGCATGTTTGCTGAGTTGACTTAGGTTTTTCTCACACATTACTTCAAGCTTGCAATGTGTTTGCTGCATGTTTGCTGCATGCATTGCATGATAATTATGCTCTCCTTTGTTTCCCTTTCCCATCTTCTACTATAATTTCACACTATAATTGAAGTTCCTGATAGAGGAAATTTGACTACAGATAAAATATTTGGTTTCTTACAAGCTATTGACCTGTGTGCAGGCTCTGACTACTATTCTCACTTTAAGGGATTCTGAGTCACCTCCCAATACACCTCAACATTGACAACAAAATGCTGATCGTGAGAGGGAACGACAAACACATACCCTAGGCAGCCCTGAAAATCGATGTACACCTCAACCATCACCACATGGTGGACCAATACCATTCCAACTCAATATACCTCAAAATTATGTACCTTCCCAGCATTCACAAGATGATCTATTTCAAGTAATCAACCATAATGGCCAAGAGTTTCAATTGACTCAAGGAATTGCTAATCAACTCAGAAATTTACCTCCACTACTACCAACACGGGGCCATGGCCGTGGCCGTACTTCAAATCAAGCAGTTGTAGGTGTAAAAATTCAAATACATAGTGCTGTGGCCGCCAATCAATATCTTTACCTTATAGTCTCTTTATAATCAGAATCAGAATGCCCATGCAGGACCATCAAATTTGGCATATCAAAATCAGGTATTAGCATACTTATTTAGAGATTTTAAGGCTCATTTATTCTCTTGGTAGTTTCCTCACTTACCTGCTGAGCTACAAGCTCAACTAGCATTTGTACAGCCTCACCCTGCAAGACCAACATTGAGACAGAATCATAGAAGAGCCCAAAGTCATATCCGTAATACATTCTTTTCTATATTACACTATTTATTGCTGACTATCTTTACTTTCAGAATCTATATCATTTAATCCAGAAAGGCTGACCCATGAGCATGAGAATAGCCAGAGACTTCCACCAGGTCCTGGCTATCTCACACCAGAAGGCCATGACATGCACCAACAACATGAACAGTTGCAAAATGTGATGCACAACTCCCAAGAGGTGCATGAGCAGCACTTGCAACAGCAAGAAATTGATGTGGGAGATCATGAACATCAAAATGATGCTCCAGATGAGCCTATTCCAATAGGTCTACAACCTATTGAGAATGATCGGATTTATAACTTCTGTTCTTTGGGAAAAATGGATATAGAGTGTCCATTTTGTGGTGCATTGCATTGGCAAGCAGAGAGACTTACACATTCCTCTGTAATAAATCCTAAATTTGGAGCATGCTGCAAATCAGGGAAGATTCAGCTACCTATGTTACAAAGTCCACCTATTGAAATCAGGAATCTCTTTACTGGAGTTGATCATAACTCAAAGCACTTTTTAGACAACATAAGGAGTTATAATTCTGCTTTTGCTTTTGTATCATTGGGCCTTAAGATTCAACCACGGAATGATCCTGAACTTCCAAATACTGGGCCAAGGCAGTTTAAAATTAAGGGTGCACTTTGGCATTCTCTAGGCTCCCTTTTGCCTGAGGGTGACAAACCCCCAGTATATGCACAGCTTTACATAGTTGCACCTGAGACTGCTTTAGAGCAGCGCTTAGCCAATAACAGACATCATGGTACTGGGTTACTGTCATCTGTTATGCAAACAATATCTGATTGCCTTCACCGCAATAATAACTTTGTGAATCTCTACAGATCAGCATACCAGAGAATACAAAACCTTCAGGCACAGGCTCCAAATTCCCTAAATGGTGCTTATATCAAACTGCATTTCAGTGATACAAATGATCCTAGGAGATATAATATGCCATCAGCTGATGAGGTTGCAGTTGTTCTTCCAGGCCCAGGTACTGCCACAGATCATCGAGATATTATCCTTCAATGTAAGGAGGGGCCACTGAAACGTATATATGAAACCAATCCTGCATATGCACCTTTACATTATGTTTTACTGTTTCCCAGAGGTGAACTAGGATGGCACCTAAATATCAAATATGCAGATAGACCTAATGAACCAGCCTCTAATGATGATCATGTTACCCAGATGGAGTACTATGCATATCGCCTTCATCAACGCAATCTAGAGATTGAATCAAACCATCTGTTCTATGCCAAAAAATCTTTTTCAGCAATATATTGTTGATGCATGGGCCCAAACTGATCAGTCACGCTTATCCTGGCTTGCACGCAATCAGAAGAAACTCAGAGCTGAGGTTTACAGTGGTTTAGTAGATGCTGTTCATTCAGGAGATGTTCAGCTGCAAGATATAGGGCAACGAGTTATCTTACCCTCTTCTTATATTGGAGGATCAAGACATATGTTCCAGCTCTATCAAGATTCTATTGCCTTAGGAAGAGCATTTGGAAAACCTGATCTATTTCTGACAATCACTGCAGATCCAAATGCACCTGAGATTAAAGAGGCTCTCCTTCCTGGACAGACAGCACAAGACAGACCTGATTTAGTTGCCAGAGTTTTTCGTGAAAAAGTACGGATCATCTTGAGGGCTATTGACAAAGGGTGTTTTGGAAAGTGTAGAGGCCATGTTTACACAATTGAATTTCAGAAGCGAGGACTACCTCATATACACATTCTTATTTTTCTCTATCCCCAATCACAGTATCAAGAGGCTCATCAGATTGACAAAGTAATCTCTGCTCAGTTGCCTGATCCTGAAACACATCCAAATTTATTCATGTTGGTTGAAAAGCTGATGATTCATACACCATGTGGTGATCTCAACCCAAGTGCATCCTGTATGAAGGATTCAAAATGCTCCAAGGGTTATCCTAAGGTATTCCAAGAGCATACTGTTTTGTCAGAGGATGGCTATACCCTTTATGCTAGACCCAAGAATGGAAGGCTTTGCAAGAAAAAGGTCAATGGCATAGAAATTGATATTGATAACAGATGGGTTGTACCTCATAATCCTTGGGCTTTGATGGAGCTCAAATCACATGCCAACTTAGAGTGTTGCATTTCCATAAAAGCTTTCAAATACCTTCATAAATACATTTACAAAGGCCATGATCGTACAACCATGGCAATTGGGAAAAATAAAGATGAAATACAGCAATATATAGATTCCCGTTATGTATCTGCCTCTGAATCAGTTTGGAGGCTTTTTCATTATGATATGCATGAAGAAATCCCAAATGTTGTCCGCCTTGCAGTACATACAGAAGCTGGGCAATTTGTAGTGTTTGATGCTGATGCACCAGTAGAGGAGGTTCTTCATGCTGTTGGGTCAAAAGACAGCACACTTACAGCTTACTTCAAAGTTAATGCAGCAGAGAGGAAAAAGGCTGAGGATGATCCTGAACATGCAGTAATGGTTGCATGATCACTTTTGTACCGGGAATTTCCTACAAAATGGGTCTGGGTAAAAACTACAAAAAGATGGAAGATTCGTGAGGGTAAAGCTGCTCTTGGGCGGATGTATTTTGTTCACCCTGCAGCTGGCGAAAGGTTTTATATTCGACTGCTGCTTACAGTTGTCAAAGGTGCTACATCATTTGCAGATCTATGTACTTATGAAGGAGTGGAATATCCTACACACCAAGAAGCATGTTTGGCCCGTGGGCTTTTGCAGAGTGATTCTGAGTGGAAGGACTGCCTAGAGGATGCAAGACATATGCAATCTGGATCTGCACTCCATTCACTCTTTGCAACAATTCTTAAGGATTGCTGTCCTGCTCAACCTTTTTTACTGTGGGAGCAGTTCAAAGAACACATCTGTGATGATATCAACCACCATTTACAGACCTCAGGGATTATTGCCAACCCAACACAGGATCAAATTGAAGATTATGGTTTATATCTTATTGATAAAATCCTTTTCCATGCAGGAGTACATGATGGATTAAAAGGTTTTCTGGGCATGCCAGTTCCTAATTATGAATTTTGGGCAGGGGTTGAAGGCAATAGGTTGATACGAGAGCAGCGTGCCTTTCATGCTGAAGAACAACAGCAAAGAGCATCAGAGAATATTGCAAAGATGAACAGAGAACAAGCAGAGGCCTTCAATACAATTAAAGCTGCAATATATGAGAATAACCCTCAGATGTTCTTTCTCCATGGTCCAGCTGGAACTGGAAAAACATTTACATATAATACACTCTGTTATGCATTGCGTGGAGATGAAAAGATTGTATTGTGCTGTGCTTCATCAGGGATTGCTGCTCTTTTACTCCCAAAGGGGCGAACTGCTCATTCCACATTTAAGATTCCTATTGAAATATATGAAGGAAAATTATGCTCTGTCAAGAAGAACTCTGATCTGGGTGAACTACTGTGTGAGACCAGTCTTATTATTTGGGATGAAGTTCCAATGCAGGACCGGTATTGTCAAGAGGCTGTGGATATAACTATGAGAGACATTAGGGACACCCCTAGCAAGCCATTTGGAGGTGTTACAGTTGTTTTTGGAGGAGACTTTCAGCAAATACTTCCTGTGGTCCAGAAAGGACACCGAGAGCAAATTGTGGGTCAGTGTATCCAGCGATCTTATTTATGGCATGACATAAAGATCCTTTATCTAAAAGAAAATAAAAGATTAAGTAGTGGTACAGCAGAGGACAAAGAGTATGCAGAGTGGTTACTGAAGGTTGGACATGGTTCAATTAATGGTCCAGAAAGCCAAATAAAGCTTGACCCTATTATGAAGTGTGGGGACTCTGTTGACTCCTTGATCTCTGCCATTTATCCAAATCTCAATGTTATTGACTGTGCAGCAGATAATGTTGATTCATGGTTTTCAGAGCGCACTATACTCTGCCCATGAAATGATACTGTTGATGAAACCAATCTCATGTGTTTAAATACATTGAGTGGCAATATCAATACTTATCATAGTGCAGACAAGGCTGTCATAGATGAAGCAGCAGATGGGGATTCTCAGTATCCTGAGGAATTCCTTCACAATATCAATGGTTCTGGCCTGCCACTGTCACAACTACAGTTAAAGATTGGTGCACCAATAATGGTTCTTAGGAATCTTGATCCATCAGCTGGAGTTTGTAATGGAACCCGTGCAATCCTTACCCGATGTACAGCAAGAGTACTAGAGGCTAGAATACTGGGTGGAGATAATGCAGGCCAGATTATATTGATTCCATGTATTACACTCAGCCCATCCAATCTTGATTTACCTTTTGTCTTTCAAAGACGCCAGTTTCCTGTGAGGTTAGCATTTGCAATGTCCATCAATAAGTCTCAAGGGCAATCAGTTAAAACAGTTGGGTTGAACCTTCAATCCCCAGTATTTACTCATGGTCAACTCTATGTTGCTCTTTCTCGCTCTACAACAAAGCAAGGAGTCAAAACAATTTTTCCTGAAGGTATGTTATATACTTATAAGTTTGTGTTTTATTTACTCAGAGCAATCTACAGGAAATACAGAGTGCATAACACAGAACATTGTCTATCCTGAGGTTTTGCTTGATTAGAGTTTAGTGCTGTTAAATTATATTGTATATTTTAATAATGTATTGGCTCAATACAATCAATATTATATGTGTTGTTAAAAGTCACTGTCCCCTGCCTGTGCCGAAGGCACGGGTCAAGCAAAGCTTGTAAGCACTAGTGTAAGCGCTTTGGTGATTAGGTAAGTAAATAAAAGAAAAGAAAAGAATAATGAAAAAGAATGTTTCATGACATTACCCCCTCCCTAGGGCGCGAGTTCCACGAAGCGCCTGCTGTCTAATGAAATTTTCGGAGGGTAATTGTGGTGGCATGTTTTCGGTGTTTGCCTGGGGCATAGGGCGGAATAATTTGGTAGGGAATAAGGAAATAGGGATTTCAAGTCGATTTAAGGTGGCGGGTTTGGGTTTGGTCAGGTTCTTGTCATGGAATTCCTTCAACAAATTGGAGGAATGCGTAATGTTGGACCGAGGTTCCCAAGTGTCTTCATGCAGTCCACACCCCCGCCATCGGACTTTGTATTTGATTCCTTGTCCTACCTTTCGTGAGTTGAGAATTTCTTCAACTTCGAACTCTTCTTCTTCTCCTACAACAACAGGAGGTGGGCGAGTGTTTCGTGGTTGAGAGGGGAATTGTGGTTCTCTATAAGGGGTTAGGAGGACTTTGTTGAAAACATTGTGAATACGTTTCCATGTTGAGGGGATATCTAATTTATAGGAGCTAGCGCCTATCTTCTTCTGAACTGTAAATGGTCCAAACCGTTTATCTCCTAACTTTTTCATCGGCTGGTCTGTCGACAAGTTAGTTCCCTCAAGCCAGACTTTATCACCTGGCTTGTACTCTACCCCGACTTTCCACTTCCAGTCATAGAACTTCTTCATATCGTCATTGGCCTTACCTAAGGCCGCTCCTACTTCCTCTCGAACTTTCTTCATACCATCTGCGAATGCCTGTGCTGTGGGGTTGTCCGAAGTCATCTGGGGTGCAGTGCCTTTGTAAGGGTTTCTACCGTTGTCAGCATAAAAAGGGGATACTTTCGTCGCGGAGTGTACTCGATTGTTATAAGCGAACTCTGCGAGTGGTAACCATTCATGCCAGTCGTTTTGATGGTAGTTGATAAACAGATGGAGATAGTGTTCGATTTCCTGATTCGTCCGTTCTGTCTGGCCGTTAGTCTGTGGGTGATATGCCATGGTGTAGTTTGCTTCTATTCTTAAAAGACGGTAGAGCTCCTTCATGAAATGGGAATGATACTGAGGTCCTCGATCGTGTATGATTTTTCGTGGAATTCCATGTATGGAAAAGATACGGTCGCGATAGATTTTCGCCATTCCCTCCGATGTGACTGTAGTATGCGACGGAACAAGTCGCAATCTTGTGGAAAAATGATCAACAAACACCGAAATGGCATTATATCCTCCCGACTCCGGTAGTTCCCCTATCATGTCGGTACCAATTATCTGCCAAGGCTCCAATGGGACTAAGTGTGGATGTAGTCGTCCCACTGGTTTAGTACGATGAGCCGTCGTAGCCTGGCATTTCTCACAACCTTCAATGTACTTCTCTGCATCTTGTGTAACCCCTGGCCACCAGTAGTCCCGAGTGATCAACTCCATGGTTTTATACTGTCCAGGATGTCCCACTAACGGCATGTCGTGGTACTGAGTGATTACTTTGGATCAGAGTAGGCGGTTTTTCGGTACATAAACACGCCCTTTCCATGTAATAACTTTGTCGGTTTCAGTCCACTCTGGGTTTTTGGCAGCTAGGGCATCCTGTACAACTCGATCTACTTGGTTTCTACTCTTTCAGATCTCTGATAGCAGGAGATTTTCAGGAACCAATAGGTCAAGAGCATGGATGAAGACTTCTGGTTTCAGGAGAACAATGTTCTCGTTGTCCTTGTCCCCTGTCTCAAGGCCTGTCATCCTCGACAGGGCGTCAGCTTTTGTCATCGATTTACCAGGTTTGGAAACAAGATTGAAATTATACTCCGCTAACTCCAGTACCCAGCGCACTTGTTGTCGGTTGAGCTTCTGCGGCTTCTTGAAGTACTGGAGGTTTGCGTGATCCGTAAAAATTTCGATCTGTTCCTCCGCACCAAGTAAATATTGCCGCCAATTGTCAAGTGAATCCATGATCGCCATGAGTTCTTTGTCGTAGATTTCATAATTATGCTCAACCTCGTTGAGGGAACGTGAACGAAAAGCGATTGGGTACCACCTATTGTCGACAAACTGTGATAAAACTGTGCCATTGGCATAATCAGAACAATCAGCCTTGACTCGGAATTGTCCCTGGTTACGAGGAATCAACAAAATGACTTCCTCACAAATACGGCGTTTCAGCTCTTCGAACGCATCTTCCTGCACTTTCTCCCACTTCCAAGTTCCATTCCCAGTAAGCTGTGTCAGTGGCTTTGCTACAAGACTAAACCCACGAATGAAGCATCTGAAGAAGTTGCAAAACCCTAAAAATTGCTGAACATCACGCTTCTTGCGGGGAGTAATCCATTCGCAGACGGCTTGTACTTTCTTGGGGTCCATGTGAATAGTTCCATTACCAATGATAATGCTGAGGTAGTCAATAACCGGTTTTTCGAAAGAACATTTTTTGGGTTTTAGGAATAATTTGTGCTCCTGTAAAATGTCAAGTACTTGCTTTACGATTCGCCGGTGTTCTTTGATGTCATCGGTGAAGATCAGAATATCATCCATGTAGACGATAACGTGTCCTTCATTAATGAGATTTCGCAAGATATGGTTCATGAAACCTTGGAACGTCGCAGGAGAGTTAGTGAGTCCGAAGAACATAATGGTCAGTTCAAATAACCCCTGGTTAGTTCGAAAAGCCGCTTTCCATTCGTCACCTTCCTTTATGCGGATGTTGTTGAATCCCCATCTGATATCCATCTTCATGAAGATTTTAGCACCTTTTAAACGATCGATTAGCTCCTGAATGAGAGGAAGTGGGTACTGGTTTTTAACCGTCATCTCTGTGGTGACGAAGGGAGAAGGCACAGAGGAAGCACAGGCTCAAAGCACAAACCGAAGTGAGGGGTGGGGCTAGCACCACACATGAAGGCGGAAAGATAAAATGGTCAAGACGGCAGTGATAGCGCAAGGGCCAATCACTAGGGTCGCACAAGGAAAACTAGTTCCAAAGACCAAGTAAATATATTGAAGATAAATGATGATACAAGTACTAACCTAGTTCCAAAGACCAAGAGGTCAAGATGGGGAACTAGGTGTCAGCTTACTGTACTATATATACAAGTGTCTAGCTGAGTAAGCGACAGCGCAGGAAGTTGATAGAAGTATGCAGAATGATGTAGAAGGATGTGGAAGAGTGTAGCTGGATCCAAATAGTAACAAGGATAAAGGAAGAAGGAAATATAGGAAAAATGAAGTAAGTACCGTATCCTGTGTAGCACATCATGACAATCTCGTTCAGTTTACGATAATCTTGTACCAGTCGTAAGGTGCCATCTTTCTTTTTGATGAAGAAGAAGGGGGATGCCATCTGTGAGGTCGAAGATCAGATTCATCCAGTTTGAAGGTTTTCTTCAAGAAACTTGTCAAGTGCCTCTTGTTCCTTTGGGTTTAGTGGGTATACCTTACAATCTAAAGGTTTGGAACCTGGCGTTAGATCGATAGCGTGATCCCAAGGGCGTTGTTGTGGTAACTGGTCAAACTCCTTCTGGCTGAACACATTGGGATACTCTTTGACATAGGATTTGGAAGTGTCGAACTCTTCAGCTGTTTCTTTCTTAGCCTGTCCCTCTGTCCACTTCCTTGACTGTACCTGCTCGTGAACATACCTATCCCAGTCGAACAAGAAAAGCTGTTCACCTTCCTGCAATGCCGCTCTAGAATGAGTATCTTCAGGCGTCCAAAAGTGTGGATTATAGCCACATCATGTGGGACACCTGTTGAAGGTTAATTCAGATGTCTTCCAGTCAATACTTGGGTTGTGGTGTCACAACCAGTCTAGTCCTAGAAAGATATTATTCTTTCCTAGGCTTACCACTCCGAATTGTATGATTTCTGAATGATCGCCGATAGTCATCCGGATCTCAACATACTTGTCTATTGAACCAGAGTCGTTGAGTGTGCCGTCGGCATTATAGATGGGTGTTTTGATTGGTAAGTCTTTCGTGATGAGGTTGTGCCGTTTGATGAAGTCCGAGTCAATACATGAACCAGTAGCTCCACTGTTGAGAAGTTCTTCTGTGACAATTTGTCGACTATCCTCCAGTGTTTCGAGTATTGCCGGAAGTTTCAGACTTTTGCTGCGTGTCCCTTGAACATAACTCCTCTTGTTCTTGAGACTTTGGATGGCGGTGACTGCCGTTTTCCAGTTCCGTTTTCGTATGTCCATGATGGTTCCTTCCGAGGCTTCTCTCTCCCGGGAAGAGGGCATCCAAGTTCATAACAATCCCACTGCTCTCAGGACTTGATCTTCTCTAAATCTCTGAGCTAGCCATTCAGCAGTGTCGGGTTCATACCATATAGGTTTTTCGGATTTTTCGGATTTGTGTCCGAAGGCGGATGCGTTTTTCTGTCTGGTACCTGTACTAATTATATAATCAACGCCGTTATCAACAAAGCTTGAAATATCCATGTTTGAAGGCTCCTGCAGACCTATATCTACTGCGGAGCCTTTGGAAAACCCAAATCGTTAATAAAGTCCATTCGTTCCTGCTCACTCATATTCAGCATGATACCTCAGACTACCGCCTTTCTCTTGTGCGGGCAATTCCTACTCATGTGGCCTGGTTCGCCACAGTTGAAGCACAGCCACTTCTCCCTCGCTTGGTCGATGTCCATCAGCCTGCCCGTTCCTCCGAAGGTGGTGCCGGTGGCATCTCTTCTCTGTGCCACAGGGTACTCTGCCTTTGGAGCTGCTTTTGTCTCCTGCCGGTTCTGCTGATTGGACAATTGTCCATGGTTCTGTCTCTGCAGGTTAGCGTTCCACCACCCCACGTACCCATAACCTCTCTTCTGTTCTGCCCACTGCCATCTGACATTATCAGCGCCTATGACTACCTTCTTTAACTCCTGGTAATCTGTGAAGGGCTCCGATCAGCTTTTGATGATATTATACAGGAGTGTATGATCGACCGCATTCTCCGCTAAGGTGAGGACATGCGAATCATTCCTGTTGTAGTTAGCATCTTTTAGCAACAACTCAAACTCTTTGAAGAAGTCACTAGCAGGAGTCTTTCCCTGTCTAATGTATGTCAGCTTGTCCCAGGCTTCTTTCTCCCTGGCGACATTCGTGAACTCTCTGTCCATATCATCGAAAAGGTCCTTCCCTGTAACATTCCAGGCACCCTTCTCGATATCAAAATGGTCATCAGTGTATACCTGCACCCATTCGTCGGCTTTTCCTCCAACCATGAAGGACATGATGATGGTAATTAGACAGTGCGATCCTTCGACCTGCTTCGTCTCCATCAGCTCAGCCACATAGGCCCTCATCCTTCATCGCCATGGTCGGTATGTAGCGGGATCGCCATCATAGTTCCCTGGTGTATTAACGAACACCCGGCGAGTCGAGGAAGTGGGGTTATTGATTTCGGAGACGTCGGGGGCGGGAGCATGTATTGACTGATCAGTCATGTTGGATTTATAGTAGGGAGGGGTGAGTGTGTTTGGTAAAAATGAAAATGTGTAACGTATCAATAAAACTAGTTTCCAATGGCATGTTGAATCCTAGGCAAGTTTGTAAAAGTTTGTTGTGATGGGTGGTGTGTGGTAGAAGCTCTATTCTTCTGTCAGCGACTCGCTAGCTCTCACAAGAGATAACCAGGCATCACACAATGAACGATGAGCAAGAGGATGGAAAAGCAATGAGGATGAATAAAACAACCCAACTACAAGTCTAGCTACCGAGGAGTATAGACGAGAATAGAGCTAAGGAATATAACTACAAAATACCTAGTCTTATATACAAAATGGGATATGAAACCGTGAGAGATGTCTCACTCTGTAACCATGAGGATCTACAATAAGAGTTGCTCGTATCCATAAGTAAAGCTGTAGGTATTTGGTGAGTAAACAATAAGGCAATATAAAAAGAAGCATGGAAGCGGAACAATAATGACGTTGTCCTGTCAATGAGCTGACAGGCACGAGAGAGTTGTGCCTAAGTGAAATGACAACATGAGAACAATAAGGTTGACGTGTGTAACCTAAATGATAATGAAAATATAATAAGTGCTAGTGTAAGCGCTTTGGTGATTAGGTAAGTAAATAAAAGAAAAGAAAAGAATAATGAAAAAGAATGTTTCGTGACACTTCGCGAACCATTCCACTACTTAGATATATTACTTATATCCTTTTACCACTACACAATTACTTCGCAAAGGAATTCCGATGCAAAGTAATTCCTCGTTATCTCTTATCATTCTTATCGGATTTACAATATCCCTTTTATATCCCTTCCTTTATTCTTTACTTACGAGCTAACCCATTTGGGCATGGCATCGCTTCATGATCCTGACTTACCTTTAGTATAAAGCTACGGTATTGAATAGGTAGTTGCTCAGGTTAAATATCAACCTTGATAGCACTTTGATAGTGATACCAATTAATCACTTATCCATATCATCATTTTAACATCCCTACTGTCAGTATGTTCCGCGATGGTCATTGCGAACAGAACACGTTTACTTTCTTCTCTTGCGGACACATGAAGTGTCGAGGACTCCACTAATAGTGGAGTCAAGGTCCGACTACATAGTTTAGGATCATTTTACCTCGCGAAGCAATTCTCTTCGCTATTTCCTGCAATTACCCCACAACCCTTTCCGACAATCCCTTTGTGCATGATCATAACAGTATATTTAAACTGACACTCGGCACATTCGTCCTCATTACCTTTCACATTCTACTCAACAATCTTACCTTCTTCAACAATGGTCTATACAAGGAGCAGACGAAACAGTACCAACACTGGAGGGTCCAACGAGTCAGTAAGAGAGGAACCGGAAACGGTTAATCCTTTTGCATCAAACGTGACAGGCTTCTGTAAGAGGTTGATGTCGACACACAAAACCACAAGCGGCTAAGTGTCTCAGACGTCTCAGAGAAGAAACCCAGAAGTCAAGTTGAATAACGAAGCTAAGGTCACTACAAGACCTTAGCTGACCTTATATACAAAAGTATGAATCTAATCTACAATAGAGTCGTTGGTCAAACGCTATGACGAACAAGTCCGTGATAGATACGAGCACGGATGCTAACCGAGTATAAGTAATCAAGAGGATGTCAGCAGCGGGTCGTAACCGAGTACGGGACCCAATGAGTAACATAGAATGCGTAAAGGAAAACGAAGAACTAGAATATCCAGATGCCCAGTCACAGGACACAAGCGCCCTATGACAGGCGCCTACGCGCTAAGAGTTACTCGTAGTGTTAGTCGTTCCTGACAGCTTCGCGCCATTCGCGGAATCTATTTCAGGAGCCGGACACTCTCGACATCAATCTAACATATTTGGTCCAGCTCCAGGACAACCTGCTAGTGTGTGGGTTTCAAGTCATCATGCCCTTGGTCAACCTAACCACTCTGAATTTGAGTACCAAGTACTCTACACAGAAAATGGTGACCCCATTACTGTTCAAATGCCGCGAAGAAATCACACAGCAATACCAACAACAGAGATGGAAATCCCACCATCTCCTACCACTTTTACCCTTGCTGACAGAATGCGTCAGCAACTAGCAAATGCTCCCGGCCCTTTGCAAGGTCAGATACCAGTTACCATGGTGGAAATTCCGGAAAACATCAAGGAAGCGGAAATTGACACAGAGGTAGGTCCTGACAAGTCAGGAAATCCTGGAGACCCAGGGGGATCTGATCCCAATAGTCCTGGAGGTCCTGGAGCACCTCGAGGTTCTCGCATTCCTAGTCATTCTAGGACTCCAGTGGAATGGGTAGGTAGTGTCCATCTGGACCCTACTGAACAACGCATCCTAGATGTGTTTCACATGTTCAAGGGTTCACTCGATACCCTCGGAACAGTTCTCGTGGGCATGAATGCTAGCAGCCCCGTGGAATCCGGAAGATTGAAAGTCAAGGATCCTGAGGTATTTGATGGATCTGACTCACGGAAAGTGAAAGGTTTCCTAGTTTCCTTATCTTTGGTGTTTATTGATCGTCCCTCATATTTTACTGATCAAAAGAAGATCAACTATACTTTGTCCTTCCTTGGCAGTTCCGCAAAGGAATGGTTCAAACCAGATATTCTGGATCTGAATCTTTCTGCGATGCCGGCATGGACAAGTTCCTTCATGGCATTGGTGAAGGAATTACAGGATAATTTTGGTATGTACGATGCACAGGGGGAAGCCGAAGATAAGATTGACACATTAAGGATGAAGGAATCCGATAACATATGGAAGTATAATATCCATTTCAACACCCTCGCAGCATCTACTAACTGGGATTTGCATGCCCTTAAATGGGCTTATCAACGCAGCTTGGCAAGTCGTATCAAAGATGAGATGGCTTGTCTTCCGGAACTGAAGACACTCGTGGAATACCATTATGAGGTACTTTGCATAGATAACAGGTACTGGAGACAAGAAGAAGAGTGTAAAGGAGAAGCCACTAGATTGACAGGTGCTTCCTCGGGAGGGAAAGCATCGAACATGTTGAAGAAGAACTCGCCAGGTTTTTCACAATCTCCCACATCTACCACCACCACAACCACAACCTCGACAAATAATTTGGGGAAGAAAGGTAAGGCGAGTGGAGGTGGAAATTCCTCGTCATCAATGAGTTCTGCAGTGTCTCGACCTGCATATGCGAGCAACCTCGGCTCAGACGGGAAACTCCTCGCGAAGGAGTCGGAACCTTGAAAGAAGTTGGGGTTGTGCAGATTTTGCGGCGGGAATCATAAGTTCGACGACTGCGAGAAATGAAAGGCTCGCAAAGCTCGTGGACGTGCCGCAGAAACACAGGAAGCAGTGGCAAGTACCTCTTTGGTATCAGAAAAATAGTCTGCAACTCCTGTACCCAAGTATGAAGCGGGAGTTGCATTGACCAGGTTCGTACTACCAGGGAAGTTAAATTAAACGCATCCACTCTTTCCTATGATGAACGATCTTTTACTATACCTGTTACTATAGATTTTCCACTTTGCGATGTTTCCGTGAAGCTCTCTTTTGTTTCATTACTTGATTCTGGTTCTACTGATTGTTTTATTGATTCTCGATTTGTGTATAACATTCTCTCCCTACTTCTTCTATTCCTTCAATCAATCTCTGACTTTTTGATGGTTCTTTATCTCCGAAACCAATTTCTGAGACTATGTCTCTTAATGTTCAGTTTCCCTTTGGCGATCTACTACTACTGACATTTTATGTCACTTTACTAGATTCCTCTTGCAAAGCAGTTTTAGGTTACAGTTTCTTGACCCGCTACAATCCGTTGATTGACTGGGCATCGAGAAACATTACATTCCATTCCACTAAGCAAGTTGAGTCTCCCTCAATGTCCTCACTTCCGCAAACACCCGTTCCGGAAGAAACTGTCCCCTCACGAGGTCAGCCTACCATTGGTTCTGAAGAGGTCCCTTCACGACCTTCTTTGCGAACTCGTTCTCACCATTCACCTCGTCCTTTATCGGACTCTTTTCCCTATGAACCCATCTATTCCTACCCTTCGGTGGCTCAATTGGCCGCTTCGTGGCTCGAAAACCCAGAGATTGACATTGCTCTTGTCAATGCGGAACTCTTCAACCATGCTTGCAAGAATGCCAAGTGTGAACCATTGATTTTACACGCAGTTCACAGCGAAGTTACAGCGCGAGCTGCTTCGACAACTTCGGCAAACAAAAGTAATCCCTCAGCATTACCAAAGCATTATGCGGACTTCGCGGATGTCTTCGACAAAGTCAAATCCAAAGTGCTGCCTGAGCACTGACCATATGACCTCAAGATTGAATTGGAGGAAGGCGCTGAACCACCTATTGGTTGCCTTTACCCTCTTTCTGCTATAGAATTAGAGGCTTGAAGCGATTTCATCAATAAGCACCTCGAATCAGGCGCTATTCAACCCTCGTCCTCTCCTCATGGAGCTCTGGTATTGTTCATACCAAAAAAGGTTGGTAAACTTCGACTTTGCATAGACTTTCACAGTCTTAATAACCTCCGGATATCATCCTGAGGGGGATGGGCAAACAGAATGAGTTAACCAGACTCTGGAACAATACATCCATATGTATTGTGCATATCAACAGGATGATTGGGCAAAGCTTCTGCCTATCGTGGAATTTGCATACAACAACGCTCCGAACGCTTCCACTGGTATTACTCCATTCTTTGCGAATAAAGGTTATCACCCTAACATTACAGTGAAACCTGAAATCGAAATCCATTCTGATTGTGCGATTGACTTCACAACGAAGTTAGATGAGATTCATGCTTTTCTCCGTGAAGAAATTACTAATGCACAAGCTCAATACAAAGAGCAAGCAGACAGAAAACATATTAATCACCCAGATTTTCCTATTGATTCACAGGTATTCATACTAGCAAAGCACATAGAAACTACTCGACCTATCGTGAAGTTCTCTGAGACGTATCTCGGACCATTCAAAGTTCTTGAGTGCGTAGGGACTCTCTTGTACAAGTTACAACTCCCTTCCTACCTCAGTCATATCCACCCAGTTTTCCATGTATCCCAACTCGAACCATATACTCCGAACTCAATTCCACATCATGGACAAACTCCTCCACCTCTGGTGGAAGTCAATGGCAAAGAAGAATACAACGTCGCGGAGGTATTAGAGGATCATCGATACAAAAAATGTCCACTATGGTATTACATCCAGTGGGCAGGATACAAAGGTACAGACAAAGAGTTCTCCTGGGTCGCCGCAAATGAAATTTATGTGGATGAGCTGGTTCCAGCCTTTCATCTTCGTTACCCTCAAAAACCTGGACCATTATGATCAATGACCACTTATTCTTTTACTATTTCATTCATTGGAAATACTAATTTTTATTTTACTAGTTAAACAAATCTTCACGAAATCTTCACGATTCATCACCATTACATTTCATACTACCTACTGCATTACCTACTAAATTCCAACTCTTTACGCCAAGAAGTTCCGCGATTCATTATTCGCGAAACTATCTTAAACTCTCACATGTTCCTTCCCTTCCAAAACCATCACGATTCTTTCCTCACGGAATGAAGGATAAATTCTTACACCATTAACACTTATTCATAAACAAAACCTTATGAATCCAAAACCACCAAAAAAGGCAAATAATTATAAAATTACAACAAAACAAAACAAGACAAAACAAAACAAAACCAAAAAACAACAAATGAACAAATACTAAATTATATATTTAAAATTATTATTACAAGTCCCATAGACTACTACTACCCTTTGTGGGAATCACGTTGCGCAGTGTTTTCCCTCACAAATCCTTCTCCTTCTCTCCTCTTCATCTTCGTCGTCCTGTTCTTCATCAACCACCATATCTTCCTCTGGCCATTGCTGGACCAGACACACCATTTCCTCCATCGCGAGAGCTGATCAACTCATGAACCCCAGAAGCAATTCCATCTGCTTGTAAAGCTGGTTGTTCTGCTCCGTGAGCAGATCCAACTTCTCCCCAAACTCCAACCCCACCAAGTTCCTCTCTGCGACGTGTTTTGCAGGACCATGATACATCTCCCCTTTGTCGACTCTCGGTTTCTTTTTCCTCGACCTCCGAGCAGCATTCTCCCCAGACCAACTACATTGTTGTCATTGTTGATGACAGTAGAGGCAGGCCTGGGTAAGTGGCTTTCCAGGTTGCGCAATGCAGTTGGTCATGTTACCTTGCGTAACACAATGAAGACAAGCTTCACAGTTATGCAAAGGAGTAGGAGGAGGGGCATTGCCCTTGTCATCTCCAGGAGTTGGATTGTCATCAGGATCTGGGGCTCCACCAATCTACAAGGCATTAAGTAAAAAAGTTAATCATGAACAATTATCACTCACCACAGAAACTGGACATTTGCTCTTTAAAATCAATTGTTCTACTTCTGGGGTATTGCGTACCATGGATGCCAACTTGTGAATTTTCTGCTTGGAGCCTGAAGGCTCCTGTGATGCCTGATCACTTGTACATTGTGATGCAGCACGAGCTGCATGATCCCGATGTTCTTGCAACTCTTGGAGCGCCTGTGCTCTGCATTGATTTCGGACCTGTTCTTCTTTAGCCAATTTTCTGAAAGCGTCGGCTTTCGCCTTCACAATGCTCTCCTTGATGAGCCTTTCTTCTTCCCACTTCTTTGCGGCCTGTCTTTCCTCTTCGAGTCTTCTCTCTTCCTCAATTCTCTTCTCCTCCACCTCGCGCTCTGCCTCACGAGCAGCTTCTTCCTCCAACCTCACCAGCTCCTCCTCGAAGGCAGCCTCCTGTGCCTCGATTTCAATTTGACGAAGGCGGGCATGTTCTGCCTGCTCTCAAATGAAATGTGCTCATCATTCTTGAAGGGTTTCAGTAGCAGTGACAGTGATGGACATGTTGAGAAGGATGAGAACTTAGGAAAAACCAGAGAAAACCTCGCATTTTATACGCGTTCATTCGTTGAGGGCAGGTTCGACTCTAAATTTTTCGTTTACCTCGATCATAACTCACGTGGCACTTTGAAAATTTACTTTTCTTTTTTACTTTTCCATTCTATCTAATTTTAGATTTGTCAATCTTTATTAATCGCGTAGGCTTTCAAGGGCGAAAGCCTAAGAGGGGGATACTGTTATATCTATGCAAGCTAAGTCTTTACGAAGCTTCACAATCCATTCTGCTACTTAGATATTACTTATATCCTTTTACCACTATGCAATTACTTCGCGAAGGAATTCCAATGCGAAGCAATTACTCGTTATCTCTTATCATCCTTATCGGATTTACACTATCCCTTTTATATCTCTTCCTTTGTTCTTGACTTATGAGCTAACCCATTCGGGCATGGCATTGCTTCGCGATTCTGACTTACCTTTAGTATAAAGCTACGGTATTGAATAGGTAGTTCTTTAGTTTAAATATCAACCTTGATAGCACTTCGATAGTGATACCAATTAATCACCTATCTGTATCATCATTTTAACACCCTCGCTGTCAGTATGTTCCGTGATCATCATCACGAACGGAACACGTTTACCTTTCTTCTCTTGCAGACATGCAAAGTGTCGAGGACTCTACTAATAGTGGAGTCAAGGTCCGACTACTTAGTCTAGGATCGTTTTACCTCACGAAGTAATTCACTTCGTATTTCCCTGCAATCATTCCCGACGATCCCTTTGTGCACAATCATAACAGAACCATTCCGCTACTTAGATATATTACTTACATCCTTTTACCACTATGCAATTACTTCGCGAAGGAATTCCAATGCAAAGTAATTAATCATTATCTCTTATCATTCTTATCGGATTTACACTATCCCTTTTATATCCTTTCCTTTGTTCTTTACTTATGAGCTAACCCATTCGGGCATGGCATTGCTTCGCGATCCTGACTTACCTTTAGTATAAAGCTACAGTATCGAATAGGGAGTTCCTCAGTTTAAATATCAACCTTGATACCACTTCGATAGTGATACCAATTAATCACTTATCCTTATCATTGTTTTAACATCCCTACTGTCAGTACGTTCCTGTTAAGGCCGTGCACCGGAAGGAAATAGATCAAGTGTCATGAATCGATCTTTTTTCATTATTCTTTTCTTTTATTATTCTTTTCCTTTTCTTTTATTTACTTATCTAATCACCAAAGCGCTTACACTAGCGCTTATTATATTTTAATTATTATTTAGGTTACACGCGTCAACCTTATTGTTCTCGCGTTGTCGTTTCACTTAGGCGCGACTCTCTCGTGCCTGTCAGTTCATTGACAGGACGACGTCATTATTGTTCCGCCTCCATGCTTCTTTTTATATTGCCTTATTGTTTACTCACCAAATACCTACAGCTTTACTTATGGATACGAGCGACTCTTATTGTAGGTCCTCACGGTTACGGTGCGAGACGTCTCTCACGGTTTCATATCCCATTTTGTATATAAGACTAGATATTTGGTAGTTATATTCCTTAGCTCTATTCTCGTCTATTCTCCTCGGTAGCTAGACTAGTATTGGGTTGTTTTATCCATCCTCTTTTTGCCTTTTCATCCTCTTGCTCATCGTCTATTGTGTGACGCCTGGTTGTCTCTTGTGAGAGCTAGCGAGTCGCTGACATCAAGGTTCCGGAGCTCTGTTCGAAGCTTCGGAGTCCGGAAACTATAGTAATGGCAAAACGAAGTAATGGAAAGGCTACACGGGCCTTGGGAAGTGATGGGACTTCAGCAAAGCTTTCGGCAACGCTCCCTACACGTTATCTGGGTGTCCCTGCGAAGTGCGAAGAAGAATGAAGTTCCGGAGTGTCGGAAGCTTCCGATCGATTGATCCGGACGTGATTAAGCGTAATAGATAAGGAGTATAGAAGGTAACTTTTATTTCAAGCTGGGGAACCAAACTAAACGAGTTGACCTAAGTACTAAACTGCCTAATTGTTAAATAAAAGACAATAAGTGAGAAGGATTCGAAATAATACAATAACGGTGTTTTCCAAGAGCCGACAGGCATGGGAATGCATTGGTCATGACGACCGAGTGTCATGTGATGTATCCGAGGTTGTACCGAAGTTATTGAGCCAAGGAACAGAGTACGAAATCAACCGAGATTTGAGTTGAACTTGGTAACAAACACAAAATGGATTGGAAGGATGATCGATTGACCGGAAGATCGGCCGGAATGCCGGAATGTTCATATAGTGATCAATGACCTCGGAAATCATCCGGAAAGCATAGTGGAGCTCGGCATATATATAACAGTTCCGCGATGGTCATCGCAAATGGAACACATTTTACTTTCTTCTCTTGCAGACACATGAAGTGTCGAGGACTCTACTAATAGTGGAGTCAAGGTCTGACTACATAGTCTAGGATCATTTTATCTCACGAAGTAATTATCTTCACTATTTCCCGCAATTATCCCGCAATCTCTTCCAATGATCCCTTTGTGCACAATCATAACACGTGTTTTGGTTTGGTCGGGTTCTTGTCATGGAATTCCTTCAACAAATCAGAGGAATGTGTAATATTTGACCAAGGCTCCCAAGTGTCCTCGCGTGGCCCATACCCTTGCCATCTAACTTTGTACTTGACCCCTCTTCCTACCTTCAGGGAATCAAGGATTTCTTTGACTTCAAACTCTTCTTCTTCTCCTATGACGATAGGAGGTGGTTGGGTGTTTTGTGGTTGAGATGGGAATTGTGGCTCCCTATAAGGGGTGAGGAGGACTTTGTTGAAAATGTTATGGATATGTTTCCATGTAGAGGGGATGTCTAGTTTGTAGGAACTAGTGCCTATCTTCTTCTGAACTGTAAACAGTCCAAACCGTTTGTCTCCTAACTTTTTCATTGGCTGATCTGTCGATAAATTAGTTCCCTCAAGCCAAACCTTGTTGCCTGGCTTATACTCTACCCCAACTCTTTGCTTCCTATCATAAAACTTCTTCATGTCCTTGTTGGCCTTTCCTAAGGCTGCTCCTACTTCCTCTTGAACCTTCTTCATTCCATCTGCAAACACCTGTGCTGTGGGGTTGTCTGAAGTCATTTGAGGTGCCATACCTTTATAGGGATGTCTACCATTGTCAGCATAGAAGGGAGAGACCTTCATAGTGGAGTGTACATGAACATTATAAGTGAATTCTGCAAGGGGTAACCACTTGTGCCAGTCATTTTGATGGTAGTTGATAAACAGACAGAGATAGTGTTCAATCTCTTGATTTGTCCATTCTGTCTGGCCGTTAGTCTGTGGATGATACACCGTGGTGTAGTTCGCTTCTATTCCCAAGAGACAGTAGAGTTCCTTCATGAACTGGGAATGAGACTGAGGTCCTTGATCATGTATGATCTTTCGTGGAATCCCATGTATAGAAAAGATATGATTGTGGTATATCTTCGCCATTCCCTCTGATGTGACTGTGGTATGCAATGGAACAAGTCACAATATTTTGGAAAAATGATCAACAAACACCGATATGGTGTTATATCCTCCTGACTCCGGTAGTTCCCCTATCATGTCAGTACCAATTATCTGCCAAGGCTCCGATGGAACTGAGTGTGGATGTAGCCATTGTGGTGATGAAGGGAGAAAGCACGGAGGAGGCACAAGCTCAAAGCACAAGCCGAAGTGAGGGGTGGGGCTAGCACCACACACGAAGACTGAAAGATATAATGATCAAGACAACAGTGATAGCACAGGGCCAATCACTAGGGTCGCACAAGGAAAACTAGTTCCAAAGCCCAAGTTAGTATATTGAAGGTAAACAATGATACAGGTACTAACCTAGTTCCAAAGACCAAGAGGTCAAGATGGGGAACTAGGTGTCAGCTACTGTACTATATATACAAGAGTCTCGATGAGTAAGTGAAAGCGTGGGAAGTTGATGGAAGTGTTTGGAATGTGATAGAAGGATGCGGAATGATGTAGATGGATCCAAACAGTAACAGCAATGAGGGAAGGGGGAGATGTAGGAGAAATAAAGTAAGTACTGTATCTTGTATAGCACGTCATGACAGCCATCCCACCGGTTTGGTATGATGAGCTGTCATAGCCTGGCATTTTTCACAACCTTCGATGTACTTCCCAGCATCTCTCATAACTCCTGGCCACCAGTAGTCCTGAGTGATCAACTCTGTGGTTTTATACTGTCCAGGATGTCCCGCTAGTGGCATGTCATGGTACTGAGTGATTATTTTGGACTGGAGTAGGTGGTGTTTTGGTACATAAACATGCCCTTTCCATGTAATAACTTTGTCGGTTTCAATCCACTCTGGGTTTTTGGCAGCTAGGGCATCCTGTACAATTCGATCTACTCGGTTTCTACTCTTTCGGATCTCTGATAGCAGGAGATCTTCAGGAGCCAATAGGCCGAGAGCATGGATGAAAAGTTCCGGTTTCAGGAGAACAATGTTCTCATTGTCCTTGTCCCCTGTCTCAAGACCTGTCATCCTCGACAGGGTGTCAGCTTTCATCATTGATTCACTAGGCTTGTGGATGAGATTGAAATTGTACTCTGCTAACTCCAATACCCAGCACGCTTGTACACAATTAAGTTTCTGCGGCTTCTTGAAGTACTGGAGGTTTGCGTGATCCATAAAAATTTTGATCTGTTCCTCGGCGCCCAGCAAATACTGTTGCCAGTCATCAAGTGAGTCCATAATTGCCATGAGTTCTTTGTCATAAATCTCATAGTTGTGCTCAACCTCATTGAGGGAACGGGAACGAAAAGCAATGGGATACCACCTGTTATCAACAAACTGGGACAAGATGGCGCCATTAGCATAGTCGGATGAGTCAGCTTCCACTCAGAACTTCCCATGGTTTCAAGGAATAAGCAAAACTACTTCCTCACTGATTCGGTGTTTCAACTCTTCGAACACATCTTCCTGCACTTTCTCCCACTTCCAAGTTCCATTCCCAGTAAGCTGTGTCAGTGGCTTTGCTACAAGACTAAACCCACAAATAAAGCATCTGAAGAAGTTGCAAAACCCTAAGAATTGCTGAACATCATGCCGACATCTATTATCGCAAAATTTTCCGCCTCCATAGTCTCCCCTGTCAGCGACTCGCTAGCTCTCACAAGAGACAACCAGGCGTCACACGATAGACGATGAGCAAGAGGACGAAAAAGCAAAAGAGGATGGATAAAACAACCCAACTACAAGTCTAGCTACCGAGGAGAATAGACAAGAATAGAGTTAAGGAATATAACTACAAAATACTAAGTCTTATATACTAATGGGATATGAAGCCGTGAGAGACATCTCGCACCGTAACCGTGAGGATCTACAATAAGAGTTGCTCATATCCATAAGTAAAGCTGTAGGTATTAGGTGAGTAAACAATAAGGCAATATGAAAAGAAGCATGGAGGCGGAACAATAATGACGTCGTCCTGTCAATGAGCTGAAAGGCACGAGAGAGTCGCACCTAAGTGAAATGACAACGCGAGAACAATAAGGTTAATGCATGTAACCTAAATGATAATGAAAATATAACAAGCGCTAGTGTAAGCGCTTTGACGATTAGGTAAGTAAATAAAAGAAAAGGAAAAGAATAATAAAAGAAAAGAATAATGAAAAAGATTGTTTCATGACATCCCCCTCCGCTTTGTATCAGACTGGGGACCCAGTTTGCAGCTAAGCTGATGTGATCACTACTCTCCCAGCTAGGAATCAAATCAAATCTCACATCAGGATATCACCCCCAAGCAAATGGTCAAACTGAACGGGCAAACCAAGAAGTCGAAAAGTATCTCAGGCTATACCTGGGACGCTGACAGGATGACTGGGCAGAGCACTTGGCAATGGCGGAGTTTGTGATTAACTCTCGCACCCACTCTGTACTTGGAGCATCCCCATTCAAACTCACCTATGGTTACCTTCCCCTATTCAATATTCCAGTTGGACAACAGAGTGGAATTCCGGCAGTGGATGATCACATTCAAATACTGCGGGATGCACGACAGGATGCTGGGGCAGCACTACACCTGGGGAAAAGGCAACAGAAGGAAAACTATGAACAGGGAAAATGAAAGGCACATCAGTTCCAAGTGGGAGATCAGGTCTGGCTAAGCGCAGAAGACATCAAGCTCCAGCTTTCCAGTGAGAAACTTGGGGACCGACAGCTAGGACCATATGTGATTTTGGAGAAGGTCGGCCCTTTGGACTACCATTTGGACCTGCCACTGTCGCTGGACCACATCCACCCCATGTTCCATGTGGATAAGTTGTACCCTTGGAGAGGGAACACCGTCAATGGCAAAATTGCAACACCACTGGAACCAGTATACCTAGAGGATCAGGACGAGCCGGAGTACAAAGTTGAGGACATCCTGGATAGTCGGGCTAGGTGGAAGAAGTTAGAGTATCTGGTAAAGTGGAAAGGCTACGATGCAGGACACAACTCATGGGAGCCTGCACCAACCATGGTCCGAAAATTCCACAAAAAGCACCCCCAGGTGGCAAAAGCTTGACCATCGAGGGCAATGGTCATAAGGAGGGGGGTAATGTCATGAAGTGAGCTACCCCTATCATTTTCCTTTCTCTACGATACACCATCCGAGTTCCCCTACCTACAATAGTCATTCCGGAACCTTCCATTCCATTCCATCAGTTCCATTCCATTCCTTGTGCCTGAGCTATACAGTATTATGTCATAGTTCCCACACTCCACCTTGTATATATAAGCCAGCCCTCACAGCCTGGTCCCTTATCTTGACCTCTTTGTCATTGGGACCAGGTATGTCTTTTACTTACTTACCTGTATTTATTATCAATATAACTTTGTGGTTGGGACCAGCTGCCTGTTTCCGTCTCAGTCTCCGCTCCGCTGTGCCGCTGTCATCACCTCTTTGTGACAGCGGGAAAATTACGAAGGAAAATACTTCACGAGGTAAAACAATCCTAGACAATGTAGTCGGACCTTGACTCCACTATTAGTAGAGTCCTCGACACTTTGTGTGTCTGCAAGAGAAGGAAGGGAAACGTGTTCCATTTGCGATGACCGTCGCGGAATGTACTGACAGTAGGGATGTTAAAATGATGATAAGGATAAGTGATTAATTGGTATCACTATCAAAGTGCTATCAAGGTTGATATTTAAACTGAGGAACTACCTATTTGATACCGTAGCTTTATACTAAAGGTAAGTCAGGATCATGAAGTGATGCCATGCCCGAATGGGTTAGCTCGTAAGTAAAGAACAAAGGAAGGGATATAAAAGGGATAGTGTAAATCCAATAAAGATGATAAGAGATAACGATAAATGGCTTTGCGTTGGAATTCCTTCGCAAAGTAATTGTGTAGTGGTAAAAGGATATAAGTAATATATCTAAGTAGCGGAATGGTTCGCAAAGCTTCATAAGGACTTAGCTTGCATAGATATAACAGTATCCAGCATCTTTCAGCAACAGTTCAAACTCTTTGAAAAAGTCACTGGCAGAAGCCTTCCCCTATCAGATATAGGTTAGTTTGTCATGGGCTTCCTTCTCCTTTGCGATGTTAGTGAACTCCTTGTCCATATCATCAATGAGCTCCTTCCCTGTAATGTCCCATAGCCCCTTGTCAATGTCAAAGTGGTCATCAGTGTAGACCTAGGCCCATTCATTGGTCTTTCCTCCAACCAGGAAGGACATGATGATGGTGGTGACACAATGGGAGTTGTTGACCTGCTTTGTCTCTGTTAACTCGGAAATGTAGGCCATTATCCTTTGTCGCCATGGTCAATAGGTGGCGGGATCTCCATTGTAGTTTCCTGGTGAATTGACGAATACCTGACAAGAAGTGGTAGTGTTGGTGATTTCTGGTACATCGGGTGCATGTATCGATCGGTCAGCTGTGTTGGGTTATGTAGAAGGAATAGATGTGTTTGGTAAAAATGAAATGTGTGTCACAAAGAGGTGACAATGGTGGCAGAGCAGAGCAGAGACTTGGGTGGAAGTGGGCAGATACTGGTCCCAACGACAAAGTTATATTGATAATAAATACAAGTAAGTAAGTAAAAGACATACCTGGTCCCAATGACAAAGAGGTCAAGATAAGGGACCAGGTTGTGGGGGCTGGCTTATATATACAAGGTGGAGTGTGGGAACTATGAGGTAATACTGTATAGCTCAGGCACAAGGAATGGAACGGAACTAATAGAACAGAATGGAAGGTTCCAGAATGATTATTATAGGTGGGGGTGTTTGGGTGGTGTATCGTAAGGAAAGGAAAATAATAGGAGGTGGCTCACTTCATGACAATGTGTAACATATCAAAAGGAACTAGTGTCCAACAGAATGTTGAATCCTAGGCAAGTTTGTAAAAATGTTTTTGTGATGGGTGGTGTGTGGTAGAAGCTCTATTCTTCTGTCAGCAACTCGCTAGCTCTCACAAGAGACAACCAGGCATCACACAAGAATCAATGAGCAAGAGGATGAGAAAGTGATGAGGATGAATAACCCAACTACAAGTCTAGCTACTAAGGAGTATAGATAAGAATAGAGCTAAGGAATCTAACTACGAAATACTAAGTCTTATATACTAATGGGATATGGAGCCATGAGAATCATCTCACACCGTAACCATGAGGATCTACAATAAGAGTTGCCTGTATCCATAAGTAAAACTGTATGTATTAGGTGAGTAAACAATAAGGCAATATAAAAGAAAGCATGGAGGCAGAACAATAATGACGTCGTCCTGTCAATGAGCTGACAGGCACAAGAGAGTTGTGCCTAAGTGAAATGACAATGTGAGAACAATAAGGTTGACGCGTGTGATCTAAACAGAAATGAAGATATAATAAGCACTAGTGTAAGCACTTTAATGATTAGGTAAGTAAATAAAAGAAAAGGAAAAAGAATGATAAAAAGATCGTTTCGTGACATTGACCCTTGTGCTATTGCTGTTGTCTTGATCACTATCTCTTTCAGCCTTTGTGTGTGGTGCTAGCCCCACTTCTCACCTTGGCTTGTGCTTGAGCCTGTGCTTTCCTCTGTGCTTTCTCCCTTCATCACCACACCCTCTGGACTACCATTTGGACCTCCCATTGTCACTGGACTGCATCCACCCCATGTTCCATGTTGATAAATTATACCCTTGGAGAGGAAACACTGTCAACAGCCAAATTGCAACACCACCAGAACCAGTATACTGTTATGATCATGCACAAAGGGATCGCCGGGAATGATTGCGGGATGATCGCAAGGAAATACGAAGTAAATAACTTCGTGAGGTAAAACGATCCTAGACTAAGTAGTCAGACCTCGACTCCACTATTAGTAGAGCCCTCGACACTTCGCGTATCCGCAAGAGAAGAAAGTAAGCATGTTCCGTTTGCGATGACTATCGCGGAATGTACTGACAGCGAGAGGATGTTAAAACGATGATAAGGATAGATGATTAATTGGTATCACTATCGAAGTGCTATCAAGGTTGATATTTAAACTCCGGAAATACCTATTCGATACCGTAGCTTTATACTATAGGTAAGTCAGGATCGTGAAGCGATGCCATGCCCGAATGGGTTAGCTCGTAAGTAAAGAACAAAGGAAAGGATATAAAAGGGATAGTATGAATCCGATAAGAATGATAAGAGATAGGAGTAAATGCTTCGCATCAGAATTCCTTCGCGAAGTAATTGCATAGTGGTGAAAGATTATAAGTAATATCTAAGTGGCGGAATAGTTCGCGAAGCTTCGTAAAGACTTAGCTTGCATAGATATAACATATACCTAGAAGATGAGGATGAGCTGGAGTACAAAGTTGAGGACATCTTGGACAGTCAGGTTAGGTGGAAGAAGTTAGAGTATATGGTAAAGTGGAAGGGCTATGATGCAGGACACAACTCATGGGAACCTGCACAAAATCTTGAGCATGCACCAACCATGGTCCGAAAATTCCACAAAAAGCACCCCCAGGCAGCAAAAGCTTGACCATTGAGGACAATGGTCATAAGGAGGGGGGTAATGTCATGAAGTGAGCCACCCCTATCATTTTCCTTTCTTTACGATACATCATCCAAACACCCTTACCTATAATAATCATTCCGGAACCTTCCATCCTGTTCTATTAGTTCCATTCCATTCCTTGTGCCTGAGCTATACAGTATTACATCATAGTTCCTGCACTCCACCTTGTATATATAAGCCAGCCCCCACAACCTGGTCCCTTATCTTGACCTCTTTGTCATTGAGACCAGGTATGTCTTTACTCACTTCTCTGTACTTATTATCAATATAACTTTGTCATTGGGACCAGTATCTGCCCACTTCTGTCTAAGTCTCTGCTCCGCCCCATCACTGTTGTCACCTCTTTGTGACACATGTCAAGGTTCTGTACTACTCATCTTCTGCCTTGTCATGACAATCACCCATTCATAATATATGGATTTACAAACATACAAGAAAAGGAAACAGGTTACAAATACCAAGATGCTTATATACAACAACTTCCTTCAAATCTTGGCTTCAATATTTTTTTCCCAGCCTTCAATTGACAAGTGTCTCCACAAAACTTCCACTGCTAAAACCCAGCACCCAGATACCATTGCATCGTATTCAACCACACCAGATGAAGCATACAACTACAAAAAATACTGAGAGAGTTATAGGAGATCTACGAGAGAGTTATTCCCTTAGTATCACTCATTTGCCTGACCACCATTATGGAATGCATAATACAGAGAATTTTGTGGTCTGTTGGCTTGCCTTTCTGAATTTCCTGGAGAACAACTAAATGGCGAATTTGGAAACATCTCTACCAATGATCATTTCAATGAAATGGGAGTTCACAATGACAAGACATTGAAGAAAAGCAAATACTGATAATATACTCAATGAAACTCCTTTTGAGGATAAAGCCATACAAGACCTTGTAAAAATTCTAGCACCAGTGGATGTCTATGAGTTTGCCCGTGCTAGCTAAAATCCTAAACTGAACAACACCTTTCTATCAAAGTCTGCTTCTCCTCTGCGCGCCATCGCGGCCCTCAGGCTTCTGCGTCTTCAAGTGTGAATCCTCGAAATCATCTCCAGACAACGCGCCCGATGCAGACGACTCCCGAAAAATGTCCCACAACACCTTCGCCGTCGCTTGAGGAGATGTTTGCACCATCTAGGATCGTCCAAATCAGCTTCAATCGTGTTTCAACAAATACCCAATTATATAGTCACCATATGCCCAACATCCTCTACCCTCCTCACAGACGTAAACACCCTCCCTTGTTCCGGATCCTCTAGACCGTCTTTGATCTCTCGCGAGAATAAATCATCGACCTCTCCCCATACGATGTGGATTGGTATGATTGGTTTGTGGCTCCCTACTGGTTTCGATGCCGTCCTCCCTGACTCAGACTCGGACGTTGACTTCGAAGTAGCCGTCTTATCACCTACGTGTGCATTCGCACTACACAATAAATTCAGCTGCCAGAGCCCAGGCAGACTCTGTCTTATACCCCTCTCATAAGCCAATGCCTCCGTCCGCCTTGTACATCTCAGTGTCACTCCTTTATCCGCGGCGTATCCCAACCCAAACTCGACATAGACCTTCAAGACTCTTTCATCCCACATTCCCCAAGGCATCTTCTCCGCCATCCATGCCCTGGCTTCCTCCTTTGACGTCCAAGTATCTTTCCGCTTGGCTATGAGGCGAGATATCGAGCGATACAACGGCGTGTGTCGAGCAGGGTCAATAAATGCCGGGTTGGGTGCGATTGCGGGCTCAATGAGGATGAGGGAGTGGAAGATGGCTTGACTTTGAAGAACAGGGAGGGGAAAGAAAGTTGTTGTGAGAATGCTGTCGAGTGGGAGTTAATCGTATATCAACAGAGATTTATTACATGAACAACTCACGCAGCAGTAGCACTTGCTGAATGGGCGACTAAGACAAACTTGTTATTTCGATAACTCGGATTAGACCCGAGAATGTCTCGTCGGAGGGTGACGAACGCGTCGGCGTAGTCCCATATCGCTACAAGTACAAGATTAGTATAGTTCAAGTGGTTGTAACTAAAGAATTACTCACACCAAGCATCCGGTATTTCCCTCGTAACCTGCTCGTTTAGTACTGCAGCTTCTCCATGATTCTGGACGTCTATTGCCCAACATTCACGAATTGTAAGTGTTGGCGGTATTTTTGCCACTTGCTGCTCTGATTCGTAATCGAATAAATGTTCGATTGTCGGTTCCCAATGTTCCTTATCTGATATAAAGGAACACCAGTCAGAGCCATTTAGTAGATACATACATGCCGTGTGTATACGCACGGTACCCAGTTCCATGGGCCATCATTAACACCAGGCCTTGGTTTACCTGGGGATCTCGCGTTGAGCCTACTCGTGAAGGTCGATAACATTTTGCTGAATTCAACAACGATAGCCCGGTAGTGTGGGTTTCAAATGTGAGCGAGGATACTTCGAGGGCGACCATGAAGCTTGTTTGGTGTGTGAATGTGGTTGAGCGGCAGTAAGAGGGATTAAAAAGCGTTAACCGAAACAGTTTGATACTTCCATTTTTAAACGGCAGTTGTTACAAGTACCATCAACCGAAACAAAACACGGTGTTTTGGTGGCTGAAGCACGCGCTGGGTATTGAATCACCACAGGAGAGCCGCGGTCAAGCAATCATAAGCTGAAAGGAACAACTCGACAGTCAGTAATTTCCGGAATTTAGTTCAGCATCCTTCATTAAATGAACAATTTCGAGGAGTGTACCAACCAGAGACATAGAAGGTGAACGAGGTGGAGATTTCGGTTTAACAAAATGGTGAGAAGTTCTTCTGGGGAGGACAAGGATGAAACTCAGCGCGGTACTGTATGCCGCAGATGATTAGTTCACAAAGCCGAGGGCCTCCAGTTACTACAGCTTTTTTCGCTTTTCTCTTGCTTTCGTATCGGCAGGCCGACGGGGTGACACTTGTTTCAACCAAAGAGCTGTTCCTGCGGCGTCCTGCCTCCCAACGGAACCGTTCAGTTTGTCGTTAGCCATGAAAAGCCATGAAATCCCAAAATTTCACTCTCGTGCTTTCCTGATTCGTCCTTGCACGTCATGAAACTGCCACGCCAACGTCGAGGAGTAACTTTGGCCTTCATGTCCTCCTAAGTTATTTGTCCTCCAAGAGCTCACGATGTGGTTGTCGAATTAGCGAGGATAAATTCTGAGTGCCCTCGTTCTCTACATGGTTGCATTGAGCATTGACTCTGAAGATACCTGGGCTGCTCAGCTGCTGAATCTCAAACCATCATGTATAGTCCTCTTAGAGCGCGGTATACTGAATGAATGCTCACTGGCATATAGCACATCATAGTGGACGATACCAGTGCAAAGAAGACAAACTTACCCTGTACAGCGATATGTGCTTTTTCGACCGACGCGTACCATGAGCAATGGATTGCTCATGGATCCATTGCTCATGGTACGCGGTCGGTGACTCATTACAGGAGTAAGTGTCCCAGAGCTGTATAACTACACTGGCAACCTTCAGTGAGGAAAGGGCCGGTTGTGTTCAGGACATACCACCATGCCTCCACTAGTCAACGATGACATTGCGTAACTATCATACTACCAAGCTTGTGAGGGACGTTTCGACTTTTTAACTTGTTCACGGTCATAATGTAGTGCAGGAAGCCTTTATTACATTGACGAATGGAAGGGAGATCAAGATTATGTCCACGATCTCTTAGCACAGTGTTGTGAAGAACAAAGAGAGTTCGGGTAACGCGACAAAAATCTGGCAAGTACCACGTGGTTTCTATGCTGTTTGATTTGCTGAGTCACAGGTTCATCATCACTCATCAACTTGACCGCAACCCACCACCCAGTCGCCCACTTTCTACCTTGGCAAGTGGCGCACTGATTTCGCTTCAGATGTCTGCGATGTCTCCATCACCTTCACGTTCTCCCACACCGCCCACCACTGCTCACGGCGAAACCACGCCAAGCAACGGTCTCTCATTGCCTCATTCCTCACAAGTCGACGCGGAGACCCTCTCTCTCCGAGCTAAGAATCGAAGGGAAAGGAACAGACTTGCCAGTCGAAAATGTAGAGCCCTAAAGGTGAGACTTCTTAATACTCTAGGATTTGTAAGCCGAATGCTCAACGACTTAAGTCTGCGAGGCTAGTTTACCTGGACAGCCGAGTAGCCGAACTTGAAGATGAGGTCCGGGCTCTTCGAGCCGCACTAGGAGCCTCTGCAAACTCCATCCCGACTGCTGTTGACCAATCACTGCCGACGCCAAACTTGACTCCTCAGTCGTCACTATCATCTATCTCCTCCTCTTCCACACGATCTCTTGCTTCCGTCAAATCTTCTTCTCTTGCCTCGATAACATCCACTTCTTCGATGGACACTATTCCGGATATGGACGTAGAGGAAGAAGAGACTTCAATCAATGACCTCAAACGAGAAAATGAGGCATTGAAGACGTGCATGGCGAAATTCGAGCAAGAGTGGAATGCTGCTCTTGCCACCCTGGGTCTGAAAACTCCTTTCTCCGTGAATGGGAAACACTCTGCTACTTCTACCGTTGCCCCGGACGATTCCAAACATGAGGGAGTGTCGGAATCCGCTCCATCGAAATCAGAAGCGTCTCAGCCATCGCACTCACTTGCGACTTTGATCGCAGCAGCGAGCCAGCTTACTTCCCACTAGTTCCATGCTCTTAAACATTGCCTTCAGCTCGTCTCTGGCCTTTTTCACTCCGAATGAAGGCAAAGGATGTCAGAAGGTGATTTTAAGTTGTTGTACAGATACTTTTTTACGCAACACGTTATATGATCTGGATGTTCGGAGACGTTCGTCGCGTTGAGGTCTGTTTCCTTGATGTTGTAATATGCTTTATCATGCTTTCTGACCGTACGGAGAAGTTATGTTGGTTGAGTCAAGCCAAAAGTTGAGGATGTATGAATACTGATGGTGTATGATTGTAAAGCAGGATTCCGTCTGTTTCCCTCGGAATAAAAAATCGCTGTATGTACGTGGGAATGTTAACGGCCTACATGTACGAAACGAAACTCCAAGTCCGATTCGAACAAAACAATCGATATAACTTGAACTTGCTTCAATTTTTCCACCATCTCTGTTCCAAATATGGCTCAACGAATCAAAAGAGAGCCATATGTGTTGATTGTAAGCCTCCTGTCCTTATTTTGGTTACAGGAAGCCAAGCATGAAGTTGTAACCCTAGTCAAAAACTCGGAAACGGTATCCAGACGAAGACGACGACTCAGTCGGTGATACAACCGATGAAGAAGCTCCTTCAAACCCAGCGTTTACCGTCAAATTCGAAGACAACGACGAAGTAGAGAAAAAAGCGTTAGCCATCCTATTACAAAGAGAAAATGTACGTTGTGTGCCAACCAAAACGACTGGTAGCCGAAGACTCATTCTTTAACCAATACCACTAGCCGAAACTCAAAGTCAAGAAAGAAGCCTTTGAAATACCTATGCCTGCATCGACTGTGCTATCAATGCTTGACGGGATGAAACCATACCTCCTCAATCCCGCTCAGGAATCGAAATGTGAAGTTGACGTATCTCGCGAATTTATGTCCAGCCTGTTCGGTGGAAATACGCAGTCTACCTTTCCAACAATTAGGAAAGAAAAGATCAGGGAGCACGGCCTCAACGACTTCATGTACCTCTCGAAGGATTACAATCCTATCGCACCAACCAAACCAGGTGAACCAGGGTTGTTCTTTACGCATGACAAGTTTTGGCTTCCAAATGTCACCACTACTGCAAAAGAACTCCAAAATGTTGAACAGCCTGAATGAGCGACAGTGAATCAGAGAGTTTTGACGCGTTTACAACCAGGTAAATGGTTATATGTTGGTCAGGATGCCGTGTCGTTTTGCAGGGCAATCACTTTGTTGGAATGGGGAAATTTATCAGAGACTGTGAGTGTTCACCGATTAACTGTGATAGACCGTATTCAGGCTGACAATCAATTATAGGTCAAAGCTACATGGGTGGATAATGTCTCTGAACGCGAATGGGCAATTCCTGTCCGTGCACGTCTAACGTTACGAGATGAATTGGGTAGGAGACCTACCTTAGACGAGGTTAACTATGCACTGAGCAAAGCGAGACAAACAAAAAATAAGCTTCGAGGTATCGGAAAAGACCGTGTATCACAGGCCTTCCGAACTGGTGAAGAGGTATGTAAGTCCCATCTTCTGTGATTGACTTCCTATCTTAAACATACATATACTTATGTCGTGTAGTTCGTTCTCGTATGGACGATGATTTGTGTGGATTATGATGCAGACTTCCAGCTTCGTTTAGCAACTGAATCACAAAGATTTTCGCCTAAACGAGACGCGAAGAAGAATATGAAGGACACGAAGAAGGACACGAAGAAGACGAAGAAGACGAAGGACACAAAGGACACGAAGGACACAAAGGACACAAAGGACACGAAGGACACAAAGGACACGAAGGACACGGAGGACACGCAGAGAAATAAAGACCAAAGCATCCAGATCTGATACTCGCAAACGAAAGAGAGGCGACGATTCGGACGCAGACTACACTGGGTGATGAGCTGGAAGGTCGTGCATTATTGGCGGAGCATGTCTGGAATCTATGTAAATAAATCTTTTGACTACACTACACACCTAGTCCGGATTGTAAGTGGATCCAAAAATGTGTGGATTTTAGTGTTGGCGACTTGTAAACTTATCCCGACACTCCTGTAACTGGAGATTGTCCTTCCTCAACAATGGTTCGTGATCATAGATAGTGACAATCATGATTATGATCCGAGCTCAAGGTTGCTGGCGAAATCTGGCGAATCTAGTGTTGGAGGGTTACATGTATGTATGAATGTCACTGTCACAGGATGTCACAACTATTATGAGGGATAGCACTGAAACCGTGTGGCACGGCGGTCAATCGTGATTTCGATATTGCCAGTATCCACTAGACTTAAGGCCCGAGCCTGTCGTCAAAGGATATCTCGGGTAAATATCTGCATTTTAACAAAATCTGGCAGAACTGCTTACCCTACGACAATCCTGTATACTATATGGCGCTGACGAAAATCGAACATGATTTCTTTCCGTAGAAACCTAGGGAATACGACAACGTATGAGGCGTAGTTCGAGCGCCGTCTTGCCGTAATTCCTTGAGCTTTTCAGCGCTATATCCTGTTGTCATATCTATGCAACAAAGGGTTCCACAGGATTCAATGTACGGAAATAGATACACATCGGTTGCTCTGACCTCCGATAGCTGTCGGATTTACTGGTGGACTATCCATTCGCGGATTTAGACTAAAATTACCATTCGCAAGTCCGTCACTACCAATAAACCTAAAGGAAGTAGATAGGCAGCGGCTCAGTGGCTCAGGCTTATCCTTCTTCAGGTTGAAGTTTCAATACCATCTATTCTATTCAAGTCTGACAGCCCAGGGATGGCGAGTCTTTCCTGTAGCGAAACGCAAAGTCCGGAAGGAACCCCCGAATTATAATATGAGTGTCGGGGATTGTTAAAGTGTAGCTACTACTCACTCTTTCATACCGCCAATGAATCGAATATTATCAATCTCGCCCTACACATCAGAATCTCGGGAGAAGACCTGACCTTGCCTTAAACAGTGTATGTGTCTGAAGATTGGCTTGATTTTTTGGGCGATCGCCAACACGGGAGAAACAAGTTATCGCTGCTAGGAAGCCGGCAGGGTATCAGAAATTAGAACGGGATTGAAGTCGGGTTTCAGACTCGACGATGCAGTCATCGGTAAGGACAGTCACCGAGCATTTGAGTCGAAAGAAAGTTCTTCCTTTAGACGTCCAGTCCGCGCACTGAGCATGACTTGAAAGATGTCGAGTTCACGGCTCTCCGTTAGACAAGATGCAGTCAAGATTTACACAAGCAGCATTCGAAGGAGAAACAACGACCAGTGGAGATGATTGCTCATAATATCTCATACAGATATTTATGGCTAAGGATTCCCATTCCTTCCCAGTCTTATTGAGGAACAGAACTTTGCATCAATGTCAAGAGAAGTTGGGAGTGAGACCAAGTGACACATGCGACCTGATATGTCTGTTCCGAAAGTTCACATCAGCAGAAAACAGTTCCGAAAAATTCGTAGATGGCCAGATGAGGGAACTTGGAACAGATCGGCCTGAAGGTGATACTTCATCTTACTGTTTTTATCTTTCGGAGTGGAATTCTGTACACCTTGGAGCGAGTAAAGATTGGTGAGTCAGTGAATTGTATCCATCTCATTTAACCTTTTTGACATTAGGCCTCGAGTTATGCATCGAATGTTATGCACTTGCAAAAAATCGTTTGACATCTGTTACCAGTTGTGGTTTGCTCTCAACTAGTAAGTTCCACACTACTTTTCATAGTCAGGACTTGCGTGGAGTATGCAACAAGCTGGAAATCACCACGTCAGTCCAGCGAAATCAGAGGATTGACTTATGATAGCTGTACTTGTTCAGCCATATGGTGTGTTACATCCTTTATCGGGTGAATACGGGCATCGTATGGACAACGACAGTTTCTCCTTGATCTCAGATATCCGAGGATCCAAGGCTCATTGCCTATCCAGACCATCTCTTATTTAGGGTCAGGTACAATCTGTTTGGATACAATGCAGACCGAGTTGTTCAGCCTGATCTTCTGACAAGAGATAATTGGTGTATAATTTACTACACTGTTGTTGTAAGATGGACAGGAGCAAACGATGGGAACGGAAATATAAGTGACAACAACTCATCGAGAAGTACATTGAATTCCAATAGCAGTCGTACAGGAAGGATCAAAGTACACTGACATGTACAACAACGGATGAGTACACTATGCACTATAGCGACGATATCTAGACAACAAAATGTTTAGCGACAGGTTGTACGCTGTTTTAACAGACCGATAGTGAAGAATAATGAAAACATGTACGACGTGATCCGGGTAAAAGGCAAGGAAGAAGCAGACAAACGATTCCGTAAGTCTTCATTGAGCATATGATTTGCAAATAGGCCATCAACTTTCTTCCAGGCCTCAAGGACCAATAATTAAACGGCTCTTTGATTTCAGTCCATTCAGTTTTCCTTCATTTCCTCGTCATCGTCGTCATCATCTTTCTCGTTGTTCTTTAAACCAGCCTTAGCGAGAGCCTCAGCAGAGGTATAATCGACCTTTACACCACGCGTACGGCGACCAGACATAATGGCAGATGGGTTAATCTCCTCCAAAGAGTCATCTTCATCCTCCTATATGGATATACGCGTCAGTTACGAGCAAATATAGGTATAGAGAATGTCGAATAAGTATCTCCCGTAAGATAGCCAAAAAAATCACGCGTCTAAACGCGTCCAGAAGAAGTAAAAAAGAAAACGGACCTCTTCTTCTGATCCTTCTTCCTCATCGTCCTCGTCCTCGTCGTCCTCATCATCATCATCCTCCTCTTCTTCCATAGACTGATCTTCCTTCGGTGCTTTCCCCTTGCCTTTGGCGTTGGGAGACGCGTCGACCGACTGAGTGTTTGCAGCGACAACTTTGCTTAAAAAGAGCGATTACGTTTCAAAATAAGTTTCAAGTCAGGAACATGGGAGGCTCACGAAGTAGTGTTGGAATCTGCCGCGGCACTTGACATTTTTACCAGAGGTAGTTGAACGTTGAGTAGAAAGAGTTGAATTGTTATTTGTTTGGCGAATCCGTTTAGTAATACGTAATCTTCAGGATTATGAAAGCAACGAGCTCTTGTCTGCTTCTCTCAAACTTTGTATTGTAAGTATTGTAAGTATCTTCTTGAATGGTCAGTTTTTCTTCTTCTCTTTTCCTAGTAGCATCCACGTATCCGGCGGAAAACTCATTTTCCCGGATCCCACTGAAAACGGAAGATCTGATGGATCTGAAATTTCTGAATGCCACATGCTTTTTCGAATTTCCGTATTGATGCATCATTATCTCAGCATTGCCGTCCAATCTGAAGCCTTCCCCAGTGAATTATGATGCCCTTTCTCCTTCCGACCACCTTGTTCCAATGAACAGAGGTTCATTTTCTTCTTCATCTTCTTCTTCTCCAGACGACCCTCCTCGTCGTGGCCGTTCCCGCCAGATGGACAGCAGCCCGTTGTCGACTTTCCGCGATAGCAGAGTCACCCGTTCATCGGTTCTTCCCTCAGGCGTCTTACCATATCTACGTCGTCTCGATCTCGGAGACAGTTCTCATCCCCCTCACAAGGAACCGCTTCTGGTTCTCAAGCTTTCTTCGTCGTCCTTTTTAGACAGCGAAGTGAACGACGACATTTCTCGGATCCCTCTGTACACTATCAGGACTAATAGAAATCAGACCAGCGTTATACGCTCGGTTGGACACACTACAGCCGGAGAAATTGAATGGCCTGTCCTCGATCCTAGTAAAGGCAAAGGCAAACACGATGGTGTTATCATACAGATGCGAAGTGGGCGGCGAAAACCAGCTGATACGTTCCTAAGACCAGGTTCTATCCTGAGGTGTGTTGTTCAGCCGTTTGATATATGGAATAGCGAGGTTAAAATACCCGTTGTGTATTCAGCGCCCCTCGCAAATTCAAGATTCCCGGTTATTCTCGTTCTTTGAAGTGGAAGGCAGTCGGATCGTCATACTGGGTATGAATTGGTACTGCAAATGCTCTAAGCTCTACTCATATGTTTATAGTGCTTAGCTGCTTCCGCGAAGGGTCCCATCGCGATTTTGGATCCTGCTGCAGAAACATTACCTCCTAGATTGAAGATTTTCGAAACACTACACGATAAATACGAAGGCCGTCCTATGATGACCCACCAGGGTGTCTCCATTCTTCTCTTGGACTATGTGGTGGTCACCGCTCTTCTTTTGATGACTGATATCCAAGAATGGATGGTGGTACAAAAGCATGACGGAGAAGTCAATCAAAGACTTCCTCCCGAGGTATCCGGTAGTGACGACTTTGGTCCTAGGTCTGCTCCACCAGCGTCGACTTCGGCTTTGCAATGGAGAAAGGTTATCTACGGTGAACCACTTTATCCAAAGCGACAGTCAAGCGCATCCACCTCCTCGCATGTCCGCTTCCCTAGGAACCCCAATCAATTTGCCAAAATTTTGAACGGCGATCCGATTTATCCCACGCTGCATAGTCTGCATAGAGAGAGCTCGAGCATTGATTTTTCTTCTTCTTCCGAGAGCGAAAGCGATCATGAGACAGAGAGCGAAGACATACTCGATGCGAGGATCCAGCCATCTTCGACGCCGCCCCGTGCACCTAGTCCTTCTGCTGAATCTGTTCTCTACCCTCTCACGACAGCGTCCGCGCCATCTCATACTTACTTAGACCCGTCCTTCTACAACGAATATAGCGTTCCTCCTGTCCCTCCTCTCCCTGCGGAATATGCTTCTTCGCACAATATCGCTAGTCCCGTTTCTGCTTCAACGTTCCGACGGTTTAGGGAGCTTCCTAGGCCGCCTCCCCATCACTCGATGATACACCGTTCTCGTTCGAGCCCTCCCAGGCCCCACACGAGTCCCTCTAGCCCTGTTGAACCTTCGAGTGCTGTTTCTCAACCAGACCGCAGACGGCCATCCATTGACTCGACCTTTTTAACTCGCAATGTATCACAGTCGCAAAGGACATTACCTCAACCTCCTCCAATCCCAGTGCAAGAGGCATCATCGAGTCACTTGCCGCTGCGACATAGTCAAAGCAGCACAAGGCCACTGAATACCCGAACAAGGGAAAAGCATTCATCACAGTGCCCTCGGCGTACGCTTCCTCCAACTCCGATAACGGTATCACATCCAGATTGGATGACTGGTTTACGGATACGAAAACGTTCACACAATGAGCTCGCGCAGTGGTTCAACGATGGACATGAACCTCTGCCAAGTCGTTACGACGACCACAGGCAATCGATGGTGTTCGAAGCACTCGATTGTCCCCCGCCAGCTTATAATTCACTCGAATTTGCTGCAGGGACGTCTTTGACCATAGATTCCTCGTCGTCTCTTCCACCGCCGCCACCCGTGCATGACTTGCAGGGTTCCTTACAATGACCTGTTCGCCTGATGAATTCCAATTTAAATCTCCCCGTCACCGGTTGTAGGAGAGGAAATTTTGTATCATTTTATTCTTGTTATCTCGGCACCTTGCATTTATGATATGTCTCACACATCTCTGCTTCATCATCACCATCATCAACCCATCATAACATGGAATGCGTTTGAGCCTTATTCCAACGACTTTTCCTCCACGTCAACGAGTCTTCGCCGATCATACATTCTCATCATCATTCAGTATTTTCCCCTATCCCCTCGTTTCAGTACTCGTTCTTTGCTATCCAACTGCCTGGGCTCCGTGATATTAGACAATACCAAAAAACGGACTCTGTCTACCTTTTATGGCGGTAGATCTTGCTCTCGATCTCTCTTTTCTAAACCATCCTTCGTTATTACTTCTCATCTCAGAATCCCTGGCGGAGGTACATGTATCCAATCATGACAGAATGATGATTCGCTTACTCTCTCAACGTCTTCTCATAATCCGTGCTGCTCCTGCTGTTGTTGTTCTAACTGTTTTATCATTTTCCCATTCACTTTCTTACTCACACATACAATCCATCTACTTCCTAATGCAGCATACTTGTATCCTGAATATACGTTACCCGATAGAGTTTAATACGAATCTGTTTTACTATTGTGCGCGTTCTGATTTCCTGTTCTGTTGTTGATTCTTCGAATTGGTGCAGAGGTTTTCACGAGATAGTTATTGACGAAGTGTGATTGAACGAACACATCGACAATACTCGTTTCTGTTTATACTTTATTCGCCTTCGTTTCTTTGATGTGTGTACTATAATTTCCTGATAATACTACGCTCCTAGCAGAAGAGAACATTCATCGCTGAACCTTACCGTTATCCGTCGGATGGGGCACGTAGTCTTCTAGTGGGGCTCATACGCCATAACGCATGGTCCAATAAATTATATATGGCTGCACCACAATGACACTGACAGCAGATAGAATGAGTCCTACTGCAGCAAACAATTATGCTTTCTTCGTCATCTTTTCGTAAGTGGTAGGACTCCTAAAGCTGGGGCACGACAATGTATAAGACTAAGACTGAGGAATACTTCAGTCTCCTAGATACAGACATTTACTGCTGAATGACTTTAGATTATGCTGAACTTATGATATTAGATTTCTATTTATGGTACATTTATTCCATAAGTCCACCATAGGGAGCAGATAAGTAGCCAATCTTATGCTTTGGCCTTTCATGGAAATTTAAAATAACGAAAGTTCCGATCGCATGACTCTAGGGCGGAACTCAGCCTGATAATGATGTTTTGCTGTTTTACCTGCGAGCGGACAATGCACACAAAACGCAGAGTAGATTGAGCCTGGAGTGTCTGCATTAACAGACTGTACACTAGAGCGAAAAAGGGGTAGATTCACGAATAATGAGAGCATCAGTTGAAAAGCAATAAGCGCCCGCTCTCATCACCGCATCTTATCTTATCCTTTGAGAAGCTTTACTTCTGTTAGGTTCATTTTCTTGTCTATTCGCTGAGTCTTCGCCACGAACTACTGCCATGGAGTCTTTGGATGAGCCCAAGATTGACCGGAAACCAGTCCTCATTGTCATTATGGTCTGTCTCATAACAAACTTACATTCTTTCGAACCAACGTTGGACCACAGGGCGTGTCAGGAACAGGGAAATCGACACTAGGCGCAGGACTCGCGAAAGAGCTGGGAATATCATTCATCGACGGTGATGACCTTCATCCACCTGCAAACGTTCAGAAGATGGCTTCTGGGAAACCTCTTACTGATGCAGACAGGAAACCATGGCTTGAGCTCATTCGGACTACTGCAGAGCACAAAGCGGTAGAGCTTCAAGTGGACAGGGGATCTGACAAGATACACGGATTGGTTGTCGGATGTTCTTCACTAAAGAGGGATTATCGGGATATTCTGCGGGGCAAAATCAAAGAAGTAACCAATACGAATAACGCGACGGTGTTACCCGAGCATCTTAAACCGCCGCATCCCGACCTTTTGCCGACATATTTTGTATTGATCAAAGGTTCAAGGGAGTTGTTGCTGGATCGAATGCAGAAAAGAGAAGGACATTTTATGAAGGCGAGCATGTTGGATAGTCAGTTGCAGACATTAGAAAGCCCAGAAGGAGAGGAAGGAGTCTTTGTAGTAGATGCTGAGGAATCGATTGAGGAGCAAATTGCAAAGGTAAAGGAAGGTTTAAAGGAAATGAGCGTTTAGGCTCAGTGACCTTTTAACACACATATAGCTATAGTATGGATTGAATCAGAAGTAAAGAAAATGCATTTATGTATTATTTAGTGTTCGGCAAGTACCGAGGACGCGTATGCGCCAAGTGACGCGTCTCTAACTTGTTCTAATTCTCTTACTCTCATCTACAGAATGGTAAGTACATCACGACTTTTGGCTTCCGATTTCAATTCTCACAGGCTCTTCATAGTCTCGAAGATATGATAGTGCGTGTAATGCTATCGCTAAGCTACCACACAATCACTAACAATTGTTAAACAGGTCGAACAACTATTTTCTCACCGGAAGGTAAGCACTTTGTATCGTCTTTGAAACCAGGCTGATTCGAACTTCTCTAGGCCGGTTATATCAGAGTATGCACCCATGATACTGGCGATCGTGAACTCCCTAATAATCAATCTGCAGTTGAATATGCGATGGAAGCAATTTCGCATGCAGGAACGGTCCTCGGCGTCTTAGCCAAAGACGGGGTAGTGCTAGCAGCAGAGAAGAAGGTTACCGGAAAGCTCCTTGATCTCTCAGGCGCGAAAGAGGGCGGTTACGGTGGCAGTGGAGAGAAGATTTTTCTGTTAAATTCGTGCGTGACTCGCATCCGGCTGTCATCTTACCGTCCACTGACTTGCCTACTCTTAGAAATGTCATAGGTGGTGTAGCAGGTCTGACTGCTGACGCTAACTCACTGATCAACTACGCTCGATCCGCCGCACAACAACACCTGCTGCAATATAATGAGGATATTCCGGTGGAATTATTGGCTCAGCGGCTATGTGATATGAAGCAGGGTTACACACAGTATGGAGGTACGTCTGTTCGATAATGTGTAGTCATGTATGGTTAATGATCGTCTATCAGGTCTTCGACCATTTGGTGTTTCTTTGCTCTATGCTGGTTATGACCAGCATTACCAGTTCCAGTTGTATCACTCGGATCCATCAGGGAACTACTCGGGCTGGAAAGCCACCTGCATCGGCGCTAACAATGGCACCGCCCAAAGTCTACTGAAACAAGAGTACAAAGACGATATCGAAGTCAAGGCTGCGATAAGTCTAGTACTCAAAACTATGAGCAAGACGATGGACAGTACGACATTAGGAAGCGAGAAATGTGAGTATCCTGTCCCAGTAATTATTTTTTACTTAAGAATGCTTCACAGTGGAATTCGCTGTCATCACCCTTGATCCCGAAACAAAACTTCCAAAGGCAAAGATTTACAAGCCGGATGAAATTGATGAGCTACTTCAAGCGGAGGGGTTGGCTAAGAAAGAGGACGACAATGCCATGAAGTCGTAATCAACTTGTATATCATTCATATAAATCAATACGAAAAGTGGTCGGTTCCGTGGTCCTTAGTTTTATATGCCGGCGTCAGTTTCCTGATGCTTTCTTACCACCACCACAACGATCAGCTCTGGTCAAATATGGGCAAAAAGTCAAGAAATGACATCCCAAATCCTAGCAGCGTCAGTAATCGTGATGTGATTCAAAGGTTAAATTTTCTGTACCAAGCCAGTGTCTACCTTGACAACGTACAATCATCTTCGACGACCCCATCCCATGATGACTCATCTTCGAGGAAGTTCAAGGACAAACAGAATAAACGGAAAAAAGTCGTGAAGCTCAAGGATCTTTCGAGAAGTTACATTGAGACGATGAAGTCGGTTGGCACAAAAACCACTGTTCAGTTGTAGGTCCGACAGATCTATTCTTTCTTCAGTGAATTAAATTGAAATAGAGACCCTTCGGTGAAGCGAACTTTATGCAAAGGATGTAATACTGTGCTTGTTCCAGGCTCAACAGCATCTATGAGGACGAAAAGTGTGTCCCAACAATTACTCTTTCCTTCTCTCACTCCCTAATCCTACTTCAAGAATCCTCGACCCATGGGCACAGCATGGTATATACCTGTACATCATGTGAATACGTTTATCGGATCCCTGCTGCGCCGATTCTCAGACCAGGCGAAGGATCTGTTGCTTCAAAAGCGGTGGCCATGGATGTCGATGTACCTCAGACGCAGACAGAGGTACAATCGACTTCCCAAGTAGATGTATCTCAAGAACAACAACATCCGCGGACGAGAAAAAAGCAGAGCATTCCGCCACGTCTTCCACCACTATATGCTCGGGATGCTGGCCACGTTGTGTTTGCAGGAAACGAACAGCTCCCAACGTCGAATGGCTCCTGGAATGATGGAATATTTATCACTTAAGGATCGATATTTCTCAACTACGCTGTTTCACAGTAAGCTACGCTCGTTCATCATGTGGTACTTGAGTGAAGGCTTGTAGTCTGCAAGATGGAAAAAAGGAAGGAAGTTTGAGTATTAAGTGTTATGATATGGCTTGCGCTCTTAATTAAATCAGCAGCTTTGCGTGAACGTCGAATGTCATGACACAACGAGGCACAATTTTTGAGTGTCATCTAACCTGGTCACCAGACCTCAGAACAGGAGAAGTCATTGATGCCACTACCAATGCCAACAACCGTGATCTTCGACAGCCTCAACCCTCAGATATACTCCGGGATCTTATGCATCAAGAAAAATATTCTATGACTGGTCGATCATAAAGGTGAAGTACTAGTCGTAAGTCTTCTCCGGAGCAAGAATACTGTAAAGACATTACCTTCTACCTAGAATCTCTAGTTAAATGTTATGAAAGATACACTTCTTGCCTTTACTACTCATCCATCAAAGTCCAAGCATTTTCCTTGATTATTTTCTCCTTCTCCAAAAGATATTTTCCTGCAAATCACTGTGACTGAGCTTCAAGATACACACCGGAAAGCGCAACTTATCACCTTCCTTGTACTTTTGGGAATGTTCCGACGCACTGTGATAATACCAGCCCAACCTATCATTGCATCCCAGGCAGAATACGTCTGCAACTGAATGAAGACCTGTGCTTTCATAGAGTTATTCATTTGGCAGCTGAGATTAAAGGAAAATGCAGAGTGATAAGCTCACAGTAATGGTCGCTCTTCTCTAGCACCGAGCTTGACATTACAAGCCGAATGCATAAGACTGATATCCCGTTTTATTGAAATTCAGAAGTTAAGAGAATGCGACCCACTATCCTCGGCCATCTCTGCCAGAGAACGCTTTACTGATCAGCTCGTCTTGAAGGGCCTATGTAGCAAGTAGCCGTCGGTAGTAGATTCTGCATTTTCAATTTGATTTACAGACAATAACAGCAGAGCATTTGGCGCAAGCGTATGTAGGTTGATTGTCATATATTTGAACAACTTGAGTACGAGTATCGCTTGTATTAGAAGCCATGGTAGCAGATTGAAATTGACGCCTAGTTAGCGACGCACAAATGTCAATGATATCCACGTGGTCCCATATCCTTGTACCTTCATGCAGAGCGACGAACTCCCTACCGAAGTCCTTATCGCCGTCCAACATGTATTTGAACAACAATCATCCACATTGGCAGCAGGCGTTAGCTTCAGCGCGATAGATGCACTCAATAGCATCTTTCCCAATGGTCCGTGTGAGTTCCGTTCCCTGCATCTCCATAATCCTTCTGACTGTTGGTCAATGAACAGAGGCTTCTCTTGCCCATACTGAAGCAGTTCAGGCACAGCTAGTAGAGAACGAGAGGGAAATTCAAGATGAAATAGATTCGTTGAGGGATCAGCTCAAACACAGTCAGGATTCCGACCGAATGCAACTCATTCAGGAGATGATATCAGTGCGTTGTTTGTTATTCGTATCCAATCTTCGCAGATTCAACGGTTTCCTTGCAGGAGCTACTGGGCCAAATGTCACGTATACGCGAAAAAGCGACAGAATCTGAAGCTGTTGTCAGAAGTATCACGAAGGATATTCAGGTTCTGGATCTAGCAAAGAAAAATCTCATATCAAGTATGACAACTTTAAAAAGGCTTCAAATGCTAGGTAATGTCTTAAGCTTTCTCTACTACGCAGACACTCGACAGTCGTTTAGTCAATGGTTTGGCGCAACTCGAGGATCTCGTTTCGGAAAGGAATTACCACGAGATATCACAAACGCTTGCAGTACGTCTCGAGATCGTGAAGTGGACTGTTGTTCTATGTTTTCGATAGGCTGTCAAGCAGCTGGCCTCGACATTCACATCCTGTATGTCGATCTCTCAAGTCTTGCAGGCATGGAAACAAATGCAAGAACTTCAAACAAAGCTACGATCAGTTATAGACAAGGATTTCGATGCGTTGTAAGTTCGTCTTTTGCTTATTCAACACCCTAGGTTGACCTTTAAATTAGTTATTATCAAGACAACTCAAAGGGTATGAAACCTGCTGCCATTGCAGATGCCTGTCTTGTAGTAGATGTCCTCGGAGAAGATTTCCGGTCGCTCTTGGTTGAGAGATACGTTGCATTAGAACTCAAGGAATACAGACGAATATTCCGTACCTCAGATGAAGCAGGCCATCTGGATAACATCTCGAGGCGATTTTCCTGGTTTAGACGACTGTTACAAACGCACGAACTCGAACAGGGCCGAGTGTTTCCTTCAGAATGGAAGGTCGGCTGGCACTTGTTAGCGAAATTTACTGAGATTACACGGTCTGTTCAGCCGTTGCCTGTCGTTCATGGTGCTGCTGACTGATATCGTTCGGGATCTAGAGATGACATTACTACATTGTTATCCACTGCAGGAAAAGCATTGACTGTGAAAACCCTTCTTGACAATCTTCAAATTGTCGCCGAATTCGAATCTTCGATGGCCAAGAAATGGGCAACACCGGTATAGTTCAACGCATTTGCTGTGACGGTCTCTACTTACGGATATCGTTTAAGTATCAAGACATGCTCTCAGCCACCGTTCAATCGAACTCTCGACCTCCGAAACCGCTGACGCACGCCTTTGACCCTCATATGAGTGTATTTGTCGACGCTCAAGACAGGTACGTTTCCCCTTCCTGTGTTTTTCAGCACAAATCTCGACATCTTGCTCTAGAGCACTCTCAGATATGCTAGCTCCTCATCGCAAGAATAAAGTTATCAAGGGCACGCCGCGCCAATCTTTGGACACACCCCATACCGGAGATGAAGACGAAAGTAATTCGTCTCCGATAGTAGTGCTACCATCGTCTACGGAACTTTTTTATTTCTATGCCCAAAGTCTAGAGCAATGTGCCAAACTATCTCGAGGATCCCCACTTTTCGATCTGTGTAACGTGCATAAGAAATGGCTACGAATATATGCAGGTCTGTTATTTTTCTACTATTGAGGCCCCGTCGTTTACCTTCTACTTAGAGGATGTGCTGAGTGCGGGTCTAAGACAACGGTATTGATGTTCTTCATATCACCTTGTTTGATATCTATTGAACGATTTACATCACAAACAGCCCTCCTCCAATAGCAGCTCCTCGTAAATCCGTAGACTCGACCAGGTTCGACGTGGTGGAACTCGAGCAAGCTTCCATGGTCATCAACACGGCAGATTATTGCCAAACTACTGCTACAGAGGTAAATTTTATTTCTGTTCTCTTCCGCTGTCCTTTTCAATTCATACGCCACATAGTTAGAAGACAAGATCCGCAGTCATATCAACGACGAGTTCAGGGAAAAAGTATCATTGCAAGAGGAGCGTGATTTATTTGTGAGGTAGGCATTCTGTCTCTTGACACTTCCTGCAATGAATGCACGTCCGCAGCGCCATATCGGCCGCTATCGTTGTTCAACTTCGATCACTTGAATTAGCTTGTGAACCTGCTTTCAATACGATGTCGCGTTCCGTTTGGTCCAACCTTAATCATGTCAGTGGTCCATCTGCGTACATTGGAGAGCTGGTCCGGACCGTGGAACTAGTCGTTGAAGCGCTCAAACCTATGGTAGAACAGAAGAAGTATCTCAGGAATTTCTTCGATAAGGCTTGCAGGTGAGGCACAAATTTATCAGCTAGAGCGAGAAGGTAGCTGAATTGTAGAATAGTCTGATCATAGCGAAGTTCACAAACTCATTAGTGAAGAGCAGACCACTTAAAGAAATTGGAGCTGAGCAGGTATCAAGAATCTCATATTCCAACGCTATCAAGAATAACAATCTTTGCGATTTCAGCTGCTTATTGATTTGCAGTTGGTCAAAGCGTACCTTTCGAAAATGCCGGGGGATTCACTGGTCACCTCGAGGTGCAGTATATCAACCTTTTCGCAATTCATATTGATATGAACCCGAATTTAGCTATACGCGGTCATTGAAAAAAAGTACTAGCAGGCTAGAATCGCTATTGAAAGTCATAGTTACACCTGTGGCAAGTGTCGTGCATATCGTGATTCAATTTCCTTATCGTTCGGACAGGACCCACCAGAAGGGTTCATACTCAATTACACTCTGCTTATTGGTGACGCCTCGTTCTCCAATTTCCAGAAGGTGACAGTATTCTGGTGTCTATCCAGGAGATCTATTGCTCATATCATATCTGAAGATCCTTGACCTCAAAGGGACCTCCAAAGCTGAACAAAATCATCTCTTAGACTCATTTGTCACAATCACCAGTACAAAGGATGAGCTTCAAGGCACTTCGTTTTTATCATCGCTGGATATGGATCCGCCAAGTGTCGCTCAATTGGGTGGAATGCTGACTAGCCCTGTGATAGTCAGTGCCACAGAAAGTATATTCTCTGGATTGGTTTCTCCGCCAATAAGTGGGCCGCCGACAGGCTCGACGGAGGTATCACGATATGATCAGCGTCGAGAAGTCTTCTCAGACTTTAAACGTTTTGTCAGTTTCGGGCTGCGACGTGACTCCTCACAGATACCTCCTTGAGTTTGAAATTAGAACACATTCTTCTCCATATTATCATGTTACTGTAATAAGAATACTAAGTATATGCAAGAATTGAGCATTCAAGAGATAGCGGAAACGATATCATAGCTGTACACGTGAAAAGAAGGGAAAAGTATACAACAATTAACTGCTGGAATGATACAAAATATACACATGATATGGAAGTAAATTGAAAAGTCAAACGGAGGTGCCAATGAGTGTGAATGGTCCGAACTAGTCCAAAACTTATGTAGGTCGTCGCTAACATTAATCAGGAGCCGCTAGCTGTCCGTTGGGCGGACTGTGAATAAGGATCCGCTGCCGAATTAGACCGACTATGAGGGAACACACGACTAACAATATAGCTGGGACTCGATAGGGCTTCTACAGGGGACGCTGCATGAGATGGGGCATCGGAAAGAGGGAATGTTGGCGTAGGACTGGGAAGGGGTGGGTGAGGAGGGAGATGAGTGCCAGCACCTGCAGTGGGATCTGTACTGAGATCATCGTTTTCCGAGTCACTATGTCGAAAGTGTAAATCTGAAATTGACATTGGAACGCTATCCGACGGAGAAGCGGGGTTCATCGTAATTCCGAATGGATGAAGATGAACGTTGAGTCGCCCAGGTGCCAGTTGGGGATTTGACCCCAGCGAAGGAGTGACAGGACGTGAGGGCTTGAAACCTTCCGGGTGGTGAGGAGACGCGGGCAAAGACACAGGGAAAGGGAAATTACTGGATGGTGAAGAGGCTGATCCTCCAGAGTTTTGGGAGTCCGAAGACTCTTGTCTGAGGTTATGCGGCTCGAAGTCAGTGGTAGTGGTAGCACTCCATCTCGACTTCAATCCTTGCCCTTGTGAAGCCAAAGATGGTTCTCTCCGTGAAGAATCTGAGTTGGAATTGGAGTTCGAACTACTGAGATCCAGAAAGGATGTAGCAATATTGGAGTCGACTTCTGAAATGGGGGAAGTGACCGGACGTTGGGGAGTTAATCGGAATATAGTTCTTGGGCCTTCCTCTACACGAGCAGGGACTGTGAGGAGATCAGCTTCTGCTCCTGCACCCTCTAAGTTTGATGATTGCACATTTGCGTCATCCTCGAATCTGACTGAAAGCCTAGCGGATTTCCGACTAGCACTTTCCGTGGTCCTTCGATGAACGCGTCTCGCAGAATCGACATCTGCCAAGAGTTCTTGACTCTGTGGCCGGAGGGTTTCGTCACTGATAAGTCGCTCACGAGGTACTCGGGCATCATCTTCTGTACGCTGAGTGGTAGAAGTCGGCAGCTGGTCTATGCTGAGGTTGGTAAATGCGAGCTCGCTAGTGCGGGGGCTCAGACTCCGTATAGCAGCTCTAGCGGTAGCTGGTCCCAACACACTTAAACCATCGTCATTCGTTCGCACACTGCCACGATCCATCTCGCGCGCATACATGCTTGCTCTGCGGTTCTCGCTCCGTCGGCTGGAAAAAGTTACATCGGTACTCTGAACCTCGAATTCCTGGACATGCACCTGAAGTTCGGGCTCCTGATGAGTTGATACGATGCTTGAGTGGAAGTCGACTTCTGATTCAGTCTCTTCTGACCGCGTTTGCCTTTCGAATCGATCGTGGACGAGCAACGCGCCATTGCTGTCTGCTTTACCGTAGTCAGGAGAAGGAGGGCGAGATAGTGACTGTGATACATTGGAGAGGCGATTCGGTGGCGCGTTGAAGGAAAATTCCCGAGAATTTCTAGTGTCAGGTGTCGACATATAGGTGAGGGAGGTGAAACCAGAAAAGGGTGTGTGTGCGGCAGGAGGTACAAGTAGGGACGGGATTTCCTGTTCGAACTGCTCTTGGGACTGGTTTAACGGCGGTAGATCAATTGTATAGCTGGGAGCATCTTGTTTCGACTTCCCCGTCCAACGGCTTTTGCCCTTGCCTCTCGTACTGGGCGTAGGAGAACCAGAGGAGTGTTTGGATGATTTTCGGCTTCCCGATCCATCCTCGTAAGGATCGTCGTCGTCCAGAAAACTGGGCTCTTTCTCCTTTGGTGAATATGAATGCCTAAAAACTAATCCAAGTGCGCCGAGTACTTTGCCTCCATCGATTGCTTCCATTTCTCGTTTCCAACGCAGAAAGCCGGAGCGGCTATTACTTTTCTGGCTTCGATGAGTCTCTCGACTGCCGGTTGGACTGTGATTGTAGCTCGGAGTGTGTCGTCCGATGTTAAGCACTGCATCTCCTCCTCCTCTACTAGCATCTTGCGCCAACATGTGCCGTTCTCGTCGGGCTTGACGATGCCTGATCTTCATTGGTCGCCAAACAAAGATGAAGAATAGAAGAGCGCTGATAAGAAGAAATGCGAGAATGCCAGCCAACGCTAACGCGGCTATGGTGCCTTTAGGGATTGAGTCACTACTGAGATTGCCACCAGAAGGCGTAGTGCTTGTCGTAGAAGAACTAGGAAGAGATCAGACTTTGTCAAAGGGTGAAATAGAAGATCACCGACTTGGGATCTTGAGAGGAGAATGCAACGAATCCATCGAAAGGCAATATCAATATGCCTCCGTTATTCAAGATTTGAACATCGTGTCCCACGTTGGGATCTAGTGCGCCCGCAACGAATAGAAGGGTGTCGTTCTGTGTGAAGGATGCATTGGCCGAGTATTGTGTTATTAAATTATCCAACTTTATGGTATAGTTACCACCTTGCGGAGAAACTGTGCCAAAAATTTGAAGCGCAGTTCCTAAAAGGAGTTCTTTCAGTTCCCATCTGATTGGTGTAGAATTTGACCTACCATTAAACTTCGCTGAAGCGCTGTCGTTCGGATTACTGGAGATGTAGACGGGGCTGAACCCACCTACAGAATTATTTTGGAAGTCCCAATCTCCATTCAAGCTGATTGCGCTGTCGTTCAACGATTGTGAGGTAAAGTTGGAGCTACGCGAGATAGCGGTGTTAAAGACCAGGTTTGAAAAGCAGTCTAGGTATCAAAGTAATTACCTAACAGTAGTACTGTCGAACGCTGGTGGTGCTAAAATTGTAGCTTTATCGAATACAATGAAGGACGACGTTTGATTTTGGGTAGTGTCAGAAATGATTGTTGTAAGCAAAATCTCATGTTCAAGATTGTCGAGGTTTTGGATTGAAGCTAGAATGGTGGCTGTGGAATTTGCATCTCGAGAGGAACCATCCAAAAGGATAGTGTATGTCGCATTCGTGGCATATCCGAAGAGCTGAATCCCCGTTCCTGTGAATCGGTAAGCAATACTGGCCACATATCGTATTGATACGCAACTGA